>CM060912.1:677272112-678491040 GCA_030737875.1 Allium sativum
TATTCGGGCCAGGTATGATGTGTTTTATATGGCTTAGATTTTATTCATTTAAATCAGACGGACGTGGTTCTTTTGGGAATCTGTAAATAAACTTGTATGGCCTATCTTTTAACTCAAATTTTTTGAGAGGGTGCCAGATCTCTGCTATTCCTTTCTCCTCCAATCTCTTCAGAAATAAATTATATTTTAGATTTAGGATTTCTGATTCGAAAACTGGAGGAAAATATAGTAGATTCAAGATGTTGATGCCCAATCCCATAGATATGTAAATCCGAATTGAAAAGTAAACAGAAGTAAATGCAAATGCAAATCCTAAGTGAGTGGATTGAAATTTTATTTTCTTATAACAGAATTTTGTATCATCTGATTCCTATAAGAACTTATAATATGTTCTCTTCTTTATCTTTTTTCCCTTTCTACGTTGATAAATATACATACTTTATGTTAAATTTTGGTTATGCGCAAAATATATATAAACTTGAAGCGTTGAAATATATGTAATTGAATTATGCGCCAAATTTATACAACTGATTGTAATCCATTTTGTTTGCATGCGCTGGAAAACATAATTTAATTGGAATTATGAACAAAACATAATTTGGTAATTGTGGGTGCAGCAACATTAATATTATGGATAGTAAATTTGCAGTTAAATGATAAAACTGAGAATTTCTGTGGTAGTTGAAAAGATTGCCTTTCAAATTTAGAACGGAATGAATATAGAAATTGTTGGGACTGAAAAAGGGATATGAACCAACTGTATCCAAATTTACTATAATTGTGTAAAAATTGAAAAAATAAGTTAAAAAGAGGAATTAATGTGTACCAATTAATATTGAAAACCAGAAGTAGCAAAGATTTGATTAGCTAGGAAAAATGGAATATATTTCAATAGTTTGGTTTGGAAAAGAAGTAGAAAACTTGAAGTTTAAAATAAGTAAAGGCGTGGATTAGTGCGAAATAGGGATTTGTCTGTATTGCGCACTATTCGGCAGGCTAAAAATAATTGCAAGAGATATCTTGCACTTATGGGTTTCTATGGAAGTAGTTACCTTAAGCTATGACAATAGATTTTTGTATAGTTTTAATAACCAATAAATTAAGAATGTGTATAATTTCCTAAAAAGTAAATGGTAAGGACAGAAAGAAGAAAAGGTAACATAACTGAAAGAGGTTGTGAAAAGATAAAGGTTTAGTGTAAACTTATAACTGAAATATAATAAGCATGGTTCAGTGGAAATAATGTATGAGAAAGATCATAAATAAATGTCATAATTTGGAAAGTGAAAAGAAAGGAACAAAGCTTATTATAAATAAATAGGATACTAGAAATTAAATTTAATAGGCCTAAAGATATTGTATGATGGCCCTGTAATTAGGTGGTGTTCTATGTTGGCCTTATGACTAGGCAATTTTATGGTAACTAGTAAAGTTGACTTATGAATAAATAATATTCGATTAAATAAATTTATGAATATTGTAAATCAACGAAAAGGAAAGTAAGTAGAATGCATAATAGTAAACTAGACATTGGGTCTAGTTAATATAACAATATGCTTTTTGACCAGTTTGTGGAAATGAAGAGCCCAACTGGGAAAAACATCATAGGCTTTCAGAGACGTAGTGGGAGCACGTCCAACTTTTTCGGTGGGACTGGAATGAAGTGCAAGACTTCAACGGGACGTGAGGATACTCTGTGATGGTCCTTTATGGTAGGCCTAACGAAGTTGTATCCACAGAGGTGTAGTATGTACAGTTCCATCTAGTGAGTATGTCTTAGCTAAATCTGTCGTTGTGGGCATCCTAAAGACTGATTGGGATGATTTTAGGATGATTCAGTGACTACCTCGGCTTATACGGGGGAGGCTTCACGGTCAAGACCTAACAAAAAAATAGTAAGTCGTTGGATACCTTTCATCGTCAATCGGAGCGAGTACGGGAAATGCTGGAGATAAACCAAGAGGCTATTGATCTTTGACTATCGGGTCATTAGATGAGGGACCACACTGATGTTTAGATTGGTTGTTAGGGTGGTCACTCAGCTCTTTGAATGATCTTTCACTTGTTAGGAGGGCCGGATGGGGTCATAGCTACCGAAAAAGACAAATCAAATTTTTATATCTGTATTGTGGGCCTAACAAAGCCATTATTTTGGGCACAATGAAGCCATTCTTGACAGATATAGAAAACCCCGTCTGAGTTTCCTAGAAGAACCCAGGTTCTAGGCTTCTTTATGGTGCATTGGTTGAAGCTTATTCGCTTTCGTAGCACAACTTAGCATGCTTTCGTGGCATGCTGATGTAGACATAGAGTTCCTTCGCAGCATGGTCTAGTATGCTTTCATAGCATAATGATGGAGGTCTTGTACGTTTTCGTAGTACCGTGATGGCGACCACTGGAAAAGGATTCTATCGGGAGTACCTCGGTATATTGGTTAAATAGCTACATACATATGATTTATTTTGGTTAATCTACTTTGGAGTTGTTGGGTATGATTTATGAGTGAAATCAAAAGTGTAATGTGTAATAAACCCAAAATGACATAATAAAGATAATCCTGTGATAGAACGGTATATGTAGTATTACTTATAGAAAAGATTATTTATCCATTTACTAGAACTTCTGTTCTGACCCCCTCCTTATAACAAACCCGCAGGTTAGACAGTATTCAGCTTAGAGACACTCGTTAAATAGTTTCATTATTAGGGTAAGTATTTACTATTTACTTACTATTATATATTTTTTGTTCCATTATGAGATATTCTATTGTGAGCTTGATATATTTTATCTTTGCCTTTTTACAGGATACCATACAAACCAACTCAGGTTTCAGTGAACTTGGATTTTTAGTATTTTGCAAAAAAATCAAGATTGCTGAAATTTGGGTTGTTACATCCGGTATCAGAGCTTAGGTTTAGAATTCCTATGTAGATAGTAAGTGAAAGCATTTGTATTTTTAAAATATAAATATATATTATATATACCTGTATCCATAAAAGAACCCACAAATAAGGTAAAGCAACATATGGAGAAAGTTGGAATATTTGTTTTGTAAACTAAGGAAATGGATATAGAAATTTGAGAATACTAGGCCTATTGTTGGCTAGAGAGAAAAGTGTAAAATATGTTATGAAAAAAAAAAGATTTCATGTGTGAATATTTGAAATTTTGGTATTTTAGATTAATGGATTTGGCAGTAGGGCCTTGTAAAATGAGAAAGAATAAGAAGAAAAATGGATTAGGATTCATATATATATATATATATATATATGAGGAGGGTTAATTTTCAAAAAAAAAATATATGAGGAGGGTTCTGCTACATCTCTTATATTGCACGTGAACTTTCCCCCTTAATCTCCACCACCCATTACCCCCATTCTCTCTCTTCCCACTAAGAAATAATATTGAAATGGGAAGAGAGAGAATGAGTGGGGAAATGGGTGGTGGAGATTAAGGGGGAGAGTTCACGTGCAATATAAGAGGTGTAGCGTAACCTTACTCTCTCTCTCTCTCTCTCTCTCTCTCTATATATATATATATATATATATATATATATATATATATCACAAAAGTAGATCTAGTCATTATTCAGTTTAGACATAGTTTTATAGGAATTAGAGTGAAATATAAATACTAGACGAAGATGTATAATTTTGTGCAAAGGGTTTGGGAACGACAACTAAGAAACCATTTTATACTCAACCCCACAATTAAAACTTTTAGAAAGAACTTGAAATTAAAATATAAATGTAGAAAAGGATTTCTAGAAAAGTTTTCATGTTTCAAACTGAAAAGTTTACAATTTTAGAAATTTACTGGTTTGTAATATTAAGAATTGCATTAAAATAACTTTTGAAAAAAAATTATGCAGATTTGTTTTTATAAGAGTAAAGCATGCGAGCAAGTTGTGGGGTTAAGCGATGTAAGTGGTTAAAAGAAAGAGCGAATATAAATTAATTAGGCAAATGTAGTGCATATATAACCTTGATTAAAGTAAAATATAAAAGTTTTCATAAAGGACGGATTGTGACACACTTTAACATGTTAGAATAAGAAGAATTATAAGATAAGTTTTTATGAATCAATAAGTTTGTAAGTAAACATGTTTTGTTAAAATGGCAAGGAAATGTGCAGCGAAAGAGGTGAACAAAATATAGGTGAAGCACCATATTTTGTGCTACCTATTTCAACAAAGAAATGAGAAAATTTTGAAGTTTCCTTATTACTTTACAAAGAACAAAAAAATCCCTCTTTAGAAAAGATTCATAGAAACTTAATCTTATTAATTCCTCTTGAACAAGAATATATATTAAATAAATAAGTGCTTCAACTTTGTTAAAGTGCACAATCCTAGCTTCCCTAGTTTTAACTTTTGAGAAAAGTTTTAAGAATATAATTTTTTTTAATTAAAGGTAATTTAGTGAAAATGGTCGCAGTAGTGTGAACGAAATGTTGGTAAATGTATGAGGAATTATTTTAGTATGTGAGTAAACCTTAAACTTGAGTGGTAAAGTCTTAAGAAAGAAATCAGGATGTGAGAACTGAGAAATGGTAAACAATCAAAGGCTATGCAGTGATGTAAGGGAACAGAGAAAAAAAATTGAAAAGATGTTTCAAGTGGTTATTGTTTAATAGAAAGAATCGAAAGGTAAATTTAAAACTTGCATGGTTTATGGGAAGAGGAAAAAGAGAGAATTAATTAGAAAGAGCAAGTTGAGATTTTTGTAGGTGAAATTATGACATGATTTGTGGTTAATGGAAATCCTTTTTTAGCACCTCTTGATGTAATATGAAGGTTTGACACATTGTCTTATAATGGAATAAGAACCAGGTATATGCGACATGAGTTTGTAGAGAGTGGTAGGTAGAAAGGAGGAGCGCTATGATTGTTTAGATTCGGTGATGAGAACCTTTTTATGTTAGAGGGATGTGGTCCTAGGCCTCCTAGTCCATGCGGATAGCCACATTTAGCCGTTGTACATTTTACCTAATAGTGATTGCAGTAGAGCATGTTTTCTTTTTGTATAGATTTGCACTCCTATGTACCGTTTTATTTTATAATAAAAAATAGAATAGTTTAGTGGGTTACTTTATTTCTAGGTGTTGGTGATCCCTAGATAAGAAAAAATATATAGGATACTATAACTAAAATGAAAATGAAAACAAAAGATGAATAACTAAAAGAAGAACAAACAAAATTTATAGAAAGCAACGAAGACGACAACTGCAATAAATGAGAATAATAAAAGAAAATAAATTCTTCCAAAGTAAGTTTCAAAAACTAAAAAGAAATTCTTCTTATGTAAACTATGCTTGGAATAGAAAATAGGAACTTTTGTAAGATTAGTGATTAAGGTTTCCAAGTATGGGGAAAAAGGTGCGTAATAGTGGGATGGAAAATATGGAATTATCCGTTTTCTGCCTTTTTCTAACATAAGAAATCAAATTCAGAAAATTATTTTTTTCGAAATTCGCAAATTTAAAGTTGATTGGTAAGGTTTGGGTGCAAAAATTTGATGAACTACATTCTTACTTTGTAAAAGTGTAGGAAAAATTGGATGAAAAAGTGTTTTTGATTTTCAAAATCTTGAGTTCATATAGAAATTGCTAGTACATTTAGGATGTGTGCATCATGTTTTCAAAAGGTTTTCAAGAAAATTTACAATCATATAGGAGGTACCACTTAGGCATTCATTGCATTTATGTAATTTTTTGATGTGTTACACTTTGCACAAATACTCAGATGGTTGCAAAATTGGTGTATACATAATGGTTGTAAATCTTGGGAGGAACTACGTAGTTTTACCCTAACAAAATTTTAAGGATAGAATTTCCTAAAGGGCGGGAGAATGTAGCACCCTGCATTTTAAGTAATAAAATTATCAAAATAATTATATGAGTAATGCGCGTTTGAAATTCGAAAACAAACGCAAGCTATAAAATGAGCAATAAATAAAAAGGTTGCCATTATGCAAATATAACATTGCAATGGTATAAATAGAATTAAATAAAAAGAATGGAAGTTAATAAATGGTACTTTATAAAATAACCAGAAAATATATGTGCACATTAATTGTGTAAAAAGGGTGCATATGAATCTTAAAGTAACGAAAGATTATCAAAGTTAACATATTAACAAAGTTAACCATTTAATAAAATAGGAAAATAAATGTGTGTGTTGGAAAGGATTAAATTAAAGAAGGGAAAATAATTAATATTAAAATGATAACATTTCCTTTAAATTGACAATGCACGTCATAAATGATAGTAAAAGAGAATTAATGGAAATGATGTCGAAAATTGGAAGTAGATAAATAATTCTAGAATGTGAAGACACATATAGATATATCTAATATAAACATATTTAGACATAAAACTGACACGCAAAACGAATGTACATCATAAATGGTATAAAACAATGTAATAGAAGGAAGTTTAAATGACGCTAATTAAGTAATGTTTTAATTTAAGATGGATATGCATGTATTAATAATAAATGTTTGAAATTTGAAATAAAATACACATTAAAATGTTACAAAGGAAAGTTAAAATAATGTTCATGGAATTAAGAGAATTAAACATGCAAAAATTAAAAAAAAAAGAATTATTAATGCACGCATTGATTTTGTGTTTGAATTTGAAATAAAAATGCAAGTCAAAACAATAAATAAAATTCAAAAATTAATTAAAATGGTTAAGAAATACAACGTAAAAGGTAACTTTTAAACACCACAAAAAGTACGCACATCAGATGGCCCGAACACGTTTTGAAAATGTGTATGGGTCAACCCATACCTGAGGTGGGTCGACCCATGCGTCGAACACTCAGGGACTGTGTCAACCCACAGGTCAACACATCAGCGGTCTAGGTGAACCCGTTCGTGCTTGAGCTGATGTGTTTAATAGTTTTATGTAGCTTGGATTTAGTTCTTTTAAATCGGATGGAGGTGGTTCTACTAGGTAGTTATAAATAAACCTGTATGGTCTATCTTCCAACTCATATTTTCTGATAGGGAGCTAGAGATCTTCCATTTCCTTTCTCCTTCAAACTCTTCAAAAATAAATTATATTTTATATTTAGGAATTATGATTCGAGAGTTGGAGGAAAATATAGTAGATTCAAAATATAGTTGCCCAGATCCCATAGATCTATAAATCCAAATTAAAAAAGTAAACAAAAGTAAACGTAGATCCAAATCAGATCCAAAACTTAAAGCAGAAATTCCAAATAAGTGTATTTGAATTATATTTTCTTATAATAGTACATTATATCGTTTGATTCATGTAAGAATTTAAAATGTTATCTTCTTTCTCTTGTCCCTTTTTCTACATCAGAATATATACATAGTTTTTATTGAATTTTAGATATGCACAAAATATATATATAAACCTGAAGCATTGAAATATATATATATATAACTGAATTGGAAAACATAATTTAGTTGGAGCTATGAACAAATGGTGATCTGGTAATTGTGGATGTGGAAAAATTAATATTATGGACAGTAAATTTGCAGTTAAATGGTAAAACTGAGAATTTCTATGTTAGTTTAAAAGATTGCCTTCCAAATTTACAATGGAATGAATATAGAAATTATTAGGATTGAAAAAGGGATATAAATAAATTGTATCCAAATTTACTGTAATTGTGTAAAAAAGGGAAAATAAGTTAAAAATAGGAATTAATATATACAAATTGAAATAGGAAATCAGAAATATCCTAGATTGATTGGTTAGGAAAAATGGAATATATTCCATAGTTTGGTTTGAAAAAGAAGTGGAAAGCATAATTGCAGGTTCAAAATAAATAAAGATGTGGAATAGTGCAGAATAGAGATGTTCCGTATTGCACACTATTCAATACCCTAAAAGTAATTTAAAGATATGTCTTGCAATTATGGGTTTCTATGACAGTAATTAACTTAAGCTACGAAAATATATTTTTATATAGTTTTATAATCAATCAATTAGGAATATATCTAATTTCCAAAAAGTAATTTGTAGATATGGGAAGAAGAAAAGATTATATAACTAAAAGAGATTATAAAAAGATAAAGGCTAACTGGAATATAATAAGCATAGTTCGGTGGAAATAACATATAAGAAAGATTATAGCGTAAAGATTATAATTTGAAAAGTGAAAAGAAAGGAACAAAGCTTATTATAAATAATTAGGAAATTAGAAATTAAATTTGGTAAGTCTAAAGATATTCTATGGTGGCCTTATAATTAGGCGATGCTCTATGTTGGCCTTGCAACTAGGGAGTTTTATGATAACCAGTAAAGTTGATTTATGAATAAATAATATTCGATTAAATAGTTTAATGAATATTGTAAATCAATGAAAAGGAAAGTAAGTGGAACACATAATAGTAAATTAGACATATGGTCTAATCACTATAACGATATGCGTTTAGACCAGTCCGTGGAGATAAAGCTCCCAACGGGGCAAATCATCATTGGCTTGGAAGCACGTCTAACTTATTCCATGACACTGGAACGAAGTGCAAGACTTCGAAGGGACGTGAGGATACTCCGTGATGGTCCTCTGTGGTAAGCCTAACGAAGTTGTACACATAGGGGCATGGTTTGTATAGTTTCATCCGATGAGCATGCCTTGCCTGCATCTATAGTTGTGGACAGCCTAAAGACTGGTTGGGATGATTCTAGGATGATTCGTGGTAAAAACCCAACAAAGGATAGCAGGTCGTCGGATACCTGTCATCGTCAGTCGAAGCGAGTATGGGAAAGACTAGAGCTAAACCCAGAGGCCAATGATCTTTTATTATTGCGTCATTGGATGAGGGACCAGATGGATGTTTTGATTGGTTGTCAGGGTGGTCACTTAGATCTTTGAATGGATTTTCATTTGTTGGGGGGCCGAGTGGGTCCATAGCCATCGAAAGAGATAGGCCAAATTTGATAGCTACATTGTGAGCCTAAGAAAGCCATTATTTTGTGCCTAACAAAGAAATCCTTGAAAGATATAGAAAGCCCCCACCTAAGTTCCATAGAAGAACTCAGGTTCAAGGCGCCTTTATGGCGTAGTTGTAGAAGCTTGTTCGCTTTCGTAGCGCAGCTTAGTATGTTTTCTTGGCGCAATGATGTAGACGTTATGCGCCTTTGCATCACGGTCTAGTACGTTTCCATAGCATGATGATGGAGATCCTATATGTTTTCGCAGGATGATGATGGGGACCACTCGTGAAGGTTACTATGGGAACTACTTTAGTATATTGGGTAAATAGCTACATATGTATATATATATATATGATTTAATAAGTTAATCTACTTAGGAGTCGATAGATGCAGTTTATGCGTGAAATCTGAAGTGTAAACCCAAAATACTTAATAAAGGTAAACTAGTAATCGAACGGTATTCGTAGTGTTATTTATAGAAGTATAATTTGTTCATTCACCAGAACTTTTGTTCTGACCCCTCCTCATAACAAACCCGCAGGTTAGACAGGTGACAGAGATTACTCATCTTAGAGACACTTATTAGACAATGTCATTATTAGGGTAAGTATTTACGTATTATTATTTTTATTCAATCTATTGTAAGATATTTTATTGTGAACTCTGATATATTTAACCTTTTCCTTTCAATAGGATACCAGACAAACCAACTCGGGGTTTAGTGAACTTGGATTTTTAGCATTTTGCGAAAAATTCAGGCTTATTGAAATTTGGTTTGTTACAGACATCGTGATTAGGAGGAATGATAAGTTTATCCAGGGATTGAAATTGGAGATTGCTAATGCAATAATGCCACGCTTGAGGGATTTTAGCGACATCATTGTTGAAATTTCTATTGCGAATGAAGCATTTCTTGTTTTGTTTGGTGACTAGAAGCCAGTTTATACCCAAAATTATCAAGTGAAAAAGGTAAATTCTTCAAGGATAAGGGAGCTCGGAAAGGTGATAATGTTAAGTGGAGAAATATTGTTGTTGTTTGCTATAAATGTTATGGTAATAAGGGTGATTATTCCAGTAAATGTTGCTCAGGCGAGGTCAAAGCGGACGATGGGAAATTGAATGTAAAATGTTACAATAGCCAGATAGGGCACTATATGTGTAAATGCTTAGAGGCACTAAAAGAGAAAGTAATTTATTTTGAACAAACTTCATCAAAACCTGTTGCTACCTAGAAAGGAAAATCTACGATGGAAGGTATGCTTATGATTTATAGCATATCTATTAGAACATTAATTTATATTGATGCATCACATTTGTTTATGTCCAAATATTTGCTAGTTAAGTTATCATAAATGTCATACATTATTACTTCCTTTAAGCTAGCTAATCCTATGAGACGTTACAATTATAGGGACGTGAGGTGATAACCTATAATTTCAATTGCTATGTTACACTTTTTCTTGTAGTTTGTATGTGTTTGATTTTGTGGACTTTGGCTTTATTTTGCACATAGATTGGTTAAATCACTATGATATTAAAATATTTTGCTAAAATAGGAAAATATTGTTATGACACCGTAGTTGTAATAATCGAATCACATACTCACTGAATAGTGCGAGTACATGGTTTTATGTTATGTTAGGTGCATTGGGATTGGAAGATGAAATATGTCGAGTTTATGTGGTTAAGGACTTCACAAATGTTTTCAAGCCAATTGTGGGATTACCACCAAAGAGAGACATAAAATTCAGAATAGATCTTCTATCTAGATCTGAAGGAGTCAGTAGACTACCCAGTAGGATGAAACTTGAAGACATGAACGAACCGAAGGTGCAGCTAATGGAGTTGGAAGAAAAGAGTTTTGTTTGATCATGTAGTTCGCCTTAGGGAGCAACTGCACTATTTGTCAGAAAGGCAAATGGGTCGCTGAGATTACGCATTAATTATCGGAAGCTCAATGAGAGGGCGGTGAAGAATATGTAACCTTTTCCAAGAATAAATTATATGTTCAAGCATATAAATGGAGCAAGAGTGTTTTCTCGGTTAGATTTGGCTACTTGATTTCATCAACTGCGTATGGGAGAAGATGGTATTCCATTGATGGCGCTTTGGATGAGATATGGATCATATGAGTGGATGGTGATGCCATTGAAGTTGACAAGTATGCCTTTCTTTGTGGATGAATCGAATTTTGCAGAAGCACTTGTATATGTTCATGTTAGTCTTTATTGATGATATATAGGTGTATTCCAATGATGAGAAGGATCATGATATTATCTTCAAATTGTGATTGAGACATTAAGGCAATATTGGATAAAGGCCAGGTTTCATAAGCATCACTTTTAGGAAGAGTAAGTGAGGCTTTTTGGTCATGTTTTTTCAGATAAAGGGTTGTTTGTTGATCTAGCTAAGATTGAGGCTATCAGTAGTTGGAAAAAACAAAAGCGTTAGAAAGATTAGAAAATTTCGGATTGGCTGGCTATTACGTAAGATTCATCAAGGATTTCTCATGGATAGAGGCACTACTTGCCAAATTGCTTAGGAAAGATTTTAAGTTTTCTTGGTCGAGTGAGTGCAAGGAATCATTTCAGAGTTTGAAGTGTCTATTAACTAATGCTCCTGTTTTGATTGTACCAGGTAGTGACCAGGACTTGGTAGTTTACACATATGGAATCAGATTAGGAGTTATTCTTATGCACAAAGGCAAAGTGATTATATATGCTTCTAGACATCTTAGACCGCATGAGGTTAGATATCTGAGTCATGATTTGGGGTTAGCAGTTGTTGTCTTTACTTTGAAGATTTGAAGGGATTACCTCTTAGGGAAGTGATTAGAGTTACTTACAGATCACATGTCTTTGAAGTACTTATCCTCTCAAAAAGACTCGAGTATGAGACAACATAAATGGATGGAATTTTTAGCAACTTATGATTTTGGCATTAAGTATATACCTGGTAACGGGAATAAAGTTGTTGATGCCCTTAGCTGAAAAAATCAGGACATAGTGTTAGCTATGTTGACAAAGTAGAAAGACTTAGAGGAATTGACTACTTATGTTATGTGGATCAGGTCGACAACGAGTTTGAGCCAAGGCACAACTTTAATGTCATATTTAAAAGTTTGACTGGTTTCGATCAAAATGATAACTTCTAGACTGGGAGAATATCCAGTTTTAGCTAAAAGGATCATAATACTTCAAGTTGGAGTTGGGACTAATAATTTGAGAGACTTCAGCCTTGACCATAAGGGATGATTAAGGAAGAAGGGAAGGTCGTGTGTTCTAAATTCTGGAGATCTAAGGATAGACAGTGTCACTGATGTAAGTTCAAGATTCATCCCAAAAGTATCAAGATGTATCAAGAGATGAAGTGATGTTTCTTCTATGAATGAATGAAAAGAGATGTTGGTTTGTAGGTGAAACAGGGTATGAACTGTCAACAAGTAAAAGCCAAACATCAGAAGCCTAGTCAATTGCTTCCACCATCAGATATTCCAGTTCGGAAATGAGATTCGATATTTTGGACTTTATCGATGGGTTGCCAACAGAGGGCAGAAGTATTTGGGTCACAGTGGATAGATTGACTAAGAGTGTCTATTTATTCTTGAAAATTCTACCAGAACGATTCCTGTGTCGGCTGAGTTATTCATAAGAAATACTGTTAGAGTTCATGGGACTCCTAGCAGTGTTGTTAGTGATAGGGACACATTATTTACGATTGAGTGCTGGAAAAGTCTATAGACGGTGTTTACAACCAAGCATAACCTACGGGTCAACACAGCAACGGTCTGGGTCAACCCATTCAAGGTAGGACTGATGTGTTTAATATTTTATGTAGTTTGGATTTAATTCTTTTAAATCGGACAGACATGGTTCTACTATGCAATTATAAATAAACCTGTTGGTTCTATCTTCCAACTCATATTTTCTGATAGGGCGCCAGAGCTCTGCCATTTTCTTTCTCCTTCGAACTCTTCAGAAATGAATTATATTTTATCCTTAGGATTTATGATTTAAGAACTGGAGGAAAATATAGTAGATTCAAAATGTAGATGCCCAGATCCTACAGATCTGTAAATCTGAATTGAAAAGTAAACAAAAGTTAACGCAGATCCAAATCAGATCCAAAACTTAAAGCAGAAATTCCAGATGAGTGTATTTAAATTATATTTTCTTATAATAGTACATTATATCATTTGATTCATGTAAGAATTTATAATATGTTATCTTCTTTCTCTTGTCCCTTTTTCTACATCGGAATATATACATAGTTTATGCTGAATTTTAGATGTGCGCAAAATATATACAAACCTGAAGCATTGAAATATATATATATAATTGAATTGGAAAACATAATTTAGTTGGAGTTATGAACAAATGGGGATTTGGTAATTGTGGACGCGGAAAAATTAATATTATGGACAATAAATTTGCAGTTAAATGGTAAAACTAAGAATTTCTATGTTAGTTTAAAAGATTGCCTTTCAAATTTACATTGGAATGAATATAGAAATTGTTAGGATTGAGAAAGGGATATAAATAAATTGTGTCCAAATTTACTGTAATTGTGTAAAAAAGGCAAAAATAAGAATTAATATATACTAATTAAAATAGGAAATCAGAAACAGCCTAAATTGATTGGTTAGGAAAAATGGAATATATTCCATAGTTTGGTTTGAAAAAGAAGTGGAAAGCATAATTGCAGGTTTAAATAAATAAAGATGTAGAATAGTACAAAATAGCGATGTATCCGTATTGCACACTATTCAATACCGTAAAAATAATTTAAAGAGATGTCTTGCAATTATGGGTTTCTATGATAGTAATTACCTTAAGCTACGAAAATAGATTTTTGTATAGTTCTAGTAACCAATCAATTAGGAATATATCTAATTTCCAAAAAGTAATTTTCAAATATAGGAAGAAGAAATGGTTATATAACTGAAAGAGATTATAAAACGATAAATGCTAACTAGAATATAATAAGCATAGTTCGGTGGAAATAACATATAATAAAGATTATAACATAAGGGTTATAATTTGAAAAGTGAAAAGAAAGGAACAAATCTTATTATAAATAAATAGGAAATTAGAAATTAAATTTAATAAGTCCAAAGATATTCTATGACGGCCTTATAATTAGGCTATGCTCTATGTTGGCCTTACAACTAGGCAATTTTATGATAACCAGTAAAGTTGATTTATGAATATATAATATTCGATTAAATAGTTTAATGAATATTGTAAATCAGTGAAAAGGAATGCAAGTGGAACACGTAATAGTAAATTAGACATAGAGTCTAATCAATATAACAATATGCATTTAGACTAGTCCGTGGAAATAAAGATCCCAATGGGGCAAATCTTCATTGGCTTGGAAGCACGTCCAACTTATTCCATGACACTGGAACGAAGTGCAAGACTTCGACGGGACGTGAGGATACTCCGTGATGGTCCTCTGTGGTAAGCCTAACGAAGTTGTACCCATAGGGGCATGGTCTGTACAGTTCTATCCGGTGAGTATGCCTTGCCTGCATCTATTTTTATGGATGGCCTAAAGACTGGTTGGGATGCTTTTAGGACGATTCGTGGTAAAAACCCAACAAAGGATAGTTGGTTGTCGAATACCTGTCATCGTCAGTCGAAGCGAGCACGGGAAAGACTAGAGCTAAACCCAGAGGCCAATGATCTTTTACTATTCGGTCATTGGATGAGGGACCACATGGATGTTTTGACTGGTTGTCAGGGCGGTCACTTAGCTCTTTGAATGGACTTTCATTTTTTTGGGGGCCGAGTGGGGCCATAGCCATCGGAAGAGATAGACCAAAATTTGATAGCTATATTGTGAGCCAAAGAAAGCCATTACTTTGGGCCTAACGAAGCAATTCTTGAAAGATATAGAAAGCCCCCACCTAAGTTCCATAGAAGAACTCAGGTTCATGGCGCCTTTATGGCGCAGTGGTAGAACCCTATTCGTTTTCGTAGCGCAACTTAGTATGTTTTCTTAGCGCAATGATGTAGACGTTGTGCAATTTTGCAGCATGGTCTGGTACGTTTTCGTAGCATGATGATGGAGATCTTATATGTTTTCACAGGATGATGATGGAGACTACTCATGAAGGTTACTGTGGGGGAATACTTCAGTATATTGGGTAAATAGCTACATATGTATATACATATATATAATTGAATAAGTCAATCTACTTAGGGGTCGATAGATATGGTTTATGCGCGAAATCGAAAGTGTAATAAACCAAAAGTACTTAATAATGGTAAACTAGTGATAGAACGGTATTCGTAGTGTTATTTATAGAAGTATAATATGTTCATTCATCGGAACTTTTGTTCTGACCCCTCCTCATAACAAACCCACAGGTTAGATAGGTGGTAAAGATTATTCATCTTAGAGACGCTTATTAGACAGTGTCATTTTTAGGGTAAGTATTTACTTACTATTATTTTTATTCTTTCTGTTGTAAGATATTTTATTGTGAACTCCGATATATTTTACCTTTGTCTTTTAGTAGGATACCAGACAAACCAACTCGTGGTTCAGTGAACTTGGATTTTTAGCATTTTGCGAAAAATTCGGGCTTGCTGAAATTTGGGTTGTTATAGACATCGTGATTAGGAGGAATGATAAGTTTATCTAGGGATTGAAATTGGAGATTGCTAATGCGACAATGCCACACTTGAGGGATTTTAGCCACATCGTTGTTGAAATGTCTATTTCAAATGAAGAGTTTCTTGTTTTGTTTGGTGACTAGAAGCCAGTTTATACCCAAAATTTTCAAGGGAAAAAAGGGAATTCTTCAAGAGTAAAGGAGCTCGGAAAGGTGATAATGCTAAGAGGAGAAATATTAATGTTGTTTGCTATAAATGTTGTGGTAATAAAGGTGATTAAACCAATAAACACTGTTTAAGCGACGTCAAAGCAGACGTTGGGAAACTGAATGTAAAATGTTACAATTGCAGCCAGATAGGGCACTGTAAGTGTAAATGCCTAGAGGTAGTAAAAGGGAAATTAGTTTCTTTGGAACAAACTTCATCAAAACCTGTTGCTACTGAGAAAGGAAAATCTATGATGGAAGGTATGCTTATGATTTATAGCATATCTATTAGAGCATTAATTTGTACTGATGCATCACATTCGTCTATGTCTAAATATTTAATAGATAAGTTATCATTAGAAGCATCGTACATTATTACTTCCTTTAAGCTAACCAATCCTATGAGATGTTACAATTCTAGGGATGTGAGGTGATAACCTAGAATTTCAGTTATTAAGTTACACTTTTTCTTGTAGTTTGTATGTGTTTGATTTTGTGGACTTTGGCATTATTTTGCATATAGATTGGTTAAATCACTATGATATTAAAATATTTTGCTAAGATAGGAAAATATCGTTATGACACCGTAGTTGTAATAATCGAATCATATACTCATTGAAGAGTGTGAGTACATGGTTTTATGCTTTGTTAGGTGCATTGGGATTAGAAGATGAAATATGTCGAGTTCATGTGGTTAAGGACTTCATAGATGTTTTCAAGCCAATTGTGGGATTACCACCAAAGAGAGACATAGAATTCAGAATAGATCTTCTACCTAGATCTGAACGAGTTAGTAGACCCTTCAATAGGATGAAACCTGAAGAGATGAACGAACCGAAGGTGCAGCTAATGGAGTCAGAAAGAAAGAGTTCTATTTGATCAAGTAGTTCACCTTAAGGAGCAGTTGCACTATTTGTCTGAAAGACAAATCGGTCGCTGGGATTACGCATTAATTATCGGAAGCTCGATGAGAGGATGGTGAAGAATATATAACCTTTCCCAATAATAAATTATATGTTCGAGCATCTAATTGGAACAAGAGTGTTTTCTTGGTTATATTTGGCTACTTGATTTCATCAACTGCGTGTGGGAGAAGACGGTATTCCATTGAAGGCATTTTGAACGAGATATGGATCATATGAGTGAATGGTGATGCCATTAAAGTTAACAAGTATGCATTTCTTTGTGGATGAATCGAATTTTGCAGAAGCACTTGTAAATGTTCATGTTAGTCTTCATTGATGATATATAGGTGTATTCCAATGATGAGAAGGATCATGAGATTATCTTCAAATTGTGCTTGAGACATTGAGGCAACATCGGCTAAAGGCCAAGTTTCCTAATTATCACTTTTAGGAAGAGGAAGTAAGGCTTCTTGGTCATGTAGTTTCAGATAAAGGGTTGTCTGTTGATCTAGCTAAGATTGAGGCTATTAATAGTTGAAAAAAAAAGCGTTAGAAAGATTAGAAAATTTTCGGATTGGCCGGCTATTACATAATATTCATCAAGAATTTCTCACGGATATAGGCGCCACTTGCCAAACTACCTAGGAAAGATATTAAGTTTTCTTGGTTAAGTGAGTGCAAGGAATCATTTCAGAGTTTGAAGTGTCTATTAACTAATGCTCCTGTTTTGATTGTACCAGGACCTGGTAGTTTACACGTATGAATCGGATTAGGAGCTATTCTTATGCACAAAGGTAAAGTGACTATATATGCTTCTAGACAGCTTAGACCGCATGAGGTTAGATATCTGACTCAAGGATTTGGGGTTAGCGATTATTTTCTTTACTTTGAAGATTTGAAGGGATTATCTCTTAGGGAAGTAATTCGAGTTACTTACAGATCACAAGTCTTTAAAGTACTTATCCTCTCAAAAAGACTCGAGTATGAGACATCACAGATGGATGGAATTTTCAGCAACTTATGATTTTGGCATTAAGTATATACCTGGTAATGGGAATAAAGTTGTTGATGCCCTTAGCTAAAAAAATTAGGACATAGTGTTAGCTATGTTGATAAAGTGGAAAGACTTAGAGGAATTGATACTTATGTTATGTGGATCGGGTCGACAAGCCGAGGCACAACTTTAATGTCATATTTAAAAGTTTAGCCAGTTTTGATCGAAATGATAACTTCTAGACAGGAATAATATCCAATTTTAGCTAAATGGATCATAAGACTTCAAGTTGTAGTTGGGATTGATAATTTGAGAGACTTTGGTCTTGACCATAAGGGATGATTTAGGAAGAAGGAAAGGTCATGTCTCCTAAATTCTGGAGATCTAAGGAAGGAAGTTCTTAGACAGTGTCATTGATGTAAGTTCAAGATTCATCCCAAAGGTGTCAAGATGTATCAAGAGATGAAGAGATGTTTCTTCTATGAATGCTGAAAAGATATGTTGGTTTATAGGTGAAACGGGGTATGAACTATCAACAAGTAAAAGCCAAACATCAGAATCCTATTCAATTTCTTCCACCATTAGATATTCCTGTTCGGAAATGAGATTCGATATTTTGGACTTTGTCGATGGGTTGTCAACAGAGGGAGGGAGTATTTGGGTCACAGTGGATAGATTGACTAAGAGTGTCTATTTATTCCCGTAAATTTTACCAGAACGATACCTGTGTCGGCTGAGTTATTCATGAGAAATATAGTTAGAGTTCATGGGACTCCTAGTAGTGTTGTTAGTGATAGGGATTCGTTATTGACGATTGAGTGCTGGAAGAGTCTATAGATGGTGTTGGCAACCAAGTTCAACATAAGAACCGCTTATCATCCACCAAAAAATAGGACAGTTATAGAGAGTCAATAAAGTGCTTGAGGATTTTTTGAGAGCTTGCATTCTAGATTTTGGTGGCTCATGAGAGGAAGATTTGCATCTAGTTGATTTTTTTATAATGGTAGCTATCAGGATAGTATAGGAATGGACCCATCTGAGGCATTATATAAAAAGCTATATAAGTCACCATCTTGTTAACTAGAGACCGAAGATGGATTACTCATACATCCAAATTTAGTGAAAGAAGTTATAAAGAAGACTGAGTTGATCCGATGTAGGATGAAAGATTCTCTGTTGAGGTATAAGTTTCATATATATAAGAGGTGTAAATATCTCGTGTTCTCTTTGGAAGACTATGTTTTCATTAAGGTATCACCGATGAAGGGTGTACTAAAATTTAGAAAGTCAAGAAAACTGTAACCAGGGTTTGTTAGATCATTTCCTAACTTAGAAAGGATCGAGAGGATCACATATCGAGTAGAGTTGCTATATTGTTTGACTGGATTCCATAAAAATTTTCATGTTTCTCATCTTCGTAAGTATATACACGATCCATGGGTATTAGAGGACTTAGTAATAGAACCAGATCCGTCTTTTGTAGGACAACCAATTATAGTTGTAGTTAGAGATGACAAGCAGCTAAGGAATAAGATAGTCAAACTGGTGAAAGTTTAGTAGAGTGATAATGAGAAGGATTGTACTTGGGAGAATAGGGACACGATTAAGGACACTTGTCCTGATTTGCTTCATGATATATTCTATATTGTTTTGTAGTCTTAGTATCTTGTAGGTTACACTAAGTTTGATAGCATTATTTATTGACTGCTATGTTTGCTATAGTCATTGACTAAATTTCGAGAAGAAATTATTTTAAAGAGGGAAGAATGTAATAACTCTAATTTTTGCCAAATATTATTTGGGAGAGTTAATTGGATAAATTAAATAAGAGTAACATAGTGGAATGTTGAGATGAGATTTGAAACTGACAAAATGGTTTAGCTTTAGTTACCAATCAATGTAATAAGATATAAGAAGAAACTTTATGGAAGGGGAAAATTGGGAAACACATAGCCCCATATACATGCAAGATCTTTGATTTTTTATTCATTCATTTCATTTTTTCAAAACCTTAAATTGAAAGTTAGGAAGTCGACCATTGTAATCAGAGGAGAAGAAGAGGAATCGAAGAAAACGATATGAAACCATGCTTAGGATTAAATCTATAACAAATCTTAGATCATCCATCCAAAACGAAGATTAATAATGATTCTATTATATGTTTTAATTCGGTCATGACTAATACCCGAGCTACCTTATGTTTTCATGATAGCTCTTATGATAGATTTGATATTATTATGTTGTTTGGATAATACAATATTGGTTTTTGCTTGTTTCCACATGTTGTGTAAGGTTTTGGATAAATACATATGTTTCAATTCTCCATACGATTCAAAATTTTAACATGATGTTATTTACTTGTTTTTGAGATAAGATTTAAGTTTCATAATTTCCTAAGACTTAGGAATTTTCTATGAACATCCTATGGTCCAACGTAGGCTAGTTACGAAATTAGTTATTAAAAATAGGTAATGTACTATTTTCGACCCGAAATTTTTGCAGAAGGTAGAGGGTACTATCTTCAGATACTTGTGAAATGTTGGGATTTTTCCTATGTTTTCATAATTTATTATGAATTTGCTACGTTGGTTACACTTAGGATAATTAGCGCATGAATTATGACTAATTAATGCATCTTAAGTATTTTGAAATATAAAACTGAAAAGTATGAATTTTCTCAGAAAACTTTTATTATCCAGTTTCATTTTGACATGTAAAGTGAAGTAGGTAAAAAGCTTTACCAAAATAAAAAAACAAAGAATTTTTTAAATTATTTATGGTTAGGTCTTCCGACACAATCGATAAGGTCTTATCGACCGAGTCAATAAGACGTGTCGCTACCGTGTTGTCAATGAGCTATGGATACTTGGAATATCAAGATACCTGATATATGGTGTATTAGGGCTTGTCACCGTCCTTATCATTTATCTAAGGGGTCTTATCGCCTGATTCCTTATTTAAAAGCCTACTAATCCATTAAGGCTTTCCGCCTTCATACCTAAGCTATAAGCTTATTGCTATGATGCTTTAGGGATAAGAAGATTCTTGTATATAAACTTTGATGCTGCTGCCTTCATGCCTTGTCAACCGTATCGACAAGTCTTATTACCTATAAATGTTTTCAAAGAATTTAAGGCATATTGCCTTCTTATTGCCATCAACTTAGTTGATAAGGATTGCTTTCAACTTGATTTATAAAATCATGAGGCTATTGCCTCTGAAACCATGTCATCAACGTTAGTGTCGACAAACTAGTTTTAAGCTTGTTTTTGGAATTGCTTTGAGGGTTATCATCCCATTACCTTGTCGTCATTCATTTGGTCGACAAGGAACATTTTTATGCTTGTTTCTCAAAGTGTTATGAGGCTATTGCCTCTATGTCTTGTTGTTCGCCAACTATGTTGAGAAGGTGAATTTTAATTTGTTTTAAAACTGTTTTAAAACCATGAGTAGCTAACTTATAGACATATTCGATGAGCTTTTGTTATTGATATAGTTCTTTTATGTTATGTCGGGACTTGGTTAAAGGGTCAATGATGATAAGATTGGCATGTCTTGTCGAGCATGTCTTGCTTATATTATTAATCAGCGGAAAATAATTCATTTTGTTTGTGTTATCGAATCAGTCGACAAAAGTGTTGCATGTGTCTAGGTATGGTGGCTAACCATATTATTACTTGATTTTATGCATGTTGTTGCACATGGTTAACACAAAAATTGGGGATGCCAATGAAAAATTTAATAATCATATTTATAATAGGGATACCAATGGAAGGAAGATATTGGGGTTACCAATATAAATAAATATTCTTAGATTTCAAGATCAAATATACTTGTGAGGTTCATAGTCATCCCCTGGAAAAATTATGTCATCTATGTGATCGTTAATCCACATTTGTAGACGAGTTCATAGTCAGCCTACGGACAAAATTATGGGTTGTAAGTGGATAACTCATGCCCATTGGAGGGTTACTCCATAAAATTTTATTTTAAGTATCACCAAGATGGTGGTTAATCCAGATGTTCAGGGGTTAGTGATCATGTTATATACAATGAGGATGATTAATCCTTAAAATGATATGGAATAAGTAATATTATATTTAATAAACAAGTAATTAACTTATAGACAAGTAAGTAACTTGTGATATAATGGCTAATCTGTGATGACCGCCCACAACCCCCGCACTAAACAAGAGAAATAATGCGCTGAAAGGTGTGCATGACAGCTATGGACGATCATCAAAGTAGGTAAACATCATCAAAACCTGTCGTAAATCTCACATCGCAAGGATGAAATATAATAGGATATATACAACAGGTATTTATAGTGAAGCAGAAAACACTAGACTTTCATAACGACTAGAAAGTAATATCTATAGACTTGAATTACAACAATAGTGTTTGTACAAATTGCCTCACTACAGCACTCAGAGAATAACAAATATCGGAAATCCAAATACTATATAGTAGAAAGATAGTACGCTAGCCTCCTGCTCGCCTTCGAACAACTACATAGTCCTCACTAAGCAATCACCTGTCACCTACCACCTAGTCTGCCTATCCACAACCGGATGAACAACCCAAGGTTATAAGAGGGAAACATAAAACCCTAAGTCAGACAACAGTCTTA
Organism: Allium sativum; assembly: GCA_030737875.1. Classification (NCBI taxonomy): domain Eukaryota; kingdom Viridiplantae; phylum Streptophyta; class Magnoliopsida; order Asparagales; family Amaryllidaceae; genus Allium; species Allium sativum. The sequence continues at coordinate 677,294,390 of CM060912.1, forward strand.
GTGAGCGATAAAACAACTAACAAACATCATCAATAAAGTATATGAGATTAGGTAGAATAACAAACCAATCTACCAAACACCAGAGAAGAACTCAACTCTCGTCTTCCCTACATCGGATAGTGATATACTTTACATCAAACAATTCAACCATTCATCCAGGAAATTGGAACAACCATTTAATCATGGTAAGGCACTCATGACATCCAAATTGTTTATCTCATGTAAAACATCCTAATCGAATTCAACATCCCTCAAGCATAAGCCCCAGAGGTCTAAACCAATATCAGACAAATTATACTCTGTATATTCCTGTATTCTGATGGAATTGTTGTAATAAGCAATGAAATGTTCATCTGTTTGTGTTCTGATTCGTCTTGTACTCAACTCAATCCACGCCTTCCCACACGGGGAAGTTCGGGACGTTTCATTACCCAAGGAACATCTCCTTCGACGTTGGACAATCTACATGAAACGGTACAAACAAAGCAACCAACAATCAAGCATCTGTGACTGACTCTGGCTATCATCGCCAATCCCGCTTTGAAACCATCGTTAATCGTATGATGGCCCATCATGACTGCCATATGTCAAGGGCTAATAGTAACCCCAGTTCTAGCAAAAACTCCATACACCATCATGACTCATATGTTTGTCTTCTCAAATCTCGACAACTAGGCCCTTCACGACTGCCCAAGGTACGAGGCCCTTCACGATTGCCCAAAGTACCCCTGGTTTGAGTCTGTTAGGACTTAGGATAATGATAATGTCTCGGCCTTTGCATCTCTAGCCATCAACTCTGATGATCATTCATTAACTCAAGTCCCCCTTGAGTATCCATTATCCACGAACCCAAAACACCCTTGAGTCGTCTTCCTATTCGTTGCTTTACAACGATCAACGAACACATTCAACACTTCAAATATTCCCACTTGAATTTACTTTGAAGTCACAACATCACCGAGCCAAATTACATCACTGGGCTGTGGCTAGGGTTCGGGGGTTGTCCTCGAAATTTTTTAAAAGCCCTTTTTGTTCAAATCTGGGTCGTACCCGAAAATATAATTTTTCAGAAAATGATCCTGTGCGACTGACTCCTGCCCATGACCGATCTCAACATGCACGACCAGAACCAACTCTGCTCGACTAACCTTGGACGAACGACCCAAAGCTGCTCAACCAGACCAAACCGACTCCCTCTACTCGAGCTCATGCTCGACCGACCCAACATGTAGACATGCGATCGACCCAAAACTTGCTCAACCCACTATGGTGCGACCCATGCTGCTCGACCGCACACCTTTTTCTCGACCGACCAAGTCTTGCCCAACCCCGTGCATTTCTACTCGACCCAACCGACCCAAAGCCACTCGACCAACCCTACATGTGTACGACCGACCCCTGTGACTTGCTTCCCAAGCCACATGCGACCCGTGGCCTATACAGCCCCAATCCAAGTCCAATTTCGACCAAAACTTCGCCAATCAATAAATCGATGAAATATACTCGTCTTGTTCATCCAATATTACTAAGCATGTTATGAGATCATAACAACATGAATATGCCAATTTCATCAAAATCATACAATTTTCACCAAAATCATAAGAAATGAACATACGATCTAAATTGCGGATCTAACTTGCATAAACATATGAAATAGCATAAAAATTACCGGGGGTGATTCATATGAAAATAAGCTTTCCATAGTGTAGATCAATGAGAAAACACTTGAATTTGATGAAAAACATGATCAAACGTTCATATACTGGATTGAATATGTGAGAGAGATGCATATCACTCACCAATTCTCCAAAACAAGCTAAAAGCAATCAATTATGATTCCGGACAGTATGGAACTTGATCCAAACTCCTTAATTTGATAAAATCTCCCTTGCAACGGTGTATATCTATCCTCAAATGGTGTAGATATTCAATTTCCTTCCCTTAGATTTCGATTTTAATGGTGGAAAGGTGTTAGAAGAAGGAGGAACACAAGGCCACCAAATGAGAGAATAGAGGAAGCAAACTATTCTCCGTACCTCCCACCCCCTATTTATAGCATTCCACCAGCCCACTAATGGGCCTCTACAATTCAGCCTATTAAGGCCTCCAAAACTTGAACAACCAACTGTTAAACCTTAAAATAGCGATTCCTTCCAAACCGCAGAGCCAAATCTTTAATGTAACCCCTCTACGGAAAGGCAATTACCATTTCCTTTCCAATGGCAGAAGTTCACCACCTGATTCGACCTGAGTCAAAAGTTATTCCCTGCACAAGATTGACAGGGGCAAAATGGTCAGAAACAAAATTGGTAAAAAAATTATGGATATGTCTCACATCCCCATAAGCAACATATTAAAATATGAGAATGATCCAACCCTCAGGGAATAAAATAAAAATATTTTACGATCCTCCGATACGTAAAATGCAGGCTATTACATTCTCCCCTTTAGGAATTTCGCCCTCGAAATTCCAAAAAACATAAGCAACCGCAACAATTATGTATGCCTATCATCTATGAGAAGCCAATTTTATCATCCAAACTAGCAACCATTAAGCCATGCATCCATAGCCTTATCCTAGCATGTGGAATTCTATCAAACAACAACAAAATACAACGATATAACAATGATATGATATCAAAGGGTCCTACCTACGAAGAGTTATTGATGAGTCGCCTTCATGTTCTCTTCCGTCTCCTATGTACAATCGTCATCATCTTCACTCCATTGTACCTTGACTAGCTTAACCGTCTTCCTCCTAAGCTATTTCATGTCGTTTCCCACAACACGAAGCGACTTATGAGGTTTCACAACTGTGATCTCTACTTCTAGGTCTTTTACTGCTCTGGACATACCACCACATTCGAATAATGCACGAACTTCCATAGAAACGACACGTGGAAAACATTATGCATGCTTAACATCTTCCCAGGCAACTCCAATCTATATGCGAGCTTTCCAACTCGCTCGACTATCGGAAACGGTCCAACGAACCTAGGAGCTAAATTTCCTTTATTTCTGAATCGAACCACATGCTTTAATGGCGAAATCTTCATGAAAACCACATCACCCACGTCGAACTCCAAATCATGTCGACACTTACCAGCTTAACTCTTCTGACGATCTTGGGCTGCCTTCATTCGTTGCTGAATGATCTCGATACAATCCGAGGTTTCTCTAATCATCTTTGGCCCAAGTATCAACTTTTCTCTAGTTTCTAGCCAACAAGCTGGAGAATTACACGTCCTACCGTACAACGCCTCGTATGGTGCCATCCCAATGCTAGACTGTTAGTTATTATTATATGCAAACTCAACTAGATGTAGATGGTCTTCCCAAGATCCCCCAAAATCGAACACACAATCTCTTAGAAGATTTTCCAAAACTCGGTTAACCTTCAAGGTTTAACCATCAGTTTGGGGATAGTAAGCCATACTTAAACACAACTCGGTTCCTAAAGCTTCCTGCAAACTCTTCCAAAATCCACTCGTGAACAATGGATCTTGGTCACTTACTATGCTCTTTGGAATACCATGGAATCGAACTATCCATTTCACATAAAGTTCAGCCAACTTCGATGTCGTCCTGGTTGATTTGACAGGACTGAACCTTGCACTTTTGGTCAAGCGATCCACAATGACCCAAATTCCTTTGTTTCCTACCCTCGTCCTAGGTAATCCATTGATATCTGCTCCCACTTCCACATAGGAACTTCCAATGGCTGAAGCAAACCACTCGGCTTCTTTTGTTCAGCTTTCACTAACTCACAGTTCATGCATTTGGAAATGAACTTTCCAATGTCTCGCTTCATTCCCTTCTAGTAGTAAACTCGCTTCATGTCCTGATACATCTTATTACCATCGGGATGAATCATCAACTTCAATTGATGACATTCCCTCAGAACCTCATCTCTCAATCCATCAATAGAAAGAACAACTAGTCACCCTTGCTTTTGAAACCAACCTTCTCGTCGATTTCGAACTCTTTATCCCATGGTTCCAGCTTCCGGGTAAACTCGACAAGATTTACATCTCACTTTTGGCTCTTGCCAATCCTTTCGATGAGAGTAGGTCTTATCGATAAGCTTGCCAATATTTCAGGTTCCAACTCACACCTTGGCTTGAAATCAAATCTTGACAAATACTCGAGGCTATTTCATTCCGAAAACATTGCTCCCAAACTTGCATGTCTTTGACTCAACGCATCTGCGACAGCGTTACCTTTGCCAGAAGTATAGGCTATACCAAAATCATATAATGCCAGAAACTCCGACCATCTTTGTTGCCGAAGATTCAAATTCTTTTGGGAGAAAAGATACTTCAATGACATGTGATCCGTAAATAACTCAAATAGAACTCCCAACAGGTAATGTCTCCACATCTTCAAAGCAAACACAATCGCTGCCAACTCCAAATGATGAGTTGGATAATTTCTCTATGTGGCCTCAGTTGTCGAATCGCGTAGGCTACAATCTTATCCTTTTGCATTAGTACTGCTTCAAGTCCAGTACCACATGCATCGGAATATACCACCATCTCTTCATTCCCACATGGAATGGTCAACACAGGAGCAATCGTCAATCTCTCTTTCAAGATTCCAAACGCTTGTTCACACTTTTCATCTCATGTGAAAAATTGGTTCTTCTTCGTCAATCCTATCAATGTTGCAACTATCTTCGAGAAATCCTTGATAAACCGTTGGTAATATCCTGCCAACCCAAGGAAACTTATCATATCCGTCATATTCTTAGGTCTATCCCAGTTCTGGATTGTTTCCACTTTAGTGGGGTCAACCGCTATCTGTAACACCCCGTAATTTTTAACGTTAATATTTACAAATTGAAGAATAACTAATCTCAGATGTAAGAATTAAAGGAAAAGGGTTGCGCCATTGTGTTCGTCTCGGAATTCTGGTTGAGATAGAGTCCGAGTTTACGTGAATTGGACATCATATGAAGAAGTTACGGCCATCGGAAGTTTCAGAAAATTCAAAACAGATTTCGAATTTCAAAATTTCAGAGTCAGACAGGCTAGGTGGGAATTTTCCCGCCAGGGCCAGGTCGACCTGGGGGTCGACCTGCCCTGACCAGGTCGACCATAGGGTCGATGCCCCCCCCCCCCCCGGGCAGATTTGATTGATGACCTATAAATGACTATGTGCTAACTCATTAGGGTTTCTGATATGCTCTGATTGGCTGGGATTAATTCTGGGTTGATCGGACGGCTTAAACTAATCCTAAACTCTATAAAAACACCTCTAGACTCAAACCCTAAAATCAAAACAAAATTAGATTCATGGCCTCCATGCCGTCACCTAGCAACTCAGCATAGCCGCCACCAATTAGAGAGGAAGAAAGCTAGTCTAAATCAATCCTTTTCAACTTTAACAACGAATCTTCTTCAAAGGAAAGCTTTTACAACTTCAGAACTCGGAATTCAGAACTCAAGACCTTCTTTGAGTTGTGAGTTCGATAATTTTAATAAAATAATTAGTAATTTAATTGGATTAAGTTATGATGTGGATTATATGGATTTGATGTGAATTATTGACTGCATGTTATAATTATGTTGCAAAATTTTGATGTTATCATACAAGTTGTAAACTCTATGATGTTATGTTCTGGTGTTATCATCCATGTTGTAAAGTTATGATGCTATCATCTATGTTGTAATTCTATATAATCAAATCATCATGTTTTTCATATACTAGTTGGTTATGTTGATTTATATGATAAATCATAAGTATGTATGCAAGTTTAGATTTTGATTTAGACATGAATCATATGCAATTTGGGTAAAATTATATGTGACCTTACATGTTTATGACATCTAGTTTATGTGAAAATTTGATCAAAGGTTAGGCTATGACATGTGTGAGTTATATGCTAAATTCTACATGCTAGTTTACATGTTTAGATGTAAGTTTACACCATTGTTATGATGCATAAATCACATATGAAAGTTTATATAAATGGGTTTGGAACATGAATCATGTTATGCAAGTTTATGGTTATTGCCTATGCAAGTTTACACCATTAGATGTAGATCTATGACATACATGATTTATGCAAGTTTGTGACCATTATCTCAACAAGTTCACACCTTTAGAATTGGATTTATGACATATGTAGTTTATGCAAGTTATAACTTTGGCCTACGCAAGTTTTAGATGTAGAACATCATTCACACATTTAAGTTCACCCCTATGTTTAGATCTAAGTTTTAATTATGTGTATGTTGTGATGTTTTCTCTTTATTCCATGAGTTAGACTATTCGAATCTAACATATATTTTACGTTAACGAACGAACGTACAACATGGGGTAAAGGGGATAATATTAAAAGATTTAATTGGCATAAATGCCTTAAATGGCATAAAATAAATTTATGGTGAAATTGGTATGATTTTGTATACCATAAATAGATGGACATAATTGAGTCAATTATGGCTATAGTTAAATTTGGAATTAATTGATAATTTGAATAGGGAAAGTAATTCAAATTGGGGGATGATTAATTAGGAGTAATTAATCGTCTAAGACACGAGGTTAGGATCTTTTGTGGTGTAAGACTGCTCGGACCCGCCCGACAAATCCAACTGCCACAAATGCCAATCTAATGTGAGAGGTCTTAGGCATAAATTAAATACATAACAGTTGTAAAGACACGAGGTTAGGCTCTTTTGTGGTGTAAGACTGCCCGGACCCGCCCGGCAAATCCAGCTGCCACAAATGTCAGTCTAATGTGAGAGGTCTTTATGAGGTTACGGTCTTAATGAATTAAGAAACACTTAACCAGATAAAGATGTAGTGGGACATGAGGGGGTTAAGTGGGTGCCTTGGGTGGCATGTGGAATCTAGTGGGTGCCTTGGATGGCATTGGAAATACGATTAGAAACACTTAACCAAAATTGAAACATGAATAAGAAGTGGGTTAAGTGGGATGTACTAGAGGGGACCAAGCTTAGGTGGATAACTTGTGTCAAGTAATGGGGGCCCGTTTCAACCAGTAACCCATACGTATCTTTGTGGGCTCGACCCAAGTCGAGGACGGGACACGCATATCGGGCTTGACTGTAAGAGGCCAAAACGGGTTAGCGGTGGCAACGCAAGTCCAACGGGTTAATATGCATGTGTGGGCCCGGGCTGGTAGGTAAGATGTTGTTGCATCGTGTAGGTATAAGCCGTGCATTCTTGGTGGTATTAGGTTGCCACTTTGGGGAGTGATACACCCCACTGTGGGGCCAACACGGGTATCTACGAGTTAGGGAGCCGATCGCATGGGGGTAGTGGGTACACCTAGTGAAGATAGGGGCAGGCTGCACCTATGAAGGCAGCTAGGGGTGCACGAAACTACCAATATCATTATTAAGTTCTGTAGGCAGGATCAACCTTAGGGTGACTAGTGGTGGTGCAGTACAGTATAGTAGTGGTGGTGCAGTATGGTAATTATCTTATATTGGGTTAGGTGCGCTTTAACGTTATCTTAGTTCATCTTGTTTCCTAGATTGCTCTGTCATACTCAATTGTTCACAGTCATTTCCTTATTTTCCAACTTATGCCTTAGCCTAGTTATATTGGTAATTATATTGTTAAAGTTATTGCACTCGCCAGACTTTATGTCTGACCCCCTTTGTTTCCTCCCCTTTTCTTCCTTCCCCCCCAGGTGCTCAGGTTGGAACTAGCACCAGTGGAGCTTGATTTTGGACAGATGTATTTCTTGCTTTTAGAAGATTGCTTGGATCGCTGAAGTAAAGTTCAGCTTCTCTTATTTATGGCTATTTTGTATTGGGGATTATGTCTTTCTATTTATGTACTTTGATTTAGTCAAGATGGATATTATGTACTTGACTCTGGTTTTGATGATGTAATCAAACTTATGTATTTTCCGCAGCAATGAAATAAAGTTTTTTTTCAAGTACTGTTTATATCTGTCTTGTTGTTAAGTTTCTGTTCTATACTCACTTAAAACGCTCCATAGAAGTTAATGCATTCCCTTTGTGAGTGACATTAATGGACATGGGGTGTTACACGTGGTATCAGAGATGAAGGTTACCAGAACAGATATGAATTTTGAAAAACTGTTTTTCAAAACCATTTTTATAAAGTACTTTCAAAAGTATGTTTTAAGGAAAGTATTTTCAAGAGAAAAGCTTATTTTAGAAAGCATAACCCCAAGAGCCATATATCTTTCCTTCGGTCCTTTTGTATTAAATCTTTCCTTTTTCATTTCAGTATGTCTGGAATTCCTGAGATATCCGAGGGGATAACGATACTAGGATGGTTTAGGAGGTATTTGGAGACTAGGGCCACCACTGCAGGTCCAGCAAATGCTCCTCCTCCTCGCCCTCCTCCTCCTCCTCGTGTCGATACTTTCGCAAAGATATGTAAGGACTTTAGGGCAATGGGTGGAAAACCTTTTCACGGGACGGAGACATTTGTAGAAGCTCGAAATTGGCTAAAGGAGGTGGAAGAATTGTTTGGAATCTTTGAAGTGGATGATGGAAGAAAAGTCCAGTTAGCTACCTGGCTAATGAAGGATGAGGCCTCGTTTTGGTGGGAGGTCACTAATGGAGAACGTCCAGTTGATACATGGCCAGATTTTAGGTGGAGGTTTGAAGCGAAGTTTCTCTCACGGGCTGAAGAGAATCTATATATGGAAAGGTTTTTGGCGCTGAAGCAAGGGAATCTATCGATGAAAGAATACGTCAACAAGTTCAATCAGTTGGCGAGATTTGGCTTGGACTTGGTGAATACTCCAGAAAAGAAGGCTCTAAGATTTGTTAAGGGTTTGAACGAGCCGCTTCATGGGTTAGCTATGACCCACATTCCCATGGGGGCTACCTTTGAGAGGTTAGTTGACATGGCGCTTATGCATGAAGAGGAGAAGGGCGCCAATGCTAATAAGGCACCCGAGAAGAAAGGGGATCAAAAGAAGCCGCAACAGCAACAACAGAACAAGAAAGGTGGGAAAGGCAATAATGCTAAGGGAAAGAAAAGATGCTTTAACTGTGGGACACCTGGCCATCTAAGCAAAGATTGTAGGAAGAAAAAGAAGACTGGTTGTTTCCACTGTGGCGAAGCGGGACATCTTATTAAGGACTGCCCAAAGAAAGGGCAGAGGGCAAGGTCTACCTCGGGAGGAAAGGTGTAGGCTCTTATGGCACCAGGGCAGGCAAGGGGACAAGTTCAGGCTCTCGTGGTCCCACCGCTGCAAGAACGAGGTAGAGAAATTTCCGTTGAAAGTTTAGTTTTTCTGTTTGATCTTCCTGTCTGTACTTTATTCGATTCTGGCATATCACATTCGTTCATCTCTACATCATTAGTTGAAACACTGCACCTCGATACTAGTCTTGTTACTGATCCCTTAGTAATCTCAAATCCTATTGGTGGTTTGGCTCATCTTTCTATGATTTGTCGGGATTTGAGAGTGTTTATCTTGGGCGTTGAGTTTGAATGCAACACCTTTGTTCTTGGCTTCATGGGCTACGGCTTGATTCTAGGTATGGATTGGCTAACTAGATACGGGGTCATCCTAGATTGTGAAAGAAGGGTAGTTAGATTGTTGACTCATTGTGGAAAGACCCTTGATATTTCTTGTGACCCTAGAAGTCCAGTAATGCTTAGTTACCTAGAATCCCTTGATGCATCCGATGATGACTTACATTCTGTTCCCATAGTCCGTGAATATGTTGATGTCTTGGATGAGGTGAGGGGTTTACCCCCAAACGTGAGATAGACTTTCGAATATATCTAGTAGATAATGCTAAGCCGGTTGCATTGCTAGTGCGCCACATGGCTCCATGAGAGAGAAGAGAACTCAGTAAGCAAGTGAAGTAATTGCTTGAGAAGGGGTTCATCAGACGTAGTATTTCGGAGTGGGGTGCTCCAGTAGTATTTGCCACGAAGGCAGATGGGTCCCTTAGACTTTGTGTGGACTATAGAGAACTTAATAAGCTTACTAAGAAGAATAGACACCCACTGCCGAGGATTGACGATCTCTTCGATCAGTTAGTTGGCGCCTCAGTGTTTTCGCAGTTAGACTTAGCCACTGGTTTCCATCAGTTGAAAGTGGCTGAAGATAGCATAGACAAGACTGCCTTTAGGACTCCAGACGGTTTCTTCGAGTGGCTTGTGATGCCCTTCGGTTTGACAAACGCCCCTGCATAATTTGTTGATTTGATGAGTAGGGTGTTTAGGGAGTACCTTAATAAATTCGTGGTAGTCTTTGTTGACGACATCTTGATCTTTTCTAAGAGCGAGGAAGAGCATGCCCTACATCTTAGGGAAGTGTTGTAGACCCTTCGAGCGCATAGCCTTAAAGCTAAATTTTTTAAATGTCACTTTTTGAGGAAGGAAGTGCGATTCTTAGGGCGCGTGGTTTCCAAAGAAAGGATAGCTGTGGATCCCGCGAAAGTAGTGGCCATCCAAGATTGGAAGGTCCCTAAAAATGCTACCGAGGTGAGGAGTTTCTTAGGGTTGGCTGGCTACTATAGGAAGTTTATCAAAGACTTCGCAAAAATATCAGCCCCATTAACATGCTTGACGAAGAAGAACCTAGTTTTCACATGGGACGTAGATCGTGATGATGCATTCCAACGTTTAAAGAGAGCTTTGACCACAGCCCCAGTCTTAGTGTTGCCTGATGGAAGTAAGCCATTTACCGTTTATACCGATGCTTGTGGGACAGGACTAGGCGCAGTCTTAATGCAAGAGGGAAGGGTAATAACCTATGGTGGAAGGCAGTTGAGAGTGCATGAGAGAAATTACCCTAGACATGACCTAGAATTGGCCGCTATTGTTTTCGCGCTTAAGTATTGGCATCATTATCTTCTTGGCGAGAAATTTGAATTGTTCACTCACCACAAATCGCTAAAATATCTTTTCTCTCAGAAGGACTTGAACTTGAGGCAACAAAGGTGGATGGAATTCTTAGCGTCGTACGATTTCGAGATAGCATATACCCTGGCAAGGGTAACGTGGTGGCAGATGCCTTAAGTAGAAAAAGGTTATCCTTGAGTCCGTTGTTTGTTGAGCAGCGAAGTTTAGAGTTCATCTCTACATTTGAATTTAGACCATCCATTGACTTTGTACCCGGTTTGCTAGCATCCTTAGAGGTCAGACCTACGCTTTTGGGACGGATCGGCGAGGCACAGCGAGATGACCCACAGTTGGTTGAGTTAGTAGAGAAGCTCAAAAGGGGGAAGTCATTGAGCCATCTCAGTAGGTATACCCTAGATGATAAGGGTTGGTTGCGTAGGGACGGTAGACTTTGTGTACCACAGGACGAGAATTTAAGGAAGACCATTCTTGATGATGCACATCGTTCGAAGATGACCATCCATCCCGGCGGGGACAAGATGTACATGGACATGAGACGAGTTTACTTTTGGACCGGCATGAAGAAGGATGTGGCCGAGTATGTCGCTAGATGCTTGGTGTGCCAACAAGTAAAAGCAGAGCAAAAGAAGCCCGGTGGATTGCTTCACCCATTGGAGGTCCCATAATGGAAGTGGGAAAGCGTCTCGATGGATTTTGTTGATGGATTACCGAGATCGAGGAAGGGTAATACGGGGATTTGGGTCGTGGTAGACAGACTTACTAAGAGCGCCCATTTCCTTCCCATGAAGAGTAAGAGGACTGCTCCATGGTTAGCCTCCGTATATATTCGAGAGATAGTTCGTTTGCACGGTGTTCCTTCTAGCATAGTGAGGGACCGCGATCCTATTTTTACTAGCGAATTTTGGAAGAGCTTGCAAGAGGCGGTAAGGACTCGGCTATGTTTGAGCACCGCATATCATCCTCAGACGAACGGCCAGACCAAGAGGGTGAATCGTATTATAGAGGACCTATTGAGGTTATGTGTCTTAGATTTCGGAGGAACATGGGAGGAACATCTTCCGTTGGTGGAATTCGCATATAATAACAGCTTTTAGTCTAGCATTGGCATGGCACCGTTCGAGGCTCTTTATGGACGGCCATGTCGTTCGCCTACATGTTGGTGGGAGTCTACAGATAAGATCTTGCTTAGGCCCGATATGATTAGAGAGACTTCGCAAAAGATCGATTTGATTCGAAGGAGGATGAAGACGGCGCAAGATAGGCAGAAATCTTATGCGGACAAGAGGAGGTTAGATCTTGAGTTTGATATTGGGGACATGGTCTTTGTCAAAGTGTCTCCATTACGGAACGTCGTTCGCTTTGGGTCCATTGGGATGTTAGCACCAAGGTTCGTAGGGTCGTTTCCTATTAAGGAAAGGATTGGAAAGATGGCGTATAGAGTGGAGTTGCCCGAGAGACTTAGTGGTGTACACGACGTATTCCATGTATCACATTTGAGTAAGTGCTTGCACGAGACCGCAGAAGTGGTAGAGCCGAGATTGCTTAGAGAGGTGGAGATAGAGCGTGATGCGACAATTTGACGAGCTCCTACGCGCATTCTTGGGTCGGAGATTAAGAAGTTGAGGAATCGAGAGGTCAAGCTAGTCAAAGTGCAATGGGGAGATGATGAAAGCAACGCTACTTGGGAGACGGAAGAGAAGATGCGTTCATTGTACCCTTTTCTTTTCGATGGTATGTCTTTTAATTTCTCCTTTATCGCTTACCTTGTACTTATCTTATCTTTAGTATGTCCTCTCGCTAGTATCTTTGACCTTTAGATAGGATAGTCCTATGGTTGAAACATGTGTTTGAGACATGTTATGTATGATGGATGCATGTGGATACAAGTATTTGCTAGTGGTTGCTCGTGGATGCATATACACACACTTTAGGCACTAGATCGGCTCAGTTACTTCATATTGCATATTGCAGATAAATGTGTGTACATATTTAAGTAATGGATGTATAATGGTTGTACCATCATATGGATGTTGCATTTTGGTGAATGGTTGTGCACACATGTAGAAATAATATGTATCGATAGGGTTCTTCGCATACATAATGGACGCATGGCACTGTCATGGTTTGCATTAAGGAGGTCAACTGAATCAGTAGACCACCTGATTTTGCATTAGATAAGAAACATATACACACACACTTCTTGCATATGTTCATACAGCATTAGGAATTTTATAAGGACAATGGATGCCTGTGTTTGATGGTTGAGTAGATGGTTGTTTGGATGGTAGGATACGCATTCTCCTTAACTTGGAGATTTCGGGGGAGAAATCCTTTAAGGAGGGGAGAATGTAACACCCCGTAATTTTTAATGTTAATATTTACAAATTAAAGAATAACTAATCTTAGACGTAAGAATTAAGGGAAACGGGTTGCGCCATTGTGTTCGTCTCGGAATTCTGGTTGAGATAGAGTCCGAGTTTGCGTGGATTGGACTTCGTATGAAGAAGTTATGACCATCGGAAGTTTCAGAAAATTCAAAACAGATTTCGAATTTCAAAATTTTAGAGTCAGACAGGCTAGGCGGGAATTTTCCCGCCAAGGCCAGGTCGACCTGCCCTGACCAGGTCGACCATAGGGTCAACCTGGGGGTCGACCATAAGGTCAACCTGGGGGTCGACCTGCCCCCTCCCCCCTCGGACAGATTTGATTGATGACCTGTAAATGACTATGTGCTGACTCATTAGGGTTTCTGATATGCTCTGATTGGCTGGGATTAATTCTGGGTTGATCGGACGGCTTAAACTAATCCTAAACTCTATAAAAACACCTCTAGACTCAAACCCTAAAATCAAAACAAAATTAGATTCATGGCCTCCATGCCGTCACCTAGCAACTCAGCATAGCCGCCACCAATTAGAGAGGAAGAAAGCTAGTCTAAATCAATCCTTTTCAACGTTAACAATGAATCTTCTTCAAAGGAAAGCTTTTACAACTTCAGAACTCAGAATTCAGAACTCAGAACTCAGAATTCAGAACTCAAAATTCAGAACTCAGAATTCAGAACTCAAGACCTTCTTTGAGTTGTGAGTTCGATAATTTTAATAAAATAATTAGTAATTTAATTGGATTAAGTTATGATGTGGATTATATGGATTTGATGTGAATTATTGACTGCATGTTATAATTATGTTGTAAAATTTTGATGTTATCATACAAGTTGTAAACTCTATGATGTTATGTTGTGGTGTTATCATCCATGTTGTAAAGTTATGATGCTATCATCTATGTTGTAATTCTATATAATCAAATCATCATGTTGTTCATATACTAGTTGGTTATGTTGATGTATATGATAAATCATAAGTATGTATACAAGTTTAGATTTTGATTTAGACATGAATCATATGCAATTTGGGTAAAATTATATGTGACCTTACATGTTTATGACATCTAGTTTATGTGAAAATTTGATCAAAGGTTAAGCTATGACATGTGTGAGTTATATGCTAAATTCTACATGCTAGTTTACATGTTTAGATGTAAGTTTACACCATTGTTATGATGCATAAATCACATATGAAGGTTTATATAAATGGGTTTGGAACATGAATCATGTTATGCAAGTTTGTGGTTATTGCCTATGCAAGTTTACACCTTTAGATGTAGATCTATGACATACATGATTTATGCAAGTTTATGACCATTATCTCAACAAGTTCACACCTTTAGAATTGGATCTATGACATATGTAGTTTATGCAAGTTATAACTTTGGCCTATGCAAGTTTTAGATGTAGAACGTCATTCACACATGCAAGTTCACCCCTATGTTTAGATCTAAGTTTTAATTATGTGTATGTTGTGATGTTATCTCTTTATTCCATGAGTTAGACTATTCGAGTCTAACATATATTTTACGTTAACGAACGAACGTACAACGTGGGGTAAAGGGGATAATATTAAAAGATTTAATTGGCATAAATGCCTTAAATGGCATAAAATAAATTTATGGTGAAATTGGTATGATTTTGCATACCATAAATAGATTGACATAATTGAGTCAATTATGGCCATAGTTAAATTTGGAATTAATTGATAATTTGAATAGGGAAAGTAATTCAAATTGGGGGATGATTAATTAGGAGTAATTAATCGTCTAAGACACGAGGTTAGGCTCTTTTGTGGTGTAAGACTGCCCGGACCCGCCCGACAAATCCAACTGCCACAAATGCCAGTCAAATGTGAGAGGTCTTAGGCATAAATTAAATACGTAACAGTTGTAAAGACACGAGGTTAGGCTCTTTTGTGGTGTAAGAATGCCCGGACCCGCCCGGCAAATCCAGCTGCCACAAATGCCAGTCTAATGTGAGAGGTCTTTATGAGGTTACAGTCTTAATGAATTAAGAAACACTTAACCAGATAAACATGTAGTGGGATATGAGGGGGTTAAGTGGGTGCCTTGGGTGGCATGTGGAATCTAGTGGGTGCCTTGGGTGGCATTGGAAATACGATTAGAAACACTTAACCAAAATTAAAACATGTAATTGAAACATGAATAAGAATTGGGTTAAGTGGGATGTACTAGAGGGGACCAAGCTTAGGTGGATAGCTTGTGTCAAGTAATGGGGGCCCGTTTCAACCAGTAACCCATACGTATCTTTGTGGGCTCGACCCAAGTCGAGGACGGGACACGCATACTAGACTTGATTGTAAGAGGCCAAAACGGGTTAGCGGTGGCAACGCAAGTCCAACGGGTTCATATGCGTGTGTGGGCCCGGGCTGGTAGGTAAGACTTTGTTGCATCGTGTAGGTATAAGCCGTGCATTCTTGGTGGTATCAGGTTGCCACTTTGGGGAGTGATACATCCCACTGTGGGGCCAGCCGGGTATCTACGAGTTAGGGAACTGATCGCATGGGGGTAGTGGGTACACCTAGTGGAGATAGGGGCAGGCGGTACCTATGAAGGCAGCTAGGGGTGCACGAAACTACCAATATCATTATTAAGTTCTGTAGGCGGGATCAACCTTAGGGTGACTAGTGGTGGTGCAGTACAGTATAGTAGTGGTGGTGCAGTATATTAATTATCTTATAGTGGGTTAGGTGCGCTTTAACGTTATCTTAGTTCATCTTGTTTCCTAGATTGCTCTGTCATACTCAATTGTTCACAGTCATTTCCTTATTTTCCAACTTATGCCTTAGCCTAGTTATATTGGTAATTATATTGTTAAAGTTATCGCACTCGCCAGACTTTATGTCTGACCCCCTTTGTTTCCTCCCCTTTTCTTCCTTCCCCCTCCCCCCAGGTGCTCAGGTTGGAACTAGCACCAGTGGAGCTTGATTTTGGACAGATGTATTTCTTGCTTTTAGAAGATTGCTTGGATCGCTGAAGTAAAGTTCAGCTTCTCTTATTTATGGCTATTTTGTATTGGGGATTATGTCTTTCTATTTATGTACTTTGATTTAGTCAAGATGGATATTATGTACTTGACTCTGGTTTTGATGATGTAATCAAACTTATGTATTTTCCGCTGCAATGAAATAAAGTTTTTTCAAGTACTGTTTATATCCGTCTTGTTGTTAAGCTTCTGTTCTATACTCACTTAAAACGCTCCATAGAAGTTAATACATTCCCTTTGTGAGTGACATTAATGGACATGGGGTGTTACACTATCCCATTTCAAAAATCAACATGGTCTAAGAACCTCACTTCACTCTTCCAGAAGTGACCCTTCGAATACTTAGCTCTTAGTTGATGCTTTCACAAGATTTCCATAACGACATTCAAGTGAGTCTTGTGCTCTTCCTCATTCTGAGGGTAAACTAGAATATCATCCACGAACACAAGCACAAAATTGTTCAACTGATCTTTGAAAACTCTATTCATAAGATCCACGAAGTACGCTGGCGCATTAGTCAACCCGAATGGCATCACCAACCATTCCAAGAAACTGGATGGTGTCCTAAAAGCAGTCTTTGGCACACTATCCTTAGCCACCCTTAACTTGTGAAATCCCGTTACCAATTCCATATGAGAAAACACTTTGGCTTCGTGAAGCTGATCGAACAAGTCATCAATCCTCGGCAATGGATACTTGTTCTTCTTGGTAACCTTATTCAGCTCACGATAGTCCATACACAATCTCAATGAATCATCCGCCTTGGTTACAAACACCACTGGTGCAACCCATTCGTAAACACTTCTTCGAATGAATCCCTTTCTAAAAGGTCACGAACTTGCACTTCCAAATCTCGCTGTTCCTTAGGCGCCATCCGCCTAAGAGGCTTAACGATTGGTCTAGTACCCTAGACCAAATCAATCCTAAGCTCGATCTCGTGATGTGGTGGCA
This sequence comes from Allium sativum, assembly GCA_030737875.1. Classification (NCBI taxonomy): domain Eukaryota; kingdom Viridiplantae; phylum Streptophyta; class Magnoliopsida; order Asparagales; family Amaryllidaceae; genus Allium; species Allium sativum. Next base: position 677,311,575 of record CM060912.1, read on the forward strand.
AACCTTTGACCTCGTCAAAGACATCTTCATACTCATTAGCGATCAGCACATATGACAAGTCTTCATGTGGAATCCCAAGCGAATATAGATAGCTCACGAAGACCCCGTCTTCGTGCTTACATCTAATCAACACCTTTCGTCCTTCCACATCCACGACCCTCACCTCTAGCTTCTTACAATTCACCCTTGCTGCATACCTCTTGAGCCAATCCATACCCAAGATGATCCCAAATCCAGCGAAGTTAAGAACAAGAAATCACACACAAAAAAGAAACCATGACTCGACAACATTAGACCATGACACAACATGCACAAACTAGATGTAACACCCCGGATTTTTCCGTTAACAGTAAATTAACAAATTAAAGTATAATTAAATTGTAACAGAAAAATTAAGGGAAACGGACATTACCATTGCGTTCGTCTCGGAATTCTGCTTGAGATAGAGTCCGAGTTTGCGCAAAACGGATAACGTATGAAGAAGATATCTTTAATTTAAATATTACAGCAAAACATGAAAAAAGAGAAGTAAGGAGAGGACAATAATTATTATTATTCTAAGACTTATTAACAAAAGCCTCTGTAGCTCAGTTGGTTAAGGCATTGGATTTGTAGCATGGAGGTCGGGGGTTCGAACCCCGGCGGCGACATAATTTTTATCTCTGTTTTAGAGAGGGCCAACTGAGCATGCAAATACATGTACGTATACAAATTCAAATTTTGAAAGGATAAGAACGTACATATAAGGAAATAAAGAAAATATATGTATATATATGAGAATATATATATATATATGCAAAAATATATGTATACAATAGATAAAATTCAAATAGACTAAAACAGCTCAATTTAAAGTTTAATTTTTGAAAATCGAACCCAGTCCCTCCTGGCTGGCCTGGTCTGTGTTTGGTCGAATTTCTGTGGGTTGCTTTGTCATTAGGGCTAGGTGGCAAGTTTTAATTGGTCTCTCTATCTAATGAATGGCTACGATCTAACCTAGCAACATCAAGGGTCCTAATCAATTCCTAACCTCTATATAAACAACCCTAGACTAAACCCTAATCTATTCATTCAAATTAAGAGCATAGCCGCCATGTTGCTGAGGAACGACTAAGAGTAGCCGCCATCTAGAGAGAGAGGATTAGGGAGAAAGTTCTAAAGCCTAAAGCAATTCAAGCAACCTAAAGCTAATTAATTCAACAAAGGAATCATATCTCTTAATTAGAGAATTTGCCGCAACCATTGTAAGTAGAGTATTACTTTGGTATGAACAAATGATTGTGTAGATATGTATGCTTGAATTGTGGCAATGAAATTCGTATTTGTGCGATTTATATACTTTTGGATATTCTGAATTATGTCATTCAATTATAAAGAACTACATGCGGTAGTTCTATGCAAATATACGTTTGGAATATTGCGCAAATTATGTAGTCTATGTTGAAGCTACATATATGTAGTTGATTGAAATTCATGCAAGTTTGGGGCTTTGTTATTATGCCATCATGATGTCTATTTTGTGCATAAATCATTTTGCAAGTAATTGAGACAAGTTTGGTTGTTATAGTTCATATGAAACTATGTTGAAATTTTGACACCATAATCCATGTATTAAGTCATGCTTTTGCAAAACTTATGAATATGGCTAGGCTATGAATGATATTGGGCATAATTGAAATTCATGATTAAGTCTATCTTGTTTAAAAGAATTATATGATGACATATGTGAGACATGGCTAAGTTAGATACAAAAATCCCTTTTTTGCAAGTTAAAAGCAAACACCATGATTAGGAATATTTATGCATAAGTATACCATCGTTATGTGATTAAATTTAATTAAGTTGAACTATGCTTTTGTGTTAGTAACAAAGTATCCTCTTTGTAAACATGTAGAAACCTTATGAACATGACTTGTTTATATTTATGCCATGAACAAATTTAACTATACCTATGCCATATTTATGCTAGAAGTATTTATGCCATGCTTATGTTTGACATTATGCCATGTTTATGCTAGAAGTATTTATGCCATGCTTATGTTTGACATTATGCCATGTTTATGCTAGAAGTATTTATGCCATGCTTATGTTTGACATTATGCCATGTTTATGCTAGAAGTATTTATGCCATGCTTATGTTTGACATTATGCCATGTTTATGCTAGAAGTATTTATGCCATGCTTACGTTTGACATTATGCCATGTTTATGCTAGAAGTATTTATGCCATGTTTGACATTATGCCATGTTTATGCTAAAAGTATTTATGCCATGCTTATGTTTGACATTATGCCTAAGTAAAAATATAGGTTCATGGGTCAATAATGATATCTCAATTACAAGTTCACATGCTTTGATTCATGTCACCTATGTTACCACTATGCAAGTACACCAGTTTCTATTATGTATTTCCAACGTCATATGCAAGTTCATGCGCTCACCTTCCCCTCTTTGTGTATGTAATCACGCTTTAAGCCTCCCCTTTCGCATGGCTAAATTGGGCTTTAAAAGGCTAAGCCCAATATATATAAACGGACGTGTAAAACGGGGGAAAATAACGTTGGGTTAAAAATTAATTAATGAATGAAAATATAAAATAGAAGGGCCCAAATTCAAGTATGGGTTGGGCCCGTGATTGGTGTAATCTTTACACCATTAACTTAATAATGGGCCGCAAATATTTACATATAAATAAAGAAGAATGACAAGATATGTAAATATAGAAAATACGATGTGTTTAACCCGAGGTTGGATTGAGTTGTGATGTAAACCTGCCCGGAACCGCCCGGCTGTCCAGTAGTCACAACAATACCTATCCAATGTGAGAGGTTAAACATGGAGCCCAATAAGGACCCGAGGTTAGACTGAGTTGTGGCGTAAGACTGCCCGGAACCAACCGGCAACAGGCAGCCACAACAATACCTGTCTAATATGAGAGGTCAGTGCCTTAATAAGACAATTAAGGCTGAGTCAGGATTGTTAGGATTAAGTGAACTAAAAACTTAATCAAAATGGAACATGCTAAACTAAACGGACTGGTGGGGTTAGGTTAGGAAACACTTAACCAACTTAGCATGTTGGCTAGAGATAGAAAACCTAGTAACGGGGGACCCTTTTCAGCAGTAACCCTAAAAGGTGTATCAGGATACCCTGAAACTAGGCAGGGTGGGGCACGATTACTGGGCTGATTGTAAGAGGTCAAATCGACGGCGGTGGTGTAGCAGTGTAGTTTCTAACGGAGTGCGGGCGTGCACACACTCCGGAGCAGAAAAATAAGGCACTGGACACCAGTAGCATACCTGTGCACTCTAAGGTTGTGTCGGGTTGCCACTATGGGACTTGATACACCCCATGGTGGGACCAGCATAGGTAACTACAGACATCGGGGGCCGTAAGACACATGTAACTATGCGAGTAGGAGCCGATCATCATAGAATGGATCACATCACCCTGATTATGGGGTGCCAATTTGGAAACTAGTATATGGGTTCAGAGATCAACATGGGGTACGATAGTATATTCGACCCTAGACAACTTAACCAAGTTATGGTGTTTGCCCACTTCTTGTTATTACTTATCATACCCAGTTCTTTATTCATAGACAAAGTAGTACTAGACTTACTCAGGCTTTATGTCTGACTCTATTTTTCTTTCGTCTTCTTTCTTCCGTTTCCCCCCCCCCCCCAGGTCCTCAGGGAGGGAACACAGCAGCTTGACCAGCCTCAACATCCAGCTTGAAGAAGAGAAATGTATTGCTTGGACTTTCCTGTTTTGAACTATGGCTTTGGACAATCCACTAAAGGGCTTTTGCAGTTTATCTATGTTTTATTTATGCTTCTTTAAATAATGTACTCAAGACAGATTATGAAAGTGTTATGTTATGTTTTTGGAAAGGATGTTGTTGTAACACGTATTTGATTTAATGAAATAAAGTTTGTTGTTCTTCCGCTGTTTTACAAATATGTGTTCTTATATCTGTCTTGTATATCTGTGACTTGTACTTATAAACCTCCACCAAAATTAGGGCATTCCCTTTGAGAGTGACCCTAACGGAGGTGGGGTGTTTCACTTGGTATCATAGCATAGGTTTACCAGATAAGATAAAAAGTTTTGGAAATTTATTTTCAAAAAGGAAATTTAAAGAAGCATTTTTTAAAAGATAAAAATATTATTTTATTTTAAAAAAGGCAAATTCCACTCCTCAAAGCCATAGGTACTATCTCTTATCCTTCGTTTTGAATCTATCCCTTTTGTTTCAGCATGTCCGAAGATCTTAACTTGCCGGAAGGAGTACCAATACCTGGTTGGTTTAGACGATTCTTAGAAGCTAGGGCCACTCAACCAGGTCCTACCGTTCCTCCTCCCCCAGCTGCAGGGAATCATCCAGCTGCAGCAGCACCTCTTCCTCCACCTCCTCCACGAGGAAACGCGTTTGCTAAGATATGTAAGGATTTTAAAGCTATGGGAGGAAGGGATTTCCATGGAACTGAGTCCTTCGTAGCAGCTAGAAATTGGCTGAAGGAAACTGAGGATCTATTCATCATCTTTGAGGTAGAGGACAGACAAAAAGTACAATTGGCGGTGTGGCTATTGAAGGGCGAGGCTTCCTACTGGTGGGAAGTCACTAATGCTGAAAGACCAGTAGAAACATGGGAGGACTTTAGGGCAAGGTTTGAGACCAAATTTCTCTCAGATGCGGAAAGAAGTTTGCAGTTGGAGAAATTCTTATTTCTTAAGCAAGGAGACAAGACTGTTAGAGAGTATGTGAATCAGTTTGATGAGCTGGCTAGGTTTGGGCTTGACCTAGTCAACACCCCGCACAAGAAGGCTCTCCGTTTCGTCAAAGGGTTAAATGAGCCATTACACAGTTTGGCCATGACACATATACCCATGGGGGCCACGTATGAAAGATTGGTGCAAATGGCATTGCTGAATGAGGAGGATAAGGGCAAGAAGGAGGCAAAGGCAGAAAGCTCTCAAGGGAAGAAAGAGGGTTTGCAGCCTAAGTAGACAGACTTTAAGAAAGGCGGGGAAGGCATCAAAGAGAAGAGGACGTGTAATTTCTGTGGCAAAGTGGGGCACTTAGTAAAGGACTGCCGGAAAAAGAAGGCCAAGGAGAATGGTGGGTGCTTTTCTTGCGGTCAGACAGGCCACAGAGCTAAGGACTGCCCAAAGAAACGAGGGCAGGGGCAGGGGTCTGGATCCACTCCAGGGGCACAGGTTCATGTGCTGGAAGCGCCACCTTTGCAACAGCGAGGTACAAACACTTCTGTAGAAAGTGTAGTTTATCTTTATGATCACCCCGTTCGCACTTTATTTGATTCTGGCGCATCACACTCCTTTATCTCGTCTGCTTTAGTAGAATCTCTGCACCTAAAAACTAGTATGGTAGAGGACCCCTTAATTGTTTCAAACCCAATTGGGGGCCCAGCTCATTTGTCTATGATCTGTTTGGATTTGAAAATTTCTATTCTAAGTGTAGAATTTGAATGTAGTGCCTTTGTTTTGGGCTTTGCGGGGTATGGTTTGATTTTGGGTATGGATTGGCTATCCAGTAATGGGGCCATCCTTGATTGTGAGAAAAGGGTTGTTAGGCTCCTAACCCAGCTCAGTAATACTTTGGAAATTTCTTGTAATCCCTCGTATGCGGTTATGCTTAGTTATCTTGAGTCGCTAGATGCCTCTGTTGAAAATTTGCAATCAGTTAGAGTGGTCCGGGAATATCCGGATGTCTTCGAAGAGGTGAAGGGCTTGCCTCCGAAGCGGGAAATAGACTTCCGCATATATCTTGTAGATAATGCAAAGCCCGTTGCGTTGCCCGTTAGACACATGGCTCCACGAGAAAGAAAAGAGCTCAGTAAACAGATTAAAGAGCTTCTAGAGAAGGGGTTCATTAGGTGGAGCATTTCAGAATAGGGCACTCCAGGAGTGTTCGCCACTAAGGCTGAAGGTTCATTTCACTTATGCATGAGTTGTAAAGAATCACCTTAGTAAGTACATTTGGCAACATAGTTGGACTTAGGAAGGGACTCCCTTGTGACCTAAAAGGAGTCCATCATGCTTAGTTTCCTAGAATCATATGTGGTGGTTGGGTTGATTAATTCTTTGGGTGTCAGTCTGATGTTGATTTCGGTCTTCGGGGCTGATGCTTAGAGAGTTCTTCTCCTAATCAATATATATGTGGCATAGATTTCCAGTTTTGACATTGCCTAATGGGCACAAAATTTTTACTTGCTTCTATCATTCGACTATACCTTTAGGTAGGACCATTTCCTATCATTGAGAAAATTTGGAAAATGACCTATAGATTAGAGCTACCCGAGAAATTGGCCGGAGTCCACAACGTTTTTCACGTTTCACATCTCCGAAAATGTCTACATGAGTCTGCTGAAGTGGTAGAGCCAAATATCCTCGAAGAGGCCGAAGTGGAACGCGAAGCAACCATAAGAAAAGTTCCAACCCGCATACTAGGAACGGAAGTGAAGAAGCTACGCAACCGCGAAGTCAAACTCGTCAAAGTTCAGTGGAGCGACGCCGAGGGAGACGCGACTTGGGAAACTGAAGCTAGAATACGCACTGCTTACCCTTTTCTTCTCGAGGGTACGTCCTTGATCTTTCTTTTTCCTTAAGTTGCGCTTTTATCTATCTTTTTAGGAATATCTCCTCGACCTTATCTTTTAGATAGAAACCTTTTGGATGAAAACATGTAATTGAAACATGTTATGTATGATGGTTGCAAGTGGTTGCAAGTGATTGCTAGTAGTTGCTCGTGGCTGCATATACACACACAATCTAGGTTTTAGATCGGCTCAGTCACTTCATATTGCATATGCATATATGTTTGCACTCGTATATGGTTGAATTGTAATGTGTTGTCATATGGATGTTGCATTTGTATGAAAGATTGTGCACCCATGTAGAATCATGAATAGGAAAAATCTGCATACATAATGGATACATGGCACTTACATGATTCGCATTAAGGAGGTCAACTGAATCAGTAGACCGCCTGATTTTGCATTAGATAAGTTCATGAACACACACACTTCACATATGATCATGAAGCATTAGAAGTCTTTTAAGGACAATGGATGCTCGTGTTTGATGGATGAGTAGATGGATGATTGAATGTTAGGATTTACATTCTTCCTAAACTTGAAGATTTCGGGGACGAAATCCTTTTAAGTGGGGGAGAATGTAACACCCCGGATTTTTCCGTTAACAGTAAATTAACAAATTAAAGTATAATTAAATTGTAACAGAAAAATTAAGGGAAACGGACATCACCATTGCGTTCGTCTCGGAATTCTGCTTGAGATAGAGTCCGAGTTTGCGCAAAACGGATAACGTATGAAGAAAATATCTTTAATTTAAATATTACAGCAAAACATGAAAAAAAGAAGTAAGGAGAGGACAATAATTATTATTATTCTAAGACTTATTAACAAAAGCCTCTGTAGCTCAGTTGGTTAAGGCATTGGATTTGTAGCATGGAGGTCGGGGGTTCGAACCCCGGCGGCGACATAATTTTTATCTCTGTTTTAGAGAGGGCCAACTGAGCATGCAAATACATGTACGTATACAAATTCAAATTTTGAAAGGATAAGAACGTACATATAAGGAAATAAAGAAAATATATGTATATATATGAGAATATATATATATGCAAAAATATATGTATACAATAGATAAAATTCAAATAGACTAAAACAGCTCAATTTAAAGTTTAATTTTTGAAAATCGAACCCAGTCCCTCCTGGCTGGCCTGGTCTGTGTTTGGTCGAATTTCTGTGGGTTGCTTTGTCATTAGGGCTAGGTGGCAAGTTTTAATTGGTCTCTCTATCTAATGAATGGCTACGATCTAACCTAGCAACATCAAGGGTCCTAATCAATTCCTAACCTCTATATAAACAACCCTAGACTAAACCCTAATCTATTCATTCAAATTAAGAGCATAGCCGCCATGTTGCTGAGGAACGACTAAGAGTAGCCGCCATCTAGAGAGAGAGGATTAGGGAGAAAGTTCTAAAGCCTAAAGCAATTCAAGCAACCTAAAGCTAATCAATTCAACAAAGGAATCATATCTCTTAATTAGAGAATTTGCCGTAACCATTGTAAGTAGAGTATTACTTTGGTATGAACAAATGATTGTGTAGATATGTATGCTTGAATTGTGGCAATGAAATTCGTATTTGTGCGATTTATATACTTTTGGATATTCTGAATTATGTCATTCAATTATAAAGAACTACATGCGGTAGTTCTATGCAAATATACGTTTGGAATATTGCGCAAATTATGTAGTCTATGTTGAAGCTACATATATGTAGTTGATTGAAATTCATGCAAGTTTGGGGCTTTGTTATTATGCCATCATGATGTCTATTTTGTGCATAAATCATTTTGCAAGTAATTGAGACAAGTTTGGTTGTTATATTTCATATGAAACTATGTTGAAATTTTGACACCATAATCCATGTATTAAGTCATGCTTTTGCAAAACTTATGAATATGGCTAGGCTATGAATGATATTGGGCATAATTGAAATTCATGATTAAGTCTATCTTGTTTAAAAGAATTATATGATGACATATGTGAGACATGGCTAAGTTAGATACAAAAATCCCTTTTTTGCAAGTTAAAAGCAAACACCATGATTAGGAATATTTATGCATAAGTATACCATCGTTATGTGATTAAATTTAATTAAGTTGAACTATGCTTTTGTGTTAGTAACAAAGTATCCTCTTTGTAAACATGTAGAAACCTTATGAACATGACTTGTTTATATTTATGCCATGAACAAATTTAACTATACCTATGCCATGTTTATGCTAGAAGTATTTATGCCATGCTTATGTTTGACATTATGCCATGTTTATGCTAGAAGTATTTATGCCATGCTTATGTTTGACATTATGCCATGTTTATGCTAGAAGTATTTATGCCATGCTTATGTTTGACATTATGCCATGTTTATGCTAGAAGTATTTATGCCATGCTTACGTTTGACATTATGCCATGTTTATGCTAGAAGTATTTATGCCATGTTTGACATTATGCCATGTTTATGCTAAAAGTATTTATGCCATGCTTATGTTTGACATTATGCCTAAGTAAAAATATAGGTTCATGGGTCAATAATGATATCTCAATTACAAGTTCACATGCTTTGATTCATGTCACCTATGTTACCACTATGCAAGTACACCAGTTTCTATTATGTATTTCCAACGTCATATGCAAGTTCATGCGCTCACCTTCCCCTCTTTGTGTATGTAATCACGCTTTAAGCCTCCCCTTTCGCATGGCTAAATTGGGCTTTAAAAGGCTAAGCCCAATATATATAAACGGACGTGTAAAGCGGGGGAAAATAACGTTGGGTTAAAAATTAATTAATGAATGAAAATATAAAATAGAAGGGCCCAAATTCAAGTATGGGTTGGGCCCGTGATTGGTGTAATCTTTACACCATTAACTTAATAATGGGCCGCAAATATTTACATATAAATAAAGAAGAATGACAAGATATGTAAATATAGAAAATACGATGTGTTTAACCCGAGGTTGGATTGAGTTGTGATGTAAACCTGCCCGGAACCGCCCGGCTGTCCAGTATTCACAACAATACCTATCCAATGTGAGAGGTTAAACATGGAGCCCAATAAGGACCCGAGGTTAGACTGAGTTGTGGCGTAAGACTGCCCGGAACCAACCGGCAACAGGCAGCCACAACAATACCTGTCTAATGTGAGAGGTCAGGGCCTTAATAAGACAATTAAGGCTGAGTCAGGATTGTTAGGATTAAGTGAACTAAAAACTTAATCAAAATGGAACATGCTAAACTAAACGGACTGGTGGGGTTAGGTTAGGAAACACTTAACCAACTTAGCATGTTGGCTAGAGATAGAAAACCTAGTAACGGGGGACCCTTTTCAGCAGTAACCCTAAAAGGTGTATCAGGATACCCTGAAACTAGGCAGGGTGGGGCACGATTACTGGGCTGATTGTAAGAGGTCAAATCGACGGCGGTGGTGTAGCAGTGTAGGTTCTAACGGAGTGCGGGCGTGCACACACTCCGGAGCAGAAAAATAAGGCACTGGACACCAGTAGCATACCTGTGCACTCTAAGGTTGTGTCGGGTTGCCATTATGGGACTTGATACACCCCATGGTGGGACCAGCATAGGTAACTACAGACATCGGGGGCCGTAAGACACATGTAACTATGCGAGTAGGAGCCGATCATCATAGAATGGATCACATCACCCTGATTATGGGGTGCCAATTTGGAAACTAGTATATGGGTTCAGAGATCAACATGGGGTACGATAGTATATTCGACCCTAGACAACTTAACCAAGTTATGGTGTTTGCCCACTTCTTGTTATTACTTATCATACCCAGTTCTTTATTCATAGACAAAGTAGTACTAGACTTACTCAGGCTTTATGTCTGGCTCTATTTTTCTTTCGTCTTCTTTCTTCCGTTCCCCCCCCCCCCCAGGTCCTCAGGGAGGGAACACAGCAGGTTGACCAGCCTCAACATCCAGCTTGAAGAAGAGAAATGTATTGCTTGGACTTTCCTGTTTTGAACTATGGCTTTGGACAATCCACTAAAGGGCTTTTGCAGTTTATCTATGTTTTATTTATGCTTCTTTAAATAATGTACTCAAGACAGATTATGAAAGTGTTATGTTATGTTTTTGGAAAGGATGTTGTTGTAACACGTATTTGATTTAATGAAATAAAGTTTGTTGTTCTTCCGCTGTTTTACAAATATGTGTTCTTATATCTGTCTTGTATATCTGTGACTTGTACTTATAAACCTCCACCAAAATTAGGGCATTCCCTTTGAGAGTGACCCTAACGGAGGTGGGGTGTTTCACTAGATGAACCCCCAACTGGATTAGTCACGATCAATGCTCTATCACAAATCTCGGGTTCCAAACCCAAGAGACACGCTAGCTCATTGCAAATGAAAGAATGCGATGCTCCAGTATAAAGAAAACTCGAACTGAAACACCTTGGATAGAAAGAGTACCTTGTAGGACGACACCCTTTCCTTCCTCCTCTTCATTAGGAGCTCTCGAAGAAGTTGGCATGGCTTCCAGAGCATAAGCCTTCACAACTTGCTTCCCTTTAGCCGGTTCCGGATAGTCCTTCTTGAGATGCCCAGTCTTGCACAATTGTGACACTTCATCTCAACCTTCGGATTCTTGCACCCATTAGCAAAATGGCCTTTATGTTGGTAGTTAAAGCAAACCAACTCACTCTTAGGCTTCTTTTGGACATTCTTCCCTTTCTATTGTTGCTGCTTCCTTTTCTTATTATTACCACCCTGTTGTGGTTTCTGAGCTTCCTTGGTTGCAGCGACAATATTTGCTTCCTTATGAAACAAGCTCTCTTGGCGAACATCTTTTTCCACAAGCTTCTCGAATGAATCATCAAGATGATCCACCAATGGTCATCCTATGTAAGCATCTAGACCCATGACGAACTTCTTGTTCTTCTGATAGGGCGTATCAATGTATGAACGAGTATATCTGGACAGGGCTTCAAAGTCAGAAATATAGTCAAGCACTGGACGACCATTCTATTTCAATTTCACAAATTTCTTGAATAGAAAAGATTTCTGAGCTGTAGAGATAAACTTTGCTTCAAACTTAGCCTGGAATTGCTTCCATGAAATTTCTTCCTCTAGAGTCTCGAGTGTAACTGAATTCCACCATTCCATGGCCCTGCCTTGCAGTTGCCTTGATGCAAGCTTCCTCTTGGTTGCATCATCCAACCCTAAGTCTCCAAAGATACGAATACAAGAATCCATCCACCTCTGAACCTCTTCAGATGGTTTCGTTCCTTTGAATGACTTTCCTCCTAGAGATGTAAAGTCCTTGCACAGCTTTGCAAAGTTCACCACCCAAGGAAACTAAACACCTACATCTACTGTTGATGCCACTGGAGCGAGCACCCTTCGCATGAATGCCTCCATCATGGCTCCAAACATGGTAGGGTAATCTAGTTCACCTTCATTTCCCCTTCCAATACCAGCTTCCCTACCAGTATGTCTTGATGCTCTTCTGCTCATTATAAATCTGCAATTTAGAATAATTAGCCACTTTCAAGAAAAACTTCTAAAGGAAAACAAACGCTACTACTATATATGCTAATATATATTTTAAGCATTCAACTGAAATCTACAAGTACGTCTCTCATACATAATTAGTCCGCGAACTTTGGCTAAAATCATTAACCATATCTCTGATACCAAATGTGACGAGCGCCCACAACCCCCGTACTAAATAAGAGAAATAATGCGCTAAAAGGTGTGCACGACAGCTATGGACGATCATCAAAGTAGGTAAATATCATCGGAACCTGTCGTAAATCTCACAGCGCAAGGATGCAATATAATAGAATATATACAACAGGTATTTATAGTGAAACAGAAAACACTAGAATTTCGTAACGACTAAAAAGTAATATCTATAGAATTGAATTACAACAATAGTATTTGTACAAATTGCCGCACTACAGCACTCAGAGAATAACAAACAACGGAAATCCAAATACTATATAGCAGAAAGATAGTACGTTAGCCTCCTGCTCGCCTCCGAATAGGTACATCGTCCTCACTAAGAAATCACCTGTCACTTATAACCTAGTCTGCCTATCCACAACCGGATGAACATCCAAGGTAATAAGAGGGAAACATAAAATCTTGAGTCAGACAACAATCTTAGTCAGTGATAAAACAGCTAACAAACATCATCAATAAATTATATGACATTAGGTAGATTAACGAACCAATCTACCAAACACCAGAGAAGAACTCAACTCCCGTCTTCCCCACATCGGACAGTGATATCCTTTATATCAAACAATTCAACCATTCATCCATGGAAATCAGAACACCCATTCAATCATGGTAAAGCACTCATGACATCCAAGTTATTTATCTCATGTAAACCATCCTAATCGAATTCAACATCCCTCAAGCAGAAGCCCTAGTGGCCTAAACGAATATCAGACAAGCACCTAAGGAATATCTCATTCGACGTTGGACAATCTACATGAAATGATACAAAAAAACAACCAACAATCAAACATCCGTGACTGCTCTGGTTATCATTGCCAATTCCACTTTGAAACCATCGTTAATCTTATGACGGCCCATCATGACTTGCATATGTCAAAGGTCAATGGTAACCCCAGTTCTACCAAAAACTCCATACGCCATCATGACTGGTATGTTTGTCTTCTCAAATATCAACAACTAGGCCCTTCACGACTGCCTAAGGTACGAGGCCCTTCACGACTGCCCAAAGTACCCCTTCTTTGATTCTGCTAGGACTTACGATAACGATAATCTCTTGTCCTTCGCATCTCTAGCCATCAACTCCGATGAACATTCATTAACTCAAGTCCCCTTTGAGTATCCATTATCCACGAGCTCAAAACACTCTTGAATCGTCTTTCCATTTGTTGCTTTACACCGATCAACGAACACATTCAACACTTCGAATATTCCCACTTCAATTTACTTAGAAGTCACAACATCATCGAGCCAAATTACATCACTGCGGTTAGGGTTCGGGGGGTTGCCCTGAAATTTTTTTAGAAGCCCTTTTTGTTCAAATCTGGGTCGTACCCAAAAATATAATTTTTCAGAAAATGAGCCTTTACGACCGACCCCTAGCCATGACCAACCTCAACATGCACGACCACAACCAACTCTGCTCGACCTTCCTTGTACGAACGAACCATAGTTGCTCGACCAGACCAAACCGACTCCCTCAACTCGAGCTCATGCTCGACCGACCCAAACCTTGTTCAACCCACTATGGTGCGACCCATGCTGCTCGACCCGACCAAGTCTTGCCCGACCCCTTGCATTTCAGCTTGACCCAACTGACCCAAATCCACTCGACCAACCCTACTATGTGTATGACCGACCTCTGTGGCGTGCGACCTGTGGCCTGTACAACCCCAATCCAAGTCCAATTTCGACCAGAACTTCGCCAATCAATACAATCGACGAAATATACTCTTTTTATTCATCCAATACAACTATAAGCATGTTATGAGATCATAACAACATGAATACGCCAATTTCATCAAATCATACAATTTTCACCAAAATCATAACAAATGAACATACGATCTAAATTGCGGATCTAACTTGCATAAACATATGAGATAGCGTAGAAATTACCGGTTTAAACTTGTTAAATCAGATCCTTGAGTGATTCATGTGAAAATAAGCTTTCTATGGTGTAGATCCATGAGAAAACACTTGAATTTGATGAAAAACATGATCAAACATTCATATACTTGATTGAATCCGTATGAGAGATGCATATCACTCACCAGTTCTCCAAAACAAGCTAAAAGCAATGAATTATGATTTCAGACCGCAAGGAACTTGATCCAACCTTCTTGATTTGATGAACTCTCCCTTGCAACGGTGTAGATCTAGCCTCAAATGGTGTAGATCTTCAATTTCCTTCCCTTAGATGTCAATTTTAATGGTGGAAAGGTGTTTGAGGAAGGAGGAACACAAGGCCACCAAATGAGAGAATGGAGGAAGTAAACTATTCTCCATTCCTCCCATCCCCTATTTATAGTATTCCACCAACCCACAAATGGGCCCTTACAAATCAGCCTATTAAGGCTCCCAAAACTTGAACGACCAACTGTTAAACCTTAAAAAAATGATTCCTTCCAAACCGCTGAGCCAAATCTTTACTGTAACCACTTTACGAAAAGACAATTATCATTTCCTTTCCAATAGCACAGGTCTCACCACCTGATTCGATCTAAGTTAAAAGTTATACCCTGTACAAGACTAACAAGGGCAAAATGGTCACAAACAAAATTGGTAAAAATTATGGACATGTCACACATCCCCGGAAGCAACATATTAAAATATGAGAATGATCCAACCCTCAGGAAATAAAATAAAAATATTTTACAATCCTCCAATATGTAAAATGAGGGCTGTTACGTAATCATAAAACCGTAAGATGGTTAGTTAGGAGAAAGGGGGTTGGGTAGTCCATATTATGCTGCACGTTTGCACATTATTATTATTTACCATTTTGAGTGTAGAACCACAAAAACCGTTCTAGTAAGCAGCGTGGTCTCATTAGATATTTATTGGTTTTGGGATGTTAGTCATTATTCACACTAGCCTGTTGACTGATCCAATTTTTTCCCTTAAACTCCCGAGCACTTATTTAAGCAAATTGAGAGTTAAGGCTTTTCAGTTTCTTCATGGAATAATCTTCCAAAGATTTGCAGGAGGCATTTAACTATTATAGATTCTTTTTTCGCTATGTTATTTATCTATTTGGTCATATGAGAAGGAAAGTTGTTTATTGCCTATATTTGACTCTGATCAACCAAGGGGGGATCTTTTTACATAATTCTTAAGTTATATTAGTAATACTTATATTTTGATCTAAATGCGGGTTATACAACAGGAATTGTAATGAATTATTATTAATAAATATGTTTTAAAGATTTTTCATATTCCCGTGTTCTCTGATGTTAAATTAAATTAACACATCTGTTTTCTATCATCGAAAGTTAATACTATAGACGACCGCAATATCTATAGCGCTTAGCTTTGAACCTTAGAGAATGAGGTGTTACAAGTAAAGACACTTTAATAGATCTAAAATGATGATACATGTTTGGATTAAATTCACTACGAGTGCTAGTTTTCAAATATGTAATTAATAATTAGCCTTAGGATCTATTTTGGGCTTTCAAGCTTTGTTGATATTATATTCATAAAAATAGATAGACGATCAAGCAATCAATATTCAGTCAGGTCTCTTCTTTATTAAAGCCCACAACATCTTTTTTTACTGAGCTTTGGAACTGGAGTGAATGTGAGAGAGGTGGTGTGTTGCTTATTTTAGTTATCTTATCAAGGGGACCAACTATGTTTCCAAGGTAGTTTTCACTTTAAAAGTATTATGTTATTATACAATATCAGCTTAATGCTTTTCGGTTGTAAAACGTTCCATTTTATATTTTATGCTCAAATGATTTAGGTTCGATATAACATGTATTAATATTTTCGACATGCGTATATGAAAAAAACTTGAAAAGCTTAGGCAAATGAGGAAGATTTTAAATATCTTGTTTGCTAACTAAAATTATCCATGTATGGAAAGGTTTGACAACAAAATATCGCTATACTTATACTCTTTGGGTATTAAATAATAGTTTTCATACCTTTCTTTGAATTTAGTACTCTTTTTCATTGTCTAACTGTATAGTTAACCAAATCAAATTAAATCTTACTTTTGTCTATTATAAGATAATCATACTATTCAATGATTTTCTAGGTACATTTAGTTAGAAACATTACCTATGTTATATCATATATTTGGATAGACATAAACTTTTCTATTAAAAGGTATTCCATAATTTTTATATGCAAAAGTAGTTTATCTTCCTAAAGGGTTAGCTTTCTTTTTATTTTATCTACCTTTTTTCCTTGTTAGCTTTGCTGTTACTCTAAACAATAATGTGTTCGCTTGACTAGAATATAATTAGTTTCTTCGACCAATTGGTAGTCTACAGTTTGTTATAGGCAATATGTGAGTTGGGTTAATGTTAACTATAGGAGCATGAGAACAACATTTTTTTGGTTCTCTGAAGTTACCAAGAAATCTAGGAGCAGACTTCTTATTATGTGGTTTAATTAAGGTATTCATTGGAAATAATCTATATGCACTTCGTGTCTCTTGCACGTGCTATCAATAAATTTCACAACATTGGATGTGCATACTTACCTTGTCAAGAATTGCGTTATATGTCACAAACTCAATTAGCAAAGTTATAAATTAAAAAAAGTGCAAATGTTTAGCCTTTTTATCTACGTGGTTGTAATACAAAAGCACCACTGTAATGTTTATTATTTTCATTTTGTAAATATACATGAATATGTTTGTTATTTTCTCTTTTTCCAAAGAATTTTTTTATGACATGCGTGCAAATATACCTTGTAAAGTACTGTTTTCTTTTTCCTTAGAAGTTGGTAAATATATCATATGAACTCAAATTATATAAGTTTGTCAACAAATTGATTGATAATCTTTAAGAAACCTAAATTCTAGCAGGCCCGAATTTTTCGCAAAATGCTAAAAATCCAAATTCACTAAAACTGAGTTGATTTATTTGGTATCCTGTAGAAAGGCAAAGATAAAATATATCAGATCTCAAAATAAAATATCTTACAATGAAACGAATAAAATATAATAGTAAGTATATACTTACCTATGAATGGCACTGTCTAACAAGTGTCTCTAAGCTAAATAATATCTACCAGCTGTCAAACCTACGGGTTTGTTATAAGAAGGGGGTCAGAACCAAAGTTTTTATGAATGAAAAATTTATACTATTTATAAATAACACTACGTATGCCATTCCATCATTGGTTTACCTTTATTTATTTATTTTGGATTTACTAAAAATTACACTTCCTATGTCACGCACAAATCGTACCCATCTACTCCCAAGTAGATTAACCTACTAAATCATATATAAGTAGCCATTTGCCCAATATATCAAAATGCCCCCTCAAGTGGTCTCCATCGCTGTACTAAGAAAACATACAAGACCTACATTGCCACGCTACAAAAGCGTACTAGACATTCTGCAAAAACGCATTATGTCTCCATTATTGTGCCATGAAAGTGAATTAAGCTACGCTATGAAGCCGAATAAGCTCCTTCCACTGGGCCATAAAGGTGCGCGGAAATTGATTTCTTCCATGAAATTTAGTCAGGGGCTTTCTATATCCATCAAGAATGGCTTCGTCGGGCCTATAATACAAATATCAAAGATTGATCTATCTCTTTCGGTCACTATGGCCCCACACGACCCCAAAATAATGAATGAACATCCACAGAACTAAGTTACCATCCCCCTAATAAACAATCTAAGCATTTAAAATGTCGTTGTCCCTCGTCCTGATAGTAAAAGATCATTGGCCTCTTGGTTTAGCTCCAAACCATCCCGAACTCGCCCCAATTGACGATTACAAGCGTTCTAGGTCCCGCTATCTTTGTTGGGTCCTGACCACAAAGCCTCTTGCGTTGAGTCAACCACCGAATCATCCTAAAATCATCCCAATCAATCTTTATGTTGCCTACAACCATAGATGCAGCCAAGGCATACTCCTCGAATGGAATCGTACAGACCATGCCTCTGTGGGTACAACTTCTTTGGGCCTCCCACAGAGGGCCATCACGGAGTGTCCTCGTGTCTCTTCGAAGCCCTACACGTCCTTCCAATCTCGTCGTATAAGTTGGACGTGCTCCCACCGTACCTTCGACACCTATGGTGATTCGCCCCATTGGGCTCTTCATCCCCACGAATTGGTCTAAAAGCATATCATTATATTAACTGGAACCTATGTCTAATTTACTGTTATGCGTTACACTTACTTTTCGGCGATTTATAATATTCATTAATCTGTTTAATCGAATATTATTTATTTATAAATCAATCATACTAGTTACCATAGATTCTTAGGCTCGTAACTTACACTTTGTAAATCAATATGTTCATATTAAAGCCGAACGCCTTTTAGGCTCGTAACTTAGTCCATTTAAGTCAATATGTCCATATTAAAGCCTAAATGTTCTTTTAACAAATTCTTGTCATGTTCATATTTGCAAATGAACCATGCCTATTTATTAAGATTTCCCAATTTTCATATTTATGCAAATATAAGTTACGGTTGTAGGTTTATAGTAAACCTCACATATTCTTTTTATTTTTGTTATGTAACATCTTTCAATTAAGTTACCCTTTTTCTTTTCATCTTTACAATTTACTTTTTAGGAAATTAGACCTATCCCTAATTGATCGGTTATTACAACTGTGCAAAAATCTATGTTCATGGCTTAAGGTGATTACTATCGTAGAAATCCATAATTGCAAGGCATCTCATTCAATTATTTTTAGATTATCGAATAGTGCACAATATGGCTAAATCTCTATTTCGCACTAATTCACACCTTTATTTATTTTTAAATTTGCAGTTATGTTTTCCACTTCTTTTTCAAACAAAACTGTGGAAGTATATTCCCTTTTTCCTAACCAATCAATCTAGACTATTTCTAACTTCCTATTGGTATACATTAATTCCTATTTTTAACCTACTTTACCCCATTTTACATAATTACAGTAAATTTGGATGCAATTGGTTTATATCCCTTTTTCTAGCTTAATAATTTCGATATTCATTCCATTATAAGTTTGAAAGGTAATATTTTCAACTAACTTAGAAATTCTATGATTTACCATTTAACTGCAAATTTACTCTCCATTATATTAATTATGCCACACCTATAATTATCAAATCCTCTTTTGTTTATAATTCCAATTAAATTATGTTTTCCAACGTGCGCAAACAAAAAAGATTAGAACAAGACATATCAATTAGGTGCACAATTTAATTATGTATACATCAACATTTCAGGTTTATGTATATTTTGCGCATAACTGAAATTCAACATAAACTATATATATTCCGACGTAGAAAAGGGGAAAAGAGGAAAAAGAGAACATATTATAAATTCTTACAGGAATAAAATGATATCATATACTATTATAAGAAAATATAATTTAAATCCACTCACATGAAATTGGCGGTCTAAACTTTGGATTTGATTTGGATCAATGTTTACTTCTACTTTCTTTTCAATTCGAATTTACAGATCTATGGGGTCTGGGCATCTATACCTTTAATCTACTATATTTTCCTCTGATTCTCGAATTAGAAATCCTAAATCTAAAATATAATTTATTTTAAAGAGTTTGTAGGAGAAAGGAAACAACAGAGCTCTAGCGCCCTTTCAGAAAATATGAGTTAAAGTTAGGCCCTGTAGGTTTATTTATAGCTGCCCAGAAGATCCACGCCCATCCAATTCACGAAGATTCAATTTGAGCCATTCAAAAATATAAAACATGTCATCTTTGGCCTGAATGGGTCTACCTATGCTCCAGCTGGGTCGACCCTAGGTCGACATAGCTTATAAGTGGGTCGACCCGTGCACATTATAAAAATGTGTATCAGGTCAATTTTTGATGCGTGATTTGCGTTGTTTTAAACGTTAACTTAACATTGTTATTCCTTAATTGTTTTCATTGATTTTCAAATATTATTTTGCAGCTTTGATGTGCATTTTAAATTTTGAATTTAAACACATGATTTATTGCGCATATATATCCATACCCATTTATATAAAGTTTTAATTATTAATTATTTTCCCGTATGGATTTTGTTTGGGACAAATTATACATGTAAATGAATCAGAAAACCACCATGAACGCAATGGTATATTTTTCAAAGCCAAATTCATAAAATCTAACAATGTCTATTTTTCGTTAGCGATAATTTAAGTTTCAGTCTTTTTATTAAAAATACGGGGTGTTGCATCTTATTTATGATTTCCATGACTGATTCTAACTCCTAAATTTCATAAAAAAATGTTGAATGAACTTTATGGGAAAAGAAGTCGTATTCATAAGGATTTCAGTTATAAAAAAATTTAAAAACTTATTTTCATATATGTTCTGTTAATTTGTTTTATTATAGTTATATATTAGACTTTATACAAGCCTCTAATATCATTTGATACATGAATTTCATTAAAGAAATATGTAGATATTATAAATATAGAATGAGGTCAGTAGTTAATGTAATGTCGTCGTATAATATGTTTTATGAGCATAAATGATAAAACTTTACTATAAAAGATTTTGCCTTCACTAGGATTCGTATGCAATCAAGTAACAATATATGTCATTCATACTTCTTAAATTTAATATAAATAATATTATTACTAGGCAAAGGTGTCATCACTACTAACTCAGGTTAATCATTTTCCTTTGCCTTTAAGTTCATTCAGAATACATGGTATATTTTTATTTTAAGGTAGTAATTATCAAGACCCGGTTCAAGGTTGCTTCCTTTTTCCAAAATTACTTCAATCGATCACTTTACTTCACCAGATTGTGTTTATGATGAAGACCCTTCGTGGATAATTAAGAAATAAATATGGTTGATTTGATCATGAAAATATATATAGGTTGGGAGCATGTGTTTCTATGATCCATACAAGCTTAAAATCCGATTACTTTTCTTTGTTTTTGTACACCTACTAATTTTTTACTCCCATTAATTCACCAATTCACTGAATAATCACTCACACTCAACATATGTTTTTACCATTACTTTCACTAGTTTTCATGTGATTCTATAGTTATACTACCTTTGTCCAACGAAATCTCAATAACATTATTTTTGTTTATGAGCAAATAGAAATAATGGTATCTTTAAACATTGCTCTGTTTAGTCCTATAAGCTTTTAAATTAAGTAGTTAAGTTCCTAAATTATATATGATTTATGTGTAGTTAATTTTTAGTTAAATGATTACTTTGTGACGTGGTTTTTCCATAACAAATTGCTTAGTCTTTCTAATAAAATTTTCATCATGGTTTCATTAGTGAGAATAGGTAGGATATTAATAGTTATGTGTCTGTATGTAGTAGTAGCATAGAAGGTATTTCAATTGTCGTATTTATGAACTTTAACAATAGTTTTCAAAATGATATATATATATGTATGTATGTATATATGTATATGTGTGTGTGTACGTTTGTGTGTATATACATGTATACATAGATTAATTGTGAACCAAATCAAAATGGGATTGTGTATTATTGGTTCAGTTATATTTAGCCTTATTTAGAATCCAATTAGAAAGTCAATCTTTATGTATTTTTATGTATATACATAATACAAACATAGATATGTTAGTGAATATATGTTTAACTAATTAAATAGATAAATAATAACATAAATTGGCGTTTGATCACTAAAATGTACACATTTCGTTTTGTAACTTCTAATTGTATTGATCTTTCCAATCGTTGAAAAAACTGTTTTATCCATTAACATCATCATTTAGTATCTACAACACTCTTAAATAATTGATGTACCTGACATATTGATTGCTTTTAAACAATCTCTATCAACGTATACTTTCAAATCTATTGGTTGATGACTCATGTCCATTTCCTTAAGTGAAAGTAGAAAGATAGTACTAGGTAGAATATCATGTCTGTAATTGAGTAGTATGTTTTTGCATCACCAATTATGCCATGTAGTATTTCCAGAGTTAATATACTTTATCTTTTACAAAGGAAACTATGTACGGGTATGATTACAGTGTAAATCATGTAGAAATAGAATTATACTTTATTATTTGGTTTCATGGGAGCATAATTGCAACGATAAAGTCGTTGATAATGCTACTTTAACGCATTTTTACAGCAATGCATATGCAATATGATTCTTCCTTTTACCAACCTTTCAACCCCAAGTTTAAGATCATGGTCTTACAATTAACTGATCCAATAATGAATAGTGCTGGAACATCTGTAACGCATACTCCATATAGTAGAATTTTATATCATTGACATTTTCTAATCATTTTCAGTTATTTACCACAACCGCTAATATTTATTGATTTGTTTGCATCCACGTTTACTCACATATGTACAATAAAGAATTATAATTACAAATGTAAAACCATGATCTATTTCTAGATGACCAAAAAGGATGTCAAAAATGTAAATCATGTTATCGTATTTGTAACTGACTCAGATACGATATCGGTTATAGGTCATTCTTGCAAATTAATTTTTTTTTATTTCATTTTTATTTGATTAGCTTATATGTTTTTCTAATTCTAGCTACTATTTAAATCTTGAGAAAATAAAATCCAAATTAAAACAAGAAATGTTTGTCATGTATTTAGAAATTTGTATTCAATATTTTATGTAATGACCCGCCATTTCGAGCGATCCAAGTTGACAATAAAACCAAACATGTTCAGCTCGAACTATTCAAAAAAAAATAGATTTTTTAGGGTTTAATAAAAAATCAAATCATAGGATCATAGACATAGAATAATATAATATCTTGCAGTAGAATAAAATAATACCATAGTAGTTCATGAAGCTACTAATAAAATACATCAGAGTTTCAAAAGTAAATACATGTAATAACCCGGAAATCCGAGCCAATTTAAATTTTTTATTTTGGCAATTTTAGCGAATTTTGATTATTTAAAATGAATTATTTTAAATAACAACGACGAGAAATTTATTTTGAATAGAATTCAAACGTATATATTTATTCGAATTGTCGTTAGAATATAAGTATTTATTTATATATATAAAAGGAATTGAAAATGGCGCGGTAGTTCGATAATTCGATTTCAAAATTCAAATGAATGTACCGGGTGCAAAATAAACCGGATTTTAGTGAAACCAAAAATATTTGAATCCATTTGACAATATCTTTCCAACGAATCCGAAAAATCGAAATTTCATAGCGGGGATAAAAAGATATGTCCAGTTGAAAATTCAGAATAGTCGCTATGGAATTCTGACCCTTAAAAAATGGGAATTTTGCAAACGGCCTCGGTTTTCGACGAAACCACTTTTGTTGGATCCGCGATGTCAAATTATTGCTTGGTTTCAAATTTCATGATTTTTCGAATCAATATGTGAGCGTGGAAAAGGAAAACGAGTTTGACCAGTTTCAGTTGAATTAAATCGACTGGAAAATGGCCATTTTTCAAACGGTCTCGGAATTTGACGAAACTAGTTTTGTTAGGACCGTATCGTGAATATGAAGCAAGAAAATATTTTTTTGGAATTTTTCGAGTTAGTACGTGACCCCAGTAAATTGAAATGCGCGTTCAAATTCAATATATAGAGTTATATGTTGATTTTGACGAAAACTGATCGAAACGATCGAATCAGCTTACGATACATATCCCATTGTGTTCGGAATGGGGGTAATTAGCTATGGACGATAGGAGGTGGGTCCCGTTTCGAGTTCGAATTAAGCAGTTGCTTTATGGGTTAATTAAAAATTAAATAAAAAAAACCTCTCTCACTATACTCTCTTAGCGCCCCCTCCCCCCGTTGATCGATTTCACTCAGCAAATAAAAAAAAGGGAACGGAATGGATCGAGGAAGCCGTCGCTCCCTCTCACCGGAGCCGCCGCCCTCCAGTTCATCCCCTCCGGCGATCGACGATGGGCCTCCCCCTTCTTCCTCTCCAGCGCCTCTTCTCCCTTCCCTCCTCTCCGCGTTAAACCTAAACCATCGTGAAAGCCCCCCTTCTGAAGCGTTCGAGCACCTCCCCAGAGAGCCGGCGCCTGAACCCGCTCCAACACCCTTCTCCTCCGATGGCCGATTCGCTGTATAACAAAAAGGTGTGTTTTGTTTATACCCTCTTTTTATGCTATTTAATTTAATTAAAATCTGATTTTTAGTATATAGAATAATTGTTTTAAAGGAAAATATATAATATTTATAATGTAAAAGATTAGATTTTTAAAATAGAAAAGATTAGATTTTTAAAATAGAAAAGATTAGATTTTTGAAATAGAAAAGATACGATTTTTAGCGATGTAAAAATAGAATTTTTATCTATATAGTAGTAGTATAAAAATGTGATTTTTACATACATGACAACAATATAAAAATTAGATTTTTATATATTAAATAGCGAAGTAAAAATTCGATTTTTATATATTGAATAGCGAAGTAAAAATTCGATTTTTATATATGCAGTGACTACGGGCAGAGAAATTGACAAAAGGCGAGCACGACGAAGATTTCTACATAAGAAGAGTCGTGGCGTTGGTTTAGCTAGTCGATGAGAACTGCTCACCTTTTTATTTTTATTTTTCTAGTTGAAATATATACTAGGTTGCAGACGGTGTTTAGTAGCACCCGACACCCGTCGTCCACAGACCATGGATGACTTGTATGCTTGTTTGTTTGATTTTGATGTGTAGTTGATTGTGTAATGTGATGTGAAAAGAAATAAAATATTTATATAGCTAAAAATATTTTATAGTTGAAAATATAATTTTTAACGTGAATGTGAATAAATAAATATAAACAAATCGGACGATTTGTTTATATACACACATTTGACTGATATTGATTGGGACGATAAATTTTACACATCGCCCAACTGCACAAATAAAATCTGTGTTTGATTGTTTGAAACCCCACACGGGTATTGGGACGATATATGACATACACTAATCCCAATAATTAGTGGTATGTCAATCGATTGATTCACAGACTGTAATAAGCGTTAAATATTTATATTTGATGCTTATACAGCGTAGAATGCACTTTGGATGATGGTTGATTATTTGTCAATGTCGATGTATACATGCGTTGTATGTAAATCCATAGAAGTAAAATCTATGGTAATTGATTGGGCCTCATTCCAGTTTTGAAATAGAAATATTTGAAATAGAATATTTGAAATAGAAATATTTGAAAAAGAAATATTTGAAATAGAATATTTGAAAATAGAAATATATGAAGTCGTGTTGATTAGATTGACGCCATTTTGACGTGAACGATATTTATATCGATTTTATTCATTTTTCAATGTATATTGAAAGTGATTTCGAAATTTGAATTATATTGAAAGTGATTTCGAAATTTGAATTATATTGAAAGTGATTTCGAAATTTGAATTATATTGAAAGTGATCGAAATTTGAATTATATTGAAAATAATCGAAATTCGAATTATATTGAAAAGAATTGAATTCGAATTGAAATTGAAAAGAATTGAATTCGAATTGAAATTGAATAGAATTGAATTCGAATTGAAATTGAATAGAATTGAATTTGAATTGAATAGAATTGAATTCAAATTGGAATTGAATTAATTTGAAATTCAAATTGAATTGAAAACGAACTGAAATTGAATTAAAAATCGATTTGATTTGAAATCAATTTGAAATGAATTTAAAACTAATTTATAAGGAAAAAAAATCCAATTTTGATTTGAATTTGAAATGAAGTTGAAATCATTTCGAAAACGAATTTAAAAACGATTTATAAAATACGTTTTAAAAAGGAAATCGACGAAATATATACAATATATATATTATATATATAATGGCCTGAATAGAACGCGCCGCGCTGCGGCAGTTCGCGAATTTCGACCATTGACTTCGAATGGATATTGCGGGAGATCCGACCGTCGAATTCTCCTAAAACTGGAACCGTTGGGTTCGTATCGAAAAGAGCTTTCTAACGAATATTAGAAATTTGCAATCTAACGGTTGGATTTGGAATTATGTCCAAATCAAATTTGGAAGGTCGCTGTAAGTGCAGTTCGATGGCCGTTGATGGAAATCGACTGTACAGGCCTTATTAAAATTATTAAAAATATGAATAATTTGTGTAAAATCATAAGAAATGATTTGTGAATAATTGGGATGAAAAACTCCATATTTGGAAAGATAAAAGTAGATTTTTATCGAAATGAACTAGTTTTGAACTAGAGTAATAATTTATTTATTTTTAAAATAAATAAATTGGATTTGAAATTGTTTTGAAAATAACCAGAACTTCCAATAATTAAATTGGAATGGATTTGAATCGAAATTGTCTTCGGAATATTTCGATGTTGGATTTCATGTTGATACAGATATTGTTATGGAAATTTGAAAGATATATTAATATTGTTATTTCCAATACGATATTTGTTGGTCATAGAATTTGATATTGAATATAAGCCGGTATATTTTCTATTCAGAGCCTTGTATTTAAAATCAAATGTGATTTGGGTTCGTCGTGAATGGTGTCTTCATTAACACTGTTCTTAAGCCCCGTTGAGAAAAAGATTAAATCTTTTTATTTAGATTTAATGAAGTGTACCAATTAAATGATATTTAATTGAAATTGAATTGGTATTGATTTTTGGGTTTATCGTGAACAGTGTTTTAAATAACACTTGTTCTTTAACCCGAAAATTGATGGAATGAGATTTTGGGTTGTCGTGAACAGTATCTTCAATAATACTGTTCTTAGACCCAAAGGAGTTAAGAAAATCAGAAACTAACTTGAGATTAGTTAAGTTGAATGGTTTCTGGGGTATTGATCTGATGTTGGTTTCGGCCTTCGGGGTTAATACTTAGGGAATTGCTCACTTGCTAATTTACGGTTAGAGACTGATTGAAATGGAATGTGATTTTGGGTTTATCGTGAACCGTGTTTTAAATGACATTGATTCTTTAACCCAGTCAAAGATTAAAACTAAATGGAGTTTTAATGAATCTTTAATTAGATTGAAAAGATCGAGAATGGAGTATCACCAGTTTTGCTCCAGGCGATAGTTAAATCTTTAATTAGATTTGTACGTGAAATGGTAATTGAATTTACCGATAACACCGTGGTGTTAGATATGAAGTATTACCAGTTTTACTTCATGGGATGAATAGGCTGGGATTGGGAAATATAATAAATGATCACTTCGGTGTGGATCGCTAATCCCGACTAGTTTGAATTGATATTCAAAAGCAGATTAAAGAATAAATTTAAAAGAATTTATCTTTGATAAAATTAATGGGAACTTTTCCCAAAGTATAAGAATATTTGAATAAAAGAATAATCTTAATTGGAATGAGACGTATGTTGTGTTTGTGTAACACTTGTTTAATATATACGTAAGTTATTCAGAAAGACCGGGTTTTTCCCATTCTGAGTAACTGATTCGACGTGGTGTCGAAGATGAAGACGGTGGTTGAAGACCGGAGGTCTTCACGTCGTTTGGATAATTATTGATGATCTTGATTGGGCCATACACCCAAGAAGAGGGAATCAGTTGGTGGTCGTCCAGACGTACTTGGAGATCGATGGATATGCGGGGTACTAGGTGCCTCCGGTTTCGTTCAGACCCAGAACGAACTTGTAAATGGACTGTGTGTCTGACATTGGATTTTAGTCTGTGTGATTGATTTCTATTAAATATATATCTGTTTGGCGGCGGAGAATTTATTCTCTTGCTTAACGCCCTTCTATGAGACGTACGAGCTCAGGGGTTATATATTGATAGATATCAATCGCATGGAGTGAATTGCCTGTGTGGCATGCCTAAGGGGCAATTGATCAAGGCTTCCGTTGAAAAGCAAAGTCTTGTGGTTGATGATCAAAGCACCGCCTGTGTGGTATAGCTTTGTGTAGTGTTCATTCGCGAGCCTCACACTCCGGTGTGAACCAAAAACCGGAGAGGACGTCAGGGTGGGCATGCGTTTCTTTCTACCTAGAAGTGGCAACAGTGGTTTTACATGCCCTGACGAGTTTGACTTATGTGGTTGTTGCTGTTGCGAGGCGCCTCGGATTTATCAGTGACTATGTGAAGCCGATGGAGTCATTCGTTGGCTCATTTACGCCCCATAGGTTAGGGAAACGCAGTGTTCAGGCATTTTAATCCACATCAGTGGACCGGCCCTGACGATCCAAGGGCCCACCTGAGTCTGGGTCCTGAGACATGGTAGGTTAGATTGTCTCGAATCGGTGGAGGATGATCCCTGGCCTCGGTTCACAGATGGAAATCCAACTTCCAATACGTGACGTTTCGATTTTAGTTGTAATCCTATATATGGCGACATAGTGGGATGGGGCGCTTATGCCGTCTATGATTGATACTTATGATTTGAAGTTGTTTTATACATTATACACTTATTATAGTATCAAATGATTTATTTTAAACGTATCAAGCATTCTTGGCTATTATAAGGTAAAAACCCTATCCTCCGGCTTGCGTTGCATTGTGTGATGGGACCTGGGTCTTATAATAGCTTCATTGTTCTTTATTTAGCATTGCACTGTTGTTTTATGCACTGGTGTTCTTGGGAGGAAACCCGTTCCGTGTTATACGGCGTGGTCCCTTGATTTACCTAACTTTAAAATAAAGATTAATAACTGTTTTTGTAACACCCCGAAAATTCTATAACTGTGAAAGTAACAAATTAAAGTATAATTAATCTGAAATTAAAGAACCAAGGGAAACGGGATACGCCATTGCGTTCGTCTCGGAAAAATACGCGAAATAGAGTCCGAGTTTTCGAAAAACGGAGTCCGTATGAAGAAGATATGGCCTTCGGAAGTTTTGAATTTAATTTAAAATTCAAACAGAATTAAACAATTAAATATTCCGAAGTGGGGCCCATTGGGCCAGAAGAACGCCCGCCTGGGCCACCCAGGTCGACTGGGCTGTCGACCTGGGCTACCCATGTCGACAGGGCTGTCGACAGCCCTGTCGACAGGGGTATCGACCTGGTCGAGCCCAGTCAACCTGGCTGGCCAGGTCGGTGTGTGGTCGAATTTCTGTGGTCTGCTTTGTCATTAGGGCTAGGTGGCGGGTTTTTATTGGTCTCTCTTCCTAATGAATGGCTATGATCTAACCTAGCAACATCAAGGGTCCTAATCAATTCCTAACCTCTATATAAACAACCCTAGACTAAACCCTAATCTATTCATTCAAAATAAGATTATAGCCGCCATGTTGCTGAGGAACGACAAAGAATAGCCGCCAACTAAAGAGAGGATTAGGGAGAAAGTTCTAAGGCCTAAAGCAAATTCAAAGCAACCTAAAGCTAATCAATTCAACAAAGGAATCGCGTCTCTTAATTAGAGAATTCGCCGCAACCATTGTAAGTAGAGTATTACTTTGGTATGAATAAACAATTGTGCTGATTTGTATGCTTGAATTGGGATAATAAAGTAGTTCATATTTGTGCAAAATTTAGGTTATTCATTATAAAAAAACTACATGCGGTAGTTCTATGCAAGTATGCGTTTGGAATATTTCGCAAATTATGTAATCTATGTTGAAGCTACATGTATGTAGTTGATTGAAATTCATGCAAGTTTGGGGCTTTGTTATTATGCCATCATGATGTATATTTTTGTGCATAAATCATTTTGCAAGTAATTGAAACAAGTTTGGTTGTTATAGTTCATATGAAACTATGTTGGAATTTTGACACCATAATCCATGTATTAAGTCATGCTTTTGCAAACTTATGAATATGGCTAGGCTATGAATGATATTTGGCATAATTGAAATCCATGATTAAGTCTATCTTGTTTACAAGAATTATATGATGACATATGTGAGACATGGCTAGGTTAGACTCAAAAATCCCTTTTTGCAAGTTTAAAGCAAACACCATGTTTAGGAATATTTATGCATAAGTATGTTTATACCATCGTTATGTGATTAGACTTAAATCATGATTAAGTTGAACTATGCTTTTGGGTTAGTAACAAAGTATCCCCTTTGTAAACATGTAGAAACCTTATGAACATGACTTGTTTATGTTTGACATTATGCCTAAATGAGAACATAGGTCTATGTTGTAGTTAAGGCTATGTGACACCTAATTTAGATTCTTATCTTAAGTTTACATGGTTTGGTTCATGTCACCTATGCTTTATGACCAAAATATATATATACAAGTACACCAGTTTCTATTATGTATTTCCAACGTCATATGCAAGTTCATGCGCTCACCTTCCCCTCTTTGTATGTAATCACGCTTCAAGCCTCCCCTTTTCGCATGGCTAAATTGGGCTTTAAAAGGCTAAGCCCAAAATATATAAACGGACGTGTAAAACGGGGGAAAATAACGTTGGGTTAAAATTACTAATGAATGAAAATATAAAATAGAAGGGCCCAAGTTCAAGTATGGGTTGGGCCCATGATTGGTGTAACCTTTACACCATTAACTTAATAATGGGCCGCAAATATTTACATATAAGAAATAAAGAAGAATGACAAGATATGTAAATGTAGAAAATACGATGTGTTTAACCCGAGGTTGGATTGAGTTGTGATGTAAACCTGCCCGGAACCGCCCGGCTGTCCAGTAGTCACAACAATACCTATCCAATGTGGGAGGTTAAACATGGAGCCCAATAAGGACCCGAGGTTAGACTGAGTTGTGGCGTAAGACTGCCCGGAACCAACCGGCAACAGGCAGCCACAACAATACCTGTCTAATGTGAGAGGTCAGGGCCTTAATAAGACAATTAAGGCTGAGTCAGGATTGTTAGGATTAAGTGAACTAAAGACTTAATCAAAATGGAACATGCTAAACTAAACGGACTGGTGGGGTTAGGTTAGGAAACACTTAACCAACTTAGCATGTTGGCTAGAGATAGAAAACCTAGTAACGGGGGACCCTTTTCAGCAGTAACCCTAAAAGGTGTATCAGGATACCCTGAAACTAGGCAGGGTGGGGCACGATTACTGGGCTGATTGTAAGAGGTCAAAAGCGACGGCGGTGGTGTAGCAGTGTAGGTTCTAACGGAGTGCGGGCGTGCACACACTCCGGTGCAGAAAAATAAGGCACTGGACACCAGTAGCATACCTGTGCACTCTAAGGTTGTGTCGGGTTGCCACTATGGGACTTGATACACCCCATGGTGGGACCAGCATAGGTAACTACAGACATCGGGGGCCGTAAGACACATGTAACTATGCGAGTAGGAGCCGATCATCATAGAATGGATCACATCACCCTGATTATGGGGTGCCAGTTGGAAACTAGTTTATATGGGTTCAGAGATCAACATGGGGTACGATAGTATATTCGACCCTAGACAACTTAACCAAGTTTATAGTGCATGCCCACTTCTTGTTTATACTTATCATACCCAGTTCTTTATTCATAGACAAAATAGCACTAGACTTACTCAGGCTTTATGTCTGACTCTACTTTTCTTTCGTCTTCTTTCTTCCGTTCCCCCCCCCCCCCCAGGTCCTCAGGGAGGGAACACAGCAGCTTGACCAACCTCAACATCCAGCTTGAAGAAGAGAAATGTATTGCTTGGACTTTCCTGTTTTGAACTATGGCTTTGGACAATCCACTATGGGGCTTTTGCAGTTTATCTATGTTTTATTTGTGCTTCTTTAAATAATGTACTCAAGACAGATTATGAAAGTGTTATGTTATGTTTTTGGAAAGGATGTTGTTGTAACACGTATTTGACTTTATGAAATAAAGTTTGTTGTTCTTCCGCTGTTTACAAATATGTGTTCTTATATCTGTCTTGTATATCTGTGACTTGTACTTATAAACCTCCACCAAAATTAGGGCATTCCCTTTCAGAGTGACCCTAACGGACGTGGGGTGTTTCACTTGGCATCAGAGCATAGGTTTACCAAATAAGATAAAAAGTTTTGAAAAATTATTTTCAAAAAGGAAATTTAAAGAAGCATTTTTAAAAGAAAATTATTATTTTATTTTAAAAAGGCAAAAGTCCACTCCCCAAAGCCATAGGAACTATCTCTTATCCTTCGTTTTGAATCTATCCTTTTTGTTTCAGCATGTCCCAAGAACTTAACTTGCCGGAAGGGGTGCCAATACCTGGTTGGTTTAGACGGTTCTTAGAAGCAAGGGCCACTCAGCCAGGTCCTACCATTCCTCCTCCCCCAGCGGAAGGAAATCGTCCAGCTGCAGCAGCACCTTTTCCTCCACCTCCTCCTCGGGGAAATACGTTTGCTAAGATATGTAAAGATTTTAAAGCTATGGGAGGAAGGGATTTCCATGGAACTGAGTCCTTCGTGGCAACTAGAAATTGGCTGAAAGAAACTGAGGACCTATTCATCATCTTTGAGGTAGAAGATAGACAAAAAGTACAATTGGCAGTGTGGCTATTGAAGGGCGAGGCTTCCTACTGGTGGGAAGTCACTAATGCTGAAAGACCAGTGGAGACATGGGAGGACTTTAGGGCAAGGTTTGAGACTAAATTTCTCTCAGATGCGGAAAGAAGTTTGCAGTTGGAAAAATTCTTATTTCTTAAGCAAGGGGACAAGACGGTCAGAGAGTATATGAATCAGTTCGATGAGCTGGCTAGGTTTGGGCTTGATCTAGTCAACACCCCGCACAAGAAGGCTCTCCGTTTCGTCAAAGGGTTGAATGAGCCATTACACAGTTTGGCCATGACCCATATACCCATGGGAGCCACGTTTGAAAGATTGGTGCAAATGGCATTGCTGAATGAAGAGGATAAGGGCAAGAAGGAGGCAAAGGCAGAAAGCTCTCAAGGGAAGAAAGAGGGTTTGCAGCCTAAGAAGACAGACTTTAAGAAAGGCGGGAAAGGCAACAAAGAGAAGAGGAAGTGCAATTTCTGTGTCAAAGTGGGGCACTTAGTAAAGGACTGCCGGAAAAAGAAGGCCAAGGAGAATGGTGGGTGCTTTTCTTGCGGTGAGACAGGCCATAGGGCTAAGGACTGCCCAAAGAAACGAGGACAGGGGCAGAGGGCTGGATCCAACCCAAGGGGCACAGGTTCATGTGCTAGAAGCGCCACCTCTGCAACAGCGAGGTATAAATACTTCTGTAGAAAGTGTAGTTTATCTTTATGATCACCCCGTTCGCACTTTATTTGATTCTGGCGCATCACACTCCTTTATCTCGTCTGCTTTAGTAGAATCTCTGCACCTAGAAACTAGTATGGTAGAGGACCCCTTAATTGTTTCAAACCCAATTGGGGGCCCAGCTCATTTGTCTATGATCTGTGTGGGATTGAAAATTTCTATTCTAAGTGTAGAATTTCAATGTAGTGCCTTTGTTTTGGGCTTTTCGGGGTATGGTTTGATTTTGGGTATGGATTGGCTATCCAGCAATGGGGCCATCCTTGATTGTGAAAAAAGGGTTGTTAGGCTCCTAACCCAGCTCGGTAATACTTTGGAAATTTCTTGTAATCCCTCGTATGCGGTTATGCTTAGTTATCTTGAATCGCTAGATGCCTCTGTTGAAAATTTGCAATCAGTTAGAGTGGTCCGGGAATATCCGGATGTCTTCGAAGAGGTGAAGGGCTTGCCTCCAAAGCGGGAAATAGACTTCCGCATATATCTTGTAGATAATGCAAAGCCCGTCGCGTTGCCCGTTAGACATATGGCTCCACGAGAAAGGAAAGAGCTCAGTAAACAGATTAAAGAGCTTCTAGAAAAGGGGTTCATTAGGAGGAGCATTTCAGAATGGGGCGCTCCAGTGGTGTTCGCTACAAAGGCGGATGGTTCACTCCGTCTATGTGTTGACTATAGGGAGCTCAACAAGCTAACGAAAAAGAATAGGCACCCTCTCCCTAGAATTGACGATTTATTTGACCAGCTTGTAGGAGCGTTTGTTTTCTCCCAACTCGATTTAGCAACCGGTTTTCATCAACTAAGGGTGGCTGAAGATAGCATCGATAAAACGGCGTTCAGAACCCCAGACGGCTTCTTTGAATGGCTTGTCATGCCTTTCGGCTTGACAAATGCACCCGCTTACTTCGTGGACCTGATGAGTAGGGTATTTAGAGATTTCCTCAACAAATTCGTAGTGGTCTTCGTAGATGATATCCTTATCTTCTCAAAGAGTGAAGAGGAACATGCTCAACACTTAAGGGCAATCATGGAAACTTTGCGAGTCCATCAACTAAAAGCCAAGTTCTCCAAATGCCACTTTTGGAGAGAAGAGGTGAGGTTCCTTGGGCACATAATATCCAAACAAGGGTTAGCAGTGGACCCTGCTAAGGTAGTGGCGGTACAGGATTGGAAGACACCAAGGAATGCAACTGAGGTCCGAAGCTTCCTAGGACTAGCAGGTTTCTATCGAAAGTTCATAAGGGATTTTGCGAAAATCTCAGCTCCGCTCATGAAATTGACTAAGAAGAATCTAGTGTTCAGTTGGGACTTGGATTGCGAGTTTGCTTTCCAACGACTAAAAAGGGCTCTTACAACAGCCCTAGTTTTGACGCTGCCAGATGGGAACAAGATGTTCACTGTTTATACGGATGCATGTGGGACAGGACTAGGCGCCGTCTTAATGCAAGAAGGAAGGGTAGTAGCTTATGGCGGGAGGCAATTGAAGGTGCACGAAAAGAACTACCCAACCCACGATCTCGAGTTAGCCGCCATCGTCTTTGCACTCAAGTCTTGGCGACACTATCTCCTAGGTGAGAAGTTCGAACTTTACACTGACCATAAATCGTTGAAATATCTTTTCTCGCAGAAGGATCTTAACTTGAGGCAGCAAAGATGGATGGAGTTTCTTGCCTCGTACGATTTCGAAATCTCCTATACTCCGGGCAAAGGCAACGTAGTGGCAGACGCGTTGAGCCGAAAGAAATTGACCCTAAGCCCGTTGTTTGTTGAAAGACAAAGCCTAGAGTTTATAGCCAGCTTCGACTCTAGGCCTTCCTCCGATTTCGTACCAGGCTTGCTAGCATCTCTCGAAGTGCGCCCAACTTTAGTGGATTCAGTAGGGACAGCACAACGCGAAGACCCTCAGCTTGTGGAAACAATTGATAGGCTAATTAGGGGTGAGACTTCAAGTCACCTCAACAGATACTCCATCAACGATAAGGGTTTGCTAAGGCGAGACGGAAGACTATGCGTCCCACAGACAAAAGATTTAGTAAAGAAGGTTCTCGAGGAAGCGCATCACTCCAAGATGACGATACACCCCGGCGGAGATAAAATGTACAAAGACATAAAAAGGACTTTCTTTTGGAACGGCATGAAAAAGGACGTGGCAGAGTTCGTTTCTAAGTGTATGGTGTGCCAACAGGTTAAAGCGGAACAGAAAAAGCCTGGCGGACTACTACATCCTCTGGAGGTCCCACAGTGGAAGTGGGATAGCATCTCAATGGACTTCATCGATGGGCTGCCTAGGTCTAGGAGAGGCAACACTAGCATTTGGGTAATAGTGGATAGGCTTACTAAAAGCGCCCACTTTTTACCTGTCAAAAGTAAGAGAACTGCCTCATCCCTAGCATCACTTTACCTCAAGGAAATCGTTCGACTCCATGGAATACCATCTAGCATTGTTAGTGACCGAGACCCCATCTTCACCAGCGAATTTTGGCGGAGTCTGCAAGAAGCAGTAGGAACGCAGTTATGCTTGAGCACAGCCTATCATCCCCAAACCGACGGCCAAACAGAGAGAGTGAACAGAGTTTTGGAAGACCTTTTAAGGTTATGCGTCCTCGACTTCGGAGGGACATGGGAAGACCACCTTCCTTTGGTGGAATTTGCCTACAACAACAGTTATCAAGCAACCATCGGAATGGCGCCCTTCGAAGCTTTATATGGAAGACCATGCCGATCGCCCACTTGTTGGTGGGAGTCCACGGATAAACTCATACTTGGACCAGATATGATCCAAGAGACCTCAGAGAAAGTAGACTTAATACGAAGAAGGATGAAGACGGCCCAAGACAGACAAAAGTCCTACGCCGACAAAAGGAGAACCGACCTTGAATTTGAGGTTGGAGACAGAGTTTTTCTCAAGGTATCACCGCTAAGAAACGTTGTTCGTTTTGGAACCACAGGAAAGCTAGCACCAAGGTTCGTATGGCCATTCCCTATTATCGAGAAAATTGGGAAAATGGCCTATAGATTAGAGCTACCCGAGAAGTTGGCTGGAGTCCACAACGTTTTTCACGTTTCACATCTCCGAAAATGTCTACACAAGTCTGCTGAAGTAGTAGAGCCAAACATCCTCGAAGAGGCCGAAGTGGAACGCGAAGCAACCATAAGAAGAGTTCCAACCCGCATATTAGGAACGGAAGTGAAGAAGCTACGCAACCGCGAAGTCAAGCTCGTCAAAGTTCAGTGGAGCGACGCCGAGGGAGACGCGACTTGGGAAACTGAAGCTAGAATACGCACAGCCTACCCTTTTCTGTTCGAGGGTACATCCTTGATCTTTCATTTTCCTTAAGTTGCGCTTTTATCTATCTTTTTAGGTATATTTCCTCGACCTTATCTTTTAGGTAGAATCTTTTTGGATGGAAACATGTAGTTGAAACATGTTATGGATGATGGTTGCAAGTGGTTGCAAGTGATTGCTAGTGGTTGCTCGTGGTTGCATATACACACACCATCTAGGTTTTAGATCGGCTCAGTCACTTCATATTGCATATGCATATATGTTTGCATTCGTATGTGGTTGAACTCTAATTTGTTGTCATGTGGATGTTGCATTTGTATTGAATGATTGTGCACTCATGTAGAATCAAGAATAGGAAAATTTGCATACATAATGGATTCATGGCACTTACATAATTCGCATCAAGGAGGTCAACTGAATCAGTAGACCGCCTGATTTTGCATTAGATAAGTTCATGTACACACACACTTCGCATATGATCATGAAGCATTAGAAGTCTTTTAAGGACAATGGATGCTCGTGTTTGATGGATGAGTAGATGGATGATTGGATGTTAGGATATACATTCCTCCTAACTTGAAGATTTCGGGGACGAAATCCTTTTAAGTGGGGGAGAATGTAACACCCCGAAAATTCTATAACTGTGAAAGTAACAAATTAAAGTATAATTAATCTGAAATTAAAGAACCAAGGGAAACGGATACGCCATTGCGTTCGTCTCGGAAAAATACGCGAAATAGAGTCCGAGTTTTCGAAAAACGGAGTCCGTATGAAGAAGATATGGCCTTCGGAAGTTTTGAATTTAATTTAAAATTCAAACAGAATTAAACAATTAAATATTCCGAAGTGGGGCCCATTGGGCCAGAAGAACGCCCGCCTGGGCCACCCAGGTCGACTGGGCTGTCGACCTGGGCTACCCATGTCGACAGGGCTGTCGACAGCCCTGTCGACAGGGGTATCGACCTGGTCGAGCCCAGTCAACCTGGCTGGCCAGGTCGGTGTGTGGTCGAATTTCTGTGGTCTG
This sequence comes from Allium sativum, assembly GCA_030737875.1. Lineage (NCBI taxonomy): Eukaryota > Viridiplantae > Streptophyta > Magnoliopsida > Asparagales > Amaryllidaceae > Allium > Allium sativum. The sequence goes on from CM060912.1 coordinate 677,349,190, forward strand.
CTTTGTCATTAGGGCTAGGTGGCGGGTTTTTATTGGTCTCTCTTCCTAATGAATGGCTATGATCTAACCTAGCAACATCAAGGGTCCTAATCAATTCCTAACCTCTATATAAACAACCCTAGACTAAACCCTAATCTATTGATTCAAAATAAGATTATAGCCGCCATGTTGCTGAGGAACGACAAAGAATAGCCGCCAACTAAAGAGAGGATTAGGGAGAAAGTTCTAAGGCCTAAAGCAAATTCAAAGCAACCTAAAGCTAATCAATTCAACAAAGGAATCGCGTCTCTTAATTAGAGAATTCGCCGCAACCATTGTAAGTAGAGTATTACTTTGGTATGAATAAACAATTGTGCTGATTTGTATGCTTGAATTGGGATAATAAAGTAGTTCATATTTGTGCAAAATTTAGGTTATTCATTATAAAAAAACTACATGCGGTAGTTCTATGCAAGTATGCGTTTGGAATATTTCGCAAATTATGTAATCTATGTTGAAGCTACATGTATGTAGTTGATTGAAATTCATGAAAGTTTGGGGCTTTGTTATTATGCCATCATGATGTATATTTTTGTGCATAAATCATTTTGCAAGTAATTGAAACAAGTTTGGTTGTTATAGTTCATATGAAACTATGTTGGAATTTTGACACCATAATCCATGTATTAAGTCATGCTTTTGCAAACTTATGAATATGGCTAGGCTATGAATGATATTTGGCATAATTGAAATCCATGATTAAGTCTATCTTGTTTACAAGAATTATATGATGACATATGTGAGACATGGCTAGGTTAGACTCAAAAATCCCTTTTTGCAAGTTTAAAGCAAACACCATGTTTAGGAATATTTATGCATAAGTATGTTTATACCATCGTTATGTGATTAGACTTAAATCATGATTAAGTTGAACTATGCTTTTGGGTTAGTAACAAAGTATCCCCTTTGTAAACATGTAGAAACCTTATGAACATGACTTGTTTATGTTTGACATTATGCCTAAATGAGAACATAGGTCTATGTTGTAGTTAAGGCTATGTGACACCTAATTTAGATTCTTATCTTAAGTTTACATGGTTTGGTTCATGTCACCTATGCTTTATGACCAAAATATATATATACAAGTACACCAGTTTCTATTATGTATTTCCAACGTCATATGCAAGTTCATGCGCTCACCTTCCCCTCTTTGTATGTAATCACGCTTCAAGCCTCCCCTTTTCGCATGGCTAAATTGGGCTTTAAAAGGCTAAGCCCAAAATATATAAACGGACGTGTAAAACGGGGGAAAAATAACGTTGGGTTAAAATTACTAATGAATGAAAATATAAAATAGAAGGGCCCAAGTTCAAGTATGGGTTGGGCCCATGATTGGTGTAACCTTTACACCATTAACTTAATAATGGGCCGCAAATATTTACATATAAGAAATAAAGAAGAATGACAAGATATGTAAATGTAGAAAATACGATGTGTTTAACCCGAGGTTGGATTGAGTTGTGATGTAAACCTGCCCGGAATCGCCCGGCTGTCCAGTAGTCACAACAATACCTATCCAATGTGGGAGGTTAAACATGGAGCCCAATAAGGACCCGAGGTTAGACTGAGTTGTGGCGTAAGACTGCCCGGAACCAACCGGCAACAGGCAGCCACAACAATACCTGTCTAATGTGAGAGGTCAGGGCCTTAATAAGACAATTAAGGCTGAGTCAGGATTGTTAGGATTAAGTGAACTAAAGACTTAATCAAAATGGAACATGCTAAACTAAACAGACTGGTGGGGTTAGGTTAGGAAACACTTAACCAACTTAGCATGTTGGCTAGAGATAGAAAACCTAGTAACGGGGGACCCTTTTCAGCAGTAACCCTAAAAGGTGTATCAGGATACCCTGAAACTAGGCAGGGTGGGGCACGATTACTGGGCTGATTGTAAGAGGTCAAAAGCGACGGCGGTGGTGTAGCAGTGTAGGTTCTAACGGAGTGCGGGCGTGCACACACTCCGGTGCAGAAAAATAAGGCACTGGACACCAGTAGCATACCTGTGCACTCTAAGGTTGTGTCGGGTTGCCACTATGGGACTTGATACACCCCATGGTGGGACCAGCATAGGTAACTACAGACATCAGGGGCCGTAAGACACATGTAACTATGCGAGTAGGAGCCGATCATCATAGAATGGATCACATCACCCTGATTATGGGGTGCCAGTTGGAAACTAGTTTATATGGGTTCAGAGATCAACATGGGGTACGATAGTATATTCGACCCTAGACAACTTAACCAAGTTTATAGTGCATGCCCACTTCTTGTTTATACTTATCATACCCAGTTCTTTATTCATAGACAAAATAGCACTAGACTTACTCAGGCTTTATGTCTGACTCTACTTTTCTTTCGTCTTCTTTCTTCCGTTTCCCCCCCCCCCCCCAAGGTCCTCAGGGAGGGAACACAGCAGCTTGACCAACCTCAACATCCAGCTTGAAGAAGAGAAATGTATTGCTTGGACTTTCCTGTTTTGAACTATGGCTTTGGACAATCCACTATGGGGCTTTTGCAGTTTATCTATGTTTTATTTGTGCTTCTTTAAATAATGTACTCAAGACAGATTATGAAAGTGTTATGTTATGTTTTTGGAAAGGATGTTGTTGTAACACGTATTTGACTTTATGAAATAAAGTTTGTTGTTCTTCCGCTGTTTACAAATATGTGTTCTTATATCTGTCTTGTATATCTGTGACTTGTACTTATAAACCTCCACCAAAATTAGGGCATTCCCTTTGAGAGTGACCCTAACGGACGTGGGGTGTTTCAGTTTTAGTTCTCACACCAGTCACATGACTGACCTGGAGTTTATTGTTTTAACCTAAACTCTGGGTGCCCTTATTTTGACATGGGCAGCTAGCAGTTTTTGTTTTGCAGATTTATGTTCACAGGATCCTGGTTTACAGCTGGAACGATATCCGGAAAGCTTTGTATCCGTATATCTCCTTCTAGTTGTGTATTGTATTGTTTTCCGTTGCTATGTAATGTATTTAAATCTCTGATATTTTGTAATGTATATTATTTGTTTATACTTTGTATATTCTTGTATTCTGATGGAATTGTTGTAATATACAATGAAATGTTCTTCTGTCTGCGTTCTAATTTGTCGTGTTCTCAAAACAATCAGGCGTTTCGAACGGTCTTGGTCGGTTTAGCGACTGATTCGGATCGAGCGAAATTCCTTTTCATTACAGTTGGTATCAGAGCTCTAGTTTACAGAGCTAGAGAACATGACACATTAGAACCAAATGAAAGAATTGATCAGAAATTGGATTAGTAATATCCAATGAGAATGACTCGTTAGAGATAGGATCAGTAGTATCCTAGAACGAGTGTGAAGAGTATATTTTTAAAATGAAAACCAATTTTGTTTTGAAAATTTAAATCGTATCATACGTATTTGACTATTTATTTTATATTGATGTGGACAATCCAGCATATAAAGGTTTTGCATATACGCCTTGCAAACGTGTATTCGAAGTTTTAATATACTGGATGGATATAGAATCACACTCTAGTCGCCCGTGGATGTTCTGATGGTAGTTCGAAACATCATCAGAATTTATTTTCGAGTGACGAAAGTGATATTTCTATATATTTCCAATTGACTGATGTGAGAACCGAAATTAGATAGGGCCTATTGTTGTGATTTGGCATCAAAAATGTGATTTTTGAATACATATCAAAGTTATGAATTTCAAACGCTAATCAACTAATTGATTGCTGGTTGTGTTGTTTGATTATAGTTTGATTAATTAAATGTTGAACCTTTAGCCAAATTATATCAAATAGTGAATTGTATTGAAAATTTGTCGCATTTACATGCATATACATGTACTTACACTGAACAGGTCATAGCAAGGAGGCTAGATGTAATGACCCGCACTGGCAGGGGTATTATAATTAATTTATTTAATTATTGAAATGGTGGTTTAGAGAATTTTGATGATCGTGGAACAAAATAATGGTGAATATTTAATTAAAATAATAAATTAAATAATATATTTAATTCTGAAATAATCAGAATTAGCTGAAATGACGATATGGTGTGAACTGGGCAATTCAAATTATATAATTCAGTTTAGAATTGAATTTGAATAACGAATATATTCAATCCACGTCAGTTTGAACGTATAATTATAATATAATTATAATCGAGCTTGAAATGGCGCTGCAGTTCGTAAATTGGCGATTCGAACTTCAACTGAATGTACATGATTCGTTTTAAGCCGGATTTCTGTGAAATAAGACACGTGTGGAGATGGTGGAGTATATCTTTCTAGTGGAAGAGAAAAATCGGGATTTCATCGTGTAGATTTTGAGATATGTCCAAATAAAATTTTAAAATAGTCGCTACAGAATTGTTTATTGACCATAACGGTTTATTCGATATAACTAGAGATCGGGTTTGAATTCAAACAAGGTTCTTTAGGGGCATGGTGATAATTTAATTTTTAGAATTTTTCTGTAATTTTTAATTAATTTAATAAGAGACTTTTTATTTGAAGTATTTCGCACCCTGAAATCAACATTTTGAAGTTTCAAAATATGAGTCCACCTACCGGTATTATTATATCTTTGGGATCGTGATACCTTACTCATCACCCGGGTGTTTTCATCTCTGTCCGTAACTGCCGTACGTAAGCGGAATGGAGAAAATCGAAGTTCGTAACTTTTTAAGACGAAATATATATAAAGTGGTTATGACTCCTCCTAAGTCACGTTCTTTGTTCACTTCCACTTATTCTCGTCCGCTAGAAAAAAAGGGAAAATGTGGGAGAAGGTAATCCACACTAAATAAAATATCTAAACAAATTATCCTAACTTATTTTTAGGCCAAACAAGGACCACGTCTCCTCTCTTTTAACCGCACCCTCAAGGACCACTTCCTCTCTCGTGTACAAATATAGCCGCCAGCAACTTTCTTCCTCAATAACAAAATCCTCACTTCTTAAATCCTTATAAACTCGAAAAGAAGTCCTAAATTCACCAGAAACATATAAATTGATTCACTAAGTGTTGCTCTCCATCGCAGTATCAAATCTAAAGGATTCGAACATCCTTTTGTTCGCTGGTTTCAAAACAGTAGCGCGCCAAGGATCCGAGATTTGTGAACATTAGAATTTCAATGCATGAGATCCAGTTCGTATATGGTTTAGGAAGGTAAAAGAGGGGACTCGCAGAACATTTTGGAGGGATTTTTGGTGATTTCTGGTGGCGCGAGTTCCTGGTTTGAGCGTGGGAAAAAGCTCGAGGTTGCCTGACAAAACGTTGGTGCGAGTTGCTGGAAATTAGTGCGGGGTTGATGAGGTCAAAGCAAGGAGTAGTTTGGTAAAATTTTGTGGAAAAAAAGTGTCGCTGTTCATTTGGGGGAGGCGAGGTATGGGTACAGGTCAGAAACCGAATGGGTACGCCGGAGGTGAAGGGATGGAGATGAGCAAGGGCGGTTTGAGGCGAGCAGCGCGACAGTGTAGTCGGATTTTGGAATCATTGGTTGGTTGGGCGTATCACTGTAAATCATACACGCTGTGTATAATAGGAGGAGCAAAGTGCTCGACGGGTTTGAGCAGGTCACGACAGAAATGGGGAAAGAAAGGTTGGACGGATTGGGCTTTAAGGATGTGAGTGGGCCTTAGTTTAAATGGTGAGGCCTTTTGTTGATAAGTTAAGCCCTTTTCTTTTATTTAAAATAGTGTATTTAACTTTGTTTTATCGTACCTTAATCATACGATATCAGAAATTCGAACGGTCGGGTCCACTAGGATCGTATGGACGAGAGCTCCACAATGAAGCTGACCGGAAGTGAATCCGAGTTCGTTACAATTTATGGCGAAATAAATTGTCCGTCGAAATCAAATAACGCAAACCGTTATTTGACGGTTAACGCGCCAAAGTGAGTAAATCTCACTAACTCTGAACAGTTTATAATTTCATGTTGTATTTTTAGAACTGTTAGATATTGGCTGATTTACTGTATGTTGACTGTTTGATTTAACTGCTAGTCAGTTGATTTAATTTCTATATTGATTCTGTTTAACAGAATATATCATATAGAACTGAAAGTGATGTTATCTATATTGTTTAACATCTGTGATGCAGGGAAACAGGTTGGAGGAATCCAACTGGATTCCTCAACATTTATTTTACTATTTTCATATATTTTGATATATGATGTGTTATATAATCTGTTATGGATTATGGGTGTTGGAATGATATTGATCATTGTTATTCGATATTTTAAATATCATAAGAAACCCTGGGATGTAAAACAAAGAAGAAGTATTTCAATGTATATTGAAATAAAGGAATTTTATAAAATCACAGGATTTTATAAAAGGAAATATTTATAAACGAACACGGTTTTATAAAAGGGATATTTATTTAGAAAATAAATAGAAATAGAAAAGGAATATTTATTTAGAAAATAAATAGAAGTTATAAATAGGAAATATTTGTAACGGTAAATAGAAGTTATAAATAGGAAATATTTGTAACGGTAAATAGAAGTTATAAATAGGAAATATTTGTAACGGTAAGTAAACGTTATAAAAAGGAAATAGTTGTAACGGAAGACGTAGTTTATCAAAAGGAGCTAATCGATGTTAGTTAATCGATTAGAGATAAAGCAAAGGAGCTAATCGATGTTAGTTAATCGATTAGTGATAAAGTAAAAGGAGCTAATCGATGTTAGTTAATCGATTAGAGATAAAGCAAAGGAGCTAATCGATGTTAGTTAATCGATTAGTGATAAAGTAAAAGGAGCTAATCGATGTTAGTTAATCGATTAGAGATAAAGCAAAGGAGCTAATCGATGTTAGTTTAATCGATTAGAGTTAAAGCAAAGGAGCTAATCGATGTTAGTTTAATCGATTAGAGTTAAAGCAAATGAGTTAATCGAATATAGTTATTCGAATAGAAAGTAAAAGGAATTATCGAATATAGTTTATTCGAAAGGAGTTAAGCGAAATGAGTAAATCAATAGCGTTAGTCAAATAGAGTTAATCCAATAGTGTTAGTCCAATAGAGTTAATTGATAAGGGTTAATCGAATAGAGTTAAGTGAAAAGAGTCAATCGAATATAGCTATTCGAAGAGGGTTAAGTAAGGAAGTTAGTAAAAGGAATATAAAGTGAACTTTGCCTATTTCAAAGTTAGAAATGTTGTTCAGTTAAGGTCTGAGAGGTAGTTCTACCCCAACTTGATTGGCTTCGTTTTTAACTAAGGAATAGTTAAGGTTCGACAGTAAAGGAAATGGTTTGAGTTGGCATCGCGATGGTTTGTTTAAACATCTGTCTAAGTCCAATGAAGAAGCTTTGGAAATGTTTTCCAAATAAGAAACAAGAAATGTTTTCTAATAAAGAAACAAAGAAATTGAAATGTTTTCCATTGTTAATAACGTATATTTTCCCAATTTAGAAAATAAGGAATACTGAACGTAGGTAAACATGAGATAAGTAAATTAATGAACTAAAGAGATGAATGTTGAATGATGTTTGATCGATATAATTTCCATTTGGAAATAATATCATTGTTTGCACACCTATTTTTATTTGATAGTTAAATCACAGACTATCGAAGTTTTGACCATTTTAACGTTGTTAATATGGAGAGACCGGTTGGATTATTATCCGAAGAACCACTCTGTTTTGGCATAACCGTTGCGAATCATATATGCCAAAGGAAATTGAAGACGGAGTTATGCAAGGGCTATCCTGTTTACAGAATAGTGCCTTCGGTTCATCCTGTTCCTGGATGACTTGTATGGACGGATGTCTGACATAGTATGTCCAGACGATCACGTATATTGATTTCTCCAACTGTACCAAGAGTGGAAGCGGAGAAGGAAACTTCTTTTAGCTAACGCGTAATGTATGGTTGAGGACGTCAATCGGTGATTTGATGGATTTGACAATGTGGCATTCAAAGTGAATCTGATGTGATGTTAAAGCGTAGCTTCTAGCCTCATCATCCGGTAAATGACAGAAATCGGGCAGGCAGCATGGCTAAGTCGGTCGCACCGAAGTAGGGTGTATAATCTCCTGATCTAGAGTTTCATTCATTTCTAAAAATCTATTGTTGATGCTGTCCCATTCGGGAAACGGTTGCTGATCCCAGCCGTTGGTGATATACATTCGATACACTCAAGCGAAATGAGTGGTCGGTCATGTGTGGCCGGGTTGCAAGATGTTCTTGTTGAACCCAGTGTATTCCTCTCTAGAGGTACACGAACGGAAGGTGGTCCCATACCTTGTCATAGTTGGAAACCCATTACCCAATACGTGCTTGCGGTTTTGATTGTATACTGTATATGTAGAACGTGAGATGAAAGCGTTTCTGCTAGATGATTATATATATACTGTGGTTGATAGACATTATTATAATATCAAAAGGTTTTTGATATAAAGATATTTTGGATTCTCATAAGGGAAAAACCCGTTCCGTTATGTGGCGTGGTCTTATGAGATATCGTTTACTTGTTCGAACTGTTTTTAAACTGTTTTACTCATACTAGTCCCATGACTGACCCGGAGTTTACTTTGTTGTTTTCCCTAAACTCTTGGGTGCCTAAATTTGTACGGGCAGTCAAGTAGTCGGGATTTACAGATATACTGGAAGAGCTTGGAGCAGGAGGCTTCAGGATCATATAGCTATAGTTATTTCCGCTGTGTTGTAAGTGCTGTACTTTGATAATGATATGTATATTCAAGTACAGATTTGTATTTCAAAGTTATGTTATGAAATATATTTATTCGTTCCGCTGTGAGATTCGTGTTACTCTGATGTTGTGTTCTTCTTCTTCTTCTATTCTAATTTTCTATCTTATCTTTCCTCACCCTCTAATTTCTTTCACTAATTACCAGGATTTTTCGGTGGTTTTGTTATCGACATCGTGCTTATGTCGATAACCAAAGCCCCTCGAAATCCGGGTCGTTACAGTTGGTATCAGAGCTTAAGTTAAGAATTACTTGGCTCTGTGGCGTGACTTGGTAGAGATAGGGTTAGTAATACCCTAGACTGAGATTGAGTGTATATATACGAGTGGACGTATTTGTTATTGATATAAAAAATTGTTTTATATTGTGGAGATTCATTGGTTGAGTCGGTTGTGAATTCTGGTCGATGAGTTTGATCCACTGTATCGGTAGGGATTTTGTAAACACTCGAATACGATGAACCGTCATGGTATGTTTTGAAAAGAGGGTAAATTAAAATAAAGTTAACCCAAGGTATATCTTGACATAGAGAAGATATATATATCAAAATTTTAATATAGTGGATATATTGGTTGATATTATAATCGAGTAAGATTATAAATTAAATGGTTATGTAAATAACCAATCAGAATTCATATAAGTGAAATACGTGAAATCAGATGAGTTAAATCTGAAATTTAAACCAGAAATTGAATTAGAATTCTGGAGAACTGGATAAGTGTTTGTAAATGGATTTGGATTAAAAGTAAGGAAAATTTAAGATCCTGGGAGATTTTAAATTGTTTTACAAGCAGTGTGAATTATATTTTGAAATGAATTTCAAAGTGGAAATGTTTAGAAATTGTTTTATAGTATTGAACTCACTTCGATCGCTGGAAAATAGATTCTGATGATGACAGCTGCATCATCAGTATTCATTTTCGAGTTGTAAGTGACGAATTACTACCAGAGATACTGTTTTGAATTTGTTTTGGGAAAGACAAGTTGTGTTGAATTTCAAAATAGAATTTGAATATATAGAATTCGAATTTTGAAATAGATTTGAAATATTAACTTGTTTTAAAAGAAATAAAATGAGAAGTTCCTTTATAAACGAAGTTTATAAATAGTTCTTTTATAAACGAAGTTTATAAAATGAAGTGAAAAGAATTATCATCGGATAATTCAGAAATAAAAAATACAAGTGTGAAATTGAAAGGGAAATCTATCTTCCAAAGGTAGAAATATCGATTTCAAAAGGAATTGAAATCGAGACTTATTTAAAGGAATTTGAATAAAGGAAGTTTAAAATAGAAATTGAATATAGAAATTCAAAGGGAGTTTGAATATATGAAAGTCAATGAAATTGAAATAGAGTTTGAATATAGAAATTCAAATGGAATTCAAATATAGGATTTGAATATCGAAAGTGAAAGGAAATTTGAATAAAGAAGATTCAAATAGAATTGAAAATGAAATTTGAATGTAGAGGATTCAAATAGAATTGAAAAGGAAATTTGAATAAAGAGGATTCAAATAGAATTGAATTTGAAATTTGAATATAGAAGATTCAAAGGGAATTGAAATGAAATAAAGAGAATTCAAATAGGTTTGAATTTAGAAATTTAAATGGGGTTTGAAAATAGATTTGAATAATAAAATTCAAATATAGAATTTGAATAAGGGAATTGAAATGGAATTTGAATATAGGAAATTCAAATAAAATTGAAATAGAATTTGAATATAGGAAATTCAAATAAAATTGAAATGGAATTCAATTAGTTGATAAGTAAGTTAAAATATATTTGAACGTGTTATACTCAAATATGAAAGTGAAATGGGCAAACCAGTAATTTGAAAATCACTTAACGAACTAAGTTAAAACGATTGGATTAAGTTAAAATGAATTAGAAATGTATGGATATACATGAGACAGGTTTGGAACAAGGTATGAAGGTATATAGATAGAATGCTCGACGAAAGGTATGTATTTAATTCATATATGAGATTTTATGCGCCATATCGGCTAGCCGCTTGGCTTTTCTTTTTCTTTTTGATTGGAGAAGGCCTGTGTGGCAGTTTGGGGATTTCCCCGATGCTCCTAGTACAAAGGAGGTTATGGCGAATTTTTCTGAGAATTTAAAAAAAAAGTTAGAATATTTTTAAGATAATCTGATAGTTAGAAATCAACGTATCGATATATATATATATATATATATATATATATATATATATAGATAAGTCGATAAGGAAACGAACTTAGAAATAGAATAGTATAATCAAAAGGGAAGACTAGGAGTAAAATCCAGTAAGAATAAAAAGAGAAAGTGTATACGTGTTTATAGGTGAATAAGTAGTTGTATGGTATTGATTATTCGAGTAAGTAGTCATATCTGTTTTGACGTTATAAATGTTATTCAGTCAAGGTCTGAGAGGTAGTTGTACCCCAACTTGATTGATTTCATTATTAACAAATAAATAGTAAGATTTCAGGCTCGAAGATCAATGTTGAATAAGAGTTAGTTGAATATAGTATTTGGGTTGTCGTAACGATGTTTTAGACAACATCTGTTTTAACCCAAATAAGTGTAAGCTTGGAAATATAATAAAGAATATTTCCTAAGTATAGAAATAAATGAGATCGGAAAGAGATAATTAATTGGAATATTTTCCAATTATAAATAGCATGTATTTTCTAAAGTTTAGAAAATAAAGGAAGGCGATATTCGGAAATGTTTTCCAAATAACATAAAAGGCCAATATGGTTATTGAAAATATTTGGTTAACAAATATTGATAAAGAAATAGAGAAGTGATTTAACTAATGGAATATAAATTGAGGGCTCAGTGACATGTTAAAAAGGAAAATTTGATTTTTGAAAAGAGTAAACTGTTAAAAAAATCCCTAGGGAAAGACTGTTTGAATTAAAAACAAATTTAACAGAAATTTGTGAAAGCAGATTTGAATTAAAGTAAAGCCAGTAAAGTGGTAACTGAGATTGAATTAGAATGATATCAAGACAAATTGGATTGTGAGATTCAAATTTGAAGTGTAATGTGATTATCTAGTTAAGAGTTGGGAATCAAGAAGAAACTTGAGTTTGAAATGATATTTGTCTCAGATATAAGCGAATGGTTGTGTTGCGGATAAAAGTGATTGGGATTTGATTGGGATAACCCTTGTACATGCTGAGTTGATAGCATATGGAAGTAATAGAGTTGATTTGCCCGACAAAAAGGTACAAGTTTATATTTCATATGATATGAGATTTTGATGAGCCGAATTGGCAAGCCGTTTGACTGTTTAATTTTCTTTTGGGATGGAGGTGGCCCAGAGAGGCGAGTTGGAGTTTGACCTATTGACCGGTACAAAGGAGGTGCTGGCGAAATTTTTCGAAGAGTTAAGGCGTTAGAATATTTTCAAGATTTTTGAAAATTTTCGTTGGTAAGAATTAATTAATATTTTAATTGAAATTAAACTGGTTCAGTTGAAACTGAAGATAAGAAGTGAACAAATATATTCTAACCAGTCGATAGGGTCGTCCTCTACTTTTCAGCAATTTCGAGGACGAAATTATTTTAAGTGGGGAAGATTGTAATGACCCGCACTGGCAGGGGTATTATAATTAATTTATTTAATTATTGAAATGGTGGTTTAGAGAATTTTGATGATCGTGGAACAAAATAATGGTGAATATTTAATTAAAATAATAAATTAAATAATATATTTAATTCTGAAATAATCAGAATTAGCTGAAATGACGATATGGTGTGAACTAGGCAATTCAAATTATATAATTCAGTTTAGAATTGAATTTGAATAACGAATATATTCAATCGACGTCAGTTTGAACGTATAATTATAATATAATTATAATCGAGCTTGAAATGGCGCTGCAGTTCGTAAATTGGCGATTCGAACTTCAACTGAATGTACAGGATCGTTTTAAGCCGGATTTCTGTGAAACAAGACACGTGTGGAGATGGTGGAGTATATCTTTCTAGTGGAAGAGAAAAATCGGGATTTCATCGTGTAGATTTTGAGATATGTCCAAATCAAATTTTAAAATAGTCGCTATAGAATTGTTTATTGACCATAACGGTTTATTCGATATAACTAGAGATCGGGTTTGAATTCAAACAAGGTTCTTTAGGGGCGTGGTGATAATTTAATTTTTAGAATTTTTCTGTAATTTTTAATTAATTTAATAAGCGACTTTTTATTTGAAGTATTTCGCACCCTGAAATCAACATTTTGAAGTTTCAAAATATGAGTCCACCTACCGGTATTATTATATCTTTGGGATCGTGATACCTTACTCATCACCAGGGTGTTTTCATCTCTGTTCGTAACTGCCGTACGTAAGCGGAATGGAGAAAATCGAAGTTCGTAACTTTTTAAGACGAAATATATATAAAGTGGTTATGACTCCTCCTAAGTCACGTTCTTTGTTCACTTCCACTTATTCTCGTCCACAAGAAAAAAAGGGAAAATATGGGAGAAGGTAATCCACACTAAATAAAATATCTAAACAAATTATCCTAACTTATTTTTAGGCCAAACAAGGACCACGTCTCCTCTCTTTTAACCGCACCCTCAAGGACCACTTCCTCTCTCGTGTACAAATATAGCCGCCAGCAACTTTCTTCCTCAATACCAAAATCCTCACTTCTTAAATCCTTATAAACTCGAAAAGAAGTCCTAAATTCACCAGAAATATATAAATTGATTCACTAAGTGTTGCTATCCATCGCAGTATCAAATCTAAAGGATTCGAACATCCTTTTGTTCGCTGGTTTCAAAACAGTAGCGCGCCCAGGATCCGAGATTTGTGAACATTAGAATTTCAATGCATGAGATCCAGTTCGTATATGGTTTAGGAAGGTAAAAGAGGGGACTCGCAGAACATTTTGGAGGGATTTTTGGTGATTTCTGGTGGCGCGAGTTCCTGGTTTGAGCGTGGGAAAAAGCTCGAGGTTGCCTGACAAAACGTTGGTGCGAGCTGCTGGAAATTAGTGCGGGGTTGATGAGGTCAAAGCAAGGAGTAGTTTGGTAAAATTTTGTGGAAAAAAAGTGTCGCTGTTCATTTGGGGGAGGCTAGGTATGGGTACAGGTCAAAAACCGAATGGGTACGCCGGAGGTGAAGGGATGGAGATGAGCAAGGGCGGTTTGAGGCGAGCAGCGCGACGGTGTAGTCGGATTTTGGAATCATTGGTTGGTTGGGCGTATCACTGTAAATCATACACGCTGTGTATAATAGGAGGAGCAAAGTGCTCGACGGGTTTGAGCAGGTCACGACAGAAATGGGGAAAGAAAGGTTGGACGGGTTGGGCTTTAAGGGTGTGAGTGGGCCTTAGTTTAAATGGTGAGGCCTTTTGTTGATAAGTTAAGCCCTTTTCTTTTATTTAAAATAGTGTATTTAACTTTGTTTTATCGTACCTTGATCATACGATATCAGAAATTCGAACGGTCGGGTCCATTAGGATCGTATGGACGGGAGCTCCACAACGAAGCTGACCGGAAGTGAATCCGAGTTCGTTACAATTTATGGCGAAATAAATTGTCCGTCGAAATCAAATAACGCAAACCGTTATTTGACGGTTAACGCGCCAAAGTGAGTAAATCTCACTAACTCTGAACAGTTTATAATTTCATGTTGTATTTTTAGAACTGTTAGATATTGGCTGATTTACTGTATGTTGACTGTTTGATTTAACTGCTAGTCAGTTGATTTAATTTCTATATTGATTCTGTTTAACAGAATATATCATATAGAACTGAAAGTGATGTTATCTATATTGTTTAACATCTGTGATGCAGGGAAACAGGTTGGAGGAATCCAACTGGATTCCTCAACATTTATTTTACTGTTTTCATATATTGTGATATATGATGTGTTATATAATCTGTTATGGATTATGGGTGTTGGAATGATATTGATCATTGTTATTCGATATTTTAAATATCATTAGAAACCCTGGGATGTAAAAAAAAAGAAGTATTTCAATGTATATTGAAATAAAGGAATTTTATAAAATCACAGGATTTTATAAAAGGAAATATTTATAAACGAACACGGTTTTATAAAAGGGATATTTATTTAGAAAATAAATAGAAATAGAAAAGGAATATTTATTTAGAAAATAAATAGAAGTTATAAATAGGAAATATTTGTAATGGTAAATAGAAGTTATAAATAGGAAATATTTGTAACGGTAAATAGAAGTTATAAATAGGAAATATTTGTAACGGTAAGTAAACGTTATAAAAAGGAAATAGTTGTAACGGAAGACGTAGTTTATCAAAAGGAGCTAATCGATGTTAGTTAATCGATTAGAGATAAAGCAAAGGAGCTAATCGATGTTAGTTAATCGATTAGTGATAAAGTAAAAGGAGCTAATCGATGTTAGTTAATCGATTAGAGATAAAGCAAAGGAGTTAATCGATGTTAGTTAATCGATTAGTGATAAAGTAAAAGGAGCTAATCGATGTTAGTTAATCGATTAGAGATAAAGCAAAGGAGCTGATCGATGTTAGTTTAATCGATTAGAGTTAAAGCAAAGGAGCTAATCGATGTTAGTTTAATCGATTAGAGTTGAAGCAAATGAGTTAATCGAATATAGTTATTCGAATAGAAAGTAAAAGGAATTATCGAATATAGTTTATTCGAAAGGAGTTAAGTGAAATGAGTAAATCAATAGCGTTAGTCAAATAGAGTTAATCCAATAGTGTTAGTCCAATGGAGTTAATTGATAAGGGTTAATCGAATAGAGTTAAGTGAAAAGAGTCAATCGAATATAGCTATTCGAAGAGGTTTAAGTAAGGAAGTTAGTAAAAGGAATATAAAGTGAACTTTGCCTATTTCAAAGTTAGAAATGTTGTTCAGTTAAGGTCTGAGAGGTAGTTCTACCCCAACTTGATTGGCTTCGTTTTTAACTAAGGAATAGTTAAGGTTCGACAGTAAAGGAAATGGTTTGAGTTGGCATCGCGATGGTTTGTTTAAACATCTGTCTAAGTCCAATGAAGAAGCTTTGGAAATGTTTTCCAAATAAGAAACCAGAAATGTTTTCTAATAAAGAAACAAAGAAATGGAAATGTTTTCCATTGTTAATAACGTATATTTTCCAATTTAGAAAATAAGGAATATTGAACGTAGGTAAACATGAGATAAGTAAATTAATGAACTAAAGAGATGAATGTTGAATGACGTTTGATCGATATAATTTCCATTTGGAAATAATATCATTATTTGCACACCTATTTTTATTTGATAGTTAAATCACAGACTATCGAAGTTTTGACCATTTTAACGTTGTTAATATGGAGAGACCGGTTGGATTATTATCCGAAGAACCACTCTGTATTGGCATAACCGATGCGAATCATATATGCCAAAGGAAATTGAAGACGGAGTTATGCAAGGGCTATCCTGTTTACAGAATAGTGCCTTCGGTTCATCCTGTTCCTGGATGACTTGTATGGACGGATGTCTGACATAGTATGTCCAGACGATCACGTATATTGATTTCTCCAACTGTACCAAGAGTGGAAGCGGAGAAGGAAACTTCTTTTAGCTAACGCGTAATGTATGGTTGAGGACGTCAATCGGTGATTTGATGGATTTGACAATGTGGCATTCAAAGTGAATCTGATGTGATGTTAAAGCGTAGCTTCTAGCCTCATCATCCGGTAAATGACAGAAATCGGGCAGGCAGCATGGCTAAGTCGGTCGCACCGAAGTAGGGTGTATATTCACCTGATCTAGAGTTTCATTCATTTCTAAAAATCTATTGTTGATTGTGTCCCATTCGGGAAACGGTTGCTGATCCCAGCCGTTGGTGATATACATTCGATACACTCAAGCGAAATGAGTGGTCGGTCATGTGTGGCCGGGTTGCAAGATGTTCTTGTTGAACCCAGTGTATTCCTCTCTAGAGGTACACGAACGGAAGGTGGTCCCATACCATGTCATAGTTGGAAACCCATTACCCAATACGTGCTTGCGGTTTTGATTGTATACTATATATGTAGAACGTGAGATGAAAGCGTTTCTGCTAGATGATTATATATATACTGTGGTTGATAGACATTATTATAATATCAAAAGGTTTTTGATATAAATATATTTTGGATTCTCATAAGGGAAAAACCCGTTCTGTTATGCGACGTGGTCTTATGAGATATCGTTTACTTGTTCGAACTGTTTTTAAACTGTTTTACTCATACCAGTCCCATGACTGACCCGGAGTTTACTTTGTTGTTTTCCCTAAACTCTTGGGTGCCTAAATTTGTACGGGCAGTCAAGTAGTCGGGATTTACAGATATAATGGAAGAGCTTGGAGCAGGAGGCTTCAGGATCATATAGCTATAGTTATTTCCGCTGTGTTGTAAGTGCTGTACTTTGATAATGATATGTATATTCAAGTACAGATTTGTATTTCAAAGTTATGTTATGAAATATATTTATTCGTTCCGCTG
Source organism: Allium sativum (assembly GCA_030737875.1). Classification (NCBI taxonomy): domain Eukaryota; kingdom Viridiplantae; phylum Streptophyta; class Magnoliopsida; order Asparagales; family Amaryllidaceae; genus Allium; species Allium sativum. The sequence continues at coordinate 677,366,402 of CM060912.1, forward strand.
TGAGATTCGTGTTACTCTGATGTTGTGTTCTTCTTCTTCTTCTATTCTAATTTTCTATCTTATCTTTCCTCACCCTCTAATTTCTTTCACTAATTACCAGGATTTTTCGATGTTTTGGTTATCGACATCGCGTTTATGTCGATAACCAAAGTCGCTCGAAATCCGGGTCGTTACACTAGAGCAGAAGAATAAAATTGTTTGCCCGACAAATAGGTACATATTTACCATAATTTATTATTTTGTTTGGGTGATGATGATTTTATGAGCCGATTTCTAGCCGCTTGGCTTTTTCTTTTTCTTTTGGATTGAAGAAGGCCATGGGAGGCTATATGAAATATCCCGAAGTCCCCGGTGTAGGGGAGGTTATGGCGAAATTTTTCGAAAATTTAGGGTGTTAGCCAAATTTTTGAAAAATTTGAAAAGTTCTTAAAAACTGAAAAGTTGAAGAACTTAAGCTGTAATGAAAATAATGGAAGTTGAGTTGGTTTGTTAAACAACTTTCGGCTTCATTCCTTTTCGGGGACGAAATTTTTTAAGTGGGGGAGATTGTAATAACCCGAAAATCCGAGCCAATTTAAAATTTTTATTTTGGCAATTTTAGCGAATTTTGATTATTTAAAATGAATTATTTTTAATAACAACGACGAGAAATTTATTTTGAATAGAATTCAAACGTATATATTTATTCGAATCGTCGTTAGAATATAAATATTTATTTATATATATAAAAGGAATTGAAAATGGCGTGGTAGTTCGATAATTCGATTTCAAAATTCAAATGAATGTACAGGGTGCAAAATAAACCGGATTTTAGTGAAACCAAAAGTATTTGAATCTATTTGACAATATCTTTCCAACGAATCCGAAAAATCGAAATTTCATAGCGGGGATAAAAAGATATGTCCAGTTGAAAATTCAGAATAGTCGCTATGGAATTCTGGCCCTTAAAAAATGGGAATTTTGCAAATGACCTCGGTTTTCGATAAAACCACTTTTGTTGGATCCGCGATGTCAAATTATTGCTTGGTTTCAAATTTCATAATTTTTCGAATCAATATGTGAGCGTGGCAAAGGAAAACGAGTTTGACCAGTTTCAGTTGAATTAAATCGACTGGAAAATGGCCATTTTTCAGACGGTCTCGGAATTTGACGAAACTAGTTTTGTTAGGACCGTATCGTGAATATGAAGCAAGAAAATATTTTTCTGGAATTTTTCGAGTTAGTACGTGACCCCAGTAAATTGAAATGTGCGTTCAAATTCAATATATAGAGTTATATGTTGATTTTGATGAAAATTGATCGAAACGATCGAATCAGCTTACGATACATATCCCATTGTGTTCGGAATGGGGGTAATTAGCTATGGACGACAGGCGACGGGTCCCGTTTCGAGTTCGAATTAAGCAGTTGCTTTATGGGTTAATTAAAAATTAAATAATAATAAAAAACCTGTCTCACTATACTCTCTTAGCGCCCCCCCCCCCCCCCCCCCCCGTTGACCCATTTCACTTAGCAAATAAAAAAAGGGAACGGAATGGATCGAGGAAGCGTTCGCTCCCTCTCACCGGAGCCGCCGCCCTCCAGTTCATCCCCTCCGGTGATCGACGATGGGCCTCCCCCTTCTTCCCCTCCAGCGCCTCTTCTCCCTTCCCTCCTCTCCGCGTTAAACCTGAACCACCGTGAAAGCCCCCCTTCTGACGCGTTCGCGCACCTCCCCAGAGCGCCAGCGCTTGATCCCGCTCCAACACCCTTCTCCTCCGATGGTCGATTCGCTGTATAACAAAAAGGTGTGTTTTGTTTATACCCTCTTTTCATGCTATTTAATTTAATTAAAATCTGATTTTTAGTATATAGAATAATTGTTTTAAAGGAAAATATATAATATTTATAATGTAAAAGATTAGATTTTTAAAATAGAAAAGATTAGATTTTTAAAATAGAAAAGATTAGATTTTTGAAATAGAAAAGATACAATTTTTAGCGATGTAAAAGTAGAATTTTTATCTATATAGTAGTAGTATAAAAATGTGATTTTTACATACATGACAACAATATAAAAATTCGATTTTTATATATTAAATAGCGAAGTAAAAATTCGATTTTTATATATTGAATAGCGAAGTAAAAATTCGATTTTTATATATGTAGTGACTACAGGCAGAGAAATTGACAAAAGGCGAGCACGACGAAGATTTCTACATAAGAAGAGTCGTGGCGTTGGTTTAGCTAGTCGGTGAGAACTCCTCACCTTTTTTATTTTTTTCTAGTTGAAATATATACTAGGATGCATACGGTGTTTAGTAGCACCCGACACCCGTCGTCCACAGACCATGGACGACTTGTATGCTTGTTTGTTTGATTTTGATGTGTAGTTGATTGTGTGATGTGATGTGAAAAGAAATAAAATATTTATATAGCTAAAAATATTTTATAGTTGAAAATATAATTTTTAACGTGAATGTGAATAAATAAATATAAACAAATCGGACGATTTGTTTATATACACACATTTGACTGATATTGATTGGGACGATAAATTTTACACATCGCCCAACTGCACAAATAAAATCTGTGTTTGATTGTTTGAAACCCCACACGGGTATTGGGACGATATATGACATACACTAATCCCAATAATTAGTGGTATGTCGATCGATTGATTGACAGACTGTTATAAGCGTTAAATATTTATATTTGATGCTTATACAGTGTAGAATGCACTTTGGATGATGGTTGATTTTTTGTCATTGTCGATGTATACATGCATTGTATGTAAATCCATAGAAGTAAAATCTATGGTAATTGATTGGGCCTCATTCCAGTTTTGAAATAGAAATATTTGAAATAGAATATTTGAAATAGAAATATTTGAAAAAGAAATATTTGAAATAGAATATTTGAAAATAGAAATATATGAAGCCGTGTTGATTAGATTGACGCCATTTTTATGTGAACGATATTTATATCGATTTTATTCATTTTTCAATGTATATTGAAAGCGATTTCGAAATTTGAATTATATTGAAAGTGATTTCGAAATTTGAATTATATTGAAAGTGATTTCGAAATTTGAATTATATTGAAAGTGATTTCGAAATTTGAATTATATTAAAAATAATCGAAATTTGAATTATATTGAAAATAATCGAAATTCGAATTATATTGAAAAGAATTGAATTCGAATTGAAATTGAAAAGAATTGAATTCGAACTGAAATTGAATAGAATTGATTTCGAATTGAAATTGAATAGAATTGAATTCGAATTGGAATTGAATTAATTTGAAATTCAAATTGAATTGAAAATGAACTGAAATTGAATTAAAAATCGATTTGAATTGAAATCAAATTGAAATGAATTTATAAGGAAAAAAATTCAATTTTGATTTGAATTTGAAATGAAGTTGAAATCGTTTCGAAAACGAATTTAAAAACGATTTATAAAATACGTTTTAAAAAGGAAATCGACGAAATATATATATAATATATATTATATATATAATGGCCTGAATAGAACGCACCGCGCCGCGGCAGTTCGCGAATTTCGACCATTGACTTCGAATGGATATTGCGGGAGATCCGACGTCGAATTCTCCTAAAACCGGAACCGTTGGGTTCGTATCGAAAAGAGCTTTCTAACGAATATTAGAAATTAGAAATCTAATGGTTGGATTTGGAATTATGTCCAAATCAAATTTGGAAAAGGTCGTTGTAAGTGCAGTTCGATGGCCATTGATGGAAATCGACTGTACGGGCCTTAATAAAATTATTAAAAATATTAATGATTTGTGTAAAATCATAAGAAATGATTTGTGAAGAATTGGGATGAAAAACTCCATATTTGAAAAGATAAAAGTAGATTTTTATCGAAATGAACTAGTTTTGAACTAGAGTAATAATTTATTTATTTTTAAAATAAATAAATTGGATTTGAAATGGTTTTGAAAATAACCAGAACTTCCAATAATTAAATTGGAATGGATTTGAATCGAAATTGTCTTCGGAATATTTCGATGTTGGATTTCGTGATGATACAGATGTTGTTATGGAAATTTGAAAGATATATTAATATCGTTATTTCCAATACGATATTCGTTGGTCGTAGAATTTGATATTGAATATAAGCCGGTATATTTTCTATTCAGAGCCTTGTATTTAAAATCAAATGTGATTTGGGTTCGTCGTGAATGGTGTCTTCATTAACACTGTTCTTAAGCCCAGTTGAGAAAAAGATTAAATCTTTTTATTTACATTTAATGAAGTGTACCAATTGAATGATATTTAAATGGAATTGAATTGGTATTGATTTTTGGGTTTATCGTGAATAGTGTTTTAAATAACACTTGTTCTTTGACCCGAAATTGATGGAATGAGATTTTGGGTTGTCGTGAACAGTATCTTCAATAATACTATTCTTAGACCCAAAGGAGTTAAGAAAATCAGAAACTAACTGGAGATTAGTTAAGTTGAATGGTTTCTGGGGTATTGATCTGATGTTGGTTTCGGCCTTCGGGGTTAATACTTAGGGAATTGCTCACTTGCTAATTTACAGTTAGGGACTGATTGAAATGGAATGTGATTTTGGGTTTATCGTGAACCGTGTTTTAAATGACATTGATTCTTTAACCCAGTCAAAGATTAAAACTAAGTGGAGTTTTAATGAATCTTTAATTAAATTGAAAAGATCGAGAATGGAGTATCACCAGTTTTGCTCTAGGCGATAGTTAAATCTTTAATTAGATTTGTACGTGAAATGGTAATTGAATTTACCGATAACACCGTGGTGTTAGATATGAAGTATTACCAGTTTTACTTCATGGGATGAATAGGCTGGGATTGGGAAATATAATAAATGATCACTTCGGTGTGGATCGCTAATCCCGACTAGTTTGAATTGATATTCAAAAGTAGATTAAAGAATAAATTTAAAAGAATTTATCTTTGATAAAATTAATAGGAACTTTTCCCAAAGTATAAGACTATTTGAATAAAAGAATATTCTGAATTGGAATGAGGCGTATGTTGTGTTTCTGTAACACTTGTTTAATATATACGTAAGTTATTCAGAAAGACCGGGTTTATCCCATTCTGAATAACTGATTCGACGTGGTGTCAAAGATGAAGACGGTGGTTGAAGACCGGAGGTCTTCACGTAGTTTGGATAATTACTGATGATCTTGATTGGGCCGTACACCCAAGAGGAGGGAATCAGTTGGTGGTCGTCCAGACGTACTTGGAGATCGATGGATATGCGGGGTACTAGGTGCCTCCGGTTTCATTCAGACCCAGAATGAACTTGTAAATGGACTGTGTGTCTGACATTGGATTTTAGTCTGTGTGATTGATTTCTATTAAATATATATATGTTTGGCGACGGAGAATTTATTCTCTTGCTTAACGCCCTTCTCTGAGACGTACGAGCTCAGGGGTTATATATTGATGGATATCAATCGTATGGAGTGAATGGCCTGTGTGGCATGCCTAAGGGGCAATTGATCAAGGCTTCTGTTGAAAAGCAAAGTCTTGTGGTTGATGATCAAAGCACCGCCTGTGTGGCATAGCTTTGTGTAGCGTTCATTCGCGAGCCTCACACCCCGGTGTGAACCAAAAACGGGAGAGGACGTCAGGGAGGGCATGCGTTTCTTTCTAGCTAGAAGTGGCGTCAGTGGTTTTACACGCCCTGACGAGTTTGACTTATGTGGTTGTTGCTGTTGCGAGGCGCCTCGGATTTATCGGTGACTATGTGAAGCCGATGGAGTCATTCGTTGGCTCATTTACGCCCCATAGGGTTGGGAAACGCAGTGTTCAGGCATTTTAATCCACATCGGTGGACCGGCCCTGACGATCCAAGGGCCCACCTGAGTCTGGATCCTGAGACGTGGTAGGCTAGATTGTCTCGAATCGGTGGAGGACGATCCCTGGCCTCGATTCACAGATGGAAATCCGACTTCCAATACGTGACGTTTCGATTTTAGTTGTAATCCTATATATGGCGACATAGTGGGATGGGGCGCTTATGCCGTCTATGATTGATACTTATGACTTGAAGTTGTTTTATACACTATACACTTATTATAGTATCAAATGATTTGTTTTAAACGTATCAAGCATTCTTGGCTATTATAAGGTAAAAAACCCTATCCTCCGGCTTGCGTTGCATTGTGTGATGGGACCTGGGTCTTATAATAGCTTCATTGTTCTTTATTTAGCATTGCGCTATTGTTCTATGCACTGGTGTTCTTGGGAGGACACCCGTTCCGTGTTATACGGCGTGGTCCCTTGATTTACCTAACTTTAAAATAAAGATTAATAACTGTTTTAGTTCTCACACCAGTCACATGACTGACCTGGAGTTTATTGTTTTAACCTAAACTCTGGGTGCCCTTATTTTGACACGGGCAGCTAGCAGTTTTGGTTTTGCAGATTTATATTCACAGGATCCTGGTTTACAGCTGGAACGATATCCGGAAAGCTTTGTATCCATATATCTCCTTCTAGTTGTGTATTGTATTATTTTCCGCTGCTATGTAATGTATTTAAATCTCTGATATTTTGTGTTGTATATTATTTGTTTATACTCTGTATATTCTTTTATTCTGATCGAATTGTTGTAATATACAATGAAATGTTCTTCTGTCTGCATTCTAATTTGTCGTGTTCTCAAAACAATCAGGCGTTTCGAACGGTCTTGGTCGGTTTAGCGACTGATTCGGATCGAGCGAAATTCCTTTTCGTTATAATACAAAAGAAGTCTAATACATAGAATTTCACTGATATAAATTGACTGAAACAAGGAAATGATTGGAAATAGAATAATAGATATATAAGTCTTCAAAAGATCTTCAGCTCCAAAAGGTGAATCTCGAATACTACGATACTCAAACTGACCGAGCATAAAGTAAAGCAAAATGTAACGTCCTGTATTTTTGGCAGTCAAATATTTAATTTAATTTATTATTTTAAATATTATATTTGGAATATTAATGGATTTTAATATTTAATTCGTTATTGAAAACGAAGTTTGAACGTTGATTTATTTATAATATAAATCGAGCTCGAAATCGCGCGGCAGTTCGTAAAATGGAGTTTTTAACTTCAATTTGATATACAAGATCCGATATAAGTCGGATTTCTGCGAAACGAGGAACGTTGGAATTGTGTTGATGATAATTTTCATATGAAAGAGAAAAATTCAGATTTCGTTTTATAATTTGTTAGTTATGGCCAAATCAAATTTTAAAATAATCACTATGGAAATCATTATTAAAATATAGGCCTTTAAAATAGCCATTTTGCAAACGGTCTTCAATTTTGATGAAATCAGTTTCATTGGGACCGTAATGTTAAATTATTGTACGGTGTTGAATTGCGTGGTAAACCGATGTCGTATGTAACCACGGTAGCTGAAAACGCCCAGATATTTTCTATAGCGCGTAATTAATTTAATTTAATTTAATAAAGAGATATTTGAGTATAACTTGAGCAGACGATCGAATTAAGCCACGAAACCAATTTCGTTGAGTTCGTAATGTCGATTAGAGTTCAAATAGGTATATAATTTGTTATTTTTGAAGATCGGGTAATTTGATGCCCAAAAGGGCATTGCGGTGCGTATAAAAATAGCCTACCGGGAAAACAGTCTCAGAATGTGACGAAACCGGTGCCGTTGGGTTCGTATTAATTAATTATTATAAGATTTCAAGGTTTCAAGTTGATTGGATTTATTTTGTGATCGTGGAAAATTTAAACGCGTGTTTTCCCTTGGTTTTATAAAGGATTTTTTTTTTCAAACGATGTCGAATTTCGACGAAACCTGTCCCATTAGGTCCGAAATATTTTTCTATGCTAGGATTAGCTTTTTTATCAGAAAATATAAGTCAATTGTGGTTAGTTTTATGTGTTACTTTAGCGTGAAGTTTTAGTAAAAATAAAATAATATTATTTCTACCATATTTAAACAAGCGAAACCCTACCCTAACGTCAAACCTTTACAGCGTAGTCAACGCTCAACTTCCGCCTCCACCTTTCAGCTGAACCATCCAAAAACTGATTACTTCTTCTCAAATTTCCGATCAAATAAATCACTCATTCAAAAAACTTCAACTTAAATTGTCGTCAGCTCGACAAGGGCCACCTACTGACCGACGGAGATCAGCTTTTATGATGGGAGCTGATCAGAATTCTCCTGTGACGGCACGACGTTGGTGACAGATTTGGGGTAGGAGGTGGACTTTGAGTCAGGCGAGGTTAAGGTCGGGTGGAGAAGGCGTTCAGACGAGTGGCATGGGGTCATCTGATCATCGGCTGGTGGGAGTATTGGTGGATGCGACGGTGGTTGAGTTTGGCGAGCGTGAAGGGGTGCGGATCGAAGGAAAGACAACATATGTGAACAGTGGAGCAAATGCCTGAAAACAAAATCAAAACCGAAGGGGGAGAGCTGTCTTGACCCAAACGTATTTAGCTTATAACTTAAGTTTTTATTTTAAAGTAATCTGCAGATTTATAAGTTACATAATTCAATTTGTGTTGATCACGTACAGAACATCGAAGAAAAGAGGAACGAAGTGAAAGGGGTTATTCAGCAATTTACGGAAGTATTAGTTATTAATTTGACTTAACTAAAGTAATTACCTTCAATTTAAGGATTTACTAATTTACTTTAAAATATACAGATGATATACTGATCAAACCGTGGGTTCTATGAAACTAGCTGACGAGAATGAAGGGTTGCCTAGGTTGATGTTTTCAAATGAATTCGTCGGCCTGTTGATTTTTGGACCAACGAAGACTAAGGTCTGATTAAAAATTTGCTTGATCAAACGTAATTAGTTATAAATTCTTTTGATTTAAAAGTTAATGAGTTAATTAGAATATTTATAATCAGTAGTCTGATTGTTACTGCTAAACAGTATTAAAAACCAGTAGGGTTAGCAAGTTACAATCTTAAACGTAATTTGTTTAGTCAATTAAAACAATTAGGGAATTTATTGTATTAATAATAGTGATTAAGGAGTTTTAAACTATATTAACTTTAAATTGGTTATTATCATATTTAAAATTTTGTTTAATTAAATAATAATAACCCAACTGTATGTTATCAGAATCGGACAAACAAAGTGTCATTGGAGACGTCTTGACAAGATCTACATTATGGAGCAGAATTGGACGGGATGGGAGCCAACTGTATTTTTCAGTTAAATTAGATGATAGTTTAATTTAATTGAAAAAAGCCGTTGACAATGGAATGGAAACAAGGTGAGTTAAAATCACTCAGTTTTTCCCATTTATATTTTATAAATTAGGTTTTTATTTTGTGTGCTTTGTTTGCTAATGGTTGACTGTTTGCTATTATTTATTTATTTGTTGATTTAACTGACGAAATTAAACCTTTGTTTAATTTTAGTATTTAAACCTGAATCGTTATTTTTAACGATTGGTTCCAATAAAGGTAACTTACCTTGTTGGTCATGGTTATAAAATAAACGTGTTCAATTGGTTGAATTGTTTGAATTGCTTATGGTTGGGATGAGATGGTCGTTATTTATTATTATCAGTTAAATGAAATTGAACGATCTGTTTGGAGATAACCATTTGTATACAGGGAAGAACAGGTTGGAGGGACCTAACCGGATTCCTAAAATATATTATTTATTTTCATATTATCATACGAACTGTCATGTTTGGGTGATTGATTTGAGTACTGATCATGGATTGGAAATTCAACCTGTGTTTAGTTTTAACCAATGGGCAGTATTGGTTGAGTAATCGACAGTAAATGGCCTAAAAGTAAATTGTTTTATTTATATCGATTTACCATCTGGTATGTTGATAGAACTGAAGTTATAAAATTTATTTTTAAAGATAGATTTGAATATATATATATATATATATTGAATAAAGGTTCGTTAAAAGAAAATATATAATTATTATTAATTTTTTAAGTTATAATTAATTATTAGGGTGCGTTTTTTAGAGGTCCCTATTACGTTTCAAAATATAAAAAAAACCCGGTCATAAACTTATTGTAAATTAGGTCCCTATTTTCTGAAAAGTCATCAAAAAAATATGAAAAAAATATAAAAAAATCACGTAAATTCGTATTTAAATTAAACATGTACTCGCCCAAAAATTCAGATCATAATAAAATCAAAACATGCATCAAAATCGAAAAAATACAGAAAACAACGAAAAATGCAGTAATTTGCATCAAATCATGCACATATTTGGAATACTTGCATTCATCTGTGCAAGTATTTCTCTGTTATATTTTTACATGCAATACTTGCATACATGTGTGCAAGTATTTAAAATAGTTGCATACATGTATGCAAGTTTCCGCACACATTTTATTTTCACAAGTAAATACTTGCATACATGTGTGCAAGTATTTCAAATAGTTGCACACATGTATGCAGGTTTCTGCATGCATTTTCAACTAAAACAGCTTCAGAAATACTTGCATACATGTATGCAACTATTGGCAAAAGTTGCATACATGTATGCAACTATTTTGCAAGTTTTAAATTCACAATACATCCCTGTAATTAATGTTTTCTCTGTAAACCCGCCCCCTATTTTAGCTGCCGCCTGGAATCTTCCGCCTGCCACTTTCCATACCTCCGCCTCTTTCGTTTTCTGTCCAAATTTTCAGGCGCTATCACTTAAAAAAAAAAAAATCTAAAATCTGTAAACATTCTCGGAAGTCCACAGAAATTAAAAAAAAAAGTTGCATCAATGTATGCAACTTTTACGAATAGTTGCATACATTTATGCAACTATTCGAATACACATGCATATATTTATGCACGCCTGTTTGAAAAATTGCATACATGTATGCAGTTTTTCTATATAACTGCATACATGTGTGCATATTTGTCAAAATACATGCAAACGTGAATAAGTTGCACGTAGGTATGCAGCTTTTAAATAAATGCATCGGCAGATGCATGTTTTAACAATATGTGCATACATGTATGCGTTTATACTGCAGTTTTGACGCAGATTTGAAATAAATGCATACATGTATGCAACTAATCGAGTTATATGCATGTTTTGATGCAATTTACTGCATTTCGTTGATTTTCTGTATTTCGTGATTTCGACGTTGTTTTTAATGTTTTTTTGATCTGATTTTTTTCACGATTAATTGTTTTAATTAAATACGAATTTACATGGTTTTTTAATATTTTTTTTATATTTTTTTATATGTTTTTGAAAATAGGGACTAAATTTACAATAAGTTTATGACCGGATGTGAGCCTAATTAAGTTTCGTTTTAGGGATGTGTGCCTAATATTCACTAATTATTAATTGATTTAATAAAGTAAATTCTGATATTAATCATATTTTTAAACAAGTGATTAGAGATTAACCTAATGATTAAATTTGGATAATTGTCTTGTTAATAATAATTAAATGGATTATTTAGATTAATTATATTATTAATTAATTTAAAAGGGAAACGAATTGGAATCGGTTAATGAGATAATTGTGGTTGGAATTGACTAAGTCGACCATTTTAAATTAAGATTATTAATAAGGTAGTGCATTGTGAATAAAATGGTTAAAGAATATTTGTTTAATTTTAATAAAATTTTAAAAAGGGGATTTACTATTTATTTTAGATAATAAAGAAATTAACTAAAGAAGTAGTAAATGATTGAAATAATTTTATTTATAATAATTTAGAAAATTACTTTTTAATGGGAATTAATTTAAAAAGTAATCTAAGTGAAATGAAATCAAATTGAATGGTGAAAGAAGTTTATGAACAGGTTTTGTTTAAACCTGAGTTTTATAACAAAGTTATAAAAGGAAATTTTAAGCGAATATTATAGCTTAAAATAAATGTTACTTAATTATTTGAATTAAATAAAATGGAATTTGGATAAAAGGGTTTTGTAATAAATTAGCATTATATAAAAGAGGTTGGAGGTGTTATATCATTAATTCTAAATTAACGTTATTTAAAAATGGAATTAAGTAAAAGTGGGGAATTGAAATGAGAATTTCGAGTGGGCAAAGGTTGGATTAATTTGAAAGGAGATTGGTGAAGGGAATATGGTAAAAGAAATGGGTCATTGAATTTTGTAAACAAACCCGAATTATGAAATGAAATTGTTTAAAAGGGTAAAGAGTTAAAAAGTGGTGTTTATAAGAAATTACTTAATTATTAAATTAAGGGAAAGTGATTATATCCAAGAAAGTGATTTTCAAAAAGGTAAGCAGGTTTATGAAACCGTATTTGGAATAAAATAAGTTAAATGGGATTTGTTTTGATATTAGAGTGAAATACTGGTCTTGGATTACAACTAGTATTTGTCTTTAGATATGAACGTTGTTGATCATGGTCTGAGAGGTAATTAAAATATCCCAACTTGAACAACATTAGGATTATCTGAAGATGATATTAGTTGGTAATCGTAAAAGAGGTTAGTGATAATTTATTATTTCCATTAGTGAAATAATGATGCAACATTTTGTGGGAATTTGGGAAATATATAACGAGAAATCCGAAGTAAAGGAAATTAGTAAGAAGTAAATTATATAAATGAGAATTCCAAAGTAGAAGAAAAACGAAAAGGGTTTGCGTGAAAATATAACGATATTTTTGGGTTAGGAAGGAAATGTAATATTGAGTTTTATTCTAAACTAATAAATATTAGTTATTGTTTCAAGAACGGAATAAAAGATATTACGTAACGCTGTTAGGAATAATAAGTTGAATGAATTTCCCTAATTTAAATAATAAGGAATGACGTAATAAATGTTTTTAAAGGAGAATCAAGTGGAAATTGAATATGGTTATTTTACTAAGTATTATAGAGAATTGGTTTTGAGAACATTGGTATATAAGAATCAAATATCGTATTTTTAAATAATAAAAGAGTTAGAAGTTTTAATTAAGCAGAAGTGAATTAGTTTGTTTTAATTAAAAGGCCAAGTGATGTTGAATACTGAACCAATGAACTCATTGGATTGTCATGATTGAAACACTTTTCATTTTGATATTTAAATCACCGGCTATCAAATCTGTCTAATACGATTGTTGGTACGGAAAGACCGGGATCGAGTTTATATTCGAAAACCATTCCGACCAACAAATACGCGAAGATATCAGAATATGATCGAGATGGAACATTGAAGACCGTAGATCTTCATTACACGGAAGAACTACTAATAATCTGGTTTAGCGGCCAGAGATAAACTGTGGTTCTTTCGTGGTTGGAATCTATGGGTTGCAAGGACTTCTCGCTACTGATCCATAGGGTGATTCCTATATTGGATGCAGTAGGAGATTACCTTCGGTTCATCCTATTCCTGGATGACTTGTATGAACGAATGTATGACAGAGTATTTCCAAAGGGATCACGTACGTTGATATTTTCAAACGTACCAAGTTGATGGCGGAGAAGTGCACATTCTCTTAGCTTATCAACTAGAGTATTTTTGCAAACGTCAATTAGTGATATCTGGCGGATCTGACGATGTAACATTCAAAGTGAATGGTGACCAGATGTGTTAAAAGTAAATTCTGACCTCAAGCCTCATCAATCAGGAAATGACAGAAATCGGGCAGTTAGCATGGCTATGTGGGTCGCTCCCATTAGGGTGTATAATCACCTATCTAGAGAAATTCCTTTTGCTTCTTTAATCTATTTCGATGCTGTCCCTTTTCGGGAAACAGTGGTTTGAGCCCAACCGTTGGTGATATACATTCGATACACTCAACCGAAATGAGTGGTCGGTCATGTGAGGGCCGGGTTGCAAGACGTTCTTGTTGAACCCAGTGTATTCGCCTCTAGAGATACACTATCGGTAGGTTGTCCCATACCTTGTCATAGTCTGAATCCAATTTCCAATAAGTGCCCACGATTTTGTTTGTATATACATAAGTGGAGCGTGAGATGCAAGCGTTCGGCTAGATTGATATCTACTTGTATTTAGACATTATTATAATATCAGAAAAGATATTGATCTCGAAAATGTTTTGGGTTATCATAAGGTAAAAACCGTCCGTATTTGTGTGTGGATTTGGTCTTACGATTATCCTTTTCTTTCGAAAAGATTTCGACTTTAAAATCAAGTTGTGTGATACCCTTAATACTGTGCAAGTTTTTCTCACTCTGGTTCACCAAACTGGCTCGGTGTTTTGTAAATGCTCGGGTTAGCCCGGGGTGTACAGGTCCAGGTTAACGGATGTTTCGAAGGCCAGAGACGAGCTGGAGTTGTTCAGACGTATTGTATCTTGTATTTATTCCGCTGTGTGATGTATATGAGGACAGGTTATTATAATTGTCCAGTTATGTGCTGTACTCTGATATTGTAAGTATTTTTAAAAGCTTTCAATAAAAATTTATTTATGTATTATATTTTGTTCCGCTGCGATGTGAGACTCTGATCCTGTGTTGCGTTGATTCTTCTTCTATTCTAATATTTCTTTCTTTCTTATCTCACCCTCTAATTTCTTTCTAATAACGTTCCAGTGTTTTCGGTGTTTGGAAGGTCTGCATGAGTTACGGTAAAGGTATTTATGTCGATTTCCGGGGCCGAAAATCCTCGGGTTGTTATAGTGGTATCAGAGCTATTGGTTTAGTAATAACCTTGGCTCAGTGGTGTAACTTGACAGAGATTGGGTTAGTGATACCCTAGATCGATATTGAGTGTATATACATAGAGAGCGTATTTGTAAATTTTATATTCAAATGTTTTATATTGTGTCTGTTGATCGGTTCAACTGTTGAGAAGCATTGGACTGGGAGATAAATGCAGTATTGTTTTGAAAAGGGGGTAAATAAAATAATTTTACCCAAATTATAATTTTGTATAGAAAAGAAATAATTTTATCAAATTATTGAGATATTAGTGTGTTGGCTGATATAGATAGATTCAAATCGGATTGAAAATTTGAGTTGAAAACTTAACTTGGTTAAGTGTAATTAAATTCAGAATGATATTAAAATTAAATAAAACAGAGTTGGAAATTAAAAGTTTGATGAATAAATGATAATCAAATAGGAATCAATCGTATTAAGCGATTGATGTCCAAAATATGTTAAACTAAAATAGAATGTTGAATGTAAATTCAATTGATTCGGTTATGTGTTGCTTGTTGATTATGAATTGGTTGTATTGGATGATAGTTTGTTTGATAGGATAATTAACAAATTTAAGGAAGCTAAATTATTTATAAACTGAAGAATAAATTCCGTTATAACTAAACTGGAATGAAACTGCATAAGAATTGAAATTTATGATTTAACCCTGTATTTGATAATGAATTGATGTTGTATGTTTGATTTTGGAATTAGTGTAGTTATACCAGTTGGTTAGTGAGATATTATATCAGAATTTCATATAGTTATTACTTATATGTGAACTGAGTTAAGTACAGGTGCCAGATGGCTAGGCAGATTGATATTGGTTGAGTAAATCGCATATACGTTGAGCAGATATGCTCAATAGCGCTCGTAAAAGGTACGCCTACACGAAAATATAAAATTTTGGGTTTTGATTTTTGTTTTTCGACCGTGTTGGTCGATGTATATATATTATTTGTTCCTGCGATATCGCAGATGTCACTCCGTGCAGGGGAGACTCTGCCAAATTTTTCCGAGAATTTAATGTGTTAGAATTTTTTCGATATTTTTGAAAATATTTATTTACAATATTGAATTGGTTTTTGATTTAAAATAAACTAGATTTGGAAATTAATGGGTTTGTAACGTTCTTTCCTACCTTAGCAATTTCGAGGACGAAATTATTTTAAGGGGGGAAGAATGTAACGTCCCGTATTTTTGGCAGTCAAATATTTAATTTAATTTATTATTTTAAATATTATATTTGGAATATTAATGGATTTTAATATTTAAATCGTTATTGAAAACGAAGTTTTAATGTTAATTTATTTATAATATAAATCGAGCTCGAAATCGCGCGGTAGTTCGTAAAATGGAGTTTTTAACTTCAATTTGATATACAGGATCCGATATAAGTCGGATTTCTGTGAAATGAGAAACGTTGGAATCGTGTTGATGATAATTTTCATATGAAAGAGAAAAATTCAGATTTCGTATTATAATTTGTTAGTTATGGCCAAATCAAATTTTAAAATAATTGCTATGGAAATCGTTATTAAAATATAGGCCTTTAAAATAGCCATTTTGCAAACGGTCTTCGATTTCGACGAAATTAGTTTCATTGGGACCGTAACATTAAATTATTGTAGGGTTTTGAATTGCGTGGTAAACCGATGTCGTATGTAACCACGGTAGCGGAAAATGCCCAGATATTTTCTATAGCGCGTAATTAAATTAATTTAATTTAATAAAGAGATATTTGAGCGTAACTTGAGCAGACGATCGAATTAATCCATGAAATCAATTCCGTTGAGTTCATATTGTTGATTAGAGTCAGGATAGGTATATAGTTTGTTATTTTTGAAGACCGGGTAATTTGGTTCTCAAAATGGCATTGTGGTGCGTATAAAAATAGCCTACCGGGAAAACAGTCTTAGAATGCGACGAAACTGGTGCCGTTGGGTTCGTATTAATTAATTATTATAAGATTTCAAGGTTTCAAGTTGATTGGATTTATTTAGTGATCGTGGAAAATTTAAATGCGTGTTTTCCGTTGGTTTTATAAACGATTTTTTTCAAACGATGTCAGGTTTCGACGAAACCTATCCCATTGGGTCCGAAATATTTTTCTATGCTAGGATTAGCTTTTTTATCAGAAAACAGAAGTCAATTGTGGTTAATTTTACATGTTACTTAAGCACGAAGTTTCATTAAAAATAAAATAATATTATTTCTACCCTATTTAAACAAACAAACCCTACCCTAACGTCAAACCTTTACAGCGTAGTCAACGCTCAACTTCCGCCTCCACCTTTCAGCTGAACCATCCAAAATTTGATTACTTCTTCTCAAATTTCCGACCAAATAAATCACTCATTCAAAAACCTTCAACTTAAATTGTCCTCAGCTCGACAAGGGACACCTGCTGACCGGCGGAGATCAACTTTTATGATGGGAGCTGATTGGAATTCTCCTATGAAGGCACGGCGTTGGTGACGGATTTGGGGGAGGAGGTGGACTTCGAGTCAGGCGAGGTTAAGGTCGAGTGGAGAAGGCGTTTAGACGAGTGGCATGGGTTCATCTGATCATCGGCTGGTAGGAGTATTGGTGGATGCGACGGTGGTTGAGTTTTGCGAGCGTGAAGGGGAACGGATCAAAGGAAAGACAACATATGTGAATAGTGGAGCAAATGCCTGAAAACAAAATCAAAATCGAAGGGGGAGAGCTATCTTGACCCAAACGTATTTAGCTTATAACTTAAGTATTTATTTTAAAGTAACCTGCAGATTTATAAGTTACTTAATTCAATTTGTGTTGATCGCGTACATAACATCGAAGAAAAGAGGAACGAAGTGAAAGGGGTTATTCAGCAATTTACGGAAGTATTAGTTATCAATTTGACTTTACTAAAGTAATTACCTTTGATTTAAGGATTTACTAATTTACTTTAAAATATACAGATGATATGCTGATCAAACCGTGGGTTCTATGAAACTAGGTGACGAGAATGAAGGGTTGCCTGGGCTGATGTTTTCAAATGAATTAGTCGGCCTGTTGATATTTGGACCAACGAAGACTAAGGCCTGATTAAAAATTTGCTTGATCAAACGTAATTAGTTATAAATTCTTTTGATTTAAAAGTTAATTAGAATATTTATAATCAGTAGTCCGATTGTTATTGCTAAACAGTATTAAAAACCAGTAGAGTTAGCAAGTTACAATTTTAAACGTAATTCATTTAGTCAATTAAAACAAATAGGGAATTTATTGTATTAATAATAGTGATTAAGGAGTTTTAAACTATATTAACTTTAAATTGGTTATTATAATATTTAAAATTTTGTTTAATTAAATATTAATAACCCAACTGTATGTTATTAGAATCGGACAAACAAAGTGTCATTAGAGACGTCCTGACAAGATCTACATTTTGGAACAGAATTGGATGGGATGGGAGCCAATTGTATTTTTCAGTTAAATTAGACGATAGTTTAATTTAATTGAAACAAGCCGTTGACAACAGAATGGAAACAAGGTGAGTTAAACTCACTCAGTTTTTCCCATTTATATTTTATAAATTAGGTTTTTATTTTGTGTGTTCTGTTTGCTAATGGTTGACTGTTTGCTATTATATATTTATTTGTTGATTTAACTGGCGAAATTAAACCGTTGTTTAATTTCAGTATTTAAACCTGAAACGTTCAATAAAGGTAACTTACCTTGTTGGTCACAGTTATAAAATAAACGCATTTAATTGGTTGAATTGTTTGAATTGCTTGTGGTTGGGATGAGATGGTCGTTATTTGTTATTATCAGTTAACTGAAATTGAACAATCTGTTTGGAGATAACCATTTGTATACAGGGAAGAACAGGTTGGAGGGATCCAACCGGATTCCTCAAATATATTATTTATTTTCATATTATCATATGAACTGTCATGTTTGGGTGATTGATTTGAGTATTGATCATTGATTGGAAATTCAACTTGTGTTTGGTTTTAAACAATGGGTAGTATTGGTTGAGTAATCGGCAGTAAATGGCCTAAAAGTTAATTGTTTTATTTATATCGATTTACCGTCAGGTAAGTTGATAGAACTAAAGTTATAAAATTTATTTTTAAAGATAGATTTGAATATATATATATATATATTGAATAAAGGTTCGTTAAAAGAAAATAAATAATTATTATTAATTATTTAAGTTATAATTAATTATTAATTGATTTAATAAAGTAAATTCTGATATTAATCAGAATTTTAAAGAAGTGATTAGAGATTAACCTAACGATTAAATTTGGATAATTGTCTTGTTAATAATAATAAAATGGAATTATTTAAATTAATTATATTATTAATTAATTTAAAAGCGAAACGAATTGGAATCGGTTAATGAGATAATTAAGGTTGGAATTGACTAAGTCGACCGTTTTAAATTAAGATTATTAATAAGGTAGTGCGTTGTGAATAAAATAGTTAAAGAATATTTGTTTAATTTTAATAAGATTTTAAAAAGGGGATTTACTATTTATTTTAGATAATAAAGAAATTAACTACAGAAGTAGTTAATGATTGAAATAAAAAATTTTATAATAATTTGGAAAATTACTTTTTAATGGGAATTAATTTAAAAAGTTATCTAAGTGAAATGAAATCAAATTGAATGGTGAAAGAAGTTTATGAACAGGTTTTGTTTAAACCTGAGTTTTATAACAAAGTTATAAAAGGAAATTTTAAGCGAATATTATAGCTTAAAATAAATGTTATGTAATTATTTGAATTAAATAAAAGGGAATTTAGATAAAAGGATTTTTTAATAAACCAGCATTATATAAAAGAGGTTTGAGGTGTTATATCGTTAATTCTAAATTAACGTTATTTAAAAATGGAATTAAGTAAAAGTGGGGAATTGAAATGGGAATTTCGAGCGAGCAAATATTGGATATATTTGAAAGGAGATTGGTGAAGGTGAATATGGTAAAAGAAATAGGTCATTGGATTTTGTAAACAAACCTGAATTATGAAATGAAATAATTAAAAAAGGTAAAGAGTTAAAAAGTGGTGTTTATAAGAAATTACTTAATTATTAAATTAAGGGAAAGTGATTATATCCGGGAAAGAGATTTTCAAAAAGGTAAACAGGTTTAAGAAACCGTATTTGGAATAAAATAAGTTAAATGGGATTTGTGTTGATATTAGAGTGAAATATTGGTTTTGGATTACAACTAGTATTTGTCTTTAGATATGAACGTTGTTGATATGGGTCTGAGAGGTAATTAAAATACCCCAACTTGAACAACTTCAGGATTATCTGAAGATGATATTAGTTGGTAATCGTAAAAGAGGTTAGTGATAATTTATTATTTCCATTAGTGAAATAATGATGCAACATTTGGTGGGAATTTGGGAAATATATAAAGAGAAATCCGAAGTAAAGGAAATTAGTAAGAAGGGAAATTATATAAATGAGAATTCCAAAGTAGAAGAAAAACGAAAAGGGTTTCTGTGAAAATATAACGATATTTTCGGGTTAGGAAGGAAATGTAAAGTTGAGTTTTATTCCAAACTAATAAATATTAGTTATTGTCTCAAGAACAGAATAAAAGATATTACGTAACGCTGTTACGAATAATAAGTTGAATGGATTTCCCAAATTTAAATAAAAAGGAATTATGTAATAATTGTTTTTAAAGGAGAATTAAGTGGAAATTGAATATGGTTATTTTTGTGATGCCCCCAAAACCCGTACTGACGGTGTTAAGGGTAATCTTTGGAATATAACACATAAAAAGATAATAGCAGAACATAAATAAATAAATACACCAGATAATGAATAAATGATACACTGGATAAACAATAATCATCAGAGTTACACAGTATATAGGATCATACTTAGTACAAATACAGTTCAGCTATGCATAAATGTCTACAGCGGAAACAAACATAATATGTACAATAGGAGCTGAACAACATAAAAAGAGATAAATGGAAGAATCCATCTTCAGCTCCAGCTATCCAGAAAGAGCCTGCTAATACCTGAATACAAGGCTTCCCGTGTAGAAAAAGGGGCACCCGAGTTTGCAAGTGAAACAAACTACGAGCAGTCATGGGACTGGTATGAGAAATCTACTTAACGCATTTCTATAATATGGCTAATCACAGGACCACGCCACTTTCGCGGAACGGGTTTACTCCATTGGATTGCCAGTGCTTTAAAACAATTAAATCTTTTAAACATCGCAATGCTATTTATAAAAATGAAGCCGATATAAGACTCAAGTCCCATCACACAATGCAACGCAAACCGGAGGATAGAGTTTTACCTTATATCAACCAAAATATGCTTGATACGAGCAAAACAAATCATTTGATAATCAGACTCCAACTGTAAAATAGTAAGAGAACGATTCCATAGGTATTAACCCCGAAGGCCGAAACCAACATCAGACCAATACCCAGGAAACCATCCATCTTAGCTCGTTTGCAGTTAGTTTCTAATTTCATACACAATCATAAATATCAATCATAGACGGCATTAATGCCCCATACCACTATGTCGCCATATATAGGTATACAATCAAAACCGCACAATCACGTATTTGGAAATTGGATTTCCGTCTTGAACCAAGGCAAAGGATAGTCCTTACCGACTTCGAGACAATCTATCCCATGTCTCCGGAACAGCCGCAACTGCCCCTTGGATCGTTAGGGACGGTCCACACGGAGTGGATTATAGTGCCTGAACAATACGTTTCCCCGCCCTTTGGGGCGTAAATGAGCCAAAGAATGACTCCATCGGTCCCGGATCGACCGATATAACCGAGGCGCCTCGCAACAGCAACAACCACATAGGTGAAAATAATATAAATGTCGGTCAGTTTAAGCATCGACACCACCTCTAGCTAGAAGGAAACGCATGCCCTCCCTGATGTCCTCTCCCGTTTCTGGTTCATACCGGGGTGTGAGGCTCGCGAATTCACGTTATACACAAAGCTACGCCACACAGGCGGTGCATTGATCATCAACCACAAGACTTTGCTTTTCAACAGAAGCCCTGATCACTGCATCTTAGCATGCCGCACAGGCAATTCACACCATGTAACTGATGGTTACCAATCACACAGAATGAATTCCAATGTCAGACACACAGTCCATTTACAAGTCCGTTCTGGGTCTGAACAAAACTGGAGGCACTATATACCTCGCAAACCCATCAATTTCCACGTACGTCTGGACGGTCACCACTCATTATCCATATTTCGGGATGCCTCCCAATCAGGACATCAGTTACCATCCAAACGAGGGGAAAATCTCTAGTCTTCGACCACCGTCTTCATCTTCGATTACTTATCGTCGATTCAGTTATTCAGAATGGGATAACCCCGGTCTTTCTGAACAACTCACGTATACGATAAACAAGTGCTACATAAACACGACATACGCTTTATTCCAATTCATTAGTCACTAACCGTCAATCAGTAAGAGAACGATTTCCCAAATATTAACCCCGAAGGCCGAAACCAACATCAGATCAAAACCCAGGAAACCATTCGACTTAGCCAACCTTCAGTTAATTTCTAAATGTCACATTCCATATCGTTTATAATATTTTATAACGATTTATCGCTATTTTTATTTATTTAAAAATAGCCAATTTATTTAATTGACGCTTCGGGCCATAACTTTTGCTTCCCACTATGAAACTTCGATTTTTTAGATTCGTTAGAAAGATATTCACTAACAGATTTAAATATTTTTGGTTTCACTCAAATCTGTTTTGTTTTGCACCCGGTACAGTCAGTCAAAGTTTGAATTCAAATTTTGAAACTACCGCGCCCTTTCAGGCCTTGTTTATAATTAGAAATAATTATATTCATTTTCAATGTCGATTCAAACTTACTTTTCATCGCTATCATTTAAAATATTTATTTTAAATATTTAAAATCCACTAAAATAGCCAATTTAAATTTTTTAAATTGGTTCGGATTTTCGAGGTCGTTACAATTTTACTAAGTATTATAGAGAATTGGTTTTGAGAACATTGGTATATAAGAATCAAATATCGTATTTTTAAATAATAAAAGAGTTAAAAATTTTAATTAATCAGAAGTGAATTAGTTTGTTTTAATTAAAAGGCCAAGTGATGCTGAATATTGAACCAGTGAACTCATTGGATTGTCATGATTGAAACACTGTTCATTTTGATAGCTAAATCACCGACTATCAAATCTGTCCAATACGATTGTTGGTACGGAAAGACCAGGATCGAGTTTATATTCGAAAACCATTCCGACCAACAAATACGCGAAGATATCAGAAGATGATCGAGATGGAACACTGAAGACCGTAGATCTTAATTACACGGAAGAACTACTAATAATCTCTGGTTTAGCGGCCAGAGATAAACTGTGGTTCTTTCGTGGTTGGAATCTATGGGTTGCAAGGACTTCTCACTACTGATCCATAGGGTGATTCCTATATTGGATGCAGTAGGAAAGTACCTTCGGTTCATCCTATTCCTGGATGACTTGTATGGACGAATGTCTGACAGAGTATTTCCAAAGGGATCACGTACGTTGATATTTTCAAACGTACCAAGTTGATGGCGGAGAAGTGCACATTCTCTTAGCTTATCAACTAGAGTATTTTTGCAAACGGAGTGATATCTGGCGGATCTGACGATGTGACATTCAAAGTGAATGGTGACCAGATGTGTTAATAGTAAATTCTGACCTCAAGCCTCATCAACCAGGAAATGACAGAAATCGGGCAGTTAGCATGGCTATGTGGGTCGCTCCCATTAGGGTGTATAATCACCTATCTAGAGAAATTCCTTTTGCTTCTTTAATCTATTTCGATGCTGTCCCTTTTCGGGAAATGGTGGTTTGAGCGCAACCGTTGGTGATATACATTCGATACACTAAAGCGAAATGAGTGGTCGGTCATGTGAGGGCCGGGTTGCAAGACGTTCTTGTTGAACCCAGTGGTTTCGCCTCTAGAGATACACTATCAGCAGGTGGTCCCATACCTTGTCATAGTCGGAATCCAATTTCCAATAAGTTCCCACGGTTTTGTTTGTATATATACATATGTGGAGTGTGAGATGCAAGCGTTCCACTAGATTGATATCTACTTGTATTTAGACACTATTATAATATCAGAAAAGATATTGATCTCGAAAATGTTTTGGGTTATCATAAGGAAAAAACCGTCCGTATTTATGTGTGGATTTGGTCTTACGATTATCCTTTTCTTTCGAAAAGGTTTTGACTTTAAAATCAAGTTGTGTGATTCCCTTAATACTGTGCGAGTTTTTTTCACTCTGGTTCACCAGACTGACCCGGTGTTTTGTAAATGCGCGGGTTAGCCCGGGGTGTACTGGTCCAGGTTATCGGATGCTTCGAAGTCCAGAAACGAGCTGGAGTTGTTCAAACGTATTGTATCTAGTATTTATTCCGCTGTGTGATGTATATGAGGACAGGTTATTATAACTGTCCAGTTGTGTGTTGTACTCTGATATTGTAAGTATTTTTAAAAGCTCTCAATAAAGAATTATTTATGTTTTATATTTTGTTCCGTTGCGATGTGAGACTCTGATCCTGTGTTGCATTGATTCTTCTTCTTCTATTCTAATATTTCTTTCTTTCTTTCTTATCTCACCCACTAATTTCTTTCTAATAACGTTCCAGTGTTTTCGGTGTTTGGAAGGTCGGCATGAGTTACGGTAAAGGTATTTATGTCGACTTCCGGGGCCGAAAATCCTCGGGTCATTACACAAAACATTTGAGTCAGAAAAAACATTCTTATGCAAGTAAATCAACTCAAGTGAAATGCATACAAGTGAAATTGACAAGTAACTCAAAGGTTGTTTGGGATCACCATCTTTTGAGGATCTGTTAAACTATTTACATATAGTACAATATGTTACTATATAATGTCTTTCGGTAAAATAGAACAATGAAAATAACATAAAGGTGTTATCATTATCCTTCTTAATGCATTTTTATATATGCACTGTAGCTATACGGTATTATAAACTCCACTGTAAACTGGTCGGCTATCAGGGCTCTCTCCATACATACAACATAAACCAAAGTCGTAGTGGTCTAGATCAAGATAATATGACAAGGAATACGAGCCCAAATCTAGGGTATGACTCCGCCATGTTGCAAAGCTGGGTTGGTGGTAACGCATAGTCGTAGCTACTTCCCACCTCGGAAAACACTCCTAAAATCACGGATGCATATATATATATCCGGATCATACCGAGAAACTAAAGTAATAAATGAAAAGTATGTCAGATAATGGTAATTAACCTACTTGGTCTCGACATAGCTCTTGTTTTAGTCGTTTTAATTATGACATGAATGTTAAGGCTATCCATGATTGTTCTCTTACTTCATTTTAGCCATCATTCGCCAATCCATCCTACTTCATTTTGGATTTTCCACTACGTAAGCAGTTGTTAAAATGGTTTTGGTAGTAGCAGAGTATGTCAATATCTAACAACCAAACATCTTATTTCACATTGTGGTCATTTATATTTAAATAAATATCATATTTTAAAGTTATAAATCAGTTAGCTTTAAATATATTTTTTTATCACCATTTACCCAAATTAAATAAATATCGGATTTAGTTTCATATTCACAACGGTTCATTATCAAACTCAAATTTCAATTTCAAATATCATTATTGAATGAAAATTTTAAAATCAATTAGGAATTAATTGCTCAGATTGAAATTATACTTTCTTTTAAAGTAGTTAAATTTAATATAAAATATTTTAAAATAAAATAATAAATAAATAATAGTTAAATTTATAAAAATAGTTTGATTAAGATAGTTATAAAAATATATTTTAGTTAAATTTAAATTTTATAAAATTTTAATAAAAAATAATATTAAAATATATAGTAGTTAAATTAATACGCAAATAACTTGATTAAAATAGTTGTAAAATATTCTGTAGTTATGAAAAATAAACAATAAAGGAGAACTTAGTTTTAAATAAATAGTTTATTATAAAATAATGCTAAATTAAATAATTTAATAAGTTAATCCAATCCAAACCAAATATTTGTATTTCCAAAATTTGACTTAACATTAATTTAGATTTCATAATTCAATTCAATTCAACTTAGGGACTCAAAACGGTACAAATTTCTAATACAAACATGGTTTTTTAATTACTTAACAATATAAAAATCCAATTCTAAACCATTTAATTCAATTTGGTTTTGAACTTAAATTATACATTGATTTTCATTTCATTACCTTAGTTTAGAACACATTCAAAATATAATATCAGGTTTAACATTTGAGTCAAGTTCTTTATAATTAAAAATTAATCTTTAAATCAATTAACTAAAAAAAATTAAAACTTAAAAATAGATCTTATAAAATCTTTAATTAAATTTATAGATTAACTTATAAACAATAATTTCAATCTTAAAACTTAAATTAAACCATTTATTAAATCAATTAAAATTTTAAATTCATAATTTCAAGTTTAAATATTAATCATTAACTTAACTTAAAATATAAATTAACTATCTAAATCAGTTTGTTTAAATCAAAATATAGTTATAAACTTTGGAAAAATAATATTATTTGATCAATGGTGTCTGCATATAATTTTCTATCAATGTGCAAATGTTAGGGTGTGCACGATATAATCTCCGAAATTATATCATTTTCAAGTCGTATCCTAGTTCAACATCATAATAGTTTCCATACACAATATAAATAATATCGAGAACATGTAATGTAATATCCGGGATCATGTCAATATGCGTAAAGTGTAACATACATACAAACATACATAAAATCAATCATTAACATTTCATAATAGTCTAGCTTCGTGTGAGTAAACATACAGACAGACATACACATAATCAATCACTAATGGTATCATCCAGATTATAAACATTTCAATATGAATATCAATAGGTTTAAATAAATATTAGTCATGAATGAAATATCAAATTTCGCTGATAAAGAGGTAACAAACTTTAACAACTAACATAAGCATAAGACGAAGCAACGACAATAGAAATTGATCAGCACAAACTTTGATTTCTCTTTTTTACGAAGATATTGAATGAGATAAAGAAATTTGCACGTAACTGGATTTGAAGAAGAAAATCAAGATTTGAAGAATATTTAAAGAAAAATATTAAAAAGAAAAATCAAAATTTTAAAAAGTAGTTTTGAAAAAGAAGAAGAAGATCTAGATCTGAAGAAAATCTAGGTTTGTAAAGAGGAAATAAAAAACGAAGATCTAAATTTGAAGGAGATTTCGAAAATAAACAAATAAAATAAAAGATGAGTCGAAAAAGAAGATCTAGATCTAAAGAAAATCTAGGTTTGTAAAGAAGATATAAAAAACAAAGATATAGATTTGAAGGGTATTTCGAAAATAAAAAAATAAAATAAAACATGAGTCGAAGAAGAAGATACGAGAAGAAGAAGATTATAATAGAGGATAGTGTTAGGGAGGAAACTATGTTGAGAGGATGAAGACTATTTAGGGTATAGATTAAGTTTAGGGGAAACAAAGTGAAAAAGATAGTTAGGGTAGAGGTTAAATTTAGGAGAAAGGAGGAGGAGCGATGACAGCTATTGGGTGCAAGGCAGATGATCGACAACGGTCAGGGATAGTGGTGGCAGCGACTAAAGAGAGAGAAAGAGAGAAAAAAGGTAGAGAGAATAGCTTGGGGTAGATCTTGGTTTTGGAGGAGGAAAAGAAAAAATATATAAATTTATATTTAGATCCAAAGAGGAAGGCGAAAACTTACGAAGAAAAAAATGATGGATAGAGAAACTTCATAGAGGAGAGAAAATCCCATTATTTATTTATTTTTAAAAATTCAAAAACAATATATTAATAAAGGGAAAGAGATATGGAAAAACTTACACAAAAACACCAACTGTTTTGGTAGTAACGACCACAAATATGGAGCTATAGATATTCAATTTTTACGAAACATACCTAACTCATAAAAATGTCTTGTATTTGAAAAATGAAAATTTTAAATTTTAAAACATTTTAAATTTCAACAAAATTGGGTAAGTTTCACAAAAGCTGATTTTTGTAAGAAAATCTTCTTTTGCTATATTACTTAAACATATTTCAAATATCAAATTTCATTATTTTAAATTTAAATTTCTAATTAAATTCAAACAACAATATCATTTTAAATCGTTAAAATTTGCAAGTCATTACATTCCCCTCCATAAAAAAGTTTTGTCCCTGAAAAAGAATGAGACAGGAAAAATAGAAATCAACCAATTTAATATATTTTAAAATCAAGTTATACACATTAAACTACCTGCCTAGTTTATATATATTGGGTGATGTTTTAAATCATAATTTCCAAATAAATTCTTCCAAAATAGTTTTAAGTATAAACTTGACGTCTCAACTGGTACGATATATCTTTCTCACTTTTGAAACATGAAAATGAACACGAATGATGCTGCAACAATCACAAGAATTATTTTCAAATGACTAGAGTGAAATTTATATCTATCTAGCACCCACAATATTTAGCACATACATTGATTAGACGCATGCACAAATAACTAAGTACTGAATATACCAATCTTAACGTCAAGGAAAGTACTTGAAAGTTTTTCTTTTTGGGCAAAGCCGAAGGGGTTTGAGTGGGCCCCTATCACTTTATTGATATACCAAAGAGGAATATATGGATATAAAGAAAAAAAAGGAAAATAAAAAAGATTACAATGAGAATAAGGCATATCAATCACTGGAAATACAACAAACAAAGAATAAAACCAAAGGAAACAAGCTCCAAAATGTCGCAGACACAACACAGTAAGAATAAAGCAGAGGAAAATCTCTCAAAGTTGGAAAATTCCTAGATCATAAGTGAATTTGAGAAACTTCAAGCCCTCTATAATTTCAAACCTGATGTGCTACTTCAATTGCCAAAAGGGCATTGCTTTACTCGAGTCAAAAGCAAGACAATTCCTAGCTTTCCAAACCATGTAGATAAATTTCTTGAGTACATAGGAATATATCCTTGCTCGACCATCATGCTTACTGACTTCTCTTCTAGTATTTTTCCATTCTTGCATGTTGTTGAGGTGATTATTTCTCCTACCAAGCTAATCCAGGGAGTTATTCCAAAGAAGTTGAGTCACAACGCATTCAAAGAAAAGGTGCTCAATTGTTTCATAATGCACGCTGCAGAATTCACAATGTAAAGAGATGTCCATTCCTCTTATCAAATGCTTGTCTTTGGTGAAGATAGTTCTGTTTAAAACTTTTCATATGAAGTGGTTTTCTTTTGCGTTATTGTCTCTTCTCCACACAATTTTGTGCCATTTACAATCATGCAACTTTGAATCTCTAAGTAAAGAAAGGTACAAATTATTAATGCAGAATGACTCACCTGACTATTTGAAGCTAGCTTCTTTTCCAAAACAAACTAAGGATAAGTTATCATGAAAATTGTTACATACTTCTGAAATGTTTTGATTAGAAGTAGCAGGCAACACTAACTGATTATCGTGTATTAGGCTAGCAACAATGCCATTGGCAACTATACCAGACCGCGGTTTCTCTAGAAAGGTCATTGTGTTGTTAATATTATGGCCATGGTCTAACCAAGGATCAATCCAAAAGTTAATTCGATCATAAATGGTCAGACCATATTTAAAGTAAGGAAGGATGGAATCCCTTAGATTAAGCATGCTTTTCCAAGTCAAGCTAAGGTCTAGGTGAGCATACATAGATCAAAAGCATTTATCTTTAAAAACATAATTATAGGTCCAAACAACCCAGAGACTTTCCCTTTTGCACAAAACATTGTCAATATGTTTGACAAGTGCGGCTTTATTCCAGATACACATATTAAAAATACCAAGGCCACTCTTCTTGATAGGTTTTTCTAAAGTTGCAAGAGAGACAAGAGCTGGGTATTTAATGTGTATATTTCCTTTCCATAAAAACCTCATGAATGCAGTCCTGATCATGATGAGGAGTTTTTTATGGAAGAATAAATGTACAAGCCTAATATACGTGCATGGTAATCACAACAGACTTAATGAGTGTGATAGAGCCAGCTTGGCTTAGCATTTTAGTAGACCAACAGTCTAATCTAGAAGTTATCTTTTCATACAGTGGTAAACATTGTGAGGTAGAGATTCTATAAGTAGCCAAATGAAAACCTGGTAAGACATAGTTGAATCATTTCATTTTAAACCAGTTAGATTATGAATTTAGGAAATGTAGGATGGGCTCACACCAGCGGTCATAAATTCAGTTTTGTCAAGATTGATCTTGAGCCTAGAAGTTGTGGAATTGCTCAAGAACATTAATAATATTTTGTCAAGTGAAAATGTCAGGCTTACAAAATATAATTAAGTCATGAGCAAACATCAATGAGAAGATTCTTGGGTTTTTACATTTTAGGCACAGATTTATTAACTTCTTATCAACTAGGTCATCCCGCATTCTGTTAAGCAATTCCATGACTATTATAAATATGTAAGTTGAAATAGGGTCTCCCTGTCTAACTCCCTGTTTACTACTGAAAAACCTTATGGGGGTACCATTGACATTAATTGAGAAGTGAGCAGTGCTATACACGCGTGTATCCAAGCAGTAAAGCAAGAGGGAAAGTTCATATATATAACTTAAAATCCCGATTAACGAGTTCCTTTAGAGAGAATCAAAGGCTTTCATAATATCTAACTTAGGCATATCCCTTGGAGAAATTATTTTAGTTTTATAACCTTTAAGTAATTCGTGAACAAGCATACATTGTCAAGAGTATTGTGATTAATCAGGAAAGCTAATTGGTTAGGAAATATAATACGATGAAGAATCAACTTAAGTCTGTTAGCCACGATTTTAGTAATACATTTATAGATGGTATTACAATAGGAAATCTTTCAGAAGGATTGAGCTAAGTTTGCATTGTTGATTTTATGAATCAAAGCACTAACAGTGTTATTGAATGATTCGATCATTTGGGCTTTTTTGAAAAAACAAATCGCACAACATTGCAAACATCAATTTTAACAATATCCCAACAATATGTGAAAAAAATTAGCATTGAACCCATCAGGTCCTTCGCTAGAGTTTTAGTGAGGGGAAACCTTTCTACTTTAACTTCCACATCAGTGATAACAGTGCACAACAAGTTGTATTTCTCAGAGTTAAGGCTAGGTAGGAACATTGGATTAATGTCATCAATGCTAGTTCAAGGTTAGTGACATTACCGAAAAGTTCAAAGAAGTACTGAATAAAATAATTTTGTATACCAAGTTGGGAAGAGTGTACATGGACGTGTTAGTTAATAATCGAGTGAATATTTTTCTTATTCTGTTTAACTTTAACTGCATCATGGAAAAAAGCCGAATTTCTGTCTCCATCTTCATTCCATCTCAGTCTGGATTCTTGTTTACTCATTAAGGATTCATTGTACAAGGCTTCTTTGAGCTTAAGAGAGTATTCAGTTTCCAGACCAGTAAGGTTAGGATTGCAAGGGTAAGCAAGCATAAGGCTTTGAGTATGTTTAAGAAGACATATCCAATGATTAAATTGGATATGTCCACATCCAAACCCTATGTTGGCCCAAGACTGTGTGTTTAAGAGCTTTAATTTTTTTATAAAGAATATATATAGGGTTACCATGAAAAGGTTATTCCCATTCTACTTTAACAATGCTAAGAAAACCGAGTTCAAGAGTCCATACATTAAAAAAGTTGAAGCTAAGCTTCCTACATATTTCATTTTCTCCTAGTTGAACAACAAGAGGGGAATAGTCAAAGAGGTTGGGCATAGGAAGTTCACCAGTCAAGAAATGCCATTTGTTAATAGAGACTAGATTGCAGAAGGCATTATCAATTTTTGAGAAAGTCCTAATACCTTCCTTTTTTGCTATTCCAAGAATATGCAGCTCCATAGAAGTTGATTTCAATTAAGTCAATGTCCATGATATATAGTAGTGTTAATGTCTCTAATTTCAGAAGGTAAGACAGGGTTACCTCCTACCCTATCAGACAACTTAAAAGAGATGTTAAAATCCCCATATATGACCAAGGATGCATGTTCTATCTAAGAGGAGATAATATAAGGTACAAAGATTCTCTAGTCAAAGAAGAATTAAGTGCATAGATGAAAGTAAAGTAGTATGATGTCGAAGTTGGAAAGTGAAAATTATGACAACGTATGTGTTAGATAGAAGAGGTGATTTTAGTAAAATTATGAAGGTTAGGGTCAAATAATATCATGATACTACCATATCTAGCATCTTAAAGATTATGAATTAAAACCTAGTTAGAATTAATATACATGGCAGCTCTAAGAGTGAGGGATTCATTCAGCTTGGTTTCTAGGATAGTTATGGCTCTTATACTGTATTTCCTAATTAAAAGCTTGCATTGTCCAACTTAATGTCCAAGTGAGCCTCTCTAATGTTTCATATGCAAATGTTTTTCATCATTGATCGACTCTGAAAATTTGGTTAATGTGTTTGCATAGATCTAGTCAAGATCTTAGAAGGGTCATTGGCAGTAAGAGCTGCTTTAGCAACTGGGGAACCAGTAGCAAACAATTTACATGCTTTGTATTTTTTGTTAGAGAGTAAATTGTTTTAGGCTTGGTCAGCATCATATAGATGAGACTCATAAGCAATCTTGTAGGCTGCTAGGGGTGTTACTATTGAGTAAGAGTGAGATACTGAATCATTGTTACCTCAAATTTTACCTACAGCAGGAGTGGTAGGGTTGATATTAATGTTTATCTCAATTAGCATAATTGACTCCATCTGAACATTAATTGTAGAGTCCTTATAGGTAACATTGTCAATTAAGAAGAGGTCAATATGAGGTGGTTCATCTAAATGACCGATATCACTAGTAGCAGCAGTAGAGCCAGTAGGATGGTGACATGCATAACATGCATATAGTTACTGCCTCCAAGGTTGTGACTCTTCTGATTGTTAATGCCTTCTCTAAAATTAGAATTCAGGTTTATTTCCATAACAGGAATCTTTCTTGAAAAAACTTGAATATTAGCAACACCCCTTCACTCAATTCAGGGATTTCATCTTCTATGCCATCTTTATTGTTGTCTTTAGGGAGAACGCTACTTTGCTTGTTAGTTTTCATTTTAAAGTCTTCCACTAGGCTTTGTAAAACATCAAACTTGTTCAGAGTAGACAAGGAACCGGTAACAACCAGTATTTTTCGACCCAATTTAAAATTTATTTTTAATTGATTTTCATAGAAATTAAATATTTCAGATGAATTATTTTGGGGATAAACGACTTAAGCTTTATTTTATTCGAAGTTACAATGTATAAATTTAAAATTTAATTAAAACAAACTCTAAATGGCGTGGTAGTTTGAAATTTTGATTTTAAACTTTGAATGAGGGTATATAATTCAATATAAATCAAAATTTGATAAAACAAGAAACATTAGAATATTTTGATGAATGTAAGAAATTTAGATTTCACTCTATAAATTGTAAGTTATATCTAAATTAAAGTTTAGAATAGTCGCTATGGAATATATATATATATATATTAAATATTATATATAGCCCTTAAAAATAGCCATTTTGCAAACGGCCTTCGTTTTCAATGAAATCACTTCCATTGTTTGTGACTTTTAAAACTATAAACATCGTTATTTTTGGAGTTGGAGAAGTTTGGTCTTTTTCATTGAACGTATGACCAAAAATCACTTTTTATATATGGATGAATTTGGACTCGAAATCACTTCCATTGAGTTCAAAATTTCGTTTACGTATTCTAAAACTATAAACTTTGATATATTCCAAGCTTCGGAGATTTGGTACCTTGGTTGGGCCTTGGTTTGGCTAAAACTAGCCTACCATATAACCCTCAAATCAGCCTCCTCCTCTTCATTTACCCAAAACACTTCATCAAAAATAGAAATGGGAAGAGGAAAGAGAAATTAAAATTCCTTAAGCCCTAGCTTGATCTTAGGAATCCAATTCAAGTTTATATCATGTGCAAATCCAAGGAAAAGCTTTAGTAAGCTCCTTTCCATCTTCTCAAGCTTGCTTTCTCTTTGATTTGTGAGATTTCCTATGACCTAATCCTTAGGAAATATGTTCATATGATCATAGATTGTTAATTATAGTGTTTTCATCGAAGAGTGGTTGTTCTAGCTTGCTATTGGATCAATTCCTAATTTCTAAACAAAACAAAGGTGAGCTCTTTGTGAGTTATTCATGAACTCACATCTATGTCACAAGCTATTGGCTTGTAAGGTGTAATTTAGGTTCATTTTGATTTGTGTATATGCATGCATATGAATTGGCTATATAACTATACACTTTCCGGTTCATTTTGTTTTAGTTTCAATAAGTTGGAATTTCTCATTTAAATCGTACACACAATCGAATGCATATACTATGAGTTGTTTTGGCGGTATTATGAAGCTCCGTTGTCGCACTACAAGTTATAAGACTTCACAATTCACTTATATCGCATTTGATTGCCTTGGTTATAGAATTCACTTGGTTTTGAGCTTATAATCAAAATCATTGCAATCTTATGTATACATGTTTGTGCATGTTTTCTTGAGTGGTTTTGGTGAGCTAAAAAGGCTTCATTTTAGCTTAGGAAACGTTATAAGCCATCACCATTGATCTGAGCTCATACGAGAACCGACTGCAAATCATTGCCTAAGCAAAATATTTCATTCGCTTCAGTTCATACGTTTGAACTAGTGCAACAGACGTCGGTCAAAGCTCTCTGGAATGAAATAATTATTTGCATCAGTTCAGACGTCTGAACCGGTGCAACAGACGTCTGTCAAAGCTCTCGAGAAATAATCAATTGTTTCAGTCAAACGTCTGAACCGGCGCAACAGACGTCAGTCAACGGGAAAAATAATTAATTTTCAAATGATCAAAATTATTTCATACATTGTCGAAATTCAAAGAAACAGGTCCTTAGAACCGCATCGATGATAGCTTTGCAATGAAACTGATTTGGAGTGATTTGGAGCTCATGGCAATTTTTACCAAAAAAAAGTCCGGCGTAAACAGTCGAATTTTTATCATTATTTAATGATTTCAGAATCGATCAAGGTGAGAACTCTCTCACTCAAGTATTTTATACAGTTATGTATTTTTATAACTGAATATATATTGTTTGTCTATGATGTAATGTTGTTTGGTGGTTGATGGTTGGTTACAATTTTAATGCTATTATCATCAAACTATGAATATATATGTGATGTTAAACATAAACACTTATGTTATAAATGATTTTGTGATGACTATTTACCCGCCAGTCTCCCAAATATGTAGATTTGTTCACATGGATTGTGATGTAAACCCCACACGGTTATTGGGATGATAATTTTACACATCGCCCAAGTGTACAAATAATAATCATTGTTTGATGGATGAAAACCCCATACGGGTCTGGGGAGGATAATAACTTCACACATCTCCCTTGTGTTTGGTTGTATGTCAATCAATAGACTGACAGACCGTAGTAAGCGTTATTTAATTATTTAATGCTTATGTAGTTGCAAATTGCACTTTGGATGTGAATTGAATGTTTACTAGTTTTTTATCACTATTTTTGAATACATGCGATGTATGGAATCCATATAAATGAAATTATATTGCATTTGATTAAGTCACATTCCAATTCAGAATATGAAGGAATATTTTAAAATAATATTTAGTGAAGAATCAAAATATGATTTTGATGTCCGATTTCGGATGGACACAAAAATATTGAAATACTCCAAGTTTGTAAAGATAAAAGATATTTTTATCTGAATGAAACGGTTAACAACTAGAATAAAGAATTGATATGGTTTTAATATAACCAGGATTTTTCCAACATATGAATTGGAAAGGGTTTGAATGGAAATAATCTTCGTAATATTTCGATGTTGGATTCCGTGATTATACGGATATTGTTGAGGAATTTGAAAGATATAGATATATATATATCATTATTCCCAATATGATATTTGTTAGTTTCAGAATTTGATATTGAATATAAGTCAATATGATTTCTATTTAGAGCCTTGTATTTGATATCAAATTGGTTTTTGGGTTTGTCATGAATGGTGTCTTCAATAACACTGTTCTTTAACCCAATTGAGAAAAGAATAAATCTTTTTACTAGGATTTAATGAA
The DNA here is from genome assembly GCA_030737875.1 of Allium sativum. Classification (NCBI taxonomy): domain Eukaryota; kingdom Viridiplantae; phylum Streptophyta; class Magnoliopsida; order Asparagales; family Amaryllidaceae; genus Allium; species Allium sativum. The sequence continues at coordinate 677,402,151 of CM060912.1, forward strand.
GTTTTCTAGTTAATAAAAATAATTTGAATTCAATGGTAGTTGATTTTGTGGTTCATTGCGAATGATGTTTTAAAAGACATTAGTTCTTAAACCCAATTACCGGTGAAGTTATGATTTGGAATTTATAATCTATTAATTAAAATTAATAGAATTTGAAAGAGTCTATACAGCGGTAGGATCGTGTAGAATGGAGTATAAGATGAAATATATATATAGCTGAGTAGTAAGTAGATATCACACAGTCGATTTATACTGGTTCGGACCACTGTCCTACGTCCAGTCCCAGACTCACTTCTGGTATTTCACTATCACCAACACCCTCACTTTACCCGAAGGAATAGGTTCACAAATACCCGAATAGCCAATGGGATTTCTTGCCTCAACTGTTGAAGGGTCTTCCTTAATACAGAATAATTGATGACTTATTTGTGTTCTTGTTAACACAGATATGTCGATATACAGTACACCCTTCCTATAGTCTTTCCTTGATGATAAACATGAAGCATATGAAAGATTATGGAAGATAATATTGAAAATAGTGTGCTTTTTGGAAATAGAGAGCTTTAAGTAAGATAGAATAAGTTAGAATGAGATTCGGTGAATTGATCAGTTAATCAAGTCTCTATTTATAATATACAAAGAGTTACAACTGATCATGAAGAGATTTCATCAAGAGAAATAAATTAGAAAGTTGTGACTCTTCATAATAGGTTGCAACTCTTCGTAATCAGATGTCTGAAAATATTATTCAGATGTCTGTTTTGTTTTAAAAGTGAAACAACAAGAAAATAGTACATTTCATAGCAGTTTCAGACGTTTGAAAAATTCTGAATAGACGTCTGAATGTTATGGAAAATTTAATTTTGTCTCAGCAAACAGACGTCTGTCTGATTTAATTCAAATGTCTGTTTTCTGGGCAAAACTTATTCATTGCCTCTTTTAAATGTGAAAACATATATTTATGATATGTGTGTGTGTAATCATCAAGGAAGACTTTAACATGAAAATGTAGGACTAACAGACTCTTACAACATATTCAATCTTCATTTTGGTGTTCTTGAATCTGTTTGTCTAATATCTTCCTACAAAACAAAGTTAGTCGATATAATGTATATGTAGTTGTCATAGTCAAAACGCTATATAGCGAAATTCAACATTCTCCCCCTTTTTGACTAATGACAACTACAAAAGCTCCCCCGTCAATATGCATATATTATCACTTGTTTCTCACCTTTGTCATTCGACAAAAAGGAATACTTATGGAAGAAAACTTTAATCGTGTATGCATTACACACAAACATACTACAGAAACAGACATAACATAATATATAAACAAGCATACCATCAGACATAACGTACTACAACACGTACTAGAGTTTCGTGCGAAACATAAAGAGATAAGTACCAAAATATTACACACCATTTAGATAATTTAAGTTGTAGGCAAAATACGTAAACCACCATGCCATTAACCATGCTTACCAACCCTCGGAAGTAGAAGCCTCAATAGTTGTCCCACCGCCTTTGGGAGAACCTTGTTCGGAATCGGGAACTTCTTCGGTTAAACTTGAAGACCATTGAAATGGAGCTGGAGCTTGAGCTTGGCTCGAAGAAGTGCTGATGCAAGAAACTTTTTCCTAAATTTTGTTCAAGAATCCTTTGATAGAGTCAAACTTCTTCTTATTTGTTTGTTTTTGATAATGCCTTAATTCTGTATGAATTTTAGATTTGTTTTGGGATAGCATTACTAAGGCTTGTTTGGAAGAAGTTTCGGGTGAAATAATTTGAATTTCTTCGTCTTCTTCTTCTTTCCTAACTTGACGACGGTGAGAAGGCTCAGGTATGATTGCTTTTGGATGCGAGGCTACATGTTCAGTCCAAGTTTCGAAAGACATATACTCTAAAGTAGCGGGATTTGGAGTAATATCCATAAGTTTCAATGTCTTCCGACCAATTTCTTTGATGCTTAAGGAGGGCGTATCAGGGATGTTTATTTCACAAGCAGTGAGGATCCGAGTAATGTAAGCACCATAGCGCAAAGTCTTGTACTTGCGCTTATACGTGATATGTTTCCATTCATCCATGATGATCTTTGCCCAATTAATTTGCTTGTTGGAGTAGAGGGCATAAAGGTCTTAGAAATCTCTTTTGTAGACTTTTTTGTAACTTCCTTGGCGGGGATGAATGGTTCGGACAAGTATGCGATTAAGTAAGCGAGCTTGTGGTCGGAGATGAGTGGAAGTAAACTCTTGCATATTAATGAGATTATCAAAGAGAAATTTGTTCGAAGTCTCATCCCTTATAGTGATATCTACTTCTATCGTGTCTATATCTAGACCTTGCCAAGCACATTCTAAAATTTGGCCTACTCGTTGCATTGAAAGAAGCACACGTTTTCCATAAACCCAAGACCAAACGGTATCTTTTTTGACTTGAGGTTTAGTATGGTCAAGATTCAAATTTGCTAACTTCACAAGGAGAGGATAAATTTTGACATTATTTTTATTGTACTCTACTAGTGATTCGAAATGAAAGTGTCTAACATATTGTTGTAATCGATAATTTGAGAAAGCATCAAACTTTACAAAATCACCTTCGAAGAATTTGGAGTCATTCATTGCTTTGTATCTTGCCTTGGCGGTATCATCCCATAGCCATTTTTGGATTAATTTTCGGAAGGAGGAATTGATTCATCTTCTCTTGTTCTTTTACCTCGATTTGCCATGATTTTGTTTTGAAAAGTTGAAGTTTTGTGGTAATTTTTTGATCTCGGGGGATAGGGTTATTATGGATGGTAAAAAGATGAAGAGGAAAAAGTGAAAAGATGAAGAGATGAATGGTTATGATGATTGGGAAAAGTTATATATCCTTTTAAAAAAACCATGTCAGTTACAAATCAGACGTCTTGAATTTTTAAAACAGACATCTGTTTTATGTTGAATTTTAATCCGAGAGGAAATAGTTCAAATTTGTGTCATTTCAGACGTCTTGATTCTTAAGGTCAGACGTCTGAATTTGGGGGATGAAAAATTCTGATACATGTATCAGATGTCTGGATTTTTTTGATCTGATGTCTGTTTGGGAACAATTTTTTACCCGTAAGAATATAGTTCATATTAGTGTCATTTCAGACATCTGTATTATTATGGTCAGACGTCTGTTATGAGGTTAAAATTTTGTCAGACCTTATGTTCCACTACAACAAAAACAACATATTACAACTTCAATTTTACAACGGTCAGGAAACCACCATTGTAATAAGTGTTTTTTCACAACAGTTAATTCCCTAAAGTTGTAATAAACATATTTTTAACAAGTTTTCATTTTGTTAGTTGTAATAGATGCCTATTACAAATTTCATTTTTATAATATATATATTTAATAACTAATTGTATTAATATTTAATAATAATTAATAATAAACTTAGAATCAATAATATTTATTAATTATTAATAATTAATTAATAGTTAATAAGTGGTAATTTATTTTTAATAATTAATGTTAATTGCTTATTAATTAATAATTAGTAACATATAAGCTTTTAATAATTATTACTCGATTATAACTAAGTAGAAATAAGTAAAAGTTAAATAATAACTATTATTAATAAGTAATATTTGATTTGGTAGTAACTATTTCAGTAGTTTTAATAAATATAATTTTGGCAACTTGTTTGATCAGCTGTTAACAACCGCTTGTTTGTGCTTTCGATATTATTATTTTTGTGTGTAAACTTAATGTTGTAAGTAATTTTCTTGCATTTCTTTAACATACACATTGCGAACTAAAGGTATATGTGAATTCCTCAGTATATATTTTATAAAATATAAGTATCAATAATTTAACGTACACATTGCCAGATTTTAATCCATTGTAGAATTAAGAATTTATAGCCCATTATAAGTAGAATGTTAGATCATGTTCATAGTGTAATTTCATCAAAAGGATTAAATTGCACTTTGTATTGTACTCTCACATACCATCTGTCGCGTTGCATTCACAGGAAAATTACAACACATTTGTCCTTGAAGCTGTCCCCACACATTTTTATCCAACAATGATTGTTCCCACGGCTGTAGCCTTTCATGTTATCTGTATACCTTAGGTTGCGAATGTACTGAAATTTTCGTTTCCCTCCCTAACACCGAAATTTTCATCTTCCCTCCATAACACCAAAATCCAAATTTAAGTCCAACCAATCCCAAATATTCACGAGACCCAACGTAATTGAAAAAAAATCATCTTTCAATATTGAATCGTCACCTCAAAAAAACCTAACGCTACCTCGATCAGTTCGGCAAAATCGGTCCACGTCCTTCCCTTCCCTTTCTGTGGCCACCTCCTGCCCCTGCCCTTTCAAGCAGACCTAGAGAAGCCTCGACGCCTCGTCGGCTGCCTCCGTTCTTCCTTTGAGGAAAATGGCGGCCAGCCGGAGGCCAATCCCTTCGGTGTCCGTATCGTCCGCCTCTACCTCAGGAAGGCCTACAACAGCCAGGCCAAGGCTAGAGCATCGCAAATGAGAAAATGAAAAGAACGAAGACAGGTAGAAGCGAGAATTATGGTCTGGATGAATGGCAGTATAGTAATTTCATGATGGGAATGATTGGACGAGGAGGTGGTGCTGGTGGGGGCGAGCATGTTGTTATCGACGTTGGGGATGGATTCAGTTATACCTTTCCTTTTGTCTTTAATTTGCTAATTTATTTGACAGTTTTTTTTTTGCTAATTTGTTCTTTGCTGCTAATTAGGGATATCTTGAATCACCACTCTTACGATGTAACAACCCGAAAATCTGGGCCAGTTTAAAATTTTTATTTCGGCAATTTTAGCGAATTTTGATCATTTAAAATAGATTATTTTAAATAATATGGACGAGAAATTTATTTTGAATATAATTCGAACGTATATATTCGTTTGAACCGTCGTTAGAATATAAATATTTATTTTAAATTATAAAAGGAATTGAAAATGGCGCGGTAGTTCGATAATTCGATTTCAAACTTCAAATGAATGTACCGGGTGCAAAATAAACCGGATTTTAGTGAAACCAAAAATAATGGAATCTAATTGTGAATATCTTTCCAACGAATCAGAAAAATTGAAATTTCATAGCGGGAATCAAAAGATACGTCCAGTTGAAAATTCTGAATAGTCGTTATGGAATTCAGGCCCTTAAAAATGGAAATTTTGCAAACGACCTCGGATTTCGACGAAACCACTTTTGTTGGGTCCGTGATGTCAAATTATTGCTAGATTCCAAATTTCATAATTTTTCGAATCAATATGTGAGCGTGGCAAAGGAAAACGCGTTAGACCAGTTTCAGTTGATTTTAATCGACTGGAAAATGGCCATTTTTCAAACGGTCTCAGAATTCGACGAAACTAGTTTTGTTAGGATCGTATCGTCAATACGAAGCCAGAAAATATTTTTCGAGAATTTATAGAGTTAGTATGTGACCCCAGTAAATTGAAATGCGCGTTCAAATTCAATATATAGAGTTATATGTTGATTTTGACGGAAACTGATCGAAATGATCAAATCAGCTTACGATACATATCCCAATGTGTTCGAAATGGGGGTAATTAGCTATGGACGACAAGCGGTGGGTCTCGTTTCGAGGTCAAAATAAAAAGTTGCTTTTTGAAAAATAAAATGAATTAAATATAATATATATATATAGGCCCCCCTTTTTACGTTCTCCCCCAAATCATTTCAGATAAAAAAAACCTAAGCTACCGCCGACCCCCCTCCCAGGCGGCGCGCCACCGCACGACCCCCCCTCCCCCTGCGCCACCGCGCGACGAAAACCCCCCTGCCTCTCCGCGACACGCGGTACACCCCCCTTCCTCCCGTTGCAGACCGAAGACCCCCCCCACCCACCTGCTGCTGCGGCCGCTTCTTCTTCTTCTGCTTTCACCCACTCCGACACCCCCATCCTCCTGCTGCCGATCGAAGACACCCCCCCCTCTGTTGTCGATCGCGACGCACCCTCCCCCCTTTTTTTCTCCTGTCGCCGCCCCTCTTCTTCTTCTCCACCTCGCCTCCGCCCCCCCCCCCCATCCAGCTCCGCCGCCAAACAGAAACCCCCCCCTCAGTCGACGAACGCTGTGAGTTTTTTTATATATTTAATTATTTGCATTATTTTTATTTTTATTTCTATTTCTTTTCCCTGATGCTAATTAGGAATAAAACTGCCTTTCTATTATTTTATTTTTATTTTATCCCAAGATAGGATTTTTATATTGTAGAACTATAAAAGATAGGATTTTTATATTGTAGAACTATAAAAGATAGGATTTTTATATTGTAAAAATATCAAAGATGGATTGTTTTTTATATGGTAAAAATATTAAAAATATAATTTTTATTATAGTAGAAGTATAAAAATATAATCTTTTATATAGTTATGATGATAAAAATTCGATCTTTATATATGAAGTAGATATATAAAAAATATAATTTTATATAGAATAAAGCGTCTATCTACATATATGAAGTAAAAATAAAAATATGATTTTTATAGAGTCGAAGTAAAAATTCGATTTTTATATATTGAATAGCGAAGTAAAAATTCGATTTTTATATATTGAATGGCATAGTAAAAATTTGATTTTTATATATTGAATAGCGAAGTAAAAATTCGATTTTTATATATTGAATAGCATAGTAAAAATTCGATTTTTATATATGTAGAGAATACGGGCAGTGAAAAGTGACAAGAGGCAAGAACGGCGAAGATTTCTACATAAGAAGAGTCGTGGCGTTGGATTAGCTAATCTGTGAGAACTTCTCACCTTTTAATTTTTATTTCTAGTTTGAAATATATAATAGGATGCAGACGGTGTTTAGTAGCACCCGACACCCGTCGTCCACAGACCATGGACGGCTTGTATGCTTGTTTATTTGATTTTGATGTGTATTGGATTGTGTGATGTTGATGTGAAATGAAATAAAATATTTATATAGTTAAAATATTTTATAGTTAAAAATAGAAATTTTAACGTGTATATGAAATGAAATAAAAATAAACAAATCGGACCATTTGTTTATATACACACATTTGACTGATATTCATTGGGACGATAAATTTTACACATCGCCCAACTACACAAATAAAATCTATGTTTGATTGTTTGAAACCCCACACGGGTATTGGGATGATATTTGACGTACACTAATCCCGATTGTTTAGTTGTATGTTGATCGATAGATTGACAGGCTGTTATAAGCGTTGAATATTTATATTTGATGCTTATACAGTGTAGAATGCACTTTTGGATGCTGGTTGATTATTCATCGTTGTTGATATGTACATATGTTGTAGAAAAATCCATATAATTAACATTATATGGTAATTGATTGGGCCTCATTCCAGTTTAGAAATAGAAATATTTGAAATAGAAATATTCGAAATAGAATATTTGAAATTATGAATATATGAAGCCGTGTTGATTAGATTTACGCCATTTTGACGTGAACGATATTTATATCGATTTTATTCATTTTATAACGAATATCGAAAGTGATTTCAAAATCTGAAATTTTGAAAAGAATTGAAATTCGAATTAAATTGAATAGAAATGAATTCAAATTGAAATTGAATAGAAATGAATTCAAATTGAAATTGAATAGAAATGAATTCAAATTGAAATTGAATAGAATTGAATTCGAATTGAATTCGAAAGGAATTGCATTCGAATTAAATTGAAATTGAATTGAAATCGATTTGAAAAGAATTTAAAACGAATTTATATTGGAATATTCAATTTTGATTTGAAATTGAATATGAAGTTGAAACCGCTTTGAAAATGAATTTAAAACGATTTATAAAGCACGTTTTGAATTGAAATTGACGAAGTATATATTATATATATTATATATATAATATAGTGGCCTGAATAGAACGCGCCGCACCGCGGCAGTTCGTGAATTTCGACCATTGACTTCGAACGGATATTGCGGGAGATCCGACCGTCGGATTCTCCTAAAAACGAAACCGTTGGGTTCGTATGGAAAAGAGCTTTCTAACGATTATTAGAAATTAGAAATCTAACGGTTGGATTTGGAATTATGTCCAAATCAAATTTGAAAAAGGTCGCTGTAAGTGCAGTTCGATGGCCGTTGATGGAAATCGACTGTACGGGCCTTGATAAAAATATTAATAATTTGTGTAAAGTCATCGAAAGTGATATGTGAAGAATTGGGATGAAAAACTCCATATTTGAAAAGATAAAAATAGATTTTTATCGAAATGAACTAGTTTTGAACTAGAATTATAATTCTATTTATTTTTAAATAAATAAATTGAATTTGAAATGGTTTTGAAAATAACCAGAATTTCCAATAATTGCATTGGAATGGATTTGAATCGAAATTGTCTTCGGAATATTTCGATGTTGGATTTCGTGATTACATAGATGTTGTGATGGAAATTTGAAAGATATAGATATATACATCGCTATTTCCAATACGATATTTGTAGGTCATAGAATTTGATATTGAATATAAGCCGATATATTTTCTATTCAGAGCCTTGTATTTAATATCAAATGTGATTTGGGTTTGTCGCGAATGGTGTCTTCATTAACACTGTTCTTGAACCTAGTTGAGAAAAGATTAAATCTTTTTATTTAGATTTAAAGAAGTGTACCAATTAAATGATATTTAATTGGAATTGAATTGATATTGATTTTTGGGTTTATCGTGGACAGTGTTTTAAATAACACTCGTTCTTTAACCCGATAATTAATGGAATGTGATTTTGGGTTTATCGTGAACTGTGTTTTAAATGACATTGATTCTTTAACCCAGTTAAAGATTAAAACTAAGTGGAGTTTTAATGAATCTTTAATTAGATTGAAATGATCGAGAAAGGAGTATCACCAGTTTTGCTCCAGGCGATAGTTAAATCTTTAATTAGATTTGAACGTGAAATGGTAATTAAATTTACTGATAACACCGTGGTGTTAGATATGAAGTATTACCAGTTTTACTTCATGGGATGAATAGGTTGGGGTTGGGAAATTAAAACAAATGATTACTTCGGTAAGGTTCGTTAATCCCGACTAGTTTGAATTGGTATTCAAAAGTAGATTAAAGAGTAAATTTAAAAGAATTTATCTTTGATAAAATTAATGGGAACCTTTCCCTATGAATGTGAAATTTAGAAACTAACTGTCGGTTAGCTATGCAGAATGGTTTCCTGGATATTGATCTGATGTTGGTTTCGGCCTTCGGGGTTAATATTTGGGGAATTATTCTCTTGATTAATTTACGGTTAGTGACTGATGAATTGGAATGAGGCGTATGTTGTGTTTGTGTGACACTTATTTAAAATATACGCGAGTTATTCGAAAAGACCGGGTTTATCCCATTCTGAATAACTGATACGACGATAAGTCGAAGATGAAGACGGTGGTCGAAGACCGGAGGTCTTCACGTCGTTTGGGTGATTACTGATGATCTTGATTGGGATGTACACCCAAGAAGATGGAAACAGTTGGTGATTGTCCAGATGTACTTGGAGATCGATGGATATGCGGGGTATTAGGTGTCTCCGGTTTCGTTCAGACCCAGAACGAACTTGTAAATGGACTGTGTGTCTGACATTGGATTTTATTCTGTGTGGTTGATTTCTATTAAATATATCTCTGTTTGGCGGCGGAGAATTTATTCTCTTGCTTAACGCCCTTCTCTGAGATGTACGAGCTCAGAGGTTATATATTGATGGATATCTATCGCATGGAGTGAATTGCCTGTGTGGCATGTCTAAGTGGCAATTGATCAAGGCTTCTGTTGAAAAGCAAAGTCTTGTGGATGATGATCAAAGCAAGGCCTGTGTGGCATAGCTTTGTGTAGCGTTGATTCGCGAGCCTCGCACCCCGGTTGTGAACCAAAAACGGGAGAAGGACCTCAGGGAGGGCATGCGTTTCTTTCTAGCTAGGGTGGTGTCAGTGACCTACCAGCCCTGACATTTATATACTTTTCACCTATGTGGTTGTTGCTGTTGCGAGGCGCCTCGGTTAGATCGGACGATCCGGGTCCGATGGAGCCATTCGTTGGCTCATTTACGCCCCAAATGGTGGGGAAACGTAGTGTTCAGGCATAATAATCCACATCGGTGGATCGACCCTGACGATCCAAGGCTTGCCTGCGCGCTTGCCTGAGGCTCGGGCTAGAGAGTCTCGAATCGGTAGAGGACGATCCCTGGCCTCGGTTCATAGATGGAAATCCAATTTCCAAATACGTGACATTTGCGGTTTTATTTGTAGAACCTAGTATGGCGACATAGTGGGATGGGGCGCTTATGCCGCCTATGATTGATACTTATGATTTGAAATTGTTTTATGCACTATGCACTTATAATAGTATCAAATAATCTGTTTTAAACGTATCAAGCATTCTTTGGCTATTATAAGGTAAAAACCCTATCCCCCGGCTTGCGTTGCATTGTGTGATAGGACCTGGGTCTTATAACAGCTTCATTTTTCTTTATTTAGCATTGCGATGTTTGTTTTATGCACTGGTATTCTTGAGAGGAAACCCGTTCCATGTTATACGGCGTGGTTCCTTGATTTACCTAACTTTAAAAACAAAGATTAATAACTGTTTTAGTTTTCATACCAGTCACATGACTGACCTGGATTTTATTGTTTTGACCTAAACTCTGGGTGCCCCTATTTTGACACGGGCAGCTAGTAGTTTTGGTTTTGCAGATTTATATTCACAGGATCCTGGTTTACAGCTGGAACGATATCCGGAAAGCTTTGTATCCGTATATCTCTTCTAGTTGTGTATTGTATTATTTTCCGCTACTATGTATTTAAATGTAATTTAAATCTCTGATATTTCTGTGTAATATTCATTTATACTCTGTATATTCTTGTAATCTGATGCATTGTTGTAATATACTATGAAATGTTCCTCCGTCTGCGTTCTATTTTGTCGTGTTCTCAAAACAATCCGTTCTTTCTCTTCCTCTTCGGAGACCGGGGAAGTTCGGGTCGTTTCATACGACCTCCAATTGCCACCTCACCTTTATCCTTAAGCCGCCTTCATACAGTAACTTGCTCGCGTCTGTTCTACCGTAGATGTCTCAATATGGGATGGTGATGCTTCTGCTTATGCACCGTAAGCATTGTTCAACATGATATCTTATGATGCTCCTATATTTTGTTCAATCTGGGATGGTGATGTCTCAATCTGAGATGGTGATGCCACTATATTTTGTCAACATGGCTCAAAGGCCTTCAGGTGCCACTATATTTCAGAGTATGCATAGTCAACTTCTTTTGAATACTGCATAAGCATTTCTCCATTCCATGTTATTTCAATATCTTAGTTCATGCAACAACATGTTAATCAAATTCAATTTAATTTTGGTGTTTCATATAACATAACCAACCTATGTTCTGCTTAGCATTGAAACTTGTAAAAGGTGGATGTTCCAGTTCACGAATAGCAAGTCAATGAATGCCCTTAAATGGATGTAGGGAGAGTTAAAGAAGAAACCATTTACCCTTTTAAATGGATGTAGCAAGTCAATGAATGCCCTTAAATTGGTACTGGAAGTTATGTCCAACCTCAAATTAAAGTCAAATTCAGATTTTGTACAATTTTAATTATTAGAATTCAACTGCAAGATATGCTTCTTAAACTGGAAATTTGTTGTGCCAACAAGCATTGAAATAGTTATTTTTTAAGTTAGATTTGATTATAATTGCATTACTATTCAATACTTTTTCATGGAGTAACAAGTTTAGCTAATTTGTTGTTATTTTTTAATGTTTCAGCTACCTGAAGTTAATGTTTATTGGAAAGAAGAATAACGAGAGATGATTGTTTGGTGGACGGACTCCAACTCATGAATTAGGTTGTACTGCTTTGACTGTTATTTTCACCCTTCTTTACTATCACTCAAGCTATACAGTTTAGCACAATCATGAAAATGAAGCAATTATCTTGATCTCTATAACTGAAATATGTTGATTTCAATAATATATAGACTGCCGCATATGCAGTAAGAACGATCAAAATTATGGCAGCATATAAATAAAACCGTGTCAAACAATGATTTTGTCTGGTTGTTAGTGTGGATTACAATTGTGGTATGTTTAATTCAGGTCGAATAGGACTAAATAATAGGCACCGTTAATGCGAAATGCATTAAGAGAATTTTAAATTATGTTATTGTTGGATTATTTTCTTTTCTCTTTTTAATGATTGAGAAGTTTCAAGTTTGTTACTTTTGAGATTATTGAAAAGATTAATTAACTTTAAAACTTTTTTCCACCATTGACATTTTTTGCATATGATTGCCATCGTTATTTGAAATCGTATGAAAGGGCCCAAAGTGGAGTTTTGTTCATGATGCAAAATGACCTAGGACCGGCCATGGTTGAGGCTTATGTTATGTGAACTTGTCCAGATATGATTTCATTTCGGCATGGATTATAAAAGAAAAACGTTGTTGAAACTTATGATTTATTGCATGTCCAGGTATGTCGATTCTTATATATATATGTATATGTATATCTATATATGTGTATGTGTGTGTGTGTGTGTGTATATATATATATTGCAACTTGTGTATAGAATGTTAGTTATGTTTGATGCTATTAAGATTTGGTATTGTTGGCTTAAAAAAACACCTTCTGTTCTTTTTTCTAACAAACATATTCTTTTGCAACAGGTCTCACAACACTGCAGTGAACTTGCACCAAAAAGATAAATGGCATAAAGATTTTGTTCTCTTCGACTTGTGTACTCCAGTAGGAAATGCAATTTTTTGTGCATAATTTGTGCTTGTACTAAGTTTTTTTGTAACGGGCAAGTATGTAATAATGTGTGAAATATTTTTTAAAACTTATTGTTTGTAATACCAAAAATTTGAATATTTTAATATATTTTTTGCAAATAACTGTAATATCTGATTTGCTTGTGGAGTATTGCTATATTTAGTGTATTGTTCATTTCAGTTGCAAAAGGTGCCAATTTTTTTTTAAAATGCAACTGTCAATCACAACGGTGTATAACAGTTGTAATAGATATTTTTACAATGGTGCATAACTATTGTAATAAAGTTTATTACAACGGTGGAAAACAGTTGTAAAATATACATATTACAACGGTGCTGCAACGGTGCAAAAAAGTTGTTAAAGATATTAGTCTATTACAACTTCTTTATACACGACGGTTTGTCCACCATTGTGAAATGTCTATTACAACGGTGTTCCACCGTTGTAATAGGGTCATTTTGTTGTAGTGTTCAGACGTCTGTTTCTTTTAACTTAGATGTCTGTTTAGGGAATTTCAGCAGAAAAGAACTTTTTATTTTTATATATAATTAAATGACATGGTAAATAAATAATATATATAAAAGTATGAAATAAAATTTTAATTTTTAGAAGCTGGAGTCTTCTTTAGTGTTGATGAACTCATTCCTTCATTAGCTTTGAAATTCTTATCCTATGAGTTTGGGCTATACGGTGGTCATTGAGGTGAGAAGGTGTAGTATTTCATTGTGGGATTCACTGGGTCTTTCTCAATTCGGTAAGAGGAAGATGGATCAATAGGATTTGGCAGGATTGGTAAAGGTGAAGTAACATCCTTTTCTTTTGAACCACAAAATTTGTAGGTCATTTTTTCGAGAAGGCTTAAGTGAGTTGCGGTAACTTTCTGTTCGAAGTATAACTTTTTCTGTGGAGCTATTTGTTCTGTTTGATAGTGATGAAGATCGTCTATTTTTTGTTTTGTATCTGGTGATGAGAAGAGAGCTCTTTTAGCCTTCTTTGCTTTAGGAGTATATCTAGTGTGATTGTTTCCCCAACAATATTGTGGTTCATATCTAGGAGTAGGTGTTGGAAATTGAGGAGAATCGGAAGAACTATCCGATGTGAAAGTAATATTGATTGAAGAGTTTGAGTTATTGGATGACATAGTGTATCTAGTTTGAATTTCTTTAGTTTTGAATTTTGTGTTTTTAGAGAATAAAACATAGGTTTATATAAGGAAAAACAACCAAGGAACATGTGGTTAGAATTTCAGAAGTCTGTAGCCAGAAAAAACTTAAGTATTGTGAGGATTTTTAGGAAATAGGCTAAATATAGTTAGTAGGTTAAAATACAAATACTTACTTGTTTTTGTAAAAAAAAATATTATACTAATTTATATATCTTTTACTGATACAATCCCTAATTCTCGTCGTAATTTAATAAAAGAATTTTCTAATAGTGGTTTAGTGAAGATATCTACAATCTGGTTTTCAGTTGAGACATATTCTAAATTAATAATATCTTTTTCGATGTTGTCACGTAAGAAGTGATGTCGGATATCTATATGTTTAGTTATGGAGTGATTTATTAGATTTTTAGGTAAATTTATTTCACTAGGATTTTTGAGTACTTGTTGCATATAAATTACTTGTGCACATGCTAAAGCAGCAAATATGTATTCGGCTTCACATATAAAGAGTGATACACAGTTTAGTTTCTTACTAAACCAAGATACAATGATTTTCCAATGAAATGGCACGTATCACTTGTACTTTTCCTATCCGTCCGGGATCCACCAAAATCAGCATCACTGTAAGATATTAATTTGAATGGACATCCTTTCGGATAAAAAAGACCGAAGTCCTTAGTATTATTAAGATATCTTAAAATCTGTTTCACTGCTCATAAATGTGACTCTTTTGGATCTGATTGAAATCGTGCACATAAGCATACACTCATCATAATATCAGGAGGACTTGCAGTTAAGTAAAGTAATGAAACAATCATACTTCTATATAATTTTTTATCAACACTTTTTCCTTTTTCATCTTTTTCAAGATGAACAGAAGTACTCATTGGAGTTGGCTTTCCCGAAGTGTTGTCTAGACCAAAACGTTTAATTAAATTATTACAATATTTTTCTTAATAAATAAAAATACCATTTGAAATTTGTTTAATTTGTAATCCTAAAGAATATGATAATTATCCCATATGAGACATTTCAAAGTCGTTTGACATTATTGTAGAAAATTCTTTACATAAATTTTCATTAGTTGAACCAAAAATTATATCATCTGCGTAAATTTATACAATTAAAATATCTGTATTTGTGTTTTTAATAAATAAAGTTTGATCTGCTTTTCCTATTCGAAAACCAGAATTTATTAAAAAATTAAGTCTATCATACCAAGCACGAGGTGCTTGTTTCAAATCGTATAAATCCTTTTTAAGTTTATATACATAATATGGATATTTTTCATGTACAAATAATAGTGGTTGTTCTACATAAACATTTTCTTTAGTAAAACCATTTAAGAAAGCACTTTTAACGTCCATTTGATAAAGTTTAAAATTATGAAAACTTGTGTATGCTAAGAGAAAGCGTATAGCTTCTAGTCTTGCTACGAGTGCGAAAGTCTCTTCATAATCAGTACCTTCTTCTTGATTATACCCTTGAGCTACCAATCTAGCTTTATTTATGTAACGAACCGCAAATCCGCACTATTTGAGTTGACTACATACATCACACGTCCAACCCAAATATCACAGAAATACGAATCATCTTTTTAGAAGAAAAAGGTAGAAGAAGAATAGAAATACCAACACAAAATCTCACATCGCAGCGAAACAAAATATAATATATCATAACTTTGAAATACAAAATTTTAACTGTATAACATACACTTATCAGAGTACAACACTTACAACACAGCGGAAATAAAAATGCTATATATCTAACACTGAAGCCTCCCACTCCAAGCTCCTTTACATAGATCTTTAAAATCCTGAACTACTTGACTGCCCATACAAATTTGGGCACCCAAGAGTTTAGGTAAAACAAAACAAAATAAACTCTGGGTCAGTCATGGAACTGGTATGAGTAAACAATTTAAAACAGTTTGAGAAAATAAAAGATATCTCATAAGAGCACGCCGTATAACACTGAACAGGTTTTTCTCTTATGAGAATCCAAAACACTTGATTTAACTTTCAAAATCCTTTTGAAAGAAACGATAATCTTTATATCAAAACTCTTTTGATATTATAATAATGTCTAAATCAAATAAATAGAAATCTAGTGGAATGCTTTCATCTCACGCTCCGCATGTATATATTATACAGTCAAAACCGCGGGCACTTATTGGGTAATGCATTTCCAACTATGACAAGGTATGGAACCACCTTTCGATAGTGTATCTCTAGAGGAGAATACACTGGGTACAACAAGAACATCTTGTAACCTGGCCACACATAACCGACCACTCATTTCGCTTGAGTGTATCGAATGTATATCACCAACGGTTGGGATTAGCAACCATTTCCCGAATGGGACAGAATCGAATAGAATAAAGAATTAAATGAATTTATCTAGATAGGTGATAATACACCCTAATGGGAGCTACCCACTTAGCCATGCTGCCTGCCCAATTTTTGTCATTTCCCGGTTGTTGAGGCCTGAGGCTACGATTACTTATCATTCATTGATAACACAATCACTTTGAATGTCACATTGTCAGATCCGTTAATCATTAATTGATTTGCACAAATATATTCTGGATATTATGCTAGGAGAATAAATTCTCTGCCACCATATATATTTATACAGACCAACGTATGTGATCATTGGAAATACTCTGTCGGACATTCGTCCATACACTTCGTTCTGGGATAGAACAAAACCGAAGGCACAATTTCTATTAATAGAAAGTCCTTGCACTTTACTCCATCCTCGATTATCTTCATATAATCTAATTCGCAACGTTACTGCCAATACAAAGTGGTTCTCAGATAAAATCCAACCGGTCTCTCCATATTGACAACGATATTGGCAAATACTTCGATAGTCGGTTATTTAACTATCGAAGAAAAACAAACATCCATTCAAAACATCAAACAATCACTAGGCCCCTTAATTAATATTTCATTAATTAAATCACTTATCCATTTCCTTACCAATATTGGTTAACCCAATATTTTCAATAATCATCTTGGCCTCTTACGCTATTTGGAAAACATTTCCATATATCGCCATCTTTTATTTTCTATATTTAGAAAATATCTTCTATGAATAATTGGAAAACATTCCAATTACTTATCTCTTTCCGGAACTCGGTTATTTTTATACTTAGGAAATATTTATGATATATTTCCAAAATCCCACTTACTTGGGTTAAAATGAATGTTGTGTAAAACATCATTACAACAACCCAAAATATTTCATTCAACTAAATTTCTTTAAACATTTATCTCTTAGACTGAATCCTCCTATTTATCAGTTAATAATTAAATCAATCAAGTTGGGGTATAATTACCTTTCAGACCTTGACTGAAATCATCATTAACTTCAAAATAGACAAGACCACTTGCCTCGAATAATCAACACCATACAAATCAATTATTCATTTTTAAACCCGTATACGTTTCTCTTTCTAATTTTACCACATTTAATTACAAATTTCCTTTTTGTTTATAATATTCTATTTTTAAGTTTGTTTCCTTATCGAATTCTATATATATATATATATATATATATATATATATATATATATATATATATATATATCGATACATTGATTTCTAACTATCGATTTTTCTTAGAAATATTCTAACTCCTTAATTTTCCGGAAAATTTCGCCGTAATCCCCTTTGTACAGGTCACTCGGTACAACTACAAAACGCCTCTTTGGGCCCTTTCCATTCAAAAAGAAAATCAAAAAGCCAAGTAGCTTGCCGATTCGGCGCATAAAACCTCACATGAAATTTAAAAATGTACCTTTTTGTCGGGAACTAAATTTATAAACTTCATTCTCTTCATTCCATACCTGTTTAACACATATGCGTCCATTTCAAATTTATTCCAACTCAATCTAGTCATTTTAACTCAATTCGCTAATTTATTCTTTGATCGGCTCTTTTTCCTATTTCATTTTCTATTTGAACATATCACATTCAAAAATATTTTAACTTGCTTACTACCATTCAAATTCCATTTCAATTCAAGTTTCATATTCGATTTCGAATATAAATTTACAAATCCAATTTACTTGTCTAAAACCCAATTTCGATTCAAAATTCTATTTACTAATTGTTCTCCAAATTAGTAAATTCTATTTGATTAATTAAAAATATGATTTTTGTTTCAAAAATCATTTCATTTACATAACTTGAGTTTGTATTTATTTTACAACTCAAGTCTGGATTTTTCTAATGGAAATTCGGATTTTATTTACTTAAAATCCTTATATTTATTTAAATAAACCATTATGGTTTTATAATGGTTATGGCGCTGTTTTTCTGAAAATTTGATTTTGATATAACTCAAAATCTATACAACAGAATTCATATTTTCCTCTTCCATTAGAAAACTATTATTCAACCGGTCCTGACGATACTTGTTTCAAAGAATTCCGACTTAAATTGAGTTCTATATACTCAATTGATGTTCGGAATGCCAATTTACGAACAGCAGCGCTGCGGCGAGTTCGTTTTAATTATATTTATTTATAAATGTTTAAATTTCATTTATAAATAAATTTCAAATCCATTCTAATATATTTTAATATATATATATATATATATATATTAATCCAATTTTCCCAATCTAATTTAAATACTCCGATTATCCCTAGTCGTCGACTATTGCAGCACTTAATTACAAATTCAATCACAACTCCATTTTAATATTAATTTCCAATTCCTTTAGGAATGACTTGCTTCATAAAATTCGATGAAATCAAATTCCCAATATAATTTCTTAGATTTATCTCAATTTGTTTTTATATTCCGAATATCGAAATAAAACTCGTCGTTCCTTTTCTTAAACAATTTCCAATTCACAGTTAAATTCATATTTGAATTTAAACTCTAAATTATCAAATGATAATTTATTTTGCTAGATTTATAACATCATTTGTAAATCCATCTTTCTTGTTTTATATATTAAAACAAGCTTTCCATTTCGAATTCCCTTTGAAATCTAATTCCTTTTATATTCTGAATTCCAGAAAAAAAAACCGTTGCTTCCTTTTCAAAATGATTTCAACTTTCTATTTTTAAATTCAAACTTGAATTTAAAACTTTAAATTATCTAATGACAATTATCCCCCTTTATTTATAAACATCGTTTATATTACCTGTTTATCTTTTAAACTAGTCTCATTTCAAATCCATTTGAAATTATAATTTCTACTTTGGAAAAATAATTTTCCCTTTTATAATTCACACTTGTATTTATATTTTCCCGACCAATGATAATTCATTTCTCTTCATTTATAAAAATGTTTATAAATTCACTTTAGTTCCCTGATTATCTAATGAAAATCATTCCATTTTATTTATAAACATCGTTTATAAATTTACATCAATTTCCTGTATTGTTTAATTTATAGACATCGTTTATAAATTCAATACTTGTTTTATTTATTCAAAACAAGTTAATATGTCTCAGTCCATTCGAAATTCGAATTCTATTTTTAGAAAAATAGATTTTCCTTTTAAATCTCAAAATATCCTTTTATGATATTTTTATAATTAACATTTTGGTCCTAGTGATATTTAAACAATCAAACCACTCGATTATCAATCAACACATCATATACGATAATATATATATATATATATATATATATATATGAAAACAAACAATAATAAAATTTGAGGAATCCAGTTGGATCCCTCCAACCTGTTTTCCTGCATCCACAGACGTTAGTCAACATAAATAATACCCATCCTGCTTCGAGGTAGGATATCGCGGTATAGAAGGTCATCCACTATCATAGCGTGGGGCGTACAGGGTCATCCGCTAATGGTACTGCGGGCATTCGCTAATGATACTGCGGGAATCCAACCACCAATATATTATATAATAACCACAATCACCAAGCCTAATAACTAATGTATATTTAATATAGCAACAATAAAATTCCAGTGCATGCAAACAACCAACAAACAATTATTTTTAACTAATAAAAATAATTCTAAGTAAATCTAAGTAAGATTTAATCACCTTGACTTTTCTATTTTAATCAGTTCGCCTGGTTCTTGCTTTTGAACTATTTAAATTCCTAGCATCCATCCCATATTTCATATTTGCAGTCGCGAACCATCCTTGTCAAATACCGTATACGTTTTACCTTGTATTAGCAAAATGATTATATTTCCAGTTATCGATCCATACCATGATTAGTTAAATAAATTACTAGTTTAAAACTATGTTAATGCATTAACTTTTAAATTCTAAAATTAATTAACATACTTACCCTTACATTCTAAGTCGAAGCTCCATCTTCCGATCCTGTTACTTTTATATAAAGCTCATCATAAAAACAAATCATCACTGTATAGCGTCAAAAACTACACGGCTCCATTGTTCACACCCTACCCCTCCAGCTCTTCGCTGCCTTCCAGTAACCAACTCACCAACCAATTTTGTTGTGATACTCGACCTTCCTTGCTTCCTGGCAAGTTCGAAACCTACCAAAAATACAATCTCAAACAGCCGTAGGTCATCTCTCTCTCCTCATTTATCAACAAATCCAATACCTGAGACTTCTTCAACAAAGCTTAGCATCACGTTCTTTGTTTGAGACATGAAACTCAACACCCTATAGACATCGCTTCTCCTCGAACCAAGTGAATAACATCAACCCATACCCATCACGAATTAACCCAATCTCGGAGCCTCTTCCAATAATCACGAAATCACCTAGTTCGATTACACGCTTACCCAAAAGCTCCAACTCGAAATCGCTTTTTCAACCCCAACCTTCATCTTTGAGCTATCGCGACTCCCCCTTAGTTGAACGACTCGAGCTATGCCTTGCGAGGCAGATTCAATTCGCCATCTTTGTTTTTATCAGAATGATTTTGATTTTGGAACCAGGGATCAAGCGGTCCTTTCTTTACAAATGAGGCTTCTGATTTTAGTTAGAAAATAAAAGGATCCAATTTTAAATGTTGAGGATCTAAGGGAGCGGATTTTATTCATTTTCAGAAGAAAGAAAATAAAAGGGGAATAAGCGTCGATTTATAGATGAGGAATACTTAAGGATTAAGGAATAGGTCTGCGTTTTAACTTAGCTAGGGTGACTTTTGTGTACTTTCATTGGGATTACTTAGCATGGAAGGAATTATATTTTTATTATTTTGTTTTGAACCGGTACCATTTTATTTAATTTAACATACCTCATGATTCTGAACTCCTTTATGAACACAACAACCGGCATTTCTTGGGTTAAACCACTATTCTGAACACACTGAGACAGGTTTCAAAGCCTCATTTGATCATGTGGAGAATATATTAATTTAAACTGGTATAAATAAAATTCAAAACAATTAATTTCTTGAAAATAAATTAATATTATTATTCTAATTCAAACGGAATTATGTATTGATCGTCTGAACTGTTTTCAATTCAATTTTAACTTTGAATTCGAATAAATTCATTTTCATATTTCGATAATTATATATATATATATTTGAAATAAATCGTATATCTGTTATTAAATTGATAACTCAATATAAAAATCCATTTATATTATCAATTCAATACTTAAAACCACATTAAATATTTAAAATAATTTTTTTGGAAAATCCGGGTTGTTACAATTTCTTGTAATATTTCCAAGTTTGCCAGCCTTGATTTTATATACGCATTTTGTACCAATAACTGATTGATCGTTAGATCGAGGTACTAATTCCCAGACATTATTACGTTCGAATTGATACAATTCATCTTGCATAGCTATAATCCAATAGTCCTCTATAGAGGCTTCTTTTGGATTTTTGGGTTCAATGGTTGAGAGAAATGCTAGATGACCCATTTGATTTAGTTGACTTCTTGTTCGAATGTGTGAGTCGATTTCACCAATAATGTTTTGTGTAGGATGGTTTCCTAGAATTTTGGGAGGTGATCTAATATGTTCTATGGAATTATTTTCCGTATTTTCAAGACTAGTATTCTCAACTATTTCATCATCATCTTTGTTCTTCGTATTTTTATAAACTTTTCATCAAAAGATACATGTATACATGCTTCTATAACATTAGTACATTTGTTGAAAATACGATAAGCTTTACTATGTTCTAAATATCCAACAAAAATTCCATGATCAGCTTTTGCGTCAAATTTTCCAAGTTGATCGTTAGTATTAAAAATAAAACATTTAGAACCAAAAACTTTAAAATATGAAATGTTTGATTTCCTTCCGTTAAAAAGCTCGTAAGGAGTATTTTCAGTTAAAGGGTGAATAGAAATTAGATTTATTACGTAACAAGCAGTTGCTACAACTTCTGCCCAAAATTGTTTAGGTAAAGTACTTCCATTAAGTAGAGTTCTAGCACTTTCTTGTAAAGTTTTATTCTTTCTTTCTACAACTCCATTTTGTTGTGGAGTCTAGGGAATGAAAAATTACGATTTATTCCTTTCTTTTTACAAAAATTTTCAGAAGATTCATTCTCGAATTCTCCAACATGATCACTTCGAATGTTTTTAAGTTTTAAATCTTTAGAATTTTGAATCTTTTTTATGAAATCTTTAAAGTGTCCAAAGGTATCACTTTTATTTTTCATAAATATAGTCCAAGTATATCTTGAGAAATCATTAATTATTACAAATACATAGCGATTGTGATTTAATGATTAAACTTGAGTAGGAACAACAAGTCCATATGTAGTAGTTCTAATGGTTGTAAAGTTGAAATAACCTTTTTTGATTTAAAAGAAGATTTGTTTAATTTTTCTATTTGACAGTCTTCACATAGATGGTTTATTTTAAACTTTATTTTTGGTAGACCTTTTACTAACTCATGTTTCGAAAGTCTTTGTATAGTTTTAAAATTTATATGACAGAAACGCTTGTGCCATAACCAAGATTCATTGTTATTGGCAATCAAACACATTTCTTTATTATTATTTACTTTCATATTTAAAACATAAATATTTCTATCTCGATTTCCTTCAAAAATAATATTTTGTTCTTTGTCAAAAATACTGCATTTGTTTTCAGAAAACATTATTTTAAAACCTTTGTCACATAATTGATTAATACCAAGTAAATTATGCTTTAAATTTTTAACTAAGGAAACATTAGTAATAAGAGGTAAATTTGAGATACCATAGTTGCACACATCTCCTTTGCCAACGATAAAACCTTTTGAGTTATCTCCGAAGGTGACTGAGCCACCATCAAAGTATGAAATATTGGTTAGCATATCTTTGTCTCCGGTCATGTGTTTTGAGCAACCACTGTCTAAGATCCATTTCTCTTTTTGAGTCGGACCTGCAAAAAATATTAATAAGCACATTGGTACCCACTTTTTGATAGGGTCCTAAGAGTTGGGTCTTAGGAAGCCAAACCCAAGTGGGTTTAGTATCCCTTTTGTATAGATAATTTTTATTATTATGCACAGATTCCATAAATGAGTTAATATGTTTGTTTCTAATCAAACTATTATTATTTTTTGGAACCCATATTTTAATTTTTGAATTTTGATTCGTCTTTAATTTTTGAATCAATTTTCCTCTTTAGTTTACTATTTTTTTATAGGAGGAATTTTCTTATTCTTTTTAAAATCCTAAACCATGTTTATTTAAAGATGGTTGAGAACTTTCTATAATTCTTGATAAATTTTCTCTACCCTTATTAAATTAAGAAATATTTTTAGAGATGGTTTCTAACTTAGTTCGAATAATTTTATTTTCTAATTCTAATTCTTTCATTTTAGTTTTCAACATGTGATTCTCAGAAATAATTTCATCATTCTTTGTCTTTTGGGTTTCGATTTCTTGACTCAAAAGAGAAAGCTGACTATTTGAATTTGTAAGAGTATTTTGAACTTTTCCAAGTTCTTCTTCTAAAATTATTCTTTCATCTTTCAACATATCTCTTTCAAATTCAGCTTTATTCTGATTTTCATGAGTTTCTTTAAGCCTTTTCTTTAGAGTTTTTATGATATTTAAAAGTTCAACATTAACATCTATTAATTCTTCATAAGATAAGTTACTTACATCAGATTCTTAAGCCATGAAGCATACGTTTGCTTGTTCATTTTCGCTTTCATTATCACAGTCACTATCTGATGAATCAGAATCTTAGTCGTCCCATGTAACAGAAAAAGCCTTCTTCTTGAATTTATCTTTCTTATTCTCATTGTTGAAGTTTTTCGGATTTTCTTTCATTTGTGGATAGTCCTTTACCATATGACCCTTCTTATGACAATTGGAGCATTCCAATTTTAAGGATGAAGGTTTGTTTGAGGTATTCTTTTTGAAATTTCCTTTCCTATATTTTAGAAATTTCTTATAGTTTTTGGCAATAAAGACTAGATCTTTGTATTTTGATTCAGATTCCTCTTTATCAGCATGAAAGGCCACATTCTTCTTTTCTTGAGTTGATTCCCTTTTTGCTTGAAGGTTTACTTCATAAGATATGAGATTTCCTATTAGTTCTTCTGGTTTTATAGCTGATAGGTCATTTGCTTCTTCAAATGCCAGTACTTTTCTTTCCCAATCTTCATTAGAGAGTTTGTTACTTTTGATATGACATCAAAGTCACTATATTTTTCTCCTAGTCCTATCAATGCATGTAAGATGTCTTGAAATCTTGAATATATTTCATTGATAGTTTCATTTTGTTTCATCTTGAATTTATGGAACTGGTTTTTGAGCATTGAAATTTTTGTTTGTTTGACTTTGTTGGTTCCTTCATGGATAGTTTTGAGTGTTTCCCAAATTTGATATGTTGATGTACAAATGCTAACACAATTGAACTCATTTCTATCAAGAACACAATATAGCATGTTCATTGCTTTTGCATTTGCATTTGCCTCCACTTTTTGAACTGTTGTCCAAGTTGAATATTATGTTGTAGGTGCCGTGAATTCTTTTTGAGTAGCGTTCCATGCACTAAAACCACTTGCTTGCATATAAATCCTCATTCTCGTAGCCCAATAGTTGTAGTGCATTCCATTGAATAGAGGTGGTCTTTGAGTAGATTGTCCTTCGGCAAAAGTAGTTAAGCTAGTACTTTGGTTATTCTCCATTTTATCAAGGTATCAAATAACGATGTTACGGTTATAGGATGGCCTTGCTCTGATACCAGTTGAAAGAGTCTATACAACGGTATGATCGTGTAGAACGGAGTATAAGGTAATATATATATAGCTGAGTAGTAAGTAGATATCACACAGTCGATTTATACTGGTTCGGACCACTGTCCTACGTCCAGTCCCAGACTCAATTCTGCTATTTCACTATCACTAACACCCTTACTTTAGTCGGAGGAATAGGTTCACATACCCGAACATCCGAACGTGATTTCTTGCCTCAACTGTTGAAGAGGTCTTCCTTAATTCAGAATAATTGATGACTTATTTGTGTTCTTGTTAACACGGATATGTCGATATACAGTACACCCTTCCTATAGTCTTTCCTTGATGATAAACATGAAGCATATGAAAGATTATGGAAGATAATATTAAAAATAGTGTGCTTTTTGGAAATAGAGAGCTTTAAGTAAGATAGAATAAGTTAGAATGAGATTCGGTGAAATGATCGGTTAATCAAGTCTCTATTTGTAATATACAAAGAGTTACAACTGATCATGAAGAGATTTCATCAAGAGAAATGAATTAGAAAGTTGTGACTCTTCATAATAGGTTGCAACTCTTCGTAATCAGATGTCAGAAAATATTATTCAGATGTCGGTTTTTTTTTAAAGTGAAACAACAAGAAAATAGTACATTTTGTAGCAGTTTCAGACGTTTGAAAATTCAGAACAGACATCTGAATATTATGGAAAATTTAATTTTGTCTCAACAAACAGACGTCTGTCTGATTTAATCAGACGTCTGTTTTTTGGGCAAAACTTATTCATTGCCTCTTTTAAATGTGAAAACATATATTTATGATATGTGTGTGTGTGTGTTTAATCATCAAGGAAGACTTTAACATGAAAATGTAGGACTAACAGACTCTTACAACATATTCAATCTTCATTTTGGTGTTCTTCAATCTATTTGTCTAATATCTTCCTGCAAAACAAAGTTGGTCAATATAATGTATATGTAGTTGTCATAGTCAAAACGCTATATAGCGAGATTCAACAGAATTTTCCAAAGTAAAGTTTTTCCAATTTAATATATTAAATTGGAATTGAGTGGAATTCGACTTAGTGATAATCGAATTGAGCTTCTGTGAAGGAAGGCGTTTACTATTTATGGAATTTAAAAGGACTTGCCGTTATTCCACTTATAGTATTAGTCTGATTCGGAAATTTATATTGATTATATACTGTTATGATTTCCGTGAAGGTTCCGGTTTAATGGAAGATGATTTTGGGCTTATCGTGAAATGTGTTTTAAATGACATTGGTTCTTTAACCCAAGTAAAGGAAGGATTTCTTTCTTAAATTTGAATAATCATTAAGTAATGATTTTTGAGATTAGAACTAAGTGGAGTTTTAACGAATCCTTAATTATATAGAAATGTGAATAAGGTAATTAAATTTACCGAATTCAAGAAATGTTCGAGAATGGAGTACCACTAGTTTTACTCCATGCGATAGTTAAATATTCAATTAGATTTGAACGTTAAGTAGTAATTGAATTTACCGATAACACAATGAGTGTTAAATATGGAGGACTACTAGTTTTGCTCCATGAGATGAATAGGTTCGGATAATAAAATAAATGACTACTTCGGTAAGGCTCGTTAATTCCGGCTAGTTGATAAACCTTAATTTGGTTTAAGTTGTGAAAAGATATTATAAAATGTTTTAAAATGATTTCCAAGAATGTTTGAATAAAAGGATATTCTGGATTGGAATGAGGCGTATGATGTGTTTTTATAGCACTTGATTATAAGATACGCGAGTTATCTAGAAAGACTGGGTTTAACCCATTCTAAATAACTGTTACGACGAATAAAAGTCGATGATATAAAGACAGTGCTTGAAGACCGGAGATCTGCACATTGTTTGGATGATTACTGATGTCTTGATTGGGATGTATGCCCAAGAAAAGGTAATAAGTGGTGATTTTCCATACGTACTTGGAGATCGACCGGATATGCGAGTGCCTCTCTCCTGTATTGGACATATGGGACGAGGAATAAGGTGCCTCCGGTTTTGTTCAGACCCAGAACGGACTTGCAAACGGATGGTGTGTTTGACATTGTATTCCTTTATGTTGTATTCATTGATCTCTACTAAATATATATCTTTTTGGTGGTGGAAAAATTATTCTCTTTCTTAACACCCTTCTCTGAGACGTACGGGCTTAGGGGTTATATATTGGTGGAAATCAATGGTATGGTACGGATTGACAATGTGGCATGCAGAGTTGCATGGATCAAGGCTTTTGGTTAAAAGCAGAGTCTTGTGATTGATGATCAAATCACAGCTTTAAGTAGCGCAGCTTTGTGTAGCATTAATTTGCGAGCTTCACACCTCGGTATGAACCAAAAATGAGATGAGGACCGCAGGGAAATGGATATAAGTTGGTTTCTAGCTATGCGTGATGTCATAGTATGGAGCCTAGACATTATACTTTTGTGGATGTGGGATTATGATGGAAATCGAGGTACCTCGGATTTGATATCAGGGCCGACTAAAAAGCTCCTGACTGGTCGACATACTGACCTTGTGATAGGTTCGATAGAACTGGCTAACGTATTGTTTATGGAATTGCCAATCAGCGATGACTGTCCGGCCCTATCGCTAACCTAGTGTTTCCCAGAGGCGTGATCCTGAGGCATTGCTAGTGTGTCTCGAAATTGGTGAGGAAGATTGCATGTCTCGGTTCATAGATGGAAACCTAATTTCCAATACATGATATTACGGTTTTAGTTGTAAACCTATATGGCGACATAATATATGGTACCTATGCCACCTATGATTGATACATTTATATTTGAAGTTGATTTCTTCACTGTGCACTAATAATAATAAAAGTTAAATTTCGCGTATCAAACATGTTTGGCTATTATAAGGTAAAACTCTATCCTCCGACTTACGTTGCATTGTGTGATGGGACCTGATTCTTATAATAGCTTCATTTTTTCCTTTTAACATTGCGCTGTTTGTTTTATGGTATTCTTGGAAGAAAACCCGTTTCATGTTATACAGCGCGGTCCCTTGATTTACCTAACATAAAAATAAAATTAATAACTATTTTAGTTCTCACACTAGTCCCTTGACTGACTCGGAATTTATTGTTTTAACCTAAACTCTGGGTCCTATATTTACCACACGGGCAACTAGTAGTTTTGGATTGTAGATATTTCTTTTCACAAGATCCTGGATTATGTCTGGAGCTATATTCAGAATGCTTTGTATCCGTGTATTTCTTTCAGTTGTGATAGTTGATGTTTTCCGCTGCATGTTATGTTTATGAATTTAAATGTAATTTCTAAATCTCTGATATATATATTCTTTCCATTGTAAATTGCTTATTTGTACTCTGATATCTTGTAATCTGATTTAAATTATTGTAATAGCAATGAAATGTTCTCATGTTTGTGTTCTAATGCGTCGTGTTCTCATTACAATCCGCGTTTTCCCATCTCTTCAGAGGCCGAGCAAATTCGGGGAGTAACAGAACCAGAAGGGTTACAAACCCATATACCATTCATACCTTCATTTCTAGAGTTATTGCCATTTCCTAGACACTTTTATTGACTTTTATCATTTTCATTCTCTATTTCACCTTCTTCAAGAAAATTTTCTTTCTTATTAATTTTCACATCAAGATTGCTCATTTTCATATTATTTCCCTTGTCCTCTGAAGAAACTATTAGGGATTGAGCAATGGGGCGTTAAGGAAAAACTAACACTAGAGAGGGGGCAAATAGTGTTTTTGAGAATTTAAACCAGATCCAAAAACTTAAATGATACGTTATATTAATCAAACACCACAGAAACAATCACAGACACAAAATCGAACACAAACACAAAGATAAACAAAAATAAAATGCAGAAAAGGAAAGAGCACACCGGATTTTATACTGGTTCGAATTACTCCTATGTTCAGTCCCACACAACGCGGGATTGCGCTGAGTTTTATTATTATATCAATATCCAATTACACCCCTTGATTTCAAGTCTACAAGGTTAACACTGCTCCCGTTCCTTGATTTCACGGCAACAAGGAAAACACCGATTTCGTTCCTTGATTTCACGGCTACACGGAAAACACCGATTACCCAAACACTTCCCAAATGATTGCAATAGCCATGTAATTCTTCAATAGCACTTCGATTCAGAGAGTAATGAGTAGAAAGAGAGAAGAGATGAAGTTTTATGTAAATAGAATTGAATTCAGTAGAGTATAAATGTAGAAATCCTAAAAATGAGAAAATATAATGGTGTAAAGAAAAGAGATGAAGATGGGAAAGAAGAATGATGAAAAAAATAGAAACCAACCCCTATTTATAAGATTTGAAAGGTTGCAACGCTTTTGGAACATTACAAATAGTGAAAAGATACTTCCTTTCAATTTTGAAAAAAATGACAGTTATATGTTGACATAGGCACAAATGTACGTCGACATATGCCTTTGTAAAATTGGATTTTGAACATTTTTGAAGTGTTTTGATATATATATATATATACAATTCTGGAAATTCTTGAATTAAAACATAGTATTATAAGTAAGTATTATAAAGTTGAAAATCATTTGAAACCATAAGTATAGACTATATAAACATATTTATAAAATTATAAAGTTTAAAACTATATAAATATAACGTATATAAGTATATAATATTTAAAACTTATAAACTATAAAACTTGAGATTAAAATCAAAAGTAAAATAGAGAAAGTAAAGTAGAAAAGATAAAATTAAAGATAGAATTTGAAAATAGAATTTGAAATCAGAAATTGAATACTTAAATGTGAATTTGAATTTAAACTTGAACCTGGAGTGCTATTCAGAGTCTTACATAAACTAGACTCTATTACTATATTTATCTTGAAATCTTGATTACTCATGAGTCTTGAATCATCTCTGAATTCTGAATCTCTAGAAGCTCTTAAAATGTACAGTCTTCAGTATTAATTCATGTATATAAATCCTGCATATGTGTGTGTGTGTATATATATTCTAGGCAAAAGTGTTAGTATATATTTTATAATCAATTAATATTGAAATAAGTTTGTTGTCATCAAAACTCCATTCTCCAACAATCTCCCCCTTTTTGATGATGACAACCTTACTTTATAAAATATCGTACCTGTTGATGACGATCGTTCTAATGCTCCCCTTGTCCATATGAATCCTATAAACTAATTCTATATTTTATAATTTCTCCCCTTTGGCATTATCAAAAAAATTCTAAAACTACTCCCCCTAAATCCTATATCTATTTATACATACCCTATAATATTTGATTATATTCTAAAGTACTAGTATAAATAGCTCCCCCTAAATTTATGCTATAAAAGTTTCTAATAAGTATCCTTATATCTCCTTCTAAATCTATGATTCTAAACCTAAAAGATTATAACTCCCCCTAAAATTATGGCTATACTAGTCTAATAAACTAGATAGAAAGATAATAAACTAAGCAAAACCAATCGAATTTTATAATCAATTCAACCAAGCAAATCAATCCAAACAAATCAACAAACAATCAATTCAAACAAACAATCTAAACAACCAAAGCAATAGTATATGTCAATTCAGAAGCACTTTGAAACTTCAACTATTCCTTAAAAACTATAAAACTCCTCCTTAATCTAATACATGACTAAACCTAGCCTATACTCTAATTCCCTTAAAACTATAATAAGACTTCATTCCAGACTAAGAAATAATTCTGATAAGGTATCTTAAAACTACGATAAGTTAAGTAAAGCAATTTAATCCAAACAATCAACTAATTTAAGTTAATCTATTAACCACTAATGAAATTTAACCACGTCAAGTAAATCAATCAAGTTATTCAAGTCAAACAAATTAAACAAGCCAAACAAGTCAATCAATCCAATCAAGCCAAACAGTTGAAATAAGTAAATCAAGTCAAAGTAAATATGTTATGTATTAATATTCCTATATATTTCTAATTAGACAAAAACTACTCATAAATTATATTTGTTATGTGTGAAGTTAAAGTTAACATGTAATGCAATGTTGGTTATAATGCAGTATGAACTATTTGTCATATGCGAAGTAATATAAAATGATATATTAAATAAAATGCAAATTATAATGTGAATGATTTTAATATATAATAATGATGTATGATATGATGTGTAATGATAATATGCAGAATGATTTGGAGATGATATCCATTTCAATAAAATATATTCAAAGTACTGTTAGATCAAAATTTGGACCCAACACCCAAATTGTCCTGATTCGTAAAGAATTATATCTGGAGAATGAAGAAAAAGAAGAAAACACACAGAATTTATAGTGGTTCGGCGTTAATGAGCCTATGTCCACTTTATATGTTATCGATTATACTTTGAATGCTAGTACAATCAATGATTTCTCTCAAACTCACTTTTACAATTGTAATTTCTCTCAGTAATCTCGTAACAAAACTGACAAGAAATAGTGGTATGACAGTAATGGCGGAATCAGTGCTTAATGCTGCCAAAAGATCCTGAAAAATGCCAAGCTCCGGGCTATTTATAGCTGATTTTGTCAGGCGGATCGCGGTCACACGTGGCACAGATCCCGAGAATATCGGATCGTATTGCAGCTTGATGAAGAATTAGTCAAATTAGCCGTTGTGGACAGGTGTCGCGATTCCCTTAAATATCGGATCGAGCAAGGAGAAGGAATTGGTCAAAGTGACAGTTGGGGACGCTGGATCCGTGCATCTCGGATCGCCGAAGACTAGCTCGTGCTTGAACAGGTCAGAGGCTTCGTTGTGCATCAGGGGATCGGATCGGTCTATGCTGGGTAGTTGTGTATGTACGGATCGAGTTGTGTAGAAGTAGTCGGATCCCTGATGCAATGGGGGCGATCAGATGGGGGGCGATCCGATGCAATGGGGGCGATCCGTGAGGGGCGACCCTCTGGTGCGATCCGATCCTTCATGGACTTAAGGAACGCAGTTTCATACTTTCTTCTTGTGAGTGAACCTTGGTGGCTTGGTCTAAAAGCTAGCCAACATTTTGCCCCCTTGAAGTATGTTTTATCGATGATGGAACATGCTTTGAAACTATAGAAACGTCTTTTCATAAAGAGATGCAAATCAGTTGTAGCGTCTATCCGAAAGGCCATATCACTTACGGAAAGTTGTCTCTTTGCTCGCTATAAATACCGGATAAATCTTTAATAGTTTCCCTGTTTATTGGACAATTCTTTTCTGGGATCTTTCAGAGTCTTCATCATCGAATCTACCAGGTGCATTTTTGAATTTTCATTCCTGTCGGTCATTTATCGGTTTGGATCGCATGTGCGAGTCACGGTCCGTTAGCAAGTTGTTCGTCTTGTCCTTTGGTGAGCATTTGGGCCTCTTCACGGAACGAGACGGGCTTCTCTTCGAGACGTGGTGGGCTTTTGGTTCGCGGCCCGCCTATTTTCACAGATCGAATAAGACAAAAAGGGGGAGACTAACGGTCGCCCCTTTGCCTATATAAATCGATCCTCACCCTCATTCTTCTCCTCTTCTTTCTTCTTTCGCAGCCGCCGCCAATTTTCTTGAGAGAAAACCCTAAATTTTATTTCCTAATCTCCAATCGATTTCAAACTTTAAGAAGGTAATTAAACAGCTTTTCTTTAGTTTCTATCGTGTTCGCACTGGTTTAGAGAGTGGAGACAGCGGAGTTTTGTAGGATTTGATGATAGTAATCGCGAGCGTGCCTGGTGCGATTCCATGGATTTAAGGATGAAGAGGAGAGTTGAGGAAGAAGAAGGAAGGGATGACCAGGTCGGTTCGTGGGCGACGCCCGAGTTCGAAGCGGTGGTGAGGCGAGGGGAGAGGGAACGGAACTGGAATGTTGATTTGGCTAGTGGATCGGATCGTGGAAACGGCAAAGCTACGGTTCGTGGGGAACTAGACGCGAGTGTCAGATCGTGGAGATACTGGAGCTTCGGGTCGTGGAGGATGGGGGCGATGTGGATCGCCAAGATACCATCGTGATCCGTCTGGATGAATTGGTGCGCTTCACGATTCGAAGCCTTTCCATGATCTAGTACCCTTCCGTGTACCGAGTCCTTCATCACGATCCGTCCACATGTCTCGATCCGAACCTGCCCTGCGATCCGACTGACGAACGATCTGATGCACATGCTGACTAAATAATATGATGCAACTCTAACAAATCGATGAACAGTTAGGTTAGAGCCCTTGAGACGAACATTACGGATTGAACAAATGCATAATCTACCAATTGAACAGCGACCAATGTCTCGATGATTTTGTTGACCTTTGTACCTTTCTTTAATGCATGCACAAGCACACACTGGCACTTGCACACACAGGGGGGATGGGTAGTTTTAATCTTATTCCTCATGTTTACTCGCCTAAACAGTAATGTCGGATAATCACTCCTCTTCAAGATCTAACACAGAGACAGACCCCGAGGTGTCTGAGCACCATAACCCTGAGGTCCCTCCAACTAACCCAAGGGGCAAGGATTCTGGATCCGAGTATGAGGCAACGGAATCAGATCCATCTGAAAGTACTTCACTTGATGAAGAGTCTGAAGTAGACGAACGAGCTCCTGACGAGATTCCTGGCGCACTCGGGATAGAGAAATTTACTGATTCTTTAGCCTCCAAACTCGACGACATAAAGCTTAAAAGAATTTGCCTGAGACATGGGATCCCCTGGGATGATGTGAGGACACCCGGTAGCGAAGATAGACCTCACCTAGCTCCGGAAGGATATATGACAGTCAGCCGGCTTATGTGCTGGGTAGGAGATATTCCTCTATTTCCTCCAATCATGATTGAGACCTTAAAACGATTGAGTATTGCTCCGATGCAGCTTCATCCTAACGCTTACGCAGCTCTATACACTCTATACATCGCATACGCGGAGATCCTGCATACCGAGCTCACATTTAAAGATTTAAAATTCTTTTATCTTTTCAAGCATCACTCCTCGGCAACCCCAAATTTCTCTTTCTTCGAATCGGTAGCGAATAGGAAGGTTCTGTATGACGAATACGGCAATATAGGAGATCCCAAGTCTGATTGGTTCTATATAAAGAGACAGGCTGGGTGCTCAAGAAGATGGCTTAAATCAAGTAAACTATAATCTTTTGACTGAATATCTTG
Organism: Allium sativum; assembly: GCA_030737875.1. Classification (NCBI taxonomy): domain Eukaryota; kingdom Viridiplantae; phylum Streptophyta; class Magnoliopsida; order Asparagales; family Amaryllidaceae; genus Allium; species Allium sativum. The sequence goes on from CM060912.1 coordinate 677,436,381, forward strand.
CTTAAGAAATCGAAGCATTAACATCCCTCCTTCTTTTTTGTTTTTAAGCAGATCACGTTTTTTCCAAGACGCAAGGCTTGGTATACAATAATCGATTGTCTATTCTTCTACAAAGCAGATCCGATTTTCTAAGGATCAAGAAGTGCATCACTGACGAGAATCTTCATAAGCATCGCCTTCTGGATATAAGGTTTGGACTTGGTTCAGGCGGCAAACCTTACAAATACGTGCCCCCAACGGAGGGAGAGGGAACATCACGGGCAGTAGAAACAACTAAATTCCGTAAGAGTCCTTCCCCGATAATCATCCAGGACGACGAGGACCTGAACATATATAGAGGAGATGAGGCCCGTGGTGACAAGTCCAAGGAAGTCCCAGTTTCTCCGGGGGGTTTCCCCTCAAGGACTTCTCTTCCGACCGAACCTGCTGCTCCCGATGACTTGACAGAAGAACAGCTATTTAAAGAGCTGAGAAAAATTCCTTTGCCTAATGATGTATACACAGAAGGGGACTTTGAAGGGGAGCCATTTTTCCCTGCTTCTGAGGAGACCACCGTTCCAATTGGAGGACAAGAAACTACTCAGATGAGCCTGACTTCAGGCCCGTGTCTGTTAGGGGGAATTATATGGGATGCACAAATCACACGCACTGCCTGACCCCACACTTTTATATCAACAGTATCCAAGATTTTAATGTGCTCTTTTCTCCTTTGCAGGAAAGATGTCTCACAGGCGGTCTTATTCTTATCGCTCCCTTCGTGAAGGCACACCCAGTCTTCATCCGAATCCCGAGCGCTCTCGCGGCCTTTCTCACAAGCCTACTTCTTCGCAATCCCGGTCTCCACCAAAATCGACTTCTGGCAAGCTTCCCAGTTATCCGGTACCTCCTGCAGGGGGAAAACAACTTCCTAAAGAGTTAACTCCTCCGAAGAGTGCACCCTCTCACAGCAGGTCGTCAATAAGACACTACGAGCCCAAGGATAAAAGTAAGGATCCAATCAAAGATTCTAAAAAGGAGAGAAGTGACATTGTCCCTTCCAGCCAGCAAGAGTTGGTTGCCCCCGGGTCGCGAGATTACATCCATGGTCCCGAGACTCAAGGTAGGCTGGAAAAGTTGCGGGAACAATTCCCCAACATCTTCTTCGAAAGGATGACGTTTGTTCCAGCCTTGGAACCAGTCCCTAGGAACTGGGATAATGAAGTCATCGGGCACATTCGCCATGTAGCCAGACAGTATGAAGTGATGAAGAAACATGCGGTTAATCTTTCAGAGATCATCCGAACGCTTGAGATGGAAGCACATAGATCCAAGGTAAAAATAGATAACAATGAGAGGGCTAGGACAAAAATGGAGAAGGACTTGGAAGACGCTCAATCCCAACTTGCCTTAGCGCGGAGAGAGGCTGAAAATTATAAGATCGAATTGGAGAATGCTAAGAAACGCTTTCATTCTGAACTTGAATCAAATAGTCAAGAGAAAATGGCCTTAAAGAAGGAGGTAGAGGATCTTAAAATGGCCAATATTGAGTTGAAGACGGCACAGGGCCATTTCGAAGCCGAGAGAGCTGCTTGGGAGGAAGAAAAAGCAAGTCTAAGAGAAAGTCTAGCTTTGGCTGAAGCGGAGAAGGTAATTTTAAATGATCAAGTTGCGGATGCGGAGAGGCGCGCGACTCTCGCTGAAAAGAATGTAGAAAGCGCCATTGAGATGGCTACTGCTTCTAACAATAAACTCCTCGAGAGAGAAAAGGATATTGAAGGGTTTGAAGAGATGATATTTGACTTCCTCGGCCAAGTCCTTAAAACCCGTAACATCTCATGGATCCCTGACTACCACGTTACTTTAGCCAACTTATGGGATGCCATCGTCGAGGGTGAGAAGCAGAGATTAGGAGTTGAAGAGAATGATGAAGATGAACTGATGAAGACCATTCTGAGGGATAACGAGCCCGAGGATCTGGCAGAAGGCCGTCATCTAATTCAAGAAGAAACGGAGAAGGAGAGGGCCCTGGCTAAGGGCAAAAACAAGGTTGATGAAGGTTCGAGCTCAGCGGTAGAGCCCAACACCTCCGGAGTTGAGGAATATCATCCTGATGATCCATTAATTCCTTTGGGCCTAACTTCTGTGGTTGTTGGAGCTTCTGCAGCTAGCCTAGATGGAGGATCAGCGGAAGGTATCTCCCTTTTTTCCCCACAATTTGTCAAAGCAGTTGTGAATTGTCGTCGTCTGGTAGAGCAACCAATCGGATTAATAACATGTGTTCTGTAACGACCCGCATTCTACGCATCGGGGGATCATAGGATATTTATTTCTTTCCCGTATGAGGTCGTATGGTCATGTAACTTTGGGAAACATCTATTAGAGTCATTTCCCATGTTCATGATTTTTGTCGATTTTTAAATGACTGTTTTGCCCTTAGTTGGTACTGTTTTGGCCATAACTTTTGATTGGAAAGGAATTTTGACCTGAAAACACTTCCATTGGATTCGTTTAATGGTTTACCTTTCCGTAGAGTGGTCATAATAGCCGAACGGACTTACCGTTTGGGAGATATAGCTGAAATAAGGTTTGGAGGGTGAAAAACTGCTTAACTGGGCCAAATCGGGTGATTAGTGAGTAGGCCCATAACCCATTTCGGGATTAGGGTTATGGGGAGGCTGAAATGAGATAGAGGATCATTCCATTTCAGTTTTCTAGCCTCCACTTATTACCAAGGAACCCTAATAATGGCCTCCAACCTCTAAATCACCTCCAAATCACCTTTTGATCAAGGATTTGGCTTAGCAACCCCTAATCAAGGAAGATCTATACCAAATCAACATTGGAGCTGCTGTTTAGCATTGAGATTCACATCAAATCAGAGATTCATTTCATATCTTAGTTTATTTTGTGGCTAAGGTGAGTGATTTGCATTGTTTTTCACTAATTACGGCTAGTTATGGTAATTAGCGAAGATTAGCGAAATTATGGCTCAGAAAAATTCCTAAAATTCTAAAACATCATTTTATGTCTCTGATATGAATTTGGGTTAATTTCGACTAATTTTGCAAATCCCGGAATTTGGGGGATTAAGGGGTGATTAGTGATAATTAGCGAATTTATGCATGTTAAAAATCGGAAAAAATATTCAGAAATTCTGAAATATTGTTTTAGACCTCTGATATGAATTTGGGTTGATTTGGTTAAGTTTTGTTAATCATATGGTTAGTTTCACCTAAACATGCTTGAGGGAAAATATGGGGTTTTGGTTATGTTTGATCTATTTAAACCTATCATATTGTTGTTTTGGTGTTTGAGGTCACTTGTATGTGTTGCTATGACTGTATGGTATGTTTTTGATTGATTTCAATAGTTAGAATGGTCGAAAACGCCGTCGAGAGGCGTGTAAACCGTCGCTGGAAGTTGACCCGGATCGGATCGCTTATTCCTCCCACGACCCGACCCGATCGTGGTTAGACCCACAAGACGAATCGATGCAGCGCCGTGCCCAAACTGAAATACTTCGATCTGGATCGCGAATGAGCATTACGACCCGATCCGCGTGGAGATGGAACCCGATTCGATGCGCCCACGATCTACGAGTCGCGATCCGAAGCTAGTCACGATCCGAACTGGAGATGAAGCCACGAACCGTGCTTGGGGAGGGCGAACCGCGATCCGAACCAGATGAGGCCGATCCGATCCGATAAAGAATGTTGAAGGCCGATCCGATCTAATTCGATGGTGATGACCAATAACCCGAGATGCAAAGGTAGTCCAAATGGAAGTTAGAGCTCAGGATCCCGGAACCAGTTGGGAACCAATGAGTTCACTTCATGAGTTGGGCTTTGCTGCGGGACGTGTGCTAAGGAGTTGTCGACGTTCATAACTTCGACTCGCCACTAAAAATGAATGATGGGCTACTTATCAGTGCAGTAGGGTCATTATGACCTGAGGGGCAAGGTGATGGTAGCAAGACTACGTTATCAGTGCAGTAGAGTCATTATGACCTGAGGGGCAAGGTGATGCGTAGTAAGACTATGAGCCAGTGCAGTGGGGTTCTTGTGACTCCATGGGGCAGAGTGGACATAGTAAGGATTAGTAAGGCTATGAGCCAGTGCAGTGGGGTTCTTGTGACTCCATGGGGCAAAGTGGACATAGCAAAGGATTGTGGCTACTTATCAGTGCAATGAAGCCATTTATGACTTCATGGGGCAAAGTGATCGTAGCAAGGTATGTTGGGTGATCGAAGTGGTGAATATCGTATGCTTTACGCACTGAGTGAGAGATGTGAGGATGGATGCTATGTTTGATTGTTTGCCATCCCTATGACATGCACACCTCCCCCACCTCCGTATCTTTACACTGTTTGATATGGTACCTTAGAGTGTTATACAGTATGTAGTGCTAACTCTTTGGTTGCAGGTCCAGGTTCAGGTATGTTTTAGTCTACCTGTTATTGTTCACTTTAGATGCTTATCGCTCATACCAGGCTTTATGTCTGACCCAGAGTTTTATGTCTCCTCTTATTACTCTGGGTGCTCACACGAGCAGACTAGAGACAGGTTAGCTGGTGATGTGCGAGTAGCTGATTCGGAGGCGGGCAGGAGGCTTCCACGTATGATATATATATATATATATATACACATTCTCCCTGTGTCGTTGGTGGTCGCTACTTGGGCATTAGTAGTGTACCTCCTATTATCTTACTTTTGCTTTGAGACAGTTTGAAAGTTGTAATAAGCTGTATTTTGGATTTCCGCTGCTATGATGTTTAGTTCTGATTTTCAGCTTATGCACTGGCTCTCCTGTTTTATGTCAAGTATGTTATTATTATATTTTGTTCTATGCGCTGTGAGACATACTACAGGTTCTTTGTATGTTCATTTTCTTCTTCCCTTTTCTTCTCACAACCCGTTCCGTGCTAACTGGACATGTGTACAGCGCACCTTTGGAGTAAATGTCGGTTGGTGCGGGGCGGGCCGTCACACTTGGTATCAGAGCTCTAGGTTGCGTAGTTAACCTGGGGAAAGACACTAGGGAGAGTTAGTACGTATATGAGAGCGCGTATTTGTGATTACTTTGGTTTTCAAAAGCTATGTATATATATACTATTAGTAGTATAAGAATGAAGTCGCACTGCACTAGCACCACTATGGGGTAGTTAATCGTTTCCCTTTTTCAGATTGACGATGAGCCGAGACACGAGGGGTGCTGGTAGAGGGACCAACCAAGGGAATGTCGCTGACATGAGGACAATGTTTACTAACCTCATGAGAGACATGCTTAGAGAAGTTCAAGGGGCAGTTCCCAATCCCAGAGTTGGTGTTGGCCCAGTAGTGCATGCGCCTAGGGTCGATTTTGCCAAGTTGTGTAAGGATTACACTAATCTTGGTGGAAAGCCGTTCCACGGAACGGAGTCGGCCACAGATTTTCAAGATTGGATGGATAGCTGTGATCGTATCTTTGATGACTTGGGTCTTGAGGATGCGATGAAGAGAAGGCTAGCGTCTCGTCAGCTGCAAGGGCGAGCGATGAATTGGTGGAATGCCATTAGAACAGCTACTCTAGAGGATCAGGTTACTTGGGATCAGTTCAAGGCTCGCTTTAGCGAGAAGTTCATTCCAGCTGCCCAGAAGTCAGTGTTGTTCAAGAGATTCTTGGAACTAAAGCAAAACGGAAGGGCAGTTTCTGATTATATTGCTGAGTTCGACACTTTGTCGAAGTATGGACTGTCTCTTATCGATACTCCTGAGAAGAAGAACGAGAAGTTCATTACTGGTTTGGATGGATACTTGGGGGAAAGGCTTATCAACCACATCGATGAGACTTTTGAATCGATCATGGGGAAAGCTTTGAGATCAGAGAGCCTTTACCCTAAGTCAAAGACTGAGGCTGCATCTGCAGAAGGGCCAAAGCCGCAAGCAGGCGGTGGAGGCAAGAATAACTCTCAGAATAAGAGGAAGCAGGACCAATCTAAAGGTGGCCAGAAAAAGAGCAAAAGGATGTTGAGTGCTTCAGCTGTGGAAAGAAGGGCCATTATGCTAAAGAATGTCGGGCCAAGCCAGCGGAAAGGAAGTGCTACAACTGTGGTCAAGTGGGACATCAGAAGGATAAGTGTCTGCAACCTCTTAAGGAGAAGCAGATTGTGAAAGCATATGCTATTGATGTTGTTCCTTCTTCGTCGAATGCCCCAACTGCGGCGGAGAAAGGAAAGAATGTTGTTATTCAAGGTATGCTTTCTATTTATGATGTACCAGTTCGAGTTTTGTTTGATACTGGGGCTTCCCGTTCCTTCATATCTAGTGACCTGGTAGATAGGTTGGGACTGGAACCCGAGATAGTCGATAGACCATTGGTTGTGACGAAACCGATTGGTGGTTCGACTAGCCTTAGTATGATTTGCAGGAATTTGGTCTTATCGAGTCATGGATGTATGTTTGTATGTGATTGCTTTGTTTTGGGCTTTACTGGGTATGGCATTATATTGGGAGTCGATTGGCTCCAAAGATACGGGGTGGTGGTAGACTGTGAGGGCTTTTTGGTGACAGTGAGGGCGGATGATGGGCGGAGGGTAGTGTTTGGTAGCCTACCTAGTGATGGGGTTATGGCTAGTTTTGTAAATTCCCTCGACATCCCGCAGGATGAGTTGTTAGATGTGCCCGTGGTTGGCCAGTATCTGGACGTCTTCGAGGAGGTGACCGGGCTTCCACCACACCGAGAGATTGAGTTCCGTATTGATTTAGTGAAAGATGTCAGACCTATAGTGATGCCACTTCGTCGTATGGCACCAAGGGAGCAGCGAGAGCTCGAGGTGCACGTCAGCAATCTTTTGAAGAAGGGATTTATTAGAAGGAGCGTCTCCGAGTGGGGAGCACCAGTTGTGTTTGCCACTAAGGCAGATGGTTCCCTTCGTTTGTGTGTGGACTATCGCGAGTTGAATAAGGTAACGAGGAAGAATAAGTATCCTCTACCGCGGATAGATGATTTGTTTGATCAACTGGAAGGAGCAAGAGTGTTCTCCCAGTTGGACCTCACGACAGGATTTCATCAGCTTCGAGTAGCAGATGAGAGTGTTCCGAAAACGGCATTTAGGACGCCGTCTGGATTTTATGAGTGGTTGGTCATGCCGTTTGGGTTGACCAATGCACCAGCCTACTTTGTGGATCTTATGAATTGAGTATTCAGAGATCAGTTGAATAAGTTTGTTCTTGTGTTCGTGGATGATATCCTTGTTTACTCAAGGACAGAGGAGGAGCACAAGGGACACTTGAGGATAGTGATGGAGGTGTTGAGGAAACACCAATTGAAAGCGAAACTCTCTAAATGTCATTTTTGGAGAAGGGAAGTGAGATTCTTAGGTCACGTTGTTTCCGAGAGTGGTATTGCCGTGGACCCTGCGAAGGTGGCTACGGTACAGGATTGGCCTACGCCCATGAATGCGACAGACGTAAGAAGTTTCTTGGGATTAGCTGGATATTATCGTAAGTTTATCCAGGACTTCTCCAAGATAGCAGCACCGTTGACTCAGTTGACTAAGAAGAATCAGTCCTTCGTCTAGGACGGAGTGTGTGAGGATGCCTTCAAGAGTCTAAAGGAGAAGTTGACGCGTGCGCCAGTGTTAGTCATTCCTAAAGGGAATGAAGAGATGACGGTATACACGGATGCTTGTGGTACCAGGCTGGGGGAAGTATTGATGCAAGGAGGTAGGGCTGTAGCTTATGCTAGTCGACAGCTAAAGCCGCATGAAAAGAAGTATCCTACCCATGATTTGGAATTGGCAGCGATTGTATTTGCGCTGAAGATGTGGAGACACTATCTCTTGGGAGAAAGATTTGAGTTGTTTACCGATCATAAATCGTTGAAGTATCTCTTCTCTCAGAAAGATCTGAATCTCCGTCAGCAGAGATGGTTAGAGTTCTTGGCTTCGTATGATTTTGATATCGCATACACACCTGGGAAAGGTAATGCGGTAGCCGATGCCTTGAGTAGGAGACATGCCAGCTTAGGGGCAATGTTTCTTGAATGGAAGCAACTGGAGTATATCGCGGGGTTTGATTTCAGACCAAGGTGCGAATTGGATCCAGTCATGCTAGCTAGTTTAGCGATCAGATCCACTTTGATAGAGCGGATTGGTTCCAGCCAGAGGGATGATCCTAATCTATTGGAAATCATCTCCAAGTTAGAGATGGGTATCGATGAGGAGATGAATGTGTATGGGCTTGATCGAGATGGATGGCTTCGAAAGAATGGGAGGCTAGTTGTACCCAACGTAAGTGGTTTGAGGGATGAAGTGCTTAGAGAACGTCATCACTCAAAACTGACTATACACCCCGGTGGTAATAAGATGTATCGAGGCATGAGACAGACTTACTACTGGGAAGGGATGAAAAGAGACGTTGGGAAGTTTATATCCAAATGCATGAATTGTCAGCTAGTTAAAGCTGAGCAAAGGAAGCCTAGTGGGTTGTTACAACCATTAGAAATTCCCGAATGGAAATGGGAGCAAGTCTCGATGGATTTCATCGATGGTTTACCAAGGACTAGATCGGGATATGATAGCATTTGGGTAATTGTGGATCGATTGACTAAAAGTGCAAGATTTATACCAGTCAAATCGACCAGAACGGCAGCCAAGTTGGCAGAATTGTATATGAAGTGGGTAGTGAGATTTCATGGAGTACCCAAAAGCATTGTGAGTGACCGAGACCCGTTGTTCACTAGTGGGTTTTGGAAGAGCTTACAAGAGGCTCTAGGGTCAGGATTACATCTCAGTACCGCATATCATCCTCAGACCGACGGTCAAACGGAGAGGGTGAATCGTATATTGGAAGACCTCTTGAGAGCTTGTATATTGGATTTTGGTGGATCATGGGATGACCATTTGCATCTAGTAGAGTTTGCATATAATAATAGCTACCAATCCAGTATCGGTATGGCTCCATATGAAGCTTTGTACGGAAGACCGTGCAACTCACCATCATGTTGGATAGAGACTAGTGAGAAGTTTGTGCTTGGACCAGATGTGGTGAGGGAAACTTCCGATAAGATCAAGATCATTCAGCAACGAATGAAAGCTGCCCAAGATAGGCAGAAGAGTTATGCTGATAAGAGGAGAAGAGACTTGAAATTCTCCGTTGGTGACTTGGTGTTTGTCAAGATCTCTCCGTTGAAGAGCGTGATACGATTTGGCAGGAGAGGCAAATTGGCACCAAGATTTGTTGGCCCATTCCCTGTTCTTGAATTAGTCGGGAATTTGGCATATAGAGTTGGCTTACCAGAGAAGATGGCGGGAGTTCACAATGTGTTTCATGTTTCCCAACTAAGGAAGTTCGTTCACGACTCCGATATGACTATTTCACCTGATCAGTTAGAGGACTTCGAAGTAGAACCCGTGACGGTTGGGAGCCGCAAGCCGATTCGTATTGTGGGGCACGATACGAAGCAACTTCGAAGGAAGGCGGTGATGCTAGTCAAGGTTCAGTGGGGCGAGGACGAGAATGATTGTACTTGGGAGACAGAGGAGAGCATTAGGAAGGCGTATCCAGAACTCTTTGCCTGGTAAGATTTACCTTGCGATTTAGTTATTTCGCATGCTAGGATAGACTTATTTTACTTGTTTGCATGTTTGATTGTTGTTTTATGATTGTTAGGCATGCGGGAACCTTTGTGTATGTTTTGATTAGGGAATTTCGGGGGCGAAATTTCTTAAGGGGGGGGGGGGGGGGAGAGTGTAACGACCCGCATTCTACGCATCGGGGGATCGTAGAATATTTACTTCTTTCCCGTATGAGGTCGTATGGTCATGTAACTTTGGGAAACATCTATTAGAGTCATTTCCCATTTCATGATTTTTGTCGATTTTTAAATGACTGTTTTGCCCTTAGTTGGTACTGTTTTGGCCATAACTTTTGATTGGAAAGGAATTTTGACCTGAAACCACTTTCATTGGATTCGTTTGATGGTTTAGCTTTCCGTAGAGTGGTCATAATAGCCGAACGGACTTACCGTTTGGGAGATATGGCTGAAATAAGGTTTGGAGGGTGAAAAACTGCTTAACCGGGCCAAATCGGGTGATTAGTGAGTAGGCCCATAACCCATTTCGGGATTAGGGTTATGGGGAGGCTGAAATGAGATAGAGGATCATTCCATTTCAGTTTTCTAGCCTCCACTTATCACCAAGGAACCCTAATAATGGCCTTCAACCTCTAAATCACCTCCAAATCACTTTTTGATCAAGGATTTGGCTTAGCAACCCCGAATCAAGGAAGATCTACACCAAATCAACATTGGAGCTGCTGTTTAGCATTGAGATTCACATCAAATCAGAGATTCATTTCAGATCTTAGTTTATTTTGTGGCTAAGGTGAGTGATTTGCATTGTTTTTCACTAATTACGGCTAGTTATGGTAATTAGCGAAGATTAGCGAAATTATGGCTCAGAAAAATCTAGAAAAAATCCTAAAATTCTAAAACATCATTTTATGTCTCTGATATGAATTTGGGTTAATTTCGACTAATTTTGCAAATCCCGGAATTTGGGGGATTAAGGGGTGATTAGTGATAATTAGCGAATTTATGCATGTTAAAAATCGGGAAAAATATTCAGAAATTCTGAAATATTGTTTTAGACCTCTGATATGAATTTGGGTTGATTTGGTTAAGTTTTGTTAATCATATGGTTAGTTTCACCTAAACATGCTTGAGGGAAAATATGGGGTTTTGGCTATGTTTGATCTATTTAAACCTATCATATTGTTGTTTTGGTGTTTGAGGTCACTTGTATGTGTTGCTATGACTGTATGGTATGTTTTTGATTGATTTCAATAGTTAGAATGGTCGAAAACGCCGTCGAGAGGCGTGTAAATCGTCGCTGGAAGTTGACCCGGATCGGATCGCTTATTCCTCCCACGACCCGATCCGATCGTGGTTAGACCCACGAGACGAATCGATGCAGCACCATGCCCAAACTGAAGTACTTCGATCCGGATCGCGAATGAGCATTACGACCCGATCCGCGTGGAGATGGAACCCGATTCGATGCACCCACGATCTACGAGTCGCGATCCGAAGCTAGTCACGATCCGAACTGGAGATGAAGCCACAAACCGTGCTTGGGGAGGGCGAACCGCGATCCGAACCAGATGAGGCCGATCCGATCCGATGAAGAATGTTGAAGGCCGATCCGATCTAATTCGATGGTGATGACCAATAACCCGAGATGCAAAGGTAGTCCAAATGGAAGTTAGAGCTCAGGATCCCGGAACCAGTTGGGAACCAATGAGTTGGGCTTTGCTGCGGGACGTGTGCTAAGGAGTTGTCGATGTTCATAACTTCGACTCACCACTAAAAATGAATGATGGGCTACTTATCAGTGCAGTAGGGTCATTATGACCTGAGGGGCAAGGTGATGGTAGCAAGACTACGTTATCAGTGCAGTAGAGTCATTATGACCTAAGGGGCAAGGTGATGCGTAGTAAGACTATGAGCCAGTGCAGTGGGGTTCTTGTGACTCCATGGGGCAGAGTGGACATAGTAAGGATTAGTAAGGCTATGAGCCAGTGCAGTGGGGTTCTTGTGACTCCATGGGGCAAAGTGGACATAGCAAAGGATTGTTGCTACGTTATCAGTGCAGTGAAGCCATTTATGACTTCATGGGGCAAAGTGATCGTAGCAAGGTATGTTGGGTGATCGAAATGGTGAATATCGTATGCTTTACGCACTGAGTGAGAGATGTGAGGATGGATGCTATGTTTGATTGTTTGCCATCCCTATGACATGCACACCTCCCCCACCTCCGTATCTTTACACTGTTTGATATGGTACCTTAGAGTGTTGTACAGTATGTAGTGCTAACTCTTTGGTTGCAGGTCCAGGTTCAGGTATGTTTTAGTCTACCTGTTATTGTTCACTTTAGATGCTTATCGCTCATACCAGGCTTTATGTCTGACCCAGAGTTTTATGTCTCCTCTTATTACTCTGGGTGCTCACACGAGCAGACTAGAGACAGGTTAGCTGGTGATGTGCGAGTAGCTGATTCGGAGGCGGGCAGGAGGCTTCCACGTATGATATATATACACATTCTCCCTGTGTCGTTGGTGGTCGTTACTTGGGCATTAGTAGTGTACCTCCTATTATCTTACTTTTGCTTTGAGACAGTTTGAAAGTTGTAATAAGCTGTATTTTGGATTTCCGCTGCTATGATGTTTAGTTCTGATTTTCAGCTTATGCACTGTCTCTCCTGTTTTATGTCAAGTATGTTATTATTATATTTTGTTCTATGCACTGTGAGACATTCTACAGGTTCTTTGTATGTTCATTTTCTTCTTCCCTTTTCTTCTCACGACCCGTTCCGTGCTAACTGGACATGTGTACAGCGCACCTTTGGAGTAAATGTCGGTTGGTGCGGGGCGGGCCGTCACATGTTCCCCATAATACAGGTGGCGAGCCCGTCGACAAGGATGTCGATAAAAGGACAGAGGCGGAGAAGATTGTCGTCTCGCCTAGCGCCGGTGTTGATATACCGAAGCAGGCTGAAGGTACAACAGCATAGAAAGGCGTCTTGGCACCCAGTGCTAATGCTCCCAAAGATGATGAAACCATCGAGGCCTTGAAAGATATGGACGGGCGCCATGTAGAGGATGAGGAGGATGACGATGAAACTTTGGCTTACAGAAAAGCTAGGCAGGGAAAGTAGCTGGCTTTGAAGAAGGTGGGACAAGAGCCTTTGAACATAGCCCATATCTCGGAGTTTAATCCCAAAACTGGGATGGTTTTGAAACTCCATTCCAAATCCATCAGCAAACAGCTTCATTTTGCGAACCCTGATGATTTCCCAGCTTCTTTGGTTGATAAAAGAAAGAGAAAGGAGGTGGAGGAGGAGTCTTGTGATGAGTCGGACGTTCCCCTTATAGACAAATGGAAAAGAAAGAAGGGTGATCAATCCGAAACTGACAAGGCGAAGCTGGAGAAGCAGAAACAGGAGAAAAAGTCCAAGCGTGAATAGGATACTGTCGCTTGTCCATATTTTGTCTTTAGGCTTCCCACTGGCCAGGAAATGTAATTATAAGACTGGCCCTCATTTTGCTTTTTAGGTTGTTTTTCACTTTGTAGGCTTGCAGTTTATAAATGAAAGTTTACCTCTTTTTGCATCATCGTGGACCTGCATTCAATAAACTTTTCATTCTTAGTGATAGATTATCTGATTATAACTACAAATCAGTCAAGCAACAGAAAGAAAAATTTAAAAATTTTCGTGCTGCATCAAGGTTCATTGTGTATATGTATATGGCCCTCATTCAATCGTTAACGTAGCGCTTAACTAGGGCTTATTAAAGATTGATTAGCATTGTTCACATGTTGCCCCCTATTTCTGAATATGGGGGACTTAGAAAATTTAATAAGATAACTGTCCTTGTGGTGCTGAATTTCCGGCACCTTTCAGTGCTTAATCATAGGCTCTTTTATACTCTCCTGGCGGCCGCCGAGGTTAGAGTTCGAATTCAATAGTTCAGTCGCTCCCCGTTCCTTCAGCGGGGAAGGAGTTCTTTCTCAGCGCTCAATCGGAGACGCTTTTATACTCTCTCTCTGCTCTGGAGAGTTAGAGTTTGAGATCAGCAGTTCAATCGCTCCCCGATCCTTCAGCGGGGCAAGAGCTCTTTCTCAGCGCTCAGTTGGGGACGCTTTTATACTCTCTCTCTGCTCTGGAGAGTTAGAGTTTGAGCTCAGCAGTTCAATCGCTCCCCGATCCTTCAGCGGGGCAAGAGCTCTTTCTCAGCGCTCAGTCGGAGACGCTTTTATACTCTCTCTCTGCTCTGGAGAGCTAAAGCGCTATCAATGATATGATTTACCTTATCGCACCCTCAGAGTATTGACTGGTCATTGCTTTCCATTCTGATGGAAGGCACTTATAATTATACGCTTCTGTGATCGTTGCATGATTCACAGTAATTTCCATAAAAATAGAAAGGCAGATAAATAATATTGCAATAAAGGTAAACGACACACAATATTTTTATAGTGGTTCGGTCGAATCATGACCTACGTCCACTTTATAGTTTTTTTCTTTAAGAAATCGGACTATTCTAGGCAAGTCGTGCCTTGTACATGGTTCTTAACAAAGCAAAAGAACAGATTATGACATCTTTACGTTAGGTACGGCCGTAAATGTTGGGCATTCCACACTCTGGGGATTTCCTTTCCATCTACGGTTGCTAGCTTGAAGGTTCCATTATCAAGCTTGCACAGAATGGAGTACGGTCCTTCCCACTTCGCACCCATATGAGTTGGGGCTGGAAAGACACGCTTCAGAACCAAGTCTCCGGGTTCCAAAGTTCGGGCTCGAACCTTTTTGTTGTAGTATCGGGCGACCTGTTGTTTGCATCTCAAGGCACGCAGGTCTGCTTCGTCCCTCTTTTCTTCGATCATATCCAGGGATTCAAGGAGTAATTCGTTATTGGTCATCGGATCGTAACAAGTCACTCGGTGAGAAGGTACTTTTATCTCAACCGGGATGACTGCTTCTGCTCCAAAAGCAAGGGAGAAGGGGGTATGTCCTGTTGCCGATTTATACGTTGTCCTATAGGCCCATAGTGCTAAGGGTAATTCATCAGCCCACATGGATCTGGCCCGTTTAAGTCTTCTTTTCAGAATGGACTTAATCACTTTATTCGCCGCTTCGACTTGTCCGTTCGATTGCGGATGCGCCACAGAGGTGTACCGTTTCTCAATGTGGTATTTATGGTAGAAGTCTCTAAATTCAGTGCTATCGAACTGAGTTCCGTTATCCGTTATAATAATCTTTGGAATCCCAAATCGACAGATGATGTTTCTAACGACAAAATTGATCACTCGTTTGGTTGTGATTGTAGTCAGTGGCACAGCCTCGACCCACTTAGTGAAATAATCTACGGCTACAATAGCGAACTTCGCTCCGCCCCTAGCTATTGGGAGACTTCCGATGATATCAATTCCCCACATAGCGAAAGGCCATGGGCTCGTCATTGTTTATAACTGATTAGGAGGTGCTCTAGGTATCTTTGAAAATCTCTGGCACGCATCACACCGTTGTGCGTATTTTCCCGCATCCTTGTTTATGGTAGGCCAGAAATAACCATGCCGCAACACCTTTTTCGCTAATGTTTGCCCTCCAGTGTGATCGCCGCATTCACCTTCATGTACCTCCTGCAGCACACGCTTGATGTCGTCATGAGCTATACACCGGAGAAGAGGCATTGAAAATCCCTGTCTGTAAAGAACTCCACCTTGTAGAACGTATCGGGCAGCTTTACGAACTACTTTACGCCTCTCGCTTTTCTTGGTCGGAAGCGTTCCATTCATCAAGAAATTCTTTAGAGGGGTCATCCATGACTCCCTTTCTGGTTCCGTCTCTAGTACTGGATCAATTTCCATCTGATCTGTACTAGGAGACCGAAGTACTTCAACGGGGGCTAGCCCGGTCTCTTCAGGATCGTCGGAACTAGCCATCTTTGCCAATTTATCCGCCAGCTGATTCTATGACCGCGGAATGTGAGATATGCTGTAGTGATCAAAGCCGTTCAGCAACTCCTTCACTTTCTTCAAGTATAAAATCAATCTTGCACTTTTGGCTTGGAATTTTCCAGTAACCTGGTTCACAACTAACTTGGAGTCGCAAAAGATGTCCAGCTTTGTGATTTCCAACTCCTTTGCGATCCTTAGCCCAGCTATCAGGGCTTCATATTCGGAGTCGTTGTTAGTAGCGTGAAACTCCATTCGGATAGCATAGGATATTAGCCGTTTCTCAGGAGTTTCAAACACTACTCCAGCGCCGGATCTCTTGTCATTCCTAGCTCCATCAGTATACAATATCTAGGCACTGGGGTCGAGAGGTAATTTTGAGGGGTCAACTTCTTCGTTTGCTATATCTTCCTCCGGGACGGTAAACTCTGCTATGAAGTCGGATATCACTTGCCCCCGTATTGACCGCCGGGGCTGAAAGTTCAGATCAAATTGGCTTAACTCAATGTTCCATTTGAGTAATCTTCTAGACGCTTCTGGTCTCTGTAGAACTTGCTTGAGTGGATGATCAGTGTATACGGTAATGGGATGAGCTTGAAAATAATGTCGAAGCTTTCTAGAGGCGATCAGCAAACTATACGCCAACTTTTCTATCCTTGGATAATTACGCTTTGCTGCAGTCAATTTTTTGCTCACGTAATACACAGGTCTTTGAACTTTATCTTCTTCTCTTACCAATGCTGAGCTGATCGCGTGGGACGATAATGCTAAGTACACGAATAAGTCCTCGTGATCCAATGGCTTAGATAATATCGGAGGTTTCTCCAGGTGTCTCATCAGGTTCTGAAACGCTTCTACGCAGTCAAGTGTCCATTTGAAGTGGCGTTTTCCTCGCTTTATTAATTCGAAGAATGGGATGCATTTGTCCGTAGCCCTGGAGATAAATCTGCTCAGTGCGGCTACTTTCCCTACAAGGCTTTGCACATCTTTAATCTGCCTAGGTTCCTGAATGTCTCTGATTGCTGCGATCTGGTCTGGATTAATCTCAATCCCTCAAGAACTGACGATGAATCCCAAGAATTTTCCGGAGGCGACCCCGAATGAACATTTTGTTGGGTTGAGTTTCATCCCGTACTTTCGAAGAATGCTGAACATCTCTACCAAGTCCGTAGTGTGATTGGAGGATTGCCTGGACTTAACCAACATGTCGTCGACGTATACTTCCATTGTTTTCCCAATCTGGTTATAGAACATTCTGTTCACTAACCGTTGATATGCAGCGCCTGCATTCTTCAAGCCAAAGGGCATTACCACGTAGCAATATAATCCCAAATCCATGATAAAGCTAGTGTGTTCTTGATCTGGAACGTGCATTGGAATCTGGTTATATCCCGAATAAGCATCCATAAAGGAGAGAAGTTCATGGCCCGCCGTTGAGTCCACCAACTGATCGATCCGGGGTAACGGAAAACTGTCTTTTGGGCAGGCTTTATTCAAATCCGAGAAATCGATACACGTTCGCCACTTCCCGTTGGCCTTCTTTACCAGGACTGGATTTGAAATCCAGTCTGGATAGATTGAGTCTCTAATAAATCCATTACTTTTTAGCTTTCCAACTTCTTCTTTCAAGGCAGAGGACCTCTCTGGGCCCAGCATTCGCCTTTTTTGTTTTACAGGAGGATGCTTAGGGTTAATACTTAATGAATGACTCATGATTGATGGAGATATACCGCACATGTCTGCGTGGGTCCAAGCAAATACATCCAAATTATTTTTTAAGAAATTCGTCAGTTCTTTAGCTAAATTCGGATTTAACTGGGATCCAATCTTAAGGACCTTCTCTGGGTCACTATCATCGATCAGTACATCCATAGTTGTCTCGTTGGGAGTCGCCATTCTGCCCCCAGGTTCTTTGTCCTCTCTGGGATCTATATCCTCGGGCAACTCTCTGGGCGACTCTCCTATGGTTATCCTCTTTAATTGCTATAAGGTCTCCACCCGGGTGGCGGCAGAAGCGCCCTTGGTTTCTATGTCCCCTCCGTTGCGGAGTAGCTTTAGCTCTGCAATATAACATGCTCGTGCGGCAACCTGATCTCCTCTAACAACACTAATACCAGCTTCGGTAGGAAACTTCAATAACAAGCACCAGGGGGATATACAGGCTCTAAACTTTGCGAGGGCCGGTCGACCCAAGAAAGCATTATAGGGTGATTCAATATCCAAAACCACGAAGGGAAGGATTCTCACTCTCTGGCGTTCTCCTTCCCCAAGCGTAACTGGTAGCTCTACATAACCCATTGGAGCGGTGGATGCTCCGTTAAATCCACGGATCCATCCCTAACAGGGCTTCAAGTCTTTTATCTCGAGGTTTATCTGGTCGAATGTCCTTTTGAAAAGAATATTGACGGAACTCCCGTTATCCACCAAAACTTTATGAACAGTGGCCGGGCCAATAGGTACTGTGATTACAAATGGATCTTCAGTTGGAGCATGGACTCCAATGCTTTCTCTTTTGCGGAAAACGACATCGTCGGACATCATCTTTTATTGCTTTACCGGGACGTTGTCCTCGGGGTTGCTACACTCCCCTACCTCGAGGTGTTGCTTGGCTGCATTGACATACTGTCCCAATGCCTTGGAACCGTGTCTGGCGAGATAAAGCCCTCCGATTATGGTATTGATAACAAGGTCCTTTCCCTTTTGCTGGGCAGTTGGCCTGACAGCAGGTTGATTCTGGTTCTGATTTGGGGCCTGTACGGCTTGCCCCCTGTCTCTGGGCGTCACTCTGTATTCATCCAATTTTCCTTCTCGGAGAAGCCTCTCGACTACATCTCTTAGGTGACGGCATTCATTCGTCGAATGGCCATGAATCCGATGAAAGAGACAAAACTTCCCCGTTTCACGTTCTTTCTCCGTCGACTTTCTGGGAGGAGGCCTTTTATTTTGGAGGACGTTGTACGAATCCATGAAGATATTTTCCAAAGTATCGTTTATTGGCGTATAACTCTCAAAAGACCTGGGACGGGTCCTTCTTTGGGAGTCGTTCCCTCGATTCCTCTTACTGTTGTTGCCATTACTGTTATTATCATTATTTCCTGACTGACGACCACCCTGATTCCGATTTCCAACATTAACCTCGACCTTCCCCGAGCTGTCTCCTGTCTTTGAGCAACCAATTCATCAAACAGCCTCTCCCACATTTCGGAAAAGCGAGAAAGATCCCCCTCAGTAACGGGAGCAGAAGGGTCATATTGGTCATCATCATTTTCTCTTATGCGCAAAGAGCTAGAGCCAGGTCGAGCGGAGGGGCCAGGACGGTAGGAGCGAGCCATAGGCTCCTTTCCAGGTCGGGTTGTAGTCTGGTCTTCAATTTGGATCGCTGTGGATCGAGGGTGGTGGCTCGCAGCGCCCCCTGGGATCGGTTCGTGGTCACGGTATGTGGAGGATTCGGAGCGTTATCACGGGATCGAGTAACAACCCCCCCCCAGCTTCGCGGTTCGTAGCGCCACCTTCAAGTCGGATCGTGGCACCTATATTGGTTCTCGCCCCCCTGTCCTCGCGATCCGTGACCCCCTCAACGACCTGCTCGTGTGCACTTTCGCCAACCATTTCATTCGCGACTTCATTCGCCTGCGAAGCCCACGCTTCCTTAGACTTCTTTCCAGCCATGATATCAAACGTCGCAGGAATCTTCAAAAATCTTAACAGTGAAGTTTTGGGACTGTTTTCTCAGTGAAAGCACCAAAATGTTAGATCAAAATTTGGACCCAACACCCAAATTGTCCTGATTCGTAAAGAATTATATCTGGAGAATGAAGAAAAAGCAGAAAACACACAGAATTTATAGTGGTTCGGCGTTAACGAGCCTACGTCCACTTTATATGTTATCGATTATACTTTGAATGCTAGTACAATCAATGATTTCTCTCAAACTCACTTCTACAATTGTAATTTCTCTCAGTAATCTCGTAACAAAACTGACAAGAAATAGTGGTATGACAATAATGGCGGAATCAGTGCTCAATGCTGCCAAAAGATCCGGAAAAATGCCAAGCTCTGGGCTATTTATAGCTGATTTTGTCAGGCGGATCGCGGTCACACGTGGCACAGATCCCGAGAATATCGGATCGTATCGCAGCTTGATGAAGAATTAATCAAATTAGCCGTTGTGGATAGGTGTCGCGATCCCCTTAAATATCGGATCGAGCAAGGAGAAGGAATTGGTCAAAGTGACAGTTGGGGACACGTGTCGCTGGATCCGTGCATCTCGGATTGCCGAAGACTAGCTCGTGCTTAAACAGGTCAGAGGCTTCGCTGTGCATCGGGGGATCGGATCGGTCTGTGCTGGGTAGTAGTGTATGTACGGATCGAGTTGTGTAGAAGTAGTCGGATCGCTGATGCAATGGGGGCGATCAGATGGGGGGCGATCCGATGCAATGGGGGCGATCCGTGAGGGGCGACCCTCTGGGGCGATCCGATCCTTCATGGACTTAAGGAACGCAGTTTCATACTTTCTTCTTGTGAGTGAACCTTGGTGGCTTGGTCAAAAAGCTAGCCAACAAGTACTATCTAACTATTATGTATATATATTATAAATTATTTGACTCAAACAATGATAATGTTAATTTCTAGACTTAGGTTAATTATATTAATGAAAGTGATTAAAAGAATAATAAAGATAAGAGTTTAAATAAAAATATTCATGGTAAGTAGTAAAATATTTAGAAAAATTATGGAGTTAAATTGTATTAGTAAAGTAAATATAGTAAAAAAATTGAAGATCTGAAATTGTATCATATATAGTAAGCTACATAAACATTTTTTTTTTGAAAATTAGTTCTCTATATTGCGAATAACCAAAAAAACCTCCTCTATGAGCCTCGTTAAAACCGCATAATCCCTCTAACCTAGATGGGTGCCTTATGGAGAAAAATAGTACTCATAAATTCGGTATACAACAAAAAAGAAACATCGCAAAGTATAAAGACAAGTTATTACAAAGAAAAAACATAAAATAAAATCCAAAAGCAACTAAAAGTCCATCTTCAAAGCCCAATCTAGGCCCAACTCTGCTTTCTCTTCCGCCTTAATTCAAAATCCATCTATGAAATCATCCAGTATCAATTAATTCAACTCCCCACCTACTAAGCCACTGTTCCTTTCTAACATTTCGAGATGTCTTGCTTCCATTATTTCTCACCAGAAAGCCAATTTCCCTTTCAATCTTCATCAAGCTGACTGTTGAACTCATACTTTTGCCATTGAAAACCCTCTTATTTCTTTCTTTTCATATGAAATAAATAGCATTCGAGAAAGCAGCACAAGCTACACCCCTCAATTGATCCTTCACTTTAAAGTTCGCTTGAATGATAATAGCTTCCTCCTTCAGATCTGTATAAGAGTTCAGATGAGGATCCAATTTCTGCTTCAATGAAAACTAGATAAAAGCTAAATAATTACAAGAAAAAAATAAGTGCTGATGACTTTTTGGATGATTATTACACAAAGGACATAAAACATTTGTGATATTTCCAAATTGTTTAATTTTTTCCTTTGAATTTAATCTTCCTAATACTGCAAGGTAAGCTATGAAAGACATCCTTCTACTATTCTTTGAGTGCCATATCATAGAAAAAATCTCATCTTTTATCTCAAGATTCCTCAGATAATCCAAGCTTTATGGAAAGAAAACATGCCTCCCTCACACCACTCATATGAGTCATGGATTTTGTTTGGATGAATAGAAATATAATTTATTTCTACTAACAACTCTCTTGTTGCAGGATGGATTTCTGGTTCAAAAGTCTCATTTCTTATGATGCAGTTTACTTTCTGTTCTGAGTTACCAATCATGCTCAGTCTATCATAACCAAGAAGATCAACCAAGCACTGACAATTTATCCATGGATCGAACCATAACAAGGTATTCTCTCCATTTGCAATGATCTTATTAGATAGCTTCTTTGAATTAGATCTCAATCTAAGCACAGATTTCCAGGATGATGATGCATTATTTTGTAAAGCCATAGACTAGAAAAAATTCCTTTTACAATTCCTATTGTGCATCCACTTGCTCCATAATGAGGTAGTAGAAAGGAAATTCCAAAGTAATTTAACACATGCTACCTTTTTATGCTCTGAGTTTTTTTTTCAAACCTATCCCCCCTTCTGTCTTTGGTCTACACAACTTGTTCCATGCAAGTTTATGAGATGTGCCTCCCCAAAAATATCTTCACACATAGATTCTAGCTTATCTATAGTAAATTTTGGTATTTAATAAACAAACAACAAATATAATATAATGGGTGTTATGACAGTATTAATCAATTCTTCCCTTCCTGCAAAACTCAGTAGCTTAGTTTCCCATCCAGTAATTCTACTTTGCACTCTTTGAATAAGGGAATTGCACTCCGAATAGTGTAAGTAGTTAGAGGAAAAAGGAACACCCAGATATTTAATTGGTAATATACCTTGATCAAAACCAAGAACTTGTTGTATTTCTAAAGCATTGATAACTGATGCACTGAAAAAAACTTTGGTTTTAGAAGCATTCACCTTTAAACCTTGCATATCTGCTTTATTTTTGGAAAATCCACTTTAAAGCAATTGCATTAGACAATGAAGCTTTACCAAAGATCATAAGATCATCAGCATACAATAAATGTGAAATTATCGGTTGAATTGAGGAGCTAGGCCAAAAATCCTTCTTCAATGTAGCCTCATCCATAAGGAAAGTGTAACGACCGGCATTCTACGTACCGGAGGATCGTAGAATATTTATTTTATTTTCATATGAAGTCGTATGGTCATGTAACTTTGGGGAATGGCTATTGGGGTCATTTCCCAAGTCCACGATTTTTGCCGAATTTTATATGACCGTTTTGCCCCTGGAGAATCTTGTTTCGCCTATAACTTTTGATTGGTATGGAGTTTTTACTTGAAACCACTTCCATTGGATTCAGATGATGGCTTACCATTCCGTAGAGTGGCCACATTAGTCAAACGGACTTACTGTTTGGGAGATATAGCTGAAATAAGATTTAAAGATGAAAAAACAGCTTAACAGGAGTTAATTAGGTGATTAGTGGTTAGGCCCATAACCCATTTTGGGATTAGGGTTATGGAAGGGCGAAAAAGAGTTAGAGGATGATTCATTTTCATTTTTTCAGCCGCCACTTACCTTCCTCTAACCCTAGTAATGGCCTCCACCTTAAAAATTCATCCCTAATCACTTCCTAATCACAAATTAAGCAAAACTACATCAAATTAAGGCGGATTAGCATCAAAATCGAGATAGAGTTGTTAGAACACATAGGAATTCGACCCAAATCAGTGGAGTTTTCATATCTATAATTCATTTGTGGCTAAGGTGAGTGATTAGCATATTTTTACACTAATTACGGCTAACTAGCGGTGATTAGTGATAATTAGCGAAATTATGCATCATAAAAATCCGGAAAAATATGTAAAAATTATTTTATGGCTTTGATAAAAATTTGGGTTAATTTGGATTAAGTTTGCTAATTCTATAGTTAAACATGGTTAAGGAGATTAAGGGGAAAATCATGGATTTTGGGTATGTTTGATCCATTTTAACTTGTTGAATTGTTGTTTTGGTGTTTATGGTTGATCCTATTTGTTATTACTACTATTTGGAATGCTTCATGATTGTTTAGCAATGTTAGAATGGTCAAGAACGCCATCGTATGGCGTAAATAGCTCGTTGAAAAAGTTGCAGGAAAATTGATCAGACCCCAATCGTGATACCACCCTCACGACCCAACCCAATCGTGACACCCAGCTTCACGAGTGGACCAAGCTCCACGAACTGACCCACCACTGCTCCACACATGGACCATCACCACGAATAGCTAGGGGAGTATCACCATGAGCCGCCAGGGGAGCATCACCACGAGTCGCCAAGGGGAACACCACAAATGGACCCCACGAGTAGGTCACGAACCGAGGAAGGAATTACGAGCCGCCTGCTTGCATGAGTCATGAACCGCGAGCCACTTGTGTATCGCGAACCGAATGGAAACTGAATTGCGAACTGGAGGAGACCAAAATTCGATATGCAAAGGAAATCCAAATGGGAGGTTATTACTCAGGATCCAAATGGAAACCAATGAGTTAACTTCATGAGTTGGGCTTTGCTACGAGACATGTGCAAAGGGGTTATTGATATCTATAGCTTTGGTTCACCACAAAGAGACGTATTAGTGGCTATGGATCAGTGCAATGGGACCATTAAGACTCCCAAGGGCAAAGTGATCGTAGCATGGCTATGGATCAGTGCAATGGGACCATTAGAACTCCCAAGGGCAAAGTGATCGTAGTAAAGGATTAGTGACTATGGACCAACGCAATAGGGTCATTAAGACTCCTAAAGATAAGTGGTCGTAGCAAAGTATTTGGTGAATCAAAGTGGTGGATATCGCATGCTTTACGCACCAAGTGAGAGATGTGAGGATGATTGCTATGTTTGATGTTGTTATCATCATGACATGCACACTCTCATTTTACACTTTATGTTAGTGTAATCTTAGAGTATTGTACATCTTGTTGTGCTAACTCTTTGGTTGTGGGTCCAGGTTCAGGTATAATTATTTATACCTGTTATTGTCTTGTTTTGCTGCTATCGCTCATACTAGATTTTTGTCTGACCCAGAGTTTTATGTCTCTTCTTATTACTCTGGGTGCTCCTAAACGAGCAGACTAGAGACAGGTTAGGTGGTTATGCATGAGTAGCTGTCCGGAGATGAGCAGGAGGCTTCCACATACTTTTTAAATATATTCTCCCTGTGTTGTTGCTAGTAACTACTTTGGGCATTAGTAGTGTACCTTTTCTATTTTTCTTTAGAGGCAGTATTTTGAAGTTGTAATAATGGTTTGGATCATAAGCTATATTTTGGATTCCGCGGATATGGTGGTTTAGTTTTCAGCTTATGCACTGTCTCGCCTGTTTTATGTCAAGTTATGTTATATTTTATTCCATGCGTTGTGAGATATACTACAAGTTCTTTGGTGATTCATAGTTTCAAATCCTTTTCCTTGACGACCGTCGCGTGGTAGTCGGGCATTGGTACAGAGCATTTCAGGGAAATGTCGACTGGTGCGGGGTGGGCCGTCACACTTGGTATCAGAGCCTAGATTGTGTAGTTAACCTAGGGGAAGACATCAGGGAGATAGTATACGTATATGAGAGCGCGTATTTGCGATGTTTTGGTTTTGTAAAACTATATATATATACTATTAGTATATCTAAGGGTGAAGTCCCACTGCATGGGCACAACTATGGAGATGGTTAATCGTTTTCTATTTACAGATTGAACACTGAGCCAATATACGAGGAGTACCGGTACATAAACCAATAATAGGGATGTTCTTGATATGAGGATGATGTTTACTGCCTTCTTGTGAGAGATGGTTAGGGATGCTTAAGGAGCAGTTCCTAATGCTGCTAACGGCGGTGGTGTAGCAGTACAGGCGCCTAGAGCCGATTACGCCAAGCTCAGTAAGGATTATACTAATCTTGGTGGGAAGTCGTTCCACAGAACGGAATCGGCAACAGATGTTCAAGATTGGCTTGATAGTTGTGAGTGCATCTTCGAAGATTTGGGAATTGATGATGCAATGAAAAGAAAGTTAGCATCGCGTCAACTTCAAGGACGGACTATGAATTGGTGGAATGCTATTAAAGCAGCTACTCCTGAGGATCAAGTTACTTGGAATCAGTTTAAGACTCGCTTCAGTGACAAGTTTATTCCAGCTGCTCAGAAATTGGAATTATTCGGAAGTTTTTGGAGCTCAGGCAGAACGGTAGGGCAGTCTCGGAGTATATTGTTGAATTCGATACTTTATCGAAATATGGATTATCTCTTATCGATACTGCCGAGAGGAAGAAAGAGAAGTCCATAACTGGCTTAGATGAGTACTTGGGGGAAAGACTTATAAATCATATCGATGAGACATTCGAATCCATTGTGGGAAAGGCATTGAGATCAGAGAACCTTTACCCTAAGTCAAAGACCGAGGTTGCTGTTACATCTGCAGGGGCGCCAAAGCCGCAGGCAAGCGGTGGAAGCAAGAATAATTCGCAGAATAAGAGGAAACTAAACCAAGCTAAGGATGGTCAAAAGAAGAATAAGGAATATGTTGAGTGCTATAGCTGTGGCAAGAAGGGCCACTATGCCAAAGATTGTTGAGCAAAGCCAGTGGACAAGAAGTGCTTCAATTGCGGCCAAGTAGGACATCACAAGGATAAATGTCCACAACCTCCTAAAGAGAAGCAGATTGTGAAAGAATATGATATCAACGTTGTTCCTTCTTCATCGAATGCCCCAACTGCGGCGGAGAAAGGAAAGGGTGTCGTCATTCAAGGTATTCTTTCCATTTGTGATGTTCCTGTTTGAGTATTGTTTGATACCAGGTTTTCCCATTCCTTCATATCTAGTGACCTAGTAGATAGGTTGGGATTGGAACCCGAGATTGTCGATAGACCTTTAGTTGTGACGAACCCGATCGGTGGTTCGACTAGCCTTTGTATGATTTATCGTAATTTGGTCTTATCAAGTCATGGATGTATGTTTGTTTGTGATTGCTTTGTTTTGGGCTTTACTGGGTTTGGCATTATTTTGGGAGTCGATTGGCTCCAAAGGTATGGGGTGGTTGTAGACTGTGAGGGGACTTCGGTGACCATTAGAGCGAATGATGGGCGGAGGGTAATGTTTCGCTGCCTACCTAGCGATGGGGAGATGACTAGTTTTCTAAATTCTCTCAACAATCTGCATGATGAGTTATCAGATGTGCCTATTGCTGGCGATTATCCGGACATCTTCGAGGAAGTGATCGGACTTCCACCATACTAAGAGATTGAGTTTTGTATTGATTTAGTGAAAGATGCCAGACCTATAGTGATGCGACTTCGTCGTATGGCGCCAAGGGAGCAGCGAGAGGCCGGGGTGCAAGCAAGCGATCTTTTGAAGAAGGGATTTATCCAAAGAAGTGTTTCCGCGTGGGGAGCACCAGTTGTATTTGCTACCAAGGTCGATGGTTCCCTTCGATTATGTGTGGACTACTGCGAGTTGAATAAGGTGACGAGGAAGAATAAGTATCCTCTTCATGGGATAGATGTAAGGACCCGTAACTTCCCCGTGAAGGAAAGCACGGATACTTTGAGAACAGGACAAAATAGAACGCAAACAGAAGAACAATTCATTGTTATTACAACAATTCCATCAGATACAAGAATATACAGAGTATAAATGAATAAATTACATTCGAATAATATCAGAGATTTAAATTACATAGCAGCGGAAAAATATACAAAACACAACTAGAAGTGATACACGGATACAGAGCTTTACGAGCATCGTTCCAGCTGTTAATCAGGATCCTGTGAATATAAATCTGCAAAACCAAAACTACTAGTTGCCCGTGTCGATAATAGGGGCACCCAGAGTTTAGGTTAAAACAATAAACTCTAGGTCAGTCATGGGACTGGTGTGAGAACTAAAACAGTTATTTAAAACTTTACTTTAAAAGAGAGTGATTCAAGGGACCACGCCATATAACACGGAACGGGTTTCCTCCCAAGAACACTAGTGCACAAAACAAAACAGCGCAATGCTCTTTGGAAAAATGAAGCTATTATAAGACTCAGGTCCCATCACACAATGCAATGCAAGCCGGAGGATAGGGTTTTCCCTTATAATAGCCAAATAATGCCAGATACGTTTAAAACAAATCATTTGATACTATCATAGGTGTATAGTGTCAAAAAATTTCAATCATAAATATCAATCATAGGCGGCATGGGTACCATCTATCATGTCGCCATACTAGTTGTACAATTAAAACCACAATATCACGTATTGGAAATTGGATTCCGTCATGAGCCGAGGCAAGGGGCAAGCTCCTCTCCGCGTTCGAGACACTCTAGCAATGCCTCAGGACCCCACTCTGATCCTTTGGAACCTCCAAGGCCGGTCCTCTCTTACTTTTGAGGATTAGTTATTCCTGAACACACGTTTCCCGGTCCTTACAGACCTATATCCGAGGCGCCTCGTATCCAACAACCACACAGGTGAAAAGTATATAAATGTCAGGGCTGGTAGGTCATTGACACCACCCTAGCTAGAAAGAAACGTCGTGCACTCCTTGGGTCCGTATCCCGTTTTTGACTCATACCAAGGTGTGAGGCTCGTGAATTCACGTTATACACAAAGCTACGCCACACAGGTCGTGCTTTGATCATCAACCACAAGACTTTGCTTTTCAACAGAAGCCTTGATCAATTGCCACTTACGCGTGCCACACTGACAATTCACTCCATGCGACTGATGTCTATCGATATACAACCTCTGAGCTCGTACGTCTCAGAGAAGGGCGTTAAGCAAGAGAATAAATTCTTCGTCACCAAACAGATGTATATTTAATAGAGATCAATCAACACAGAATAAAATCCAATGTCAGACACACAATTTATTTACAAGTTCGCTCTGGGTCTGAACGAAACCGGAGGCACTTTCCTCGCATATCCATCCATTTCCAAGTATGTCTAAACGATCACCAACTGTTTCCCTCATCTTGGGTGTACAGCCCAATCGAGATCATCAGTAATCACCCAGACGATGTGAAGACTTCCGGTCTTCAACCACCGTCTTCATTTTCGACATCTCGTCGAATCGGTTATTCAGAATGGGTATAAGCCCGGCCTTTCTGAATAACCCACGTATATAATAAACAAATGTTACACAAACACAACAAACGCCTCATTCCAATTCAGAATATTCTTTTATTCACAAAATCACATTCTTAGGGGAAAGGTTCCCATTAATTTTATCCAAGATAAATTCTTTTAAATTTATTCTTTAATCTTCCTTTGGATATCATTTCAAACTAGTCGGGATTAGCGAACCACACCGAAGTAATTATTTGTTTTATTTCCCAATCCCAACCTATTCATCCCATGGAGCAAAACTGGTAATACTCCATATCTACCACCACGGTGTTATCGGTAAAATTAATTACCATTTCACGTTCAGATCTAATTAAAGATTTAACTATCGCTTTGGAGCAAAACTGGTGGTACTCCACTCTCGATCACCTTTCAGATTTGATAATTCAAATTATCAATTCACATTTTAATCTAATTAAAGATTCATTAAAACTCAACTTAGTTTTAATCTTTTTAAAAATCAACATCCTGTCTTTAACTGGGTTAAAGAACCAGTGTCATCTAAAACACGATTCACGACAAACCCAAATCACATTTGATTGTTAATCGGGTTAAAGAACAGGGGTTGTTCAAAACACCGCTCACGATAAACCCAAAAACCAATTCAAATTCAATTCCAATTAAATATTATTTAATTGATACACTTCATTAAATCTAAATAGAAAGATTTAATCTTTTCTCTATTGGGCTTAAGAACAGTGTTAATGAAGACACCATTCACGACAAACCCAAATCACATTTGATATTAAATACAAGGCTCTGAATAGAAAATTTACCGGCTTATATTCAATATCAAATCCTGAAACCAACAAATATCGTATTGGAAATAACGATATAAAATATATCTTTCAAATTCCCATAACAATATCTGTATAGTCACGAAATCCAATACCGAAATATTCCGAAGATAATTTCGATTCAACTCCAGTCCAATTCACGTATTGGGAATATTGATTATTTTTAAAATCACTTTCAAATTCAATTTATTTATTTCAAAAATAAATTGATTTTAATTCTAGTTCAAAACTAGTTCATTTCGATAAAAATCTATTTTTATCTTTTCAAATATGGAATTTTCAGCCCAATTTTTCCCAAATCATTTCTTATGATTTTACACAAATTATAGATATTTTTAATAATTTTATCAAGGCCCGTACAGTCGATTTCCATCAACGGCCATCGAACTGCACTTACAGCGACCTTTTCTAAATTTGATTTGGACATAATTCCAAATCCAACTGTTAGATTTCAAATTTCTAATATTCATTGGAAAGCTCTTTTCGATACGAACCCAACGGTTTCGGTTTTAGGAGAATCCGACGGTCGGATCTCCCGCAACGTCAATTCGAAGTCAATGGTCGAAATTCACGAACTATCGCAGCGCGGCACGTTCTGTTCAGGCCATTATATATAATATATATATATATATATATATATATATATATATAATATATATATATATATTTCGTCGATTTCCTTTTAAAACGTATTTTATAAATCGTTTTAACTTCGTTTTCAAAACCATTTCAACTCTATATTCAATTTCAAATCAAAATTGAATATTTTCTATCATTACTATATAACTGATAATATTTTCAAAATGTTATATTTTAAAATCACTATCTTTTCTATATTCATTATAAAAACGAATATAATCGATATAAATATCGTTCACGTCAAAATAGCGCAACTCTAATCAACACGGCTTTATATATATATTTCAATAAATTCATTATTCCATTCAACAAATGAATATTTATTCTATTCAACACATGAATCTATATTTCTTTCAACACACGACCAATCTCAACACATGAGTACTGTCAACACACAACTATTTTTGTTATGTAAAATATTTTATAAAACTATGGTATCTATCGTTTGATTTTTAATTAGACTCCTACTGGGAAGTAGTTCTAATTTTAAATATGATAAAGATGTAAATTTTATTATTTAAAATATTTTACTCAACACATGAACATCATCAACACATGACTATTTTTATATTCAACACATGAATTTTCTTTTATAATATTCATTATTTTCCCGATTGGAATGAGGCCCAATCAATTACCATATAACGTTAATTATATGGATTCCATACAACACATGTATATAATAGCAACGATAAACAATCAACCATCATCCAAAGTGCACTACACAACTGCATAAGCATCAAATATGAATAATTAACGCTTACACAGCCTGTCGACCAATCGATCGACATACAATTAAATAATTGGGATTAGTGTGCGCCAAATATCATCCCAACACCTGTGTGGGGTTTCAAATCAACAAACATAGATTTTATTTGTGCAGTTGGGCGACGTGTAAAATTTATCGTCCCAATCAATATCAGTCAAATCAGTGTATATAAACAAATCGGCCGATTTATTTATAAATATTTATTTATTCACATTCACGTTAAAAATTATGTTTTTAACGATAATTAATTTATTTCAACTATCTACATTTTATTATCGATTTCACATCAACATCAAAAACAAATTTTCACAACACATCAATTAAACAAACAAGCCATCCATGGTCTGTGGATGACGGGTGTCGGGTGCTGCTAAGCACCGTCTGCATCCTAGTATATATATATATATAACTAGAAAAGAAATTTAGAGTGAGAAGTTCTCACCAATAGCTATCCCATCTCCATGACTCTCCCTATGTAGAAATCTTCGTCGTTCTCGCCTTTTGTCACTTTCGTTGACCGTAGCCACTACATATATAAAAATCACATTTTTATATTGTTGCTATGTATATAAAAATTATATTTTTATACTACTACTACATAGATAAAAATTCTATTTTTACACCGCTGCTATATAGATAAAAATTCTATTTTTACACCGCTACTATATAGATAAAAATTCTATTTTTACACCACTACTATATAAATAAAAATTATATTTTTAACACGCCATTCTCTATATAAAGATTTCTCCTTTTCTATTATAAAGATTTCACCTTTTCATATATAAATATTTCGCCTTTTCATATATAAATATTTCACCTTTTCATATATAAAGATTTCGCCTTTTCATATTTAAATATTTCGCCTTTTCATATATAAAGATTTCACCTTTTCATATATAAATATTTCACTTTTTCATATATAACTATTTCGCCTTTTCGTATATAAAGATTTCACCTTTTCATATATAAATATTTCACCTTTTCATATATAACTATTTCGCCTTTTCATATATAAAGATTTCACCTTTTCATATATAAATATTTCACCTTTTCATATATAAATATTTCACCTTTTCATATAATGTTCATACAATAAAAATCAATTTTTCCTATAAACAAAAAGATCACATCTTCACCAAAACAAAGATCATATTTTTAATATTGTTCTCCATACAAAGATTATATTTTTATAATCGTTTTCTATTAAAAATCATAACTCATATAAACGAAAATCAGAATCTATATATATAATTAAAATCAGTTTTTATGTAAGTATAAAGAAAAGAGCTCACTTTTGTTCAACGGAGAGGGAGAAAAGACAGAAGAGGGGCGGTGGATGGTCGGCCTGAGGCGCAGAGGGCGGTTGCAGGCGCCTTGAGGCGGCGGTGGGCGCGGAGGAGGAACGACAGAGGGAGAAGAAGAAGAAGGGGAGGGGGAAGGAAGAAACGGCGGCGGCAGGCGGTGAAGGGGGGCGCGATGGAAAGTGGAGGGCGCGGTGGAAGGAGGAGGGGGCTCCGCCCTGGTGGCGGCGCGCGGTGGCGCTGTTGGGAGGAGCGGCGGCTCCTCCTGCTGCTTCGTCTTTTTATTATTATTTAATTATTTAATTTACAAAGAGTTGACTTTTTCATACGACCTCTAAACTAGGCCCACCGCCTGTCGTTCATAGCTAATTACCCCCATTCCAAACACAATGGGATATGTATCGTAAGCTGATTCGATCGTTTTGATCAGTTTCCTTTAAAATCAACATATAACTCTATATATTGAATTTTGAACGCGCATTTCAATTTACTGGGGTCACATACTAACTCGAAAAATTCCAAAAAGAATATTTTCTAGCTTCATATTGACGATACGGTCCTAACAAAACTAATTTCGTCGAATTCTGAGACCGTTGGAAAATTGGCCATTTTCCAGTCGATTAAAATCAACTGAAACTGGTCAAACGCGTTTTCCTTTGCCACGCTCACATATTGATTCGAAAAATTATGAAATTTGGAATTTAGCAATAACATGACATCACGGATCCAACAAAAGTGGTTTCGTCGAAATCCGAGGTCGTTTGCAAAATTCCCATTTTTAAGGGCCTGAATTCCATAGCGACTATTCAAAAATTTCAACTGGACATATCTTTTGATTCCCACTATGAAATTTCGATTTTCTGGATCCGTTGGAAAAATATTCTCAATTATATTCTATTATTTTTGGTTTCACTAAAATCCGGATTGTTTTGCACCCGGTACATTCAATTGAAGTTTGAAATCGAATTATCGAACTACCGCGCCATTTTCAATTCTATTTATAATTATATATAATTATTTATATTCTAGCGACGACGTATATAATATATACGTTCGAATTCTATTCAAAATAAATTTCTCCTCGGTATTATTTAAAATAATCCATTTTAAATGTTCAAAATTCACTAAAATTGCCAAAATAAAATTTTTAAACTGGCTCGCATTTCCGGGTTGTTACAATAGATGATTTGTTTGATCAGTTGAGTGGAGCGAGATTATTCTTCCAGTTGGATCTCGCGATAGGTCTTCATCAGCTTCGAGTAGCAGTTGAGAGTATACCTAAAACGGCATTTCGGACGCCGTCTGGATTCTATGAGTGGTTGGTCATGCCGTTCGGGTTGATCGATGCACCAGCATTTTTTGTGGATCTTATGAATGGGGTATTCAGGGATCAATTGAATAAGTTTGTTCTTGTGTTCGTGGACGATATTTTGGATTACTCGAGGATAGAGGAAGAACACAAGGAACATTTGAGGATAGTGATGGAGGTGTTGAGGAAACACCAATTGAAAGCGAAATTTTCTAAATGTCACTTCTGGAGGAGGGAAGTGAGATTCTTGGGCCATGTTGTTTCAGAGAATGGTATTTCCGTGGACCCTGTGAAGGTGGCTATGGTGCAAGATTGGTCTATGCAACGGACGTGAGAAGTTTCTTGGGGTTAGCTGTTGTAACAACCCGGAAATGCGAGCCAGTTTAAAAATTTTATTCTGGCAATTTTGGTGGATTTTGATTATTTAAAATAATTATTTTAAATAATATCGACAAAAAATTTATTTTGAATATAATTTGAACGTATATATTTATATAGATCGTCGTTAGAATATAAATATTTATTTTAAATTATAAAAGGAATTGAAAAGGGCACGGTAGTTCGAAAATTCGATTTCAAAGTTCAAATGAATGTACCGGGTGCAAAATAATCCGGATTTTAGTGAAACCAAAAATAATGGAATCTAATTGAGAATATCTTTCCAACGAATCCGAAAAATTGAAATTTCATAGTGGGAATCAAAAGATATGTCCAGTTGAAAATTCAGAATAGTCGTTATGGAATTTCAGCCCTTAAAAATGGGAATTTTGCAAACGACCTCGGATTTCGACAAAACCACTTTTGTTGGATCCGCGATGTCAAATTATTGCTAAGTTTCAAATTTCATAATTTTTCGAATCAATATGTGGGCGTGGCAAAGGGAAACGCGTTTGACCAGTTTCAGTTGATTTTAATCAACTGGAAAATGACCATTTTTCAGACGGTCTCAGAATTTGACGAAATCAGTTTTGTTAGGACCGTATCGTCAATACAAGGCTAGAAATTATTTTTTTGGAATTTTTCGAGTTAGTACGCAACCCCAGTAAATTGAAATGCGCGTTCAAATTCAATATATAGAGTTATATGCTGATTTTGACGAAAACTGATCGAAACGATCAAATCAGCTTACGATACATATCCCATTCTGTTCGGAATGAGGGTAATTAGCTATGGACGACAGTCGTTGGGCCCAATTTCGAGTTCGAAAGAAAAGTCAACTTATACAGGAAAAAGTATATAATAAAATATAAAACCTTTACATTAAAACCCCTCCCTTCCTCCTTATCTCCCCCATCGATTAACAAATCAGAAAAAGAAAGGAAAAAAAATAAACCCACTGATGACCGCTCCTCCGCCCTCCATCGTCGAAGTCGCCCTGCCCCCTCCTTTTCTTCTCCAGTCCCTCTCTCCCCCTCTGGATTGAATCGCGCCCCCCTAGACCCTCAAACCAAACTTCGCTGTACCACCCCAACCTCCTCCACGCCTTCCTCCTCCTCTTTCCCCCTGTCTTCCAAAGGCCGACGCCCTCCTCTCGAATCCCCTCCTTCCTCGTTGAAACCCATATCCCCCAAAGCACTAAAACCCTAAAATCCCCAAACCCGGCCACTGCCACACCGCACTGGCCATCAGCGCCTCCCCCTTGACGCTCCGACGATCTAAAGCGCACCTCGGCCTCCTTAGCACCATGAAGACCCCACCCAGCTGCTTCGAGCTTGGCTAAAAGGGTAAGTTTTATAATTTTTAAGTTTAACATAAAAACTGATTTTAGTTTAGCTAATTTAAATATGAAAACATGGTTTAACTTCAGTTTTAGAAGTATAAAAGGATGATTTTATTTCATATTTTTATGACAAGTAGATCATGATAAAGACTGGGTTTTCTTAAAGGAAAGTCAAGATTTTTATATAAGAAAGGTTCGATTTTTATAAAGAGAAAGACGATGTTTTTATGTAGTGAAAGACGATATTTTTATATAGTGAAAGATCGAAATTTTATATAGAAGAAAGCGTTTTAAAAATATAATCCTCACAGTATATGAAGTGAAAGAAAAATATGATTTTTATACAGTAGAGATAATAAAAATATGATTTTTATACAGTAGAGATTATAAAAATATGATTTTTGTAATATGGAGAATATAAAAAAAAATTATATGAGCAGCAAAGTAAAAATTGGATCTTTATATAGGTAGCGAAATAAAAATCCGATTTTTATATATATGAAGTAGCGATAAAAATTCGATTTTTATATATGAAGTGGCGCAGTAAAAATATAATTTTTATATGATGTAGAGAATAAAAATACTTTTTTTATATACATAGCGAATTAAAAATATAATTTTTATATGATGTAGAGAATAAAAATACAATTTTTATATACATAGCAACAATATAAAAATGTGATTTTTATATATGTAGTGGCTACGGACGACGAAATAGACAAAAAGCGAGCACGACGAAGATTTCTACAAATGAAGAGTCGTGGCGTTTGGTTTAGCTTGGGTGAGAACTTCTCACTTTAAATCTTGTTTTTCTAGTTAAAAATATATACTAGGATGCAGACGGTGCTTAGTAGCACCCGACACCCATCATCCACAGACCATGGATGGCTTGTATGTTTGATTGTTTGTTGTGGAGAAAATTGATTGTGTGATGTGAAAGGAAATAAAATATTTCTACAGTTAAAAATATTTTATCGTTAAAAATATAATTTTTAACGTGTATGTGAATGAATAAAAAAATCTATGTTTGTTGATTTGAAACCCCACACGGGTATTGGGATGTTATTTGGCATACACTAATCCCAATTATTTAATTGTATGTCGATCGATTGGTCGACAGACTGTGTGAGCGTTAATTATTTATATTTAATGCTTATGCAGTTGTGTGGTGCACTTTGGATGATGGTTGATTATTTGTCAGTGCCATTATATACATGTGTTGGGTGGAATCCATATAATTAACATTATATGGTAATTGATTGGTCCTCATTCTAATTGGGAAAATAATGAATATTAGAATATAAAAATAGTCATGTGTTGATGATGCTCATGTATTGAGAATATTCATGTGTTGAAACTATTCATGTGTTGAAACTATTCATGTGTTGAAACTATTCATGTGTTAAGTAAGATATTTTAATAATAAAATTTACATCTTTATCATATTTAAGATTAGAAACCACTTTACGGTTGGAATCTGATTTAAAAATCAAATGATAGATACCATAATTTTATAAAATATATTACATAACAAAAATAGTCATGTGTTGACAGTACTCATGTGTTGAGATTGGTCATGTGTTGAAAGAAATATATTCATGTGTTGAATAGGATAAATATTCATTTGTTGAATAAAATAACGAAGTTATTGAAATATATAAAGCCGTGTTGACGTGAGCGATGTTTATATCGATTATATTCGTTTTTATAATGAATATAGAAAAGGAAGTGATTGCAAAATATAACGTTTTGAAAATATTATCATTTGTATATCGATGATGTGGAATATTAAATTTTGATTCAAAATTGAATATGAAATTGAAATCGTTTCGAAAACGAATTTAAAACGATTTATAAAGTACGTTTTAAAAGGAAATCGATGAATTATATAATATATATATATATATTATATGTATAATGGCCTGAATAGAACGCGCCGCGCTGCGGCAGTTCGTGAATTTCGACCATTGACTTCGAATTGACGTTACGGGAGATCCGACGTCGGATTCTTCTGAAACCGGAACCGTTGGGTTTGTATCGAAAAGAGCTTTCCAATGAATATTAGAAATTTGAAATCTAACGGTTGGATTTGGAATTATGTCCAAATCAAATTTGGAAAAGGTCGCTGTAAGTGCAGTTCGATGGTCGTTGATGCAAATCGACTGTACGGGCCTTGATAAAATTATTAAAAATATCAATAATTTGTGTAAAATCATAATATGTGAATAGGAAAGAACTGGGATGAAAAATTTCACATTTGAAAAGATAAAAATAGATTTTTATCGAAATGAACTAGTTTTGAACTAGAATAAAAATCAATTTATTTTTGAAATAAATAAATTGAATTTGAAATGGTTTTGAAAATAACCAGGATTTCCAATATATAAAGTGGAAATGGATTTGAATCGAAATTGTCTTTGGAATATTTCGATGTTGGATTTCGTGATTATACAGATATTGTTATGGGAATTTAAAGATATATTTATATCGTTATTTCCAATACGATATTCGTTGGTCGTAGAATTTGATATTGAATATAAACCGATATATTTTCTATTCAGAGCCTTGTATTTAATATCAAACGTGATTTGGTTTGTCGTGAATGGTGTCTTCATTAACACTGTTCTTAAGCCCAATGGAGAAAAAGATTAAATCTTTCTATTTAGATTTAATGAAGTGTACCAATCAAATAA
This sequence comes from Allium sativum, assembly GCA_030737875.1. Lineage (NCBI taxonomy): Eukaryota > Viridiplantae > Streptophyta > Magnoliopsida > Asparagales > Amaryllidaceae > Allium > Allium sativum. The sequence goes on from CM060912.1 coordinate 677,473,828, forward strand.
TATTTAATTGGAATTGAATTTGAATGTGATTTTGGGTTTATCGTGAATCGTGTTTTAAATGACATTGGTTCTTTAACCTAGTTAAAGACAAAATATTGATTTTTGAAAAGATTAAAACTAAGTTGAGTTTTAATGAATCTTTAATTAGATTGAAATGTGAATTGATAATTTAAATTATCAAATTTGGAAAGTGATCGAGAATGGAGTACTACCAGTTTTGCTCCAAAGCGATAGTTAAATCTTTAATTAGATTTGAACGTGAAATGGTAATTAATTTTACCAATAACACCGTGGTGTTAGATATGGAGTATTACCAGTTTTGCTCAAGGGAATGAATAGGTTGGGATTGGGAAATAAAACAAATAATTACTTCGGTGTAGTTCGCTAATCCCGACTAGTTTGGAAAACCATAAAATGGTTTGAAATGATATCCAGAGGAAGATTAAAGAATAAATTTAAAGGGATTTATCTTTGATAAAATTAATGGGAACCTTTCCCCTAGGAATGTGATTTTGTGAATAAAAGAATATTCTGAATTGGAATGAGGCGTTTGTTGTGTTTGTGTAACACGTGTTTATTATATACGTGGGTTATTCAGAAAAGCCGGGTTTATACCCATTCTGAATAACCAATTCGGCGATAATTCGAAGATGAAGACGGTGGTTGAAGACTGGAAGTCTTCACATCGTTTGGGTGATTGCTGATGATCTTGATTGGGCTGTACACCCAAGATGAGGGAATCAGTTGGTGATCGTCCAGACGTACTTGGAGATCGATGGATATGCGAGGAAAGTGCCTCCAGTTTCGTTCATACCCAGAACGAACTTGTAAATGGACTGTGTGTCTGACATTGGATTTTATTCTGTGTTGATTGATCTCTGTTAAATATACATCTGTTTGGCGGCGGAGAATTTATTCTCTTGCTTAACGCCCTTCTCTGAGACGTACGAGCTCAGAAGTTGTATATCGATGGACATCAGTCACATGGAGTGAATTGCCAGTGTGGCACGCGTAAGTGGCAATTGATCAAGGCTTCTGTTGAAAAGCAAAGTCTTGTGGTTGATGATCAAAGCACGGCCTGTGTGGCGTAGCTTTGTGTATAGCGTGAATTCGCGAGCCTCACACCTCGGTATGAGTCAAAAACGGGATACGGACCGTTGGGAGAACACGACGTTTCTTTCTAGCTAGTGGTGGTGCCAGTGCTTAAACTGGCTGACATTTATATACTTTTCACCTGTGTGGTTGTTGGATACGAGGCACCTCGGATATAGGTCTGTTAGGACCGGAAAACGTGTGTTCAGGAATAACTAATCCTCAAAAGTAAGAGAGGACCGGCCCAACCGATTCCAAGGATCATAGTGGGGTCCTGGGACATTTGCTAGAGTGTCTCGAACGGAGAGGAGCTTGCCCCTTGCCTCGACTCATGATGGAAATCCAATTTCCAATACGTGATATTGCGGTTTTAATTGTAGAACTAGTATGGCGACATGATATATGGTACTCATGCCGTATATGATTGAAATTGTTTTGACACTATACACCTATAATAGTATCAAATGATTTGTTTTTAAACGTACCAAGCATGTTTGGCTATTATAAGGGAAAACCCTATCCTCCGATTTGTGTTGCATTGTATGATGGGACCTGGGTCTTATAATAGCTTCATTTTTCCAAAAAGCATTCCGCTATTTTGTTGTATGCACTAGTGTTCTTGGGAGGAAACCCGTTCCGTGTTATACAGCGTGGTCCCTTGAATTACTCTCTTTTAAAGTAAAGATTTAAATAACTGTTTTAGTTCTCACACCAGTCACATGACTGACCTGGAGTTTATTGTTTTAACCTAAACTCTGGGTGCCCCTATTTTCAACATGGGCAGCAAGTAGTTTTGGTTTTGCAGATTTATATTCACAGGATCCTGATTTACAGCTGGAACGATGTCCGGAAAGCTCTGTATCCGTGTATTACTTTCAATTGTGTTTTGTATTGTTTTTCCGCTGCTATGTAATTTATTGTAATCTCTGATATTTATCGAATGTGTAATATTTGTTCTTACTCTGTATATTCTCGTATTCTGATGGAATTGTTGTAATATACAATGAAATGTTCTTCTGTTTGCGTTCCGATGTGTGTTGTTCTCATCTCAATCCGGGCTTTCCTTACCGGGGGAGTTCGGGTCGTTATAGTTTGGTATCAGAGCTTTGGTTTACAGAGCTCGAGAACAAGACACATTAGAACCATACGGAAGAATTCATCAGATATTGGATTAGTAATATCCAATTAGAATTACTCGTTAGGGATAGGATCAGTAGTATCCTAGAATGAGTGTAAAGAGTATATTTTTCAAATAAAAACAATTTTGTTTTGAAAGTTTAAACTAGATTATACGTATTTGAATATTTATTTATTTTGAATTTGGACAATCGAGTATATAAAGATTTTGCATATACGTGTCATGAATGTATATTCGAAGTTTTAATATACTGGATAGATATAGAATCACACTCGAGTCGCCCGGGGACAATTCTGATGATGATTGCAACATCATCAGTATTTGTGTTCGTGTTCGAAGGTGTGATATCTATATATTTCCATTAGACTGGTGTGAGAACCAAAATTAGATAGGATTATTGTTGTGATTTGACATCAAAAACATGATTTTCTGTATATATATATCAAATTATGAATTTGAAAAGCTAATTCACTAATTGATTGATGGTTGTGTTGTTTGTTTATTTGTTTGATATTTTGAACCATTACGCCTAATTGAATCAAATATTGAATTGTATTGAAAATTGTTTGAAAATGCATGCATGTACATATATATGTGTGAACAGGTCATAGCAAGGAGGCTAGAGCAGAAGAATAAAATTGTTTGCCCTACAAATAGGTACATGTTTACTATAATTTACTGTTTTGTTTGGGTGATGATGATTTTATGAGCTGATTGGCTAGCCGCTTGGCTTTTTCTTTTTCTTTTGAGTTGAAGAAGGTCATGGGAGGCTATATGAAATATCCCGAAGTCCCCGGTGCAGGGGAGGTTATGGCGAAATTTTTCGGAAAATTAGGGTGTTAGCCAAATTTTTGAAAAATTTGAAAAGTTCTTAGAAACTGAAAAGTTGAAGAACTTAAGCCATAAAGAAAATTATGGAAGTTGAGTTGGTTTGTAAAACAACTTTCGGCTTCGTTCCTTTTCGGGGACGAAAAGTTTTAAGTGGGGAAGAATGCAACAACCCGGAAAAGCGAGCCAGTTTAAAATTTTATTTTGGCAATTTTGGTGGATTTTGATTATTTAAAATGAATTATTTTAAATAATATCGACAAAAAATTTATTTTGAATATAATTTGAACGTATATATTTATATAGATCGTCGTTAGAATATAAATATTTATTTTAAATTATAAAAGGAATTGAAAAGGGCGCGGTAGTTCGAAAATTCGATTTCAAAGTTCAAATGAATGTACTGGGTGCAAAATAATCCGGATTTTAGTGAAACCAAAAATAATGGAATCTAATTGAGAATATCTTTCCAACGAATTCAAAAAATTGAAATTTCATAGCGGGAATTAAAAGATATGTCCAGTTGAAAATTCAGAATAGTCGTTATGGAATTTCAGCCCTTAAAAACGGGAATTTTGCAAACGACCTCGGATTTCGACGAAACCACTTTTGTTGGATCCGCAATGTCAAATTATTGCTAAGTTTCAAATTTCATAATTTTTCGAATCAATATGTGGGCGTGGCAAAGGGAAACGCGTTTGACCAGTTTCAGTTGATTTTAATCAACTGGAAAATGGCCATTATTCAGACGGTCTCAGAATTTGATGAAATCAGTTTTGTTAGGACCTTATCGTCAATAAAAGGCTAGAAAATATTTTTCTGGAATTTTTCGAGTTAGTACGCGACCCCAGTAAATTGAAATGCGCGTTCAAAATCAATATATAGAGTTATATGTTGATTTTGACGAAAACTGATCGAAACGATCAAATCAGCTTACGATACATATCCCATTGTGTTCGGAATGGGGGTAATTAGCTATGGACGACAGTCGTTGGGCCCAATTTCGAGTTCGAAAGAAAAGTCAACTTATAAAGGAAAAATATATAATAAAATATAAAACCTTTACATTAAAACCCCTCCCTTCCTCCTTATCTCCCCCATCGATTAACAAATCAGAAAAACGAAAAAATAAATAAATAAACCCACCGACGACCGCTCCTCCGCCCTCCATCGTCGAAGTCGCACCTGCCCCCTCCAACCCCGTCGCTGTCCCCTCCTCCTCCTTCTCTTCTCCAGTCCCTCTCACCCCCTCTGGATTGAATCGCGCCCCCCTAGACCCTCAAACCAAACTTCGCCGTACCGCCCCAACCTCCTCTGCGCCTTCCTCCTCCTCTTTCCCCCTGTCTTCCAAAGGCCGACGCCCTCCTCTCGAACCCCCTCCTTCCTCGTTGAAACCCAAATCCCCCAAAACACTAAAACCCTGAAATCATTGAACCCGACCACTGCCCCCACCGCACCGGCCATCTGCGCCTCCTTCTTGATGCTCCGACGATCTCAAGCGCCCCTCGGTCTCCTTAGCGTCGTGAAGACCCCACCCAGCTGCTTCGAGCTTGGATAAAAGGTAAGTTTTATAATTTTTAAGTTTAACATAAAAACTGATTTTAGTTTAGCTAATTTAAATATGAAAACATGGTTTAACTTCAGTTTTAGAAGTATAAAAGGATGATTTTATTTCATATTTTTATGACAAGTAGATCATGATAAAGACTGGGTTTTCTTATAGGAAAGTCAAGATTTTTATATAAGAAAGGTTCGATTTTTATAAAGAGAAAGACGATGTTTTTATGTAGTGAAAGACGATATTTTTATATAATGAAAGATCGAATTTTTATATAGAAGAAAGCATTTTAAAAATATAATCCTCACAGTATATGAAGTGAAATAAAAATATGATTTTTATACAGTAGAGATAATAAAAATATGATTTTTATACAGTAGAGATTATAAAAATATGATTTTTATAAGATGGAGAATATAAAAATACGATTTTTATATGAGTAGCAAAGTAAAAATTGGATCTTTATATAGGTAGCGAAATAAAAATTCGATTTATATATATGAAGTAGCGATAAAAATTCGATTTTTATATATGAAGTGGCGCAGTAAAAATATAATTTTTATATGATGTAGAGAATAAAAATACAATTTTTATATACATAGCGAATTAAAAATATAATTTTTATATGATGTAGAGAATAAAAATACAATTTTTATATACATAGCAACAATATAAAAATGTGATTTTTATATATGTAGTAGCTACGGACGACGAAATAGACAAAAGGCGAGCACGACGAAGATTTCTACAAATGAAGAGTCGTGGCATTTGGTTTAGCTTGGGTGAGAACTTCTCACTTTAAATCTTGTTTTTCTAGTTAAAAATATATACTAGGATGCAGACGGTGCTTAGTAGCACCCGACACCCGTCATCCACAGACCATGGATGGCTTGTATGTTTGATTGTTTGTTGTGGAGAAAATTGATTGTGTGATGTGAAAGGAAATAAAATATTTCTACAGTTAAAAATATTTATCATTAAAAATATAATTTTTAACGGGTATGTGAATGAATAAAAAAGTCTGTGTTTGTTGATTTGAAACCCCACACGGGTATTGGGATGATATTTGGCATACACTAATCCCAATTATTTAACTGTATGTCGATCGATTGGTCGACAGACTGTGTGAGCGTTAATTATTTATATTTAATGCTTATGCAGTTGTGTGGTGCACTTTGGATGATGGTTGCTTATTTGTCAGTGCCATTATATACATGTGTTGGGTGGAATCCATATAATTAACATTATATGGTAATTGATTGGGCCTCATTCCAATTGGGAAAATAAAGAATATTAGAATATAAAAATAGTCATGTGTTGACGATGCTCATGTATTGAGAATATTCATGAGTTGAAACTATTCATGTGTTGAGTAAGATATTTTAATAATAAAATTTACATCTTTATCTTATTTAAGATTAGAAACCACTTTACGGTTGGAATCTGATTTAAAAATCAAACGATAGATACCATAATTTTATAAAATATATTACATAACAAAAATAGTCATGTGTTGAGATTGGTCATGTGTTGAAAGAAATATATTCATGTGTTGAATAGGATAAATATTCATTTGTTGAATAAAATAATGAAGTTATTGATATATATAAAGCTGTGTTGATTAGAGATGCGCCATTTTGACGTGAGCGATATTTATATCGATTATATTTTTTTTTACAATGAATATAAAAAAGGAAGTGATTTCAAAATATAACGTTTTGAAAATATTATCATTTGTATATCGATGATGTGGAATATTCAATTTTGATTCAAAATTGAATATGAAGTTGAAATCGTTTCGAAAACGAATTTAAAACGATTTATAAAGTACGTTATAAAAGGAAATCGACGATATATATATATTATATATATAATGGCCTGAATAGAACGCGTCGCGCTGCGGCAGTTCGTGAATTTTGACCATTGACTTCGAATTGACGTTACGGGAGATCCGACCGTCGGATTCTCCTGAAACCGGAACCGTTGGGTTCGTATCGAAAAGAGCTTTCCAATGAATATTAGAAATTTGAAATCTAACGGTTGGATTTGTAATTATGTCCAAATCAAATTTGGAAAAGGTCGCTGTAAGTGCAGTTCGATGGCCGTTGATGGAAATCGACTGTACGGGCCTTGATAAAATTATTAAAAATATCAATAATTTGTGTAAAATCATAATATGTGAATAGGAAAGAACTGGGATGAAAAATTTCACATTTGAAAAGATAAAAAATAGATTTTTATCGAAATGAACTAATTTTGAACTAGAATTAAAATCAATTTATTTTTGAAATAAATAAATTGAATTTGAAATGGTTTTGAAAATAAGCAGGATTTCCAATATATAAAGTGGAAATGGATTTGAATCGAAATTGTCTTTGGAATATTTCGATGTTGGATTTCGTGATTATACAGATATTGTTATGGGAATTTGAAAGATATATTTATATCGTTATTTCCAATACGATATTCGTTGGTCGTAGAATTTGATATTGAATATAAGCCGATATATTTTCTATTCAGAGCCTTGTATTTAATATCAAACGTGATTTGGTTTGTCGTGAATGGTGTCTTCATTAACACTGTTCTTAAGCCCAATGGAGAAAAGGATTAAATCTTTCTATTTAGATTTAATGAAGTTCACCAATCAAATAATATTTAATTGGAATTGAATTTGAATGTGATTTTGGGTTTATCGTGAATCGTGTTTTAAATGACATTGGTTCTTTAACCCAGTTAAAGACAGAATATTGATTTTTGAAAAGATTAAAACTAAGTGGAGTTTTAATGAATCTTTAATTAGATTGAAATGTGAATTGATAATTTAAATTATCAAATTTGGAAAGTGATCGAGAATGGAGTACCACCAGTTTTGCTCCAAAGCGATAGTTAAATCTTTAATTAGATTTGATGTGAAATGGTAATTAATTTTACCAATAACACCGTGGTGTTAGATATGGAGTATTACCAGTTTTGCTCCAGGCGATGAATAGGTTGGGATTGGGAAATAAAACAAATAATTACTTCGGTGTAGTTCGCTAATCCCGACTAGTTTGGAAAACCATAAAATGGTTTGAAATGATATCCAGAGGAAGATTAAAGAATAAATTTAAAGGGATTTATCTTTGATAAAATTAATGGGAACCTTTCCCCTAAAAATGTGATTTTGTGAATAAAAGAATATTCTGAATTGGAATGAGGCGTTTGTTGTGTTTGTGTAACACGTGTTTATTATATACGTGGGTTATTCAGAAAGGCCGGGTTTATACCCATTCTGAGTAACCGATTCAGCGATAAGTCGAAGATGAAGACGGTGGTTGAAGACCGGAAGTCTTCACATCGTTTGGGTGATTGCTGATGATCTTGATTGGGATGTACAACCAAGATGAGGGAATCAGTTGGTGATCGTCCAGACGTACTTGGAGATCGATGCATATGCGAGGAAAGTGCCTCCGGTTTCGTTCATACCCAGAACGAACTTGTAAATGGACTGTGTGTCTGACATTGGTTTTTATTCTGTGTTGATTGATCTCTGTTAAATATACATCTGTTTGGCGGTGGAGAATTTATTCTCTTGCTTAACGCCCTTCTCTGAGACGTACGAGCTCAGAGGTTGTATATCGATGGACATCAGTCGCATGGAGTGAATTGCCAGTGTGGCACGCGTAAGTGGCAATTGATCAAGGCTTCTGTTGAAAAGCAAAGTCTTGTGGTTGATGATCAAAGCACGGCCTGTGTGGCGTAGCTTTGTGTATAGCGTGAATTCGCGAGCCTCACACCTCGGTATGAGTCAAAAACGGGATACGGACCGTTGGGAGAACACGACGTTTCTTTCTAGCTAGTTGTGGTGTCAGTGCTTAAACTGGCTGACATTTATATACTTTTCACCTGTGTGGTTGTTGGATACGAGGCGCCTCGGATATAGGTCTGTTAGGACCGGGAAACGTGTGTTCAGGAATAACTAATCCTCAGAAGTAAGAGAGGACCGGCCCAACTGATTCCAAGGATCATAGTGGGGTCCTGGGACATTTGCTAGAGTGTCTCGAACGGAGAGGAGCTTGCCCCTTGCCTCGACTCATGATGAAAATCCAATTTCCAATACGTGATATTGCGGTTTTAATTATAGAACTAGTATGGCGACATGATATATGGTACCCATGCTGTCTATGATTGATATTTATGATTGAAATTGTTTTGACACTATACACCTATAATAGTATCAAATGATTTGTTTTTAAACGTACCAAGCATGTTTGGCTATTATAAGGGGAAACCCTGTCCTCCGGCTTGCGTTGCAATGTGTGATGGGACCTGGGTCTTATAATAGCTTCATTTTTCCAAAAAGCATTGCGCTATTTTGTTGTATGCACTAGTATTCTTGGGAGGAAACCCGTTCCGTGTTATATGGTGTGGTCCCTTGAATTACTCTCTTTTAAAGTAAAGATTTAAATAACTGTTTTAGTTCTCACACCAGTCACATGACTGACCCGGAGTTTATTGTTTTAACCTAAACTCTGGGTGCCCCTATTTTCGACACGGGCAGCTAGTAGTTTTGGTTTTGCAGATTTATATTCATAGGATCCTGATTTACAGCTAGAACGATGCCCGGAAAGCTCTGTATCCGTGTATTACTTTCAGTTGTGTTTTGTATTGTTTTTCCGCTGCTATGTAATTTATTGTTATGTCTGATATTTATTGAATGTGTAATATTTGTTCTTACTCTGTATATTCTCGTATTCCGATGGAATTGTTGTAATATACAATGAAATGTTCTTCTGTTTGCGTTCCGATGTGTGTTGTTCTCATCTCAATCCGGACTTTCCTTACCGGGGAGTTTGGGTCGTTATAGCTGTATATTATCGTAAGTTTATCCAAGACTTCTCCAAGATATCGGCACCGTTAACTCAGTTGACCAAGAAGAATCAAGTTTTCGCTTGGGATGAAAGGTGTGAGAATGCATTTAAGGGAAAAAAGGAAAAGTTAACATATGCACCAGTGTTAGTTATTCCTAAAGGGAACGAAGAGATGACGGTATACACGGATGCCTGTGGTACCAGACAAGGTGTTGTACTGATGCAAGGAGGTAGGGTTGTAGCTTATGCTAGTCGACAACTAAAACCACATGAGAAAAGATATCCTACCCATGATTTGGAATTGGCAGCGATCGTGTTCGCGTTAAATATGTGGATACATTATCTCTTGGGAGAAATATTCGAGTTGTTTACCGATCATAAGTCATTAAAGTATCTTTTCCCTCAAATGGATTTAAATCTTTGTCAGTAGAGATGGTTAGAGTTCTTGACTTCATATGATTTCAATATCGCATACACACTCAGGAAGGGCAATGCGGTAGTTGATGCCTTGAGCAGGAGACATGCCAATTTAGGGGCTATGTTTCTTGAATGGAAGCAACTGGAGTATATCGCAGGATATGATTTCAGACCTAAATGCGAATTGGATCTAGAGATGCTAGCAAGTTTGATGATCAGACCAACTTTGATTGAGCGGATTGGTTCCAGTTAGCGGGACGATCCTAATCTATTGGAAATCATCTCCAATGTAGAGATAGGTAGCCACGGTGAGGAAAGGAACAAGTATGGACTTGATCGAGAAGGATGGCTTCGAAAGAACGGGAGACTAGTTGTACCCAACGTTAATGGATTGAGAGATGAAGTGCTTAGAGAGTGTCATCACTCGAAACTAACTATACATCCCGGTGGTAACAAAATGTATCGAGATATGAAGCAGACCTACTACTGGGAAGGGATGAAGAGAGAAGTTAGGAAGTTTATATCCAAGTGCATGAACTGCCAGTTAGGTAAAGCCGAGCAAAAGAAGCCTAGTGGTTTGTTACAACCGTTGGAGATTCCCGAATGGAAATGGGAACAAATCTCAATGGATTTCATCGATGGTTTACCAAGGACTAGATCGAGTTATGATAGCATTTGGGTGATTGTGGATCGATCGACCAAAAGTGCAAGGTTTATACCCGTCAAGTCGAATAGAACAGCAGTTAACTTAGCGGAACTATATATGAAGTGGGTAGTGAGATTTCATGGAGTACCCAAAGGTATTGTGAGTGACCGAGATCCGTTATTTACTAGTGGATTTTGGAAGAGCCTACAAGAGGCTTTAGGGTCAAAATTATATCTCAGTACCACATACCATCCTCAAAACGACGGTCAAACAGAGAGGATTAATCGTGTATTAGAGGATCTCTTGAGAGCTTGTATATTGGATTTTGGAGGATCATGGGATGACCATTTGCATCTAGTTGAGTTCACATACAATGATAATTATCAATCCAATATTGGTATGGCTCCATTTGAAGCTTTTTACGGAAGACCGTGCAACTCACCATCGTGTTGGTTAAAAACCGGTGAGAAGTTTGTGCTTGGGGCAGATGTAATAAGAGAGACTTCAAATAAGATCTAGGTTATTCAACAACGAATGAGGGCTGCCCAAGACAGGCAGAAGAGCTATGCATACAAAAGACGAAGAGATTTGAAATTCTCCATTGGCGACTTGGTATTTGTCAAGATCTCTCCGTTGAAGTGTGATTCGATTTGGTAGGAGAGGTAAGTTAACACCAAGATTTGTTGTTCCATTCCTAGTTCTTGAACAAGTTGGGAATTTAGCATATAAAGTTGACTTGCCTGACAAGATGGCGAGAGTTCACAATGTGTTTCATGTTTCCCAACTAAGAAAGTTCGTGCAAGATTCTGATATGACTATTTCACCAGATCAGTTGGATGATGTCGAGGTAGAATCCGAGGCAGTTGGGAGCCGCAGGACAATTCGTAATGTCGGACATAATATGAAATAACTTCGAAGGAAAACGGTGGAAATAGTCAAGGTCCAGTGGGGCGATAAGGGGAATTATTGTACTTAGGAAATAAAGGAGAGCATAAGGAAGTCATATCCAGAACTCTTTGCCTGGTAAGGTTTTAATCGCGATATAGTTATTTCCTCGTTAGTAAACCGCATGCTAGGATAGGCTTGTGTGTTATTATGTATGTTTGGTTGTTTGAAATGGCTGATAGGCATGCGGGGTACCATTGTATGTTTTGATTAAGGAATTACGGTGGCGAAATTTTTTGAGGGGGGGAGAGTGTAACGACCCGCATTATACGTATCGAAGGATCGTAGAATATTTATTTTATTTTCATACAAAGTCGTATGGTCGTGTAACTTAAGGGAACGAATATTGGGGTCATTTCCCATGTTCACGATTTTTGCCGAATTTTATATGACCGTTTTACCCCTGGCAAATCTTGTTTTGCCTGTAACTTTTGATTGGTACAGATTTTTGACTTGAAACCACTTTCATTGGATTCGGATGATGGTTTGCCATTCCGTAGAGTGGTCACATTAGTCAGACGAGCTTAATATTTGGGAGATATGGCTAAAATAAGGTTTGATGATGGAAAAACAGCTAAACCGGGCTTAATTAGTTGATTAGTGGTTAGGTCCATAACCCATTTCGGGATTAGGGTTATGTGAGGGCTGAAAAGAGTTAGAGGATGATTCATTTTCATTTTTCCAGCCGCCATTTACCTTCCTGTAACCCTAGTAATGGCCTCCACCTTAAAAATTCATCCCTAATCACTTCCTAATCACAAATTAAGCGAAACTACATCAAATAAAGGCGGATTAGCATCAAAATCGAGATAGAGCTGCTGAAACACATAGGAATTCGACCCAAATCTATGGAGTTTTCAGATCTATAAATCAGTTGTGGCTAAGGTGAGTGATTAGCACGTTTTTACACTAATTACGGCTAATAGGGGTGATTAGTGATAATTAGCGAAATTATGCATCATAAAAAATTGGAAAAATATGTAAAAATTATTAAATATTATCTAATGGCTTTGATAAAAATTTGGGTTAATTTGGATTAAGTGTGCTAATCCTATAGTTAAACATGGTTAAGGGGATTAAGGGGAATATCATAGATTTTGGTTATGTTTGATCCATTTTAACTTGTTAAATTGTTTTTTTGGTGTTTATGGTTGATCCTATATGTTATTACTACTGTTTGGAATGCTTCATGATTGTTTAGTAATGTTAGAATGGTTGAAAACGTCGTCGTATGGCGTAAATAGCTCGTTGGAAAAGTTGCAGGAAAATTGACCAAACCCCCGATCGTGATACCACCCTCGCGAGCCAACCCGATCGTGACATCCCGCTTCACGAGTGAACCAAGCTCCACGAACCGACCCGCCACTGCGCCACACGTGGACCATCACCACGAGCCGCCAGGGGAGGATCACCATGAGCCACCAGGGGCGCATCACCACGATCCGCCAGGGGGAGCACTACGAATGGACCCCACGAGTAGGTCACGAACCAGAGCTCTCACGAACCGAGGAAGGAATCACGAGCCACCTGCTTGCACGAGCCATGAACCGCGAGCCGCTTTTGTATCGCAAACCGAATGGAAACTAAAGTGCGAACTGGAGGAGACCAAAACCCGAGATGTAAAGGAAGTCTAAATGGCAGGTTATTACTCAAGATCCAGATAGGAACCAACGAGTTAACTTCATGAGTTGGGCTTTGCTGCGGGACATGTGCAAAGGGGTTATCGATATCTATAGCTTTGGTTCACCATGGAGATACGTATTAGTGGCTACGGATCAGTGCAATGGGACTATTAAGACCCCCAAGGGCAAAGTGATCATAGCATGGCTATGGATCAGTGCAATGGGACCATTAGAACTCCCAAGGGCAAAGTGATCGTAGTAAAGGATTAGTGGCTATGGACCAACGCAATGGGGTTATTAAGTCTCCGAAGGGAAAGTGCTCGTAGCAAAGGATTTGGTGAATCAAACTGGTGGATATTGCATGCTTTACGCACTAAGTGAGAGATGTGAGGATGATTGCTATGTTTGATGTTTGTTATCATCATGACACACACACTCCCATTTTACACTTTGTGCTAGTGTTACCTTAGAGTATTGTATATCTTGTTGTGCTAACTCTTTGGTTGCAAGTCCAGGTTCAAGTATGATTATTTATACCTGTTATTGTCTTGTTTTGCTGCTATCGCTCATACCAGACATTTGTCTGACCTAGAGTTTTATGTCTCTTCTTATTACTCTGGGTGCTCCTAAACGAGCAAACTAGAGACATGTTAGGTGGTTATGCACGAGTAGTTGTCCGAAGACAAGCATGAGGCTTCCACGTACTATTTACATATAATATCCCTGTGTTGTTGTTGGTCACTACTTTGGGCATTAGTAGTGTACCTATTCTATTTTGCTTTAGAGACAGTATTTTGAAGTTGTAATAATGGTTTGGATCATAAGCTGTATTTTGGATTCCGCTACAATGATGGTTTAGTTTTCAGCTTATGCACTGTCTCGCCTGTTTTATGTCAAGTTATGTTATTATTATATTTTATTCCATGCGCTATGAGATATACTACAGGTTATTTGGTGATTCATAGTTTCAAATCCTTTTCCTTGATGACCGTCCCGTGCTAGTCAGGCATTTACAACGCATTTCGGGGAAATGTCGACTGGTACGGGGAGGGCTGTCACAGAAAGAAAAATATTGCATGGCAATAGCAAACAAATAAGGAGATAAGGGATCTCCTTGTCTTATACCCATATTTGATGGAAAGAAACCTTTTGGAATACCCTGAATCATAATAGAATATGTAGCTGTTTTCATGCATTCATAAACAAGATTCAAAAAGTGTGTAGGAAAATTCATCCTTGACATGATGTAACATATAAATTCTCGATTCACCTTATCATAAGCCTTCTGCAAATCCACTTTTAAACACAACTTTGGCATTCCTTTTTTTTTGAAATCTCTTAACTCATGAGCCAGTAAGATGTTATCACCAATATATCTATCTTTGATAAATGCACTTTGATTCTCAGAGATCAAGTAAGGCAGGAAACATTTGAGTCTATTACACAAAACTTTAGAATTTTTTTTGTAGTAGACATTACAACAAGATATTGGTCTGTAATGGGCAATCTCTGATGGTCTATGATTTTTAGGAATTAAAGTAATGAAAGTGTGATTGAGAGATTTAGGAAGTTTACCTGAAATGAAGATATCATTGATTGCCTTCAATAAATCAATCTTCAATAATTCCCAATGAACCTTCAAAAATTTTGAATTAATCCCATCAGGCCCTGGACTAGAATCATTGTGGATTGAAAATAAAGCATCCTTGACTTCAGACAGATCTACTGTTTTCAAAAGAAAATTATGGCCTTGAGTGTTTATAGTGTATATAGGATGAAAAGGAGGAAATTCTAAAACTCTATGCCCGTTAAACATATCCTTGAAATACTTGATAGCTTCATTTTTATGTCCTCTGCTTTATATAATAAATTTCCATTGATATCCATTAGAGCTCTGATGTGATTAAAAAAATCTCCTGTTTGACATTCTAGAATAGAAATACTTTGAATTTGTATCACCTTGCTGCAACCAAGAAACCTTTGCTTATTGTTTAAAACTTTGGAAATGAGACTTTTGCAAATTTTGAAGATCTTTTTTGGCTTGTAGATAATTGTCAAATAATAAGATATCTTCTAGACTATTATTTGCAACTTTTTCAAGTTGGATTGCTATTTCTTCAGCATTTTTTGATGTTAACCAAATTTTTATCTCTTACTTTATTCCACTATTTTAACTCATTTTTACAATTCTTGAGCTTTTGCATGAACTGGTAGCTTAATTAACTGCATCATAATAACCAGGTAAAAGTGGCCAATCTTTCCTAAATCTAAAAGGGAAGCTCTTTGATTCAATAATAGGAATGAGCTCTAACATAACTGGGTTATGATCACTTGAGTATTGATATAAAGAGAGAGCTTTCATGTGTAAAAACAAATGTAGGCATTTGTTATTTACAAGAATTATATCAATTTTGGTAGCAATATCTCTTCTACGCCATATGAAATGAAAACCCAGAGGTTTAATGTCATTCAAAGTAGTTTGGGTAATGAACTTTTGGGATTCTCTAATTGTTGATAAGGAATAGACAATCCACCTTTTTTTATTAGTAAAAGATAAAACATTGTTGAAATCACCCATCAAGATCCATGTATAATTTATATTACATGATTCATTAATCAACAGCTGCCATAAACTGAGCCTTTCGACAAATTTATTACTTGCATATACCACTGTAAAAACCATACCAAATCCCCCTTTATTATTAGCATTGACAGTCATATGTTGAAAAGATGAAGACATAATCACCACATCCCAAACATTTGTATCTCAAATAAGAAGAATTCAACCAATATGAGTAGCAGAATTATTAGTTAAAAACTTCCATGAACTTGGTAATAAAGAAGAAAACAATACTAAATTAGTTGCAGCTAGTTTTGTTTCCACTAAACCAACAAGAGTTGATTTAGTTTGATTCAGGAGATAGAGTACATCTTTCGTATGAAAAGAAGTACTCATATCCCTGACATTTCATGTTAGTATTGTCATTTAACAGTGGAAGAGCTCCTAGTATTCCTTTTAGGAGGAGCAATGTAAGAAGATGAAACCACTTTATTATTACCCTGCATATAATTTGCATTCTTTTCCACCATATTGGTAACGTCAGTCTGCTTTCCATTATCATTATTATTCTCTAAATTTTTCTCAGAAATTCATTTGCAATAATATTTAAATCATCTGGCACTACATTTTTAGGAAGTTTAGAGTTCAAGAAGTCTAGGTTATCTGCAAAAACATTATGCCCATCATCTGTGACATTGGATGTACCACCATTATGCCCATCATTTATATTGGATGTACCAGCATTATGCCCATCATCTTTACCACCATTATGTCCATCATCTATTTGTTGTTCATTCTCTTCAGTTTGAACATTAGGAGGTATCCAACGAGGATCATTAGTCACTTCATAAAGAGTATCATCATGTCCAAATAAGTTGCACTTCAAGCATTTTATGGGAACAAACTCATATTACACTAAAATACTGTTTTTAGTACCATTGTGAAATAAGATTGGGATTTCTGTTTTAAGGTCAGTGAGGGTATCTATAGCAATAAGTACTCTAGCATATTTTGTGAATTTTATTTCTGCTGTATTTTCATCGATCAATAAGGGTTTAGCAATAAAACTGGCTATCATTTGAATAACATCTTTTGTCCATAGTTCCATTAGTAAATCGAGAAGTTTAACCCAGATCTGAACTTCATTGCTCTGTTTTTTTTACTAAAATCGTATCCGGCATGCCAAGCTTCTATCAATAACAATCTACCAAAATATGAATAGGTAGAACTCTCCAAAACACGAGCATAATCAGATGCATTTTCAAACTGTACCACAAAGTTATAACTAGGAGAAACATGGATATAGAAGTAACCAGATGGCTTCCAAACTCTATAAATGTATTCTTTAAGCTTAATGGTAGATAGCCTGAAATGGATTGGGATCAAAGCAATCGTATCGATCCATGCCCCTTCCGATTTATTGAAAATATTCTTAGGAATAAAAACATATTCCTCTGGCGGCTTAATAAAGTTTAAACTACGATTTGAAAATACCTATTTATAGCTATCAATATTGTCCTTATTAAGATGAGGATTTGGATTTGTAGATGTAGATGGAGGTTTATCTGATATGATTGTAGGTTGTGATCGAGATGAAAAAGTTCGTGAGTTTGTTGGGGGAGCAGAAGCTGCCATTAAAAAGGAAAACAAACGGAATTTAAATAAACATATGTTCATAAGTATATATATAAATTAATTTAAAAAGAACTTAAAATTTTATTTATTATGAGATATACATCAATATTTTGAAACAAATAAATTTTAAATTTAAACTTTAGAAATCAAAACATATTTATTTGCTAAAAAAATATTTATACTTAAAAGAATTCTATAGTTATAAAAACATTATAAAGTAATCTATAAAACTATAACTTCTAATATTTAAACTACTTATTAAGACATAAAAATCACACATACATATATGAATATTTCTTTATACCAAAATATTAAGTTAAATGATAATGTAACACAATTCTTTTTTGAAATTATATGTGAAAAATATATAAGTTAAACTATGTATGTTTGAACTACATATAAAAGATATATAAATTTATATTTTATAGAAATACCAAATGTTTAAAAAATTAAATTATTTCAAATATATTAACATATATGTGTACTATAATTTCAAAATATATTTTTGAAACAAAATATTCGAAACATAGATAGACAAACAAAATTGATAATTAGAGTCTGAACTGACATTTTCATATTGAAAAGATGTACTTTCAATTTTTCAAAACCAAACTAAAGAGTTATGAATTTTGAAATTTATATATAAAAGACTTAATTAAATTGGTGTATCAACATATGAACCAAAATGTCTAAAATTATAAAAGGGATAAATTTCTATACCTAACTATGCGCTTAGACGTATATTCCTAAATGTAATAATAATTATGAAAATATTGTAAAGCATACCTCTTTTTGCAATATTCCATTTTGTTGTCCTTCCATTTTTTATGAACCACACGTCCACATCTTTTAGAATTTGACTATGAGATCTGTTCTATTGCGACTGGCTCGTTGTTTTTATCAGGATAGTATATTCATTTGCTGAATTCGAACACCGTATGAGAAAGATATTCAAGATTAGTAGTTTAATTAACTCGGCACCAAAATTTGAATTTGAATTTGAATTTGAATTTTGAATTTGGATGAAAAGACACTTCATCCATTACAAAGAGGTGCAAAATTCATGTCTCTTCACAATCTCTTCTTCTTATTCTTTTCCTTCTTCTCGTTTTTCACTTTCAATCAAACTTTCAGGAGGCATAACTTCTTTGTTTCTTAATGGAATTGGACGAAATCAGTGGCAAATCGAAGAGGAATTAAAGGACTACGATCTAGTAACATTTTGGCGATGAATTTGGATGGTATTGGGTTGCAGCAAGTCGAAACAGTAAGAGAGATGCATGAAATCCCGTAACAGTTTTTTAGTTTTGCATAGCCAATTTCAAATAGTCATATCTCACTCAATTTTGATCGGAATTTGATGAAACCCATCAAAATGATAGCGAGAACGAGAACTACAATTTGGAAGAGGATTTGGAAATAAATATTCTAACCTGTGAATGCAATTTAAAGATAACCGTTGATAGTTTTGGTTTCCTTCCCTCTTTATTCACCAAAACTTCATTTGATCATTACTTGATCAATTCTTGATGGATTCACATGAAACTGGTGGCATTACGAAGAAAATGAAGAGAAGTACTGTATGGAGATAAGTTGTAGATGAAAATCTAAAGTTGTAAATTGATCTGGTACTTCTTTTCTGATTTACATTATATACATCCATTTTTTCTTGATGTCTCTTCACCAACCGTCGTTACTCTTCTCCTCTTTTTTATTTCTACCATGTGTTCATAAGAGTTTTGAATTCTCAATAGCCATGTGACACACCATTTCCGAATTGTAATTTTCAACAGCCAATTCACCCATCTTTTCGAAGTTTGAATATCCAATAGCCATATAACACATCTTTTCCTGTAAAACAACACAACTTTTCAAATAATCAAATGACTTTTCAAACTAACTAATCTACAATTTTAGAAAACATTATGATGGTTTTGTAAAATATCCATATATCAAAGATTTCAAAATTTTAAAAATTTCAAATTTCAAAAAATAGATTATGAGTTTAAACTAGTGTTATAAATCATTTCAAAATTTGCCATTTAATATTTTCAAAAATCAGATTATGAACTTTTTGAAAGACCTTGCTCCAATACCAATTGTTAGGGACTGCAAAATGGACCGTTAAGGCAAAATAACACTAGAGAGGGGTGAATAGTTTTTTTTGGGAATTTAAACAAAATCTAAAACTTACATGATATACTATATGAATCAAACACCACAGAAAGAATCATAGACACAGAATCGAACACAAACACAAAGATAAAATAAAATAAAATGCAGAAAAGGAAAGAACACACTGGATTTTATACTGGTTCGGATTACTCCTATGTTCAGTCCCACGCAAAGCTGGATTGCGCAGAGTTTTATTACTATATCAATATCCAATTACACCTCTTGATTTCATGACTACAAGGTTAACACTGCTCCCGTTCCTTAATTGCACGGCAACAAGGAAACACTAAATCTGTTCCTTGATTTCACGGCTATAAGGAAAACATCGATTACCCAAACACTTCCCATATGATTACAATAACCCTATAACTCTTCAATAACACTTCGATTTAGAGAGTAATGAGTAGAGAGTGAGAAGAGAAGAAGTTTTATGTACATTAAATTGAATTCGACAGAGTAAAAGTGTAGAAATCATAAAAATGAGAAAATATAATGGTGTAAAGAAAGGAGATGAAGATGGAGAAGAAGAATGATGAAAAAAATTTGAAATAAGCCCCAATTTATAAGATTTGAAAGGTTGTAATGCTTCTTGAACGTTACAAATAGTGAAAAAACACTTCCTTTTATTTTTGAAAAAATGATAGTTATATGTCAACATAGGCATAAATGTATGTCAACATATGCCTTTGTAAAATTGGATTTTGAACATTTTTGAAGTGTTTTGATATATATATATATATATATAATTCTTGAATTAAAGCATAGTATTATAAATAAGTATTATAAAGTGGAAAATTATTTGAAACCATAAGTATAAACTATATAAACATATTTATAAAATTATAAAGTTTAAAACTATATAAATATAAAGTATATAAGTATATAATATATAAAACATGTAAACTATAAAACTTGAGCTTAAAATCAAAAGTAAAGTAGAGAAGATAAAAATTAAAGATAGAATTTGAAATCAGAAATTGAAAATCAGAATTTGAATTTGAACCTGGAGTGCTATTCAGAGTCTTACATAAACTAGACTCTATTACTATATTTATCTTGAACTATTGAAATCTTGACTGAGTCTTGAATCATCTCTGAATTTTGAATCTCTAGAAGTTCTTAAACTGTACAGTCTTCAGTATTAATTCCTATACATAAATCCTGCATATGTGTGTGAATATATATATATATATATATATATATATTCTAGATAAAAGTGTTAGTATATATTTTATAATCAATTAATATTCAAATAAAGTGTTGTCATCAAAACTCCATTCTCCAAAAGAAACTACATTGCCTATATTGGAAGCAGTGTTACTTGAAACAATTTTTTTATTTCTACCAACTTTTTGCCTAGTCTGAATTTTTCTAACTCTTTCATTCCTTTCATAAATATTCTCTTTTCTTTTCATAGGAATAATAGAGGTTGCCAAGGTCTGTTTCCCTTAATCAGCACGGTTTTCATAAGAGATGACTTATCTTAATTTACAAACAATTGTTTATTGAACTTCTTTCTCATCAGAATTTCCTTCACAATTATCAATAATGTGGCCAAAAACCTTGCATGTTGTACAAACTATAGGTTTCCATAGGTACTTGAATTTTATTCTCTGAGTTCCTCCATCCACTAATTTAACCAGAAAGTTGTCTACCAAATCCTGATTAGGTTTAACTTCGATGAGGCATTTAACATACTCCAGATGTTCAATTTTCTCAGTCATCTCTTCTAGGCATAGTAGTTTCCCAAGGCGAATGGCTAGCCAGTTTATTCTAGTGTGAGACCACGCAAATAAAGGAACTAGACCTATACTTGTACTGTTTTTACAGATCCACAAACATTACTAACCATAGGGTCATAGGGATTGATTATGAATAGCTTGTTCCTCATTATAATGGGATCACCCAAAATAATTTTCTGTCAGTCCTCTTCGCATGAGAGTTGGAAAATGTACAACACTCCATTAGATTTGAATTTCAAGGAACCTTTAAGCTACTAGATTAGATCTAATCTTTTGCACTACAGCAGTAAAAGAGAGAGGTTGATCAAGAAAGAAACCTATCAGTGTTTCTCTCCGAGCACTGGCTCCTGCTTCAACTACCGCATCAGTATATTCCGTGGCATCATCCAAAAAGGAGGGGAGCATGCCAACCGAAGTGTACTGCCCTGCATTGCTTGGTTTATGCTTAAATAGAGAAGTCCATTCTTGTTGATGGTCTAAAAGGGGAGGGAAGGAGCAGAAGTAGATGGGATGGTTAGAGAAGGAGGAGCAGAAGGGGAAGAGGAGGCAATCGAAGAGGGGGAGGGGTCAGGAAGCACTGGCGGCGGTGGAAAGAGGGAAGGGTTGTTAAAAGTTAGGATGGATTTAGGGCTCGATGAGGGAAGCGGGAAATCTGGTGAAGTGATGTTTGTCATAGCCGTTTGAGAAGTTAATTTAAACAAAAGATACACACAAATATCCAAATATAAATATTTTAAATAATGTATTTCAAATTTTTTATTTATTATAAAATTTCAAGCAAGGAAAGTTATATATATATATATCCCCACTCATATATTTTATCATATTTTTTCTTTTAACTTTTATTCAAGTGTAACTAACTTATGATTACAATGGAAAATCATATAAAAATACATCTCAAAACACATGTTGGATGGTTTCATAACATATGTTTTCATTCCACCAAAGCTATCATTTTCTTGATTCTCAATTCGTACCTTAAATCATTCAAACATAAATTCCAATTTGATAAGTTTCAAATCTTATCATATTAAGAATATACTAATTAAGTTTTCATTTATATATTAACATACTAATTAAGTTATACTCAATTAAATCTCATTACATTATATTCATATCAATATTATTCCTAGCCATTATTAATGTTACCAAAGTTTAAATTATTATTATTATTTATTTCTAAGTTTAGAACTATTTCAGAATGACTAAACTCAGATTCAAATGAACGATAAACAGTTTTATCAACTCTAAAGGCATGTTTGCCTAAGTTATGCTTAAAAATACATTTAACTTCATAAGTTTAATTTATATAATTCTCACAACTATCATTCTTAATTAAATCTGTATCAGCATAAAGCAGACCTTTATTATCCCATAAATACCCTTCTTAAAAGTCAAATTAATATTCTAAATATATCTATTCAAAATTAAATTAATATAAAATTTAGAGATTTTGAAATATCACGCTTATAATTTATATCATTCTTATTAGGAACATCATTATTGTTTTCACAACTATTTTGTATTTTATATTCTAGATAAAATTCATTTCTTTAATGGAACTTTAAAAAAAATCTCTAAATTTTATCATAAGATAACCATGAGTTATTCCAACTTATAATTTCAAATACGTGTACTTTACCCAAAATATCGTTCTATTTAAAAATAAAATCATTTATTTATAGATTATCATCCTGGAAAGATCAAAGGATGAGTTTAGAACTAGGAATCAAGATTTAGACTTAAGGAAATCCTAATCAGCAAAATCATAAAAAGGAAATGGACTCGAAAAGAATGGAAATTCTAGAAAAAAATAAATTTTAAAATGATTAATATTTTAAAAATGTGCTCTCTCAAGATGATTCCACTCATTCTAAGGTATTATTACCATGTCCCTATCGAGTTTAATCCCTACAATCTAAGTTTTTTCTCTAAATCAAAATTTAAGTATCAACTGTAACAACCGATTATTTCGAGCAACCCAAGTCGACAATAAAATCACACATGTCCAACTCGAAATGTTCAAAACCACAATTTTTTTGGGGTTTAATAAAAATCAAATCATAGAATCTCAAATACATAATAATACAACATCTCACAGTGGAATAAAATACAATGATAGTAGTTTATGAAGCTACTAATAAAATACATTAGAATTTAAGAAGTAAATATGGCGGAAGTATAATACATAGAAGTTCACTATTAAGAACTGACTAAAATAAGGAAATGACTGAAAATAGAACAATAGATAGATAAGTCTTTAGAAGTTCTTCAGCTTGAAAAGGTGAATCTCAAATACTATCATACTCGGGCTGACTCGAGCATAAAGTAAAACAAAATACTCGAGTCAGGACTAGCATTCTTATGAAAGTAAATCAACTCAAGTGAATTGTATACTAATGAAATGTACAAGTAACTCAAAGGATGTTTGGGATCACTATCCTTTGAGGATTCTTTAAACTATTTACATGTAATACAATACGCTGCTATATAATGTCTATCATTAAAATATAGTATTAAAAATAGCATTAAGGTGTTTTGACGTGTGATTTCGGTGAATCAAATGCGAACATCCAAATTCGGGAATATATTACCGAATAGAAAAGCAAATCCAAACACAGAGTACTGAAAAAGTAAAGAACACTAAGAATTTATAGTGGTTTAACAAGTCATGCCTACGTCCACTGTAAGGTAACCTTTATTGTTTATAATGTATGATTACAAGTACAGTCCTTACGGTTTGCAAAAACGAAGAGAAAAGAAGTTGAGTGTTATGTTAGCCTGCTTTGTGACTAGGCCATCCAAAGCCCAAGTAATCGATTAGGAAGGCTACTCAGGACTTGAGTATGAACTGGCAATGAACGGCGTTCGCTTGGATGGAGTAATGAAGCATTGGAAAACTCAGCATTTGCATGTATGAAGACTTTGGGTCGGATCTTGGCATTTGGATCGGACCAAATTAAGGCAAGTATGCCTCACGAGCTGAGCGGGTCAGATCTACCGGAACCCGACCCGATGGCATGTAACGAAACTATTTGGCAAATGGAGCGTTGGCAAGCTCTTGTTCGGGTCAAATATATCGGAACCCGACCCGCCTATGTTGATTTCTGCACGTAGATGAAGACCTATTCTAAAGGCTATTTCTACTCTTATCAAATCGGATTGAGTTACACTTGGCATGGCATGATCTGAGGAGGATTTCTCCATGTGTTCCACTTCATTTAGAGATTTGAGGGATGCTTGCTACGTGGCATCTAACCCGAAACCCGCCGATGTCTATAAATACACCATTTGAAGGCATTTTGAAGGACTTGGCATTTCTTTGGCTTGCGTACGCCATGGCAGTGCTGAACAGTTGATAACCACCTTCTTTTCTAATCAAATTAGTGAATTCAGAGAGAATTATCCATTGTAAATTGAGTGTATGAGGATTATACTTGTTGTAATTGTAATTTCCTAATGAATCAAGGAACTATGAAGTGGATATAGGCTTGTTAACTCCGAACCACTACAAAAATCCTGTTGTCCCACTGTTTCTTGCTTTTTTCCAGTCCTTTCTTAATATTTCATGCTCAAAACATGACTTTATGGGTTTTAGTGCCTTTTTTGGTCTAACATGTTAGCCATTGACAAATCCTTGCTTAATAGAGCCAGGAGGAAGATACTAAAGCCCAAAAAGTTCCCAAGCCAAAAAGATCTCTAGAAATGTCTCTAAGCCAAAAGAATCCCAATTCAAGCCAAAAAAAGACCCATTAATCATATACTAAAGGAGTATTTATAGGTGTAAATCTATAGGGAAGTAGATAGGAGAGCAGGAATCACGGACGAATAGGGCCCAAATGCATATGTACCCGGATCGGTACCAATCCCCTATGTGACTTAGCCATGTTTTGGAACTTTACTATTTGAAGTTGATCCTTGTTGAATGCCCTGATTCCATGCCTTTCCCTAATTTCGTATCTCAGAGTCTAAAATGTTGGATTACCAAATTCAATTGCCAAGTCCAGTGTCTTGGAGTTGCACCGATCCAGGGATAGGAAGTTAAAATACCGACCCTAGAACGTGAAAGTCAAATATCATTCTATGAACAGTTAGTGATTTACACTGATCTTAAGCTTTCCATGATATATACTGATCCCGCAATACATGGTATTTCACACAGATTTCAGGGAGATGTTGTAAACACTACTGATCTCGATAGTGTTGGTGATTCCTACTGATCCCTAAAGACTTAGAGTAAATCCTAAGAGGCGAGAGTTATACTGATCCCATGAGTATGTGGGGAAAATACCAATCTCGGGATATTTATGAGAAAATAGCAATATCGAAATCCTTGGAAATGCAACAACCTCACTTTGGAGAGTTGTATCGATCCCACCTGTGAGTTATATCGATCTCTACATACTTCACCTAAAATCCAAGTTTTCGTGAGCTCTGTGACTTCGACCAAGTTCGTTTGATTTTTGCTAGGATTCCCAAATCCATACTCAAATCCTGTGCACTGTGATAGCCAGAAATTCAAAGCATGATGGCCTTGTAAAAAGATGGGTCAACACTTGGCCCCCAAAACATGTGTATCTATGGAAGATGTTTTGTATAGTCCAAAAATTCATGAATCCAGAAATCGCAATCCAAGAGAAGTCCAAATAGAAATCCAATAACCGAAAACTAGAATCCAGTTGTCACTCTGGATCATATCGTAAGTGGAAACCAAGTATAAAGCATCGGATATCCAATTCCAAAAAATCTGGAATCCGAAAAACCAAAGTATCCAATCCAAAATTCACGGCCTGACCAGGCCTAGAGTCATTATAATCCATACCTACAAAAAACCAAGTGAATCGTGTTACCAAGTCCTGATAGAACAATCTACATCCAATCGAGTATAGTCTATACTCGAGTCTTGACAAAGCGATCTTTTTAAGTCCTAACATGATATCCCGGCTCTTCCTAAGTATAATCCATACTAGGGGACTATTTTGTTAAAGTTTGAAATTCCAATTTCCAATTTCCAATTCCATACTTCACAAGTATACGAAAGTGTAGGTACGTACGTGATAGTATAGTACACAAGGATCATGTAATATGGTGTATAACTCTCAAGTATGAAATGATAGCTAATCACAGATATAAGATAGTAAATGCAGTAAAAATAGAAAAATCACACCAGGGATTTTTATACTGGTTCGGAGCACCGTCCTACGTCTAGTCCCATACTTCCTTCTGGAATTTCACTAACAATCTCCTCACTTTACCCGAAGGAACAGGTATACAACACCTGAGCAGCCAAACCGGATTTCACGCCTCTAATAACACGAGGACTTCAATGTTTGCCTCTTACAACACTGAGGACTTCAACAATTGCCTGATCACACACAGGATTTCAACTAATACAATGGTTTTGACTACTACTTTGTGTTCTTGATTCAACAGGGATGGTCAACAGTTTGATTACAATCTTCCTATAATCTGATCCTTGAGTATATACTTTGAATGCGTAGATTTAAGGAAGTAGAATGCTTGTTGAATCAAATGATATTAAATTGATTCAAGGATTCAATAAGTATTTAAATTCAGAGAGCTTTTGTTTTGCAAAGAGTAAGAAAATGCAATTCAGAAATTAGAGAGAATATAGAATGATTCGGTGAATTGAAATGATGATTTCATGATGTTTAAATAAGAAATAAATAGTTGTAACCATTTGTGAAAAGTTACAAACAATAGTCATGATCATTGGTGAAGAGAAAGAGAAGCAACTCTTGAAGAAAGTGTCTATACGAAAGGTTGCTTCTGTTTAAAAACGGTCGACAGGTTAAAAATCACCGGTCGACTGGTTGAAATTAATTAAAATTAAAACATCCAGAAAAATAGTCGTTATGTGCAAAAACACACTGACCGGTCGACTGGTTTATGGCTGTGGACCGGAGGACCTCGCTCCACAGTCTAGTTCGTTTTGCGCTCTTTCTCGGTCGAAGCCTGGACCGTTTGGGCTTTTTCTGTGACTTTTCAATTTCTCAAATATACAGATTTCAGCAACGAAGATATGATATAACTTTCTGTGCATTCGTGTTATACTTTGAGGATAGATTTTAACATATTTCTAACACGACTCAATGTATATATATAAAACCTTATCTCTATGAAATGATCTTCATTGCAACTTTATATGTTGGCATCAATCAAAACTTGTTCTCAACATTCTCCCCTTTTTGATTGATGACAACACCTTGGATTTTCTCTCTCTAAATATAAAGATCCTCCTGAATTTCTGCAACATTTGTTAGTTCATAATATAAATAATCTTACCTTTTGATTCCTGCATTAACAAATGTTAGCACACATATACTATTACCATGTTAAGCACATAATTTTAAATGATAGTATATGTAACATGAATTATATGTATCATCATGAGAGAAAATATTTCTCCCCCTTTGTCATCAATTAAATAGAATAAATACCATAATAAGCATAGTAATCGAAAGTAGTAGAGAATAAAAATAATTATAGCACCTTTAGGAGATATTGAATCATGTATTTTTTGATAAGCTGAGTTTTCAAAGATATTTAGAGATACCTAATAACCTTCTCTTTGTTGTGGTGTACCTACAAAAAATATGAAATATATAGTTTTGGTACCCACTTGCTTTGTTTGGGTCCATGGGTTAGATGGAAGGTAACCATACCCAAGAGGGTTTAATGGAACCTTTAAAGATAAAATTTTCATTATTAACTACTGAATCAAAATAATCATCGATATATTTTTCTCTGTTTTTCTAACTTATAGAAACCCAAATACTTAAGTAATCTCTAGTGATATTCCTTTTTGTACTTCTATATTTATTATAAATACTGCTAGTCATAGAAGTATTCGAATTTCTATAATAATTGGGTCTTGGATGTGCATTAGTACTAGCAGTGATATTCTTATTGTACATAAAAGCATATCTAGTACTATTTCTATGATTGGTTTTATTATATCCTATACCACTTTTGTCATGTAAAGGTCGAGATCTAGATAAAATCATGTTTAAATCATTTTGACCTTTATTAAATTTCGCGAACTTATCTGTACATATATCAAATTTAATTCCAAAATCACGAGTGGCAAAAGAAATTTTGTTATTTTGAAAATTATCAATTTCCTTATTTAATTCAGAGTTCTTCCTTTTTAAAGCATTCTCAGTTTTGAGACCACAAAGAGATCCTGAATTAATTAAAGAAGATTGTAATTTTTCAAAAATTTCTTTTGAGTCAGAAATTTTATTTTGCAAAATATTATTATTCACCTTTAAAAACTCACATTCTTTAGATAATTCCAAATTCTTTTCAGTTAGAGCTCCATTCTCTTTTTCAAGAGACAAAATTAAAGAACTAGAGTTATTTAAAGAATCTTCTAATGATTTATTTCTATTTTGCAAAAGATCGATTTCCTTTAAAAGAACATTGTTTTTATCTTCTAGTCGCTCATTTTCTTTTTGAAGGAAATCTTTTTGAGAAACAAGCTCTTCTAAGGTATTTTCAAAACATTTGGCTTGTTTTACCAAAAAAATGTTTTCTTCTTTTAATTTGGAATTTTCTTGCTCGCAATTTTTTGACTTAGCTAAAATGACTGTATTTAGTTTACTCAAAATTTTAAAATCTTTCAATAATTTTTCATGGTTTAACAAAAGATCTTTATATCATGAATCTGTACATACTGATTGTGATTTGACTTTAGCCATGAGATATTTGTTTCCTTACTCTCCTGATTCTGCTTTGTTGCTATTCCATTTTCTAATTCCTTGACTATATTTCTTTATAGCCATTTGTTCTAAGATGTTGTTACGATCTCTAGAACGCCAGGCTCCGATACCAATTGAAAGTGTAGGTACGTACGTGATACTATGGTACACAAGGATCGTGTAATATGGTGTATAACACTCAAGTATGAAATGATAGCTAATCATAGATATAAGATAATAAATGCAGTAAAAATAGAAAAACCACATCAGGGATTTTTATACTGGTTCGGAGCACCGTCCTACGTCCAGTCCCAGACTTCCTTCTGGAATTTCACTAACAATCTCCTCACTTTACCCGGAGGAACAGGTATACAACACCCGAGCAGCCGAACGGGATTTCACGCCTCAAACAACACGAGGACTTCAATACTTGCCTCTTACAACACTGAGGACTTCAACACTTGCCTGATCACACACAGGACTTCAACTAATACAATGGTTTTGACTTCTACTTTGTGTTCTTGATTCAACACGGATAGTCAACAGTTTGAGTACAATCTTCGTATAATCGGATCCTCGAGTATATACTTTAAATGTGTATATTTAAGGAAGTAGAATGCTTGTTGAATCAAATGATATTAAATTGATTCAAGAATTCAACAAGTATTTAAGTTTGGAGAGCTTTTGTTTTGCAAAGAGTATGAAAATGCAATTCAGAAATTAGAGAGAATATAAAATGATTCGGTGAATTGAAATGATGATTTCATGATTTTTAAATAAGAAATAAACAGTTGTAACCATTAGTGAAAAGTTACAAACAATAGTCATGATCGTTGTTGAAGAGAAAGAGAAGTAACTCTTGAAGAAATGGAAGTGTGTAGACGAAAGGTTGCTTCTGTTTAAAAACAGTCGACATGTTAAAAATCACCGGTCGACTGGTTGAATTTAATTAAAATTAAAACTTCCATAAAAATAGTCGTTATATGCAAAAACTCACTGATCGGTCGACCGCCTATATTTGGACCGATTTACTGGTTTATTGCTGTGGACCGGAGGACCGAGACCTCGGTCCACAGTCTAGATCACTCTGCACTCTTTCCCGGTCGAAGCCTGGACCGTTTGGGCTTTTTCTGTGACTTTTTAATTTCTCAAATATACAGATTTCAGCAACAAAGATATGATATAACTTTTTGTGCATTCGTGTTATACTTTGAGGATAGATTTTAACATATTTCTAACACGACTCAATGTATGTATGTATGTATATATAAAAAAAACCTTATCTCTATGAAATGATCTTCATTGCAACTTTATATGTTGGCATCAATCAAAATCTTGTTCTCAATAGTATAATCCACACAAACAAAGTAATTTCATTAAGTCCCAAAAGTTCTAATTTATTATAAGTCCAAAAGAAAGCTAATGGTTTATAGTCGGTCAAAGAGTATGTCTGGAGATTACATCTTAATCCCGTATATGAGTGAGACAACATAGTCGTTTTCGATTACAAATTTATTGACTAGGAGGTGGATGGTTTATTATTGAGTACAGAGCATGCCTAGATTAAATCCTAATCCTGCACATGGATAGGCCGACGTAGCCATCTAAAACCAAAGACTAGAAAACCAAAGTTCCAGAGTCCAAAAAATAGAAAACCAAAGAACCAGAGTCCAAAAAGCCAAAGTCCGAGTAATAAAGTAACCAACATCTGAACGCCAAGTATCTGAAAAGTCCAGAAAGATTCAAATCAGTTAATGATGATTCCACGCGAGCCAGGTCCTCGCTCATTCATATTCTGAGTTGCAGCGGGAGATTGTGCTTGTTTCGGAACTGCGGTCTGATTCCTAACATATTGTATCAATTCTCCACATCTGACACGTTCCTCATTAATATCGCGAAGGTATCTACACTTGTTTGTGTTGTTTCCATCAAGCTAGCGAAACAAACTGTGTTTACCGGAATCCCTTTCTCTTTCAGTTGGATACTTTCTGGGAGGCTTTCTGAACAGAGCAGTCTTGTTATCCTTATGGGCTTCCTTCATTTCTACACATTCTGATAATTCCCAAATGAATCCTTTCCATTGCCTTTATCCTTATCCCTTCCATATTCGGACGGTTCACTACCCTTTGCTGTGTTTACCTCAAGAACTCCATTATTAGCTTTGCATCCTCTTCCCATAGTAATTTATCTACTTCAAACTAAAACTCACCAAGATCCCTTGGTGGATCCCGCTGAAGTGAGATCTTGGAATCCGACTATTCTAAAATTCCACAAACAGCAGCCATTAGTACCATAGATGGGTCTGGTCTATCTAACGAAGCCACCATTGCATTAAAACTTTCCATGAACTCTCGTAAAGTTTCTCTAGACTATTTCTTGACCGTTTTGAGAGTCATAACATTCTTGGGTTGAGAGATGTGGACTGTGAAATGCTCAATGAAACTTTCAACCAAAACATTCCAACCCCCTATGCTTTCCGATTCCAACTGCCTAAACCACACGGTAGCGATATTTGTGGGACAAAGTGGGAAATACTTCTCCATGACATTGTTTGACACCACTAGCACTTCCATATGACACATATAGAACATCAAGTGGATGGTAAGATCCTTCCTACCATCGTAAGCAACCAATATTGACAGCTTGAAATATGGTGGATTATGAGAATTTCTGATATCCTAAGTGAATGATCTGTGATTAACAAAGTCCATATCTAAGTGAGATGCCTCTCCTTGAGTAAACCAGTGAATCACATACGCCATTTGATTTCCACTTCCAAGAAGTTACCTCTTATCTTTCAAGCCTACACTGGTGCCCCCGGTGTCTAATCCAGCATGAGCCATTTGTTGCTTCCTAATGTGAACATCCGGTTCATCCCTGACCTGTAAAGTTGTCATGGGCACAAACCTAACTTTAGGAATTGTAGGAACTCTTCCTCCATCCAAACCCTTGCGCACCTACAATTGAGCCACATTTTGATTTCAAAATCCAAAGCATGACCAATCAAAACATCACGAGCCATCCTTCCATCGGGATTTGTAACGACCCGGGGAAAAACTCGACGCTCGAGTTTTCGACAATAATATATAAACCCATATTACTTGCCAAAAGACCAAGTATCGAACCCCAGATTGTCATGAGAAAGAATTTAGAGGGTGAGAAAAGAAAGAAAGAAATGTTAGAAGAGAAGAAAGAAGAAGAACACCACATCAAAATCTTACAGCGGAACGAATAAAATATAATATCAAATCTCTTTATACAAAGAACTGTATATACTTACCAATCATCAGAGTACAACATGCATCAGTCACAGTGGAAAATAACTTTATATAACTAGCGGTGACGCCGCCTGCTTCTAGCTCCTGAACTCCAAGCGAACCTAACCTGGAAATACACTCGGTCTGACCCTAGCACATTTGAAGCAAAGCAAAATACACCGGGTCAGTCTGGAATACTATCAGTGATAAATTCACAGAACACACACCATGTTTGACTTTGGAAATTCTTTTCGGAACAAAAGGATAATAGTAAGACCAGTCCACACATAAACACGGTTGGTTTTTTATCTTACTATAACCCAAAATATTTTTCAAATCATAGCTTATTCTGATATTATCATAATGTCTACATACAAATAATTAACAATCTAGTGGAACACTTGCATCTCACGCTCCACATATATAGTATACAATCAAAAACCGCGGGCGCTTATTGGATATTGGATTCCAACCTTGACAAGGTATGGGACCACCCTTCGAATGTGTATCTCTAGGGGCGAATACACTGGGTTCAACAAGAACGTCTTGCAACCCGACCCTCACATGACCGACCACTCATTTCGCTTGAGTATATCGAATGTATATCACCGACGGTTGGGATCAGCAACCGCCTCCCGAAAAGGGACACCATCGAATATAGATTTAAGAAGCAAATGGAATTTCTCTAGATAGGTGATCATACACCCTAATGGGAGCGACCCACATAGCCATGTTGCCTGCCCGATTTTTGTCATTTCCCGGTTGATGAGGCTTGAGGCTAGAATTTACCTTTAACCATCTGGTTATCATTTACTTTGAATGCCACATCGTCGGATCCTCTGGATATCACTAATTGACGTCCACAAAAATACTCTATTTGGGAGCTAACCAACTATAATACGTTTGAAGAAATCAACATACGCGATCCTTTGGAAATACTTTGTCAGAGACTCGTCCATACACGTCATCCAGGAATAGGACGAACCGAAGGAACTCTCCTACTGCATCTTATATAGCAATCACCCCATGGATTAGTAGCGAGAAGTCCTTGCAACCCGTAGATTCCAACCACGACAGAACCACAGTTTATCTCTGGTTGCAATCCAGAGATTATTATCGGTTCTTCCATTTAATGAAGATCCACGGTCTTCAATGCTCCACCTCGATCGTCTTCCGATATCTTCACGTATTTATTGGTCGGAATGGTTTTCGAATATGAATTCGATCCCGGTCTTTCCGTACCAACAATCGTATTGTTCAGGTTTTGATAGTCGGTGATTTAACTATCAAATAACAATCGTGTCAATGAATTGATTTCACTGGTTCTATATTTGGCGTTACTTGGCCTATTAATATATATATATATATATATATATATATATATATATATAACCAAATGGTAAATCAACATTTAAATCATCCAACATATTTAAAACATTATATTTGTCCTTGTTTATAACAAAACCATTTTAATTACTATAGAGCATATAAATATACACCCAGCTTTCCATTTCTGATATGATAAATCAATTGTCAATTTATATAATTTAGAATCAATTATTCTTATTTTCCTTGTAATTAACTTTATATTCAAAAACCTCATATTCCTGTTCAATATTTCTCGTTTAGGATAGTTAACCAATTACAACACCTTTCCTTCGTTCCAAACTAATACCATTCCTCGATAATAATGGAGCCGTTCAAGTTGGGGTATTCTATTTACCTCTCAGACCTTGATCGACAACGTTCTCACTCAGAATAATATTAGTTTGTCACTTAACCACTGATTATCAAAATCTCATTTACCACCTTGATTTCAAATCTGGTTTTATAAAACTGTTTCTTATATTTGAAATCCTCGTTCAATGATTTCTCTACTTAATTCCTTTAATCAATTAAATACTCATTAAAACACCACTTTTTACTTAAAACATTATTTCACTTATCATCTTGGGTTTATATAAGCATCCCATACCAAATAATCTGTTCCCATTTATTTGGGCCTTCACTTAATAAACCTTATCTTGGGTTTTATAACTAAAACCTGTTTACCGCCCTTTTTACAACAAGACCTCTTTAACTTGGATTTTTACTTCAAATCCACTTATTGATATTTAGTACCCAAAACTATGTTATGAATTTCCTTTTGTGTTTGAAATCCTTGTTTCGATTTCAATGTTTTGCTAAATTCAATTCTTCAACGTTTAACTCGTTGACTTGGTTTAAACTTTTCAAAACCCATGTTTGGATCTCTGCCACAATACTTATTAATCTGTTTAACATCTTATAACACCTCTTACATTTTATTCTAAAACCAACACCATATTTTAGCCCACTCTCAACCTATTAATCATCTCCTTAATAATTTCATTCGATTGAATTTACTTTTCTAAATCTTATTTAAACCCCTTCATCTCACTTCTAAATCCATTTACCAAACCTCGTCCGAAACCTGGATTAGAAACCCCTTTAAATTAATTTAATAACTTAATTACTTTAAAATTACTATTTAATTTCTTAAAGACAATTATTCTATTTCCCAACCCGTAGGTAAATTCTTGGCTTCTTCTTTTAAAACTAGTCTAAACCTTTTAAATGATTTCTTTCCTAGCCTTGATCAAAGATATATTTATAATTTTCTATTTTAAATTACTTTTACAAAATAACTAAAACTCTAGTTCGGTTATAAAATAATTTATACCTTAAAACTACATCGATCCACCGGACAGTAGAACGACATTTAAAACAATATATTTTAGTCCATTTTCTGTCAGTTACCCAATCAGCACTGTCGATTAATCTTAATCACAATGATGATGAATATATATTCAACCATCAACATTCAAACAGGTTTTGGTGTTAGTCAGGGTGAACAATTTATATATATGCACAACAAACAAAAATACAGTTAATTTGAGGAATCCAGTTGGATCCCTCCAACCTGTCCTTCTCTGCATCACAGATACGGTTTGCAATAATATCAGAATAAAATAATTGACGAGATATAAGTAACTGCAATCAATAAAACAAACAATTTGCATTTATCACATCCAATCAACCATTTTATACTGTTAACGGTGAATTATATTTTTCTATGAATTTAACACGTCACAGGATTCCAGAAGGTGTGGGAATTAGCTCACCAGATTATATTCAGGTTGACGGTTGACGCGTTTGTTCTCCTTTAATTCAGTCGAGCATTTGAAATTTGCTAAAATTTCAATCGCGTCAGATCAGTGCCTAGTCAGTGCCATCGTCTAGGTCTCGTCCCTGCGATCCCAACGGATCCAGTTTCGCCATATTCCGTTATCATATGACCAAGATATGCTAGTTTAAAGTTATATATATATAATTATGATTATTAACTTAATTAATAATAAATTATTAAAAACAAAATTTCCATTACTTTAAAATTCTGATCCACGTCAGCATAGGTATTACCATCTCCACGCGTTTTCCCCCTTTGCAAACTCTTAAACCCGATTCCCCCCTTCCTCAAGAAAATCAAACGCCAGCCCCCTTTTTCAAACCACCACCGTTCATTCGCCTGACCACCGGAATCATCACCGCCGACCCCATCCGAACCGCCGCTAGCTCCTCCACCTTCGCCTGTGACCACGGCCACCCAGAGCCCCACATCACCACCAATTTGAGCCCCGAACGAAATACAATGATCCCCAAAATTCTCCGCCACCAGATTGAACTAGGCTGCCGCACCACCACCGGTCGATCCACCTCGCTCCCCTGCACCCTCGCCCTTAGACACCCGCCACCAACAATGCTTCCTCTCGTCGGAAAACCCCTTCA
This sequence comes from Allium sativum, assembly GCA_030737875.1. Lineage (NCBI taxonomy): Eukaryota > Viridiplantae > Streptophyta > Magnoliopsida > Asparagales > Amaryllidaceae > Allium > Allium sativum. Next base: position 677,509,824 of record CM060912.1, read on the forward strand.
ACCATCCGCTACTTTCAAAAATAACCCAAAAATTAGAGTCTCCGTTCAACTCCACCTTCCGACCTCCTTTGTCCACCAGAGGGCTCCACACCAGAGCCAAATTGAAGCCATGCCTCTCTACCTTAGTTTCCCCCAGGTCCCAACCCACGAAATTGCTTCAATCGCCATCAAACTCAAAAAGAACGAAACTAGATTTTTCACTTAAACCCCGATTCCGGCCACCACCAAGCTCCGATCACCCCCAACTTTTTGCTATAGCTAGGTACCGAGCCGATCTACACTTCTCCTTCAGACCGCCCTCACAAATTCTTTACGGATTTGTAAATATAAATTATTTAGTGATCAAGGACTTATTTGCAAAATTACCGAACGGAAGTGGACTTTGGGTTTGAAAGGTCTGGTTTTGGGGCTGAAAATAGGTTATATTTATAAGGGAAAAATAATATTTATTTATATCGATGTGACGAACGATATTTTATTTCGTACCTATCGCTATTTTAACGCTATTTATTGGCTCCTGTGCTCACATACAAACTCCGTTCATGACGCGAGTGGACGGCATAGTATAATTTGACGATACGGTCCTAATGAAACTTATTTCATCGAATTCCGAGTCCGTTTGCTCGAATGGCCCTCGTTCACGTTCAAATGGTCGCTTTTATTTGCGTTTTATTTTGCCATGCTCACAAATTAACCTCGATTGACGTCCCACTTGAGATCTAGCAAAAATTTACTGTTGCGGTCTCAATAAAATTTGTTTCGTCGAAAACTGAGGTCGTTTGAATAAAGGCCCTTTTATAACTACCCAATTCAAAGAAAATAAACCAATTTTAAAATACCTCAATATAATAATATTAAAATATTGAAATTGGCCATATACGACCAAAATATCGTATACTACTAAAATAAAATAGCTCGGGTTGAGTTTCAAGCCAAATCGATATTATAAAAATTTAAAAACCTTTTATTTTATATAAATAACGATATAATATATAAAGGAAATTCCACAGCGACCTTTTCAAAATTTGATTTGGATATAAAACAAAATCTACAACACGAAAACTCGATTTTTCTCTTTCATTAGAAAAATATCACCCAACAGATTCGGACGTTTCTTGTTTTGAGAAAATCCGACTCATATTGGGCCCTGTAAGGTTGTTTGAAGTTCAAAACGCCAATTTACGAACTATCGCGCCGCTGCAGCTCGTTTTATAATTAAATTATAAATTAAACGTTATAACGTCGTTTTAATAACGAAATTGCCACGATAATTTCAATACAGACCATATTAAACCACTTTAAAATCTCCCGATCATATTATACTGCAAATTCGACATTTTCCCAAATATGCCGAAAATAAAATATTATTATATTATTAATATAATTTAAATTTTCAAATAAAAATGGTTAGAATCGATTATTTATATTCAAGTCAACAATTTAAATAATAAAATAATTTAAATAATTGGCCGGAAAACACGGGACGTTACAGGATTGGAAGAGACCCCCTGGTTATCGGTCTGGGACTGATATGGGGTAACTGCCTCTGAGATTTCTTGGGCATCACTTGCACTTGTTCCAGCGAATATTACTTGGCCTGAAGGCCTTCCAAATTCTTCCTTATGAGCAAAAAGTGCATTCATATCCTTATCTTTCCTTCTATTGAATTCTTCTTGTCGTTTCATACATGTGTGCAAATCCTTTACGACTCCACCCATATCTTCCCAAGTTAGATAGATGGAGTGGTTTCCACTAGAGGAAACCTCCTAGCTTCCAACTGGTCTTGCTCCATCAGCCTGAGTTTTAGCATCAGTCTACTTCCTTTTCGCTACCTTTGAATCTGAGCAATCTAAATCCTTGAGTAATCCAAAAGTTGTATGCCTCTTACCTGACACGCCAAATATTGACGTGCGATTTCGGTCAATCGAACGTCAACACCCAAATACGGGTAGGTATCATAAAATCGCAAAGCAAATCCAAACACAGAGTACTAAAAAGGTAAAGAACACAAAGAATTTATAGTGGTTCGGAAAGTCGGGCCTACGTCTACTATGAGGTAATATTTATTGTTTATACAGTATTATATTATTACAAGTACAGTCCTTTTGGTTTACAGAAAAGAAGAGAACACAAGTTGAGTGTTAAACATGGTCAAAATCCTTTCTTATGATAGCCAGGAGGAAGATCCTAAAGCCCAAAATGATCCCATGCCAAGAAGATCTCTAGAAATGTCTCCAAGCCAAAAGAATCCCAAGCCATGCCATAAAAGGAACCATTTCTCGTATCCTGAAGGGGTATTTATAGGTGGAAATTCGGAGGGAAGTAGGTAAGAGAGCGGGAATCACAACCCAAGAGGGCCCAAATCCATATGTACCGAAATCAGTACCGACCCCCAGATAGATATTGCTTCCCTATGCCTTAGCTGTGTTTTGAAACTTCAACTTCGTGAAGTTGAACCTTATTGAAGTGCCTTGATTCCAAGCCTTTCCCTAATTTCATATCCCGGAGTCCAAAATGTTGGAGTACCAAATTCAATTGCCAAGTCCAAAGTCCTTGAGTATCACTTATCCAGGGATACGAAGTTCAAATACCGACCCTAAAACACGAAAGCCAAATATCGATCTTTGAACAGTTAGTGATTTACACCAATACTGGAGCACTCCATGACTCATACCATTCCTGCAATACTTGGTGTTTCACACTGATTTCAAGGAGAGGTGGTGAACACTACTGATCCCGATAGTGTAAGTGATTCCTACTGATCCCTGAATACTTGGAGTAAATCCAAAGAGGAAGGAGTTACAACGACCCCGGGAGTACATGAGGAAAATACTAATCCCGGGAAACTTATGAGAAAATAACGATCCCGGATTCCTTGGAAATGCAACGACCCTACTTCAGGGAGTTGTACCGATCCCACATGCGAGTTATACCAATCCCCATATACTTTACCTATAATCCAAGTTTTTGAGAACTCTGTGACTTCTACCAAGTTCACGTGAGTTTTTTGGGTTTTTGTAAGTCCGTACTCAAGTCTTGAGCACTCCGACAGTCAGAAATTCAAAGTGTGACGGCCTTGTAACAAGGCAGGTTAACAAGTTATTACTATTATCTCCCTTAACACTATTTATATAATTATTGTAGCCTATACAATACTGTAAGTCCACCACAAACTAATGGGCTATCAGAGAGCACTCAATAGTTACAACACAAACCAAAGTATAATAGGCTTGGTTAAGATAATATGACAAGGCACACAAGGCAATACCCAGGGCAAGATTTTACTGTTTTGCAGAACTGGGGGTAACGCGTAGTCGTAGCTACCGCCAACCTCAGAAAACACTCCCAAAATCATGGATGGACATCAAATATAAAACTAAGGAACTGAGGTAATAAACGAAGAAGTGCGCCCGATAGGGGTAGTTAGCCGACGTGGGTTTGGTATAGCTCATGCTTAGTCATTATAATTTTGACATGGACGTCAAGGCTATTCATCATTGTTCTCTTAATTCATTCCAACAATCATTTGCCAATCCATTCTTTTTCATTCCAAATTCTCCACCATGTGCATAGTTGTTAAAGATATTTTAGTATAGGTGGTGAGTATGCAAATATCCGCCGCGGTCTCGTTAATAACTGAACATCGTATTTCACACCGTGGTCATTGTATTTAAATAAATAACACATTTTGATCACAAATAAATTAACTTCAAATACTAATTCATTTTTTCTACCATTAACCCAAATCAAATAAATATTAAACTTAGTGTTTTCTGGTTCAAAAATGCTAAATCTCGTCTCAATCATCATTTGTCAGGACATTTTGGAGTACTTACTATAAAACAGGTCATTTGCACTGTTGTTTACTCCCTATTGCTTCGATTCTACAACCAGTGCAAATGCACATAATGCAAAAAGCTCTTTCCTTTTGCATCGGTTTTAGAACCTGTGCAAAAAAGGTTTTTTTGCATCGGTTGTCAATAACAGCCGGTGCAGAAGACGAGTTATTTACATCGGTTTTTACCAAAAACCGGTACAATAAGTGCTATGTTGTTTTAAAAAAGCTTATTTTTTGCATTAGTTGTTTTCTAAAAATGGTGCAAGAGATGGAAATGTAGCACCGGTTGTTGACTTTTAAAAACAACCGATGCAAATTCCACCTGAAGCAAGAAAAACGATACCTTTTCAGGTTTTTTTAAAACCTAAAAGATATCAAATTAAATTCAAATCTCAATAATTGCTTATTACTACAAATCTGATTGAATAAACAATAAAATCATATCATATAATGAATAAACAGAAATCAAATAAATATTATACAAGATTGACAAATAAATGCAGTGACAAACAAATATAAACTTAATGCAATGCAAATTTCAAAAAATAGCCTGCATTTCCAAAATCATAATTTAATATCCGATTACATGTTCACGAACGATGCAATTTGCTACGTCAGAAGAAAAATAGTCTAATAGAATACTATTGCCAACAACGCATATTTCTTTCATTTAATGAACTCGTGCTAGGTACAGCTGGCTCATCAAAAAACTACAATAACAACATGCACAAAATAATATGCGTACAATGACCATATTAATCATAGCTTAATATAGATATTGTGAGGACATATATAAAGTACGATGGGAAATAAGATTGTGAAACTGACTTGTTAGAGCAACTCCAACAAGGTTACGGGTCGTAACATTACGACCAGTAACATGTTGGGAGATATCGTGATATCTCCCAATAGGCGCGAGCCGATTTTATCAGCTCGCAAGCTCGCGCGCCGATAAAATCGATGCGTGCGGCTCCCGCGCCTATAAATATGGGGCCGGGGGAGGGGGGTTGTATACTTTCTTTATTTAGTTTCCTCCTTTTTAATTTTTTTATTGATTTGGACGACGGGATGCCGCCACACGTAACCAAATTGGCGAGACGTACAGTTCCAGTTCAGTCGGACGACGCATCTGGACCAGCGCACCTTTCTCCACCTGCTGGGACGACGATTGAGGACTTGCGGATCCTGCATGAGTTGGTAGAGGGGCGCACGCACCGCTCGTTTACCGCGCTCGACACCGTTCCAGTATAAATTCTAATTTTATAATTTATAATTATTGAAATGCTAAATAGTTTACTATATTACGTAGAGAGCTTGATCTGTTGGTTTTATAGTTATAGTTTAGTAAATTTACGTTATATATTATGTAAAGACTGTTATAATTTAGTTCATTTACGTAGAGAGCTTGACCCATCGGTTTATAGTTATATCTTAGTTCATTTACGTTATATATTTCAATAGTATAAACTGTTGATTATATAAATATTGAATTGTTATAATTGTAACATTTAGGGCACTTTCATTTACCTGCGCGTAGTTGGGAGAAGTTTAGCACACATGCCTTTGATATTGTACCATTACATATGCGAGAGAGGCTACTTGCTAGTCCGTTCGGACTATTTTTTATGGATTATACCTCCGTTGTCCTTTGATCAACCTTTAGTGGAGGCCTTATCAGAGAGATGGTAGCCTATGACACACACACTTCACTTTCCCATTTTGAGCTAGGTATCACCTCAGCAGATTTCTACATGCTTACTGGGATTAAGATTGGCCACCCCGACAGAGTCTCCTGCCCATTCGATACCTCCTACGAGTTACCCGAGTTGTACCTACAGTATTTGCCAGATTTGTCTGTAGCTCATATCGCCCATGGTGCCATTTCAGTCACATATTTACTTGAGTACATTACTGCGCATCTCGATGCAATGGATTTCCATGACATAGTATATCGGGCGACCATTTTATATCTCCTTGGTTCGACATTCTTTTCGAACCAATGGAGTACGATTAGATTGGGTTATCTAGTGGCATTAGTCCATTTAGATCAGCTGCATATGATTGATTGGGGCAGTACTTTTTTTGGTTATTTGTATTCCGCTCTAGACTCTTACGCTTTTGGAGAGGTTGCACGGATGGTTGGATTTTGGTACATGTTGTCGTGCTGGTACTATGAGTACACGGCCAACATGCATCCACGCATGTTGCCCACCGCCAGTCATACCGCTGAGTCCTTTTTCCCACGTATGTGTAGATGAGAGAGTAGTCGCCTAGTCTGGCATGCTCCTTCTGGTGTAAGACACGATTTGATGGAGGCCCGTACTCAGTTAGATATGAGGGAGAGGGGCAACATATTATGAGCACCTTGGAACACATATTGGATGTTACTTTCAGTAGATAGCCCGCTTCCTGATGACCACCCGTTCGTCATTGCATGTCGTTTATCTATTCACCGTGTCCTCTTGCTCCCACCGGCGCACCATCCTATTTAGTACTTGGGCGATCGCTGTTATTATCAGGGCCATGGCCAGACGCGCGTACCCGGAGATCCACCTCTTCCCGATGATATGTTCGGGTCTCGTCATTTTATAGGGAGACAGTACATCCAGGGTTTGAGATAGACAGGATGGGTTAATACAACAGATTTCTTTTTACCCGATGCAGACTTTGTCACTTATTATGTTTGGGTAGCTCCTCGATGTTACTTGTTGCCAGATTATGTGCGAGGTGTGAACTCCGATCAAATCGGTCCCCGATTGGTTACTGGTAGAGTTCATCTCCACCGTTCACTTTTGACCCAACCCCTACACAGATCTTCGACCAGCCTATGGAGTTCGCTCTGGCAGATACATTTCAGACATTTGATCTTAGCGGTACACAGGTGTCCCTTCCTATTATCTACCCACTTGCTCACATGGTAGCAGGTGTCCCTACTGCTGGATTATATCCGGCACATGAGGTACTCTACTTACTTGTGGATTTATTACCTTGTACGTTCTAAGTTGTAGAAACTGATTTTATATGTTCTATATTTGCAGTATGCACCCCGGCTAGACCAGCAAAAGATACATATTGCCGCCATTCAGGAGATGGCCCTGCTACATGCTCAGTCCTTATACCAGGAGCACCAGGCAATAGTGCAGGGATTGCAGGAGCAGATCGAGGAGTTACATGCTAGACTAGCGGTAGCAGGGGGTGGTGATACAGCAGGTTCAGGTACAGTTTTAGGGTCGTGTGCTGGTGGAGGTTCAGGTACTGCTGGAGGATCGAGAGGGGGTGGTGGAGTATGTGGTGATGGAGGTGTCGGTGGAGGAGGAGCGGGAGGGGGTAGAGGAGTGGGTGGTGATGGAGGAGTAGGTGGGGGTGGAGGAATAGGTAGTGACGATGAGGATTTTCCTTATTATGACAGTAATGGTAGAGGGGATGGCATGGACGAGGACGGTGATGAGTCTGAGCACAATCGTGACAATGATGCTACGAATTTAGATTGACTTTCTTGAGGGATGCGCTGATGATATTTTGTTTTATTTTAACATGATGTATATATGTGTATGGCATGATGTAATGGACTTTATGTTATTCTTTCTTGACGTATATATGTGTATGTCAGCTTTATTATCTATATGTGTATGTCACGTTGATGCATGTTGTACTATACTATCTACATTTCATGTTTATTACTGTCAACAACTATATTTTATGATGTTCTGTGTACTGGAACCTTTATTATCTATATTTTATGATGCTCTGTGTAATGTTAAACGATGTTTGAAACGTTTAATTATAAAACGACGTTTGAATGGTTTTATTTATAATTAAATTATAAAACGAACTGCAGCGGCGCGGTAGTTCGTAATATAACGTTTTGAACTTTAATTAGTTGTACAGGATTCAATTTAAGTCGGATTTCTCCGAAACAAAAAACATTCGAATCATATTGATAGTATTTTTCTAGTGGAAGAGAAAAATCGAGTTTTCATGTTGTAGATTTTGTTTTATGTTCAAATCAAACTTTAAATTAGTCACTGTGGAATTCCTTTATAAAACACAATGTTTATTTAAATAAAATAAAGCGATGCACGACACGATGTACACTCCATTGGTTGTATATACGTGGGGACGACCCTGTTTTTTCACTGTATATATTGGCTTCTCCGAAGCAGGCTAAACCCTTATTCGCAGTTTCTTTTCTTCCAGCCGCCAACTCCTACCTCTTTTCCCATTCCAGCATTCTAGTTGAAAAGAAAAAAGTATAATTTCCTTATTGGTGTATGTCGAAACACTTAAAAGAAAGTGTAGGCTCCACCTTGGCCAATTTGGGAAATGACGATGAGGCAGTATAAAATCATCGACCAGGTAAAGAAAGGGTGGTTGAAGCGCGCATTGTCGAGCCACTGGGTCCGGGTGGGATAAACCCTTTATGCTGTTGTGGAGAAGAATCAGTGGTCGTTGTTTCGAAAACCGAAAAAAATGCTAGACGTCGGTTTTTTGGTTGTGAAGCCTACGAGGACCACAAGGTTTTTCCTGATGAAATTGGTTGTTGTTACTTTAAGCAGTGGATTGACCCTCCGATGTGCGAACGTGGAGTTCAATATGCACTTGAAGCGCAAGCCGAAATACGCCGTTTGAACAATAATGTTGCTGACGCAACTAGAGCTGGATTTTTCCCGCATCCGTGGTAGGTCTATATGGAAGCTATCTTATCGTGTTTTATTGTACTTTGAATTTTATGCTTATGTGTTTAGTTGTTGTGGTTGGTACGATTGCAGTTTGGAATGTCTTAATGTTGTAATATTTTAGTTCGTACGTTTATGTGGAAACTATCTTATTATTGTGTTCATTACTAAAAACTTGTATATATAAGGGTATGCACTTTAATAATACAAATATTACGCATAGTCCAATGCTCAGAACGTCCGTGATAGAGAATCTCCACTATACACTAGTCACTGTCCACTGAAGCCATGATAGAGAATCTAAACTATACACTGGCACTGAACACTGTTAATGTCATTATAGAGATCTACACTATGCACTAATAACTGCCCACTATAGCCGTGATAAAGAAATGTTGAAATCTAATTTATGTCTCAAAACAATATAACGTGGACGACCCTACTTGTTAAATTCCATGGCCACATAACGTGGACGACCCTGCACACATAAATTCCTAAGCAGCAATTACATGGACAACCCTACACACTATGAACTAGACCAAGACATGTACCGATAAAGGAGCACTCGTACCAATAAAGGGGCGCTCTATATAATAAAAGGGTGCTCTGTCCAAAAAAGGAGCGCTTTGTCCAATAAAGGGGCGCTCTCTCCAATAAAGGGGCGCTCTCAACCCAATAAAGCTAACCATTGACCAGGAACTCATACCTTATATATAACACCAACGTCACAACCATATCTCATATCCAAACACATCCACAAACAGAAATGGATTCCAATTTTATGACATGCATCATGGCTTTTAACAGCGATTCGAAGGAAGAGGAAATCCTTCAAGAGGAAGCGGAAGAAATACAGGAAATACGAGACTTATACCATGAAGCCTACGGTTCATCATCCACAAATCGAGGAGGGTCGGTTCCGGGAAGGAGATTTATACACTAAAATCATGCTAAATACCATAAGTCTCTGATGCAAGATTACTTCAATGACAACTGCACTTACGGGCCTGGTAGGTTTCGTAGAAGATTCAGGATGCGGAGAAATTTATTTCTTCGGATATTGGATGGTATTCAAACTAACAATGATTACTTCAAGTACAAACAAAATGCATTGAAGACACAGGGGTTGTCCGGTTTTCATAAAATGATGGCCGCTATTCGAATGTTGGCTTATGGCACTCCTGCTAATGCTTTGGATGATGCATACTGAATAGCAGAGAGCACAACACTTGACTCACCTGAAAAATTCTGTCAGGCTGTGGTGGATGTCTACGAGGAAGAATACTTAAGGTCTCCGAACGAAACAAATGTAGTGCGAATCATAGAGATGCACGAAAGCAGGGGATGGCCGGGAATGTTAGGGAGTCTGGACTGTATGCACTGGGAATGGAAGAACTGTCCTAAGGTATTACAAGGTGCATACAACGGGAAGGAAAGGCGACCAACCATCATTTTAGAAGCTGTGGCATCGTACGATCTGTGGATATAGCACGCTTTCTTCGGAATCCCCGGTTCGAATAATGACTTAAATGTTATAGAAAGATCCCATATGTTCAATAATCTTGCTCAAGGCTAGGTACCTCCTTTAATATTTACCCTAGGCGTAAATACTTACGACTATGGCTATTACCTAGGTGACGACATTTACCCGAAATGGAGCACCATTGTTAAAACATGTCCAAATCCATTGACTCCTAAACAATTCAAATTCATGGCGATGCAAGAGGGACAAAGGAAAGATGTAGAACGTGCTTTCAGTGTTTTACAATCTAGATTTGCAATGATAAGTAATCCATGTCGGCTTTGGTCTAGGAAAAAGATGTCTACAATCATGTTTGCCTGCATCGTTCTACACAACATGATTATAGAAGACGAAAGAGATATGGATAAAGGACAACGCCAAATCGAATATGAAGGTGCTTCGCAACCACCGCAAGTATTCCGATATAACACATCGATAACAGAAGACGACTTCAACATTCATTTGAGCTGTCAGGTTATGTTTAGAGATGCACAACTGCATATCCGGCTGCAGAAAGATGTTATGGATCATTTATGGAACCAATATGGTGATACCTAGTTATTAAGCTTGCTTGATTGTCCGAACTCGTGTTTTATTATTTGACGGTCCTAGCTTATGGATCTTCTATGCAGTAATGACGTTGTAGTCTTTTATTTTACCCTAGGGGTTCTACTGTATTTCTACAGGTTGTTAACAAGTTATTTTAAGTTCTGAAGTTAAAGTAGTTTATTTCGGTATTTCTAAACATAACTATTGTGTGCAAAAACAAATATTTGAAATCTAGGGTAGGAAAACAAATATTTGAAATCTAGGGTAGGAAAACAAATATTATAGTATAAGCTAGGGTAGGAAAAACAAATATTTGAAATCTAAATGTATTGCGCGCCGACTTTATCGGCTCTTCATGTGACGAGCCGAAAAAGTCGGTGCGCGAGACCAATTCAGGATCCTGAATTGGTCCCGTAACATATGCCTTAATATTACACAATGTAATATTTGTTGGGAACCAAAATGGGTCTTTATTCATGATTATGAGTATGAATCCTCCACTGTTGGAGTTGCACTTAGAGCATCTCTAACAACGTTACGGCTCGTAACGTTACGACCCGTAACATGTTGGGAGATATCTTTGATATCTCCCAGCAGGTGCGAGCCGATTTTATCGGCTCGCAGCTGGCGTGCTGATTTTATCGGCTCCTGAGCCTATATATGGCGCGGGGGGTGGGGGGTTTTGTTATCTTTTCCTTTTTCCTCCTTTTTAATTTTTTTTATTTGGTACACGCCGGGATGCCACCACGCGTAACAAAGATGGGGAAGACGGACAGTTCCAATTATGCCAGACGACGCATCTGGTCCGGCTCACCTTCCTCTACCAGCGGGGACGATGATTGAGGACTTACGTATCTTACACGAGCTGCCACAGGGATTCACTCATCGATCTTTTATCGCACTGGCCACCGTTCAGGTATTAATTTTAATTTTTTGTAATATTTGTAGTTACTGAAATGTTATATAGTATGCCCTATTAGTTTTACGTTATAGTTTAGTGCATGTACGTTATACATTTTAATAGTATGAACTGTTGGTTTCATAGTCATTTAACTATTATAATTTTAATAGACTGAGTACGTCTACCTTTGCGGGAGTTGGGAGAAGTCTGTTTCACATGCCCTAGACATATTACCATTACATATTCGGGAGAGGCTACTAGCTAGTCCGTTCGGACTCTTTTTACATATTATACCTCCCCAATCATTTGATCGACCATTGGTAGAGGCCTTATTAGAGAGATGGTGGCCTATGACACACACTTTTCACTTTCCGGATTTTGAGCTAGGTATCACCCTAGCCGATTTTTACATGCTTATGGGGATTGAGATTGGCCTTCCAGATAGAGTCACTTGTCCATTTGATTCGTCTTATGAGTCACCCGATTCCTACCTGCAGTATTTGCCAGATTTTTCAGCGGCTCGTATAGCAAATGGTGTTGTTTTCATCACATATTTACTTCAGTATATTACAGCGCATTTAGATGTGGTAGATTTCCATGACATAGTATTCAGGGCTACCATTTTATACCTCATTGGTTCGACATTCTTTTCGAACCAACAGAGTACGATAAGACTGGGCTACCTAGCAGCACTAGTTGACTTAGACCAGTTGCATATGATTGATTGGGGCTCTGCCATATTGGGTTATCTATACGCCGCTCTTGACTCATACGCTTTTGGAGAGGTTCGCCAGATGTTCGGTTTTTGGTACATGTTGTCGTGCTGGTACAACGAGTACACGGCCAACATGCATCCACGCATACAACCCACCGCCAATCATGCTGCCGAGACCTTTTTCCCACACATGCGTAGATGGGAGACTACTCACGGGGTTCAGCGTGCTCTTGCTGGTGTCACACATGACTTGATGAAGGCTCATGCTCAGTTAGATATGAGGGAGAGGGGGAACATATTACGAGCACCTTGGACTTCTTATTGGATGTTACTTTCAGCGGATGGCCCACTACCTGATGCCCATCCATTAGCCATTGCATGTTGCTTATCTCTGTGACGTGTCCTCTTGTTCCCACTGGCCCACCTTCCTAGTTAGTACTTGGGAGATCGATGTTATTACCAGGGTCCCGGTCAGTCGCGCATACCTGGAGATCCACCTCTGCCACTTGATATGTTCGGGCCGCAGTGTTCTATAGGGAGACAGTACGTGGATAGTCTGAGACAGGAAGGATGGGTTGGTACGACCGATTTTTACTTACCCGTCGTAGAGTTTGGTCCTTATTGGGTTCGGGTAGCTCCTATACGGTACTTGCTGCCAGATTATATGCAAGGTGTGAACTCCGATCACATTGGTCCCCGATTGGTTAGTGGTAGAGTTCATCCTCCACCATTTACTTTTGACCCGACCCCTTCACAAATCTCCGACCCTCCTACGGATTTCGCTCTGGCCGATACATTTCAGACATTTGATCTTAGCGGTGCATAGATATTCCTGCCTATTGTTCACCCTCCTGCACACATGGTGACTGGTGTCCCTACTGCTGGATTATATCCCCCACATGAGGTAAAATTTGTACTTGTGAATTTATGTTGTATGTTGTACGCCATAGAAACTGATTTTATATATCCTATATATGCAGTATGCACCCCGGTTAGACCAGCATAGGATACATATTGCAGCTATTCAGGAGATGGCTCTGCTGCATGCTCAGTCCTTATATCAGGAGCACCAGGCCATAGTTTAGGGATTGCAGGAGCAGATCGCTGACTTACAGGCCAGATTAGCGGTAGCAGGGGCTAGTAATACATCAGCATCAGGTACAGTTGTAGGGTTATGTACTGGTGGAGGATCAGGAGGCGGACTAGGAGGGGTTAGCAGATCAGGTGGTGACGGCAGACCAGGAGGGGGTGACAGATTAGATGGTGATGGGGGACTAGGAGGGGGTCACGGATTAGGAGGGGGTGACGGACTAGGAGGGGGTTACGGACTAGGAGGGGATGACCGATCGGGAGGTGGTAGTGATGATGACGATATTCCTTATTGTGACCCTTCTGATAGCGGGGAAGACATGTCTTTGGATGGTACTGATGATGGTGCCGTAGATTTATCATGATGTTTATATGTGTATGTCGTGATGTATATTTATGTATGGCTCGATGTATATATGTGAATGTCTCAATGTTTTGGACTTTATGTTATTTTTTAATGTGTTCTATGTAATGTTTGCTCGTTTATTATGCTCTGTGTAATGTTTGCTCGTTCTATATATGTTATGTGTAATGTTTGCTCGTTTATTATGTTCTGCGTAATGATTGCTCGTTTATTATGTTATGTGTAATGTTTGCCCGTTTATTATGTTTCGTGCCAAATCTGGTACTTTGGCAAGTGCCGAACCTGGTACCTTGCCAAGTGCCAAATCTGGTACTTTGGTAAGTGCCGAATCTAGTACCTTGCCAAGTGCCAAATCTGGTACTTTGGCAAGTGCCGAATCTGGTACCTTACTAAGTGCCAAATCTGGTACTTTGCAAGTGCCAAATCTGGTACTTTTCCTATTGCTCCAAATCTGGTACTTTGGCAAGTGCCAAATCTGGTACTTTGGCAAGTGCCGAATCTGGTACTTTAGCAAGTGCAAAGTCTAGTACCTTGCCAAGTGCCAAATCTGGTACTTTGTCAAGTGTCGAATCTGGTACCTTTCCAAGTGCCAAATCTGGTACTTTGGCAAGTGCCAAATCTGGTACCTTGGCAAGTGCCAAATCTAGTACCTTGCCAAGTGCCAAATCTAGTACTTTGACAAGTGCCGAATCTGGTACCTTGCCAAGTGCCAAATCTGGTACTTTGGCAAGTGCCAAATCTGGTACTTTGCCAAGTGCCAAATCTGGTACTTTGCCAATTGCCAAATCTGGTACTTTGCCAAGTGCCAAATCTGGTACTTTGGCAAGTGCCAAATCTGGTACTTTGGCAAGTGCCAAATCTGGTACTTTGGCAAATGCCAAACCTGGTTTATAATTTAATTATAAAACGAACTGCAGCAGCGCTGCAGTTTATTTTATAACGTTTCGAACTTCAATTGGTTGTACGAAATCCAATCTAAGTCGGATTTCCTCACAACAAGACACGTTCGCATCTACTCGACAATATTTTTCTAGTGGAAGAGAAAAAATCGGTTTTCATTTTGTAGATATTGTTTTACAGCTAAATCAAAATTCCAAAAAGTCGCCGTGGAAATGGTTTATAAAATATATGGTTTACATATATAAGTTAAAGTATTTTTATAAAATAAAATGGGGACGACCCTCATTTTTAACTCCTTCGTGTGCTTAGATGTTTAAATTAAGCGGGTAAGTGGACGACCCTCGTTTTATAACGTTCCTAACTTCAATATGTGTAAATAATACGGATAAGTGGACGACCACGGACCCACACTCTTGTATAGCGGTTTCTCTGAAACCCTTAATCACAATTTATTTTCTTCCAGCCACCACCTCCCTCCTCTTTCCCCAAAGGAGCCAAGTTGGTTAGAAAAGAGTATAGTTCCCTTTCTGGAGTATGTCAGAATAGGGAAAAGAAAGTGTAGCCTCCAACATGGACAAATGGGAAAATGACGATGAGGGGGTAGCAAATCAAAGACCTAGAAAAAAAATGGTTGGTGAAGGACGCGATCTCAAGCCGGTATGTCTAGGTGGATCCAACCCTATGTGCCGTTATGGAGAAGAATCGGTCGTCGTTGTTTCGAAGACCAAAAAAGATGCTGGGCGCCGATTTTTTGGTTGTGCAGATTACCAGGATCACACCGTTTTTCCTGAGGAAATTGACTGTTGTTACTTCAAGCAGTGGATTGACCCACCGATGTGCGAACGTGGAGTTGAGTATGCACTGGAAGCGCAAGCTGAAATACGACATTTGAACAAGACTATTGCTAAGGCAGCTAGAGCTGGCTTTTACCACATCCGTGGTAGGTGTGGGTGGAAACTATCGTATCGTTTATTACTGTACTTTAAATTTGATTTTTATGTGTTCGATTGTTGTAGTTCTTTCAATTGTACTTTGGCATTTATGCATGTTGTAATTGTTGTTGTTGTAAGCTTCTAAGTTATGTGATACAAAATATTTATGTACTACAAGCTATTTACTATCCAGTTAAACTCCATTCGTACCAATAAAAGATTACTCGTGCCAATAAGAGGCACTCATACCAATAAAGGAGCACCCGTACCAATAAAGGACACTCTGTACGAATAAAGAGGCACTCGTACCAATAAAGGAGCACTTGTACCAATAAAGGACACTCTGTCCAATAAAGAGGCACTCGTACCAATAAAGGAGCAATCGTACCAATAAAGGACACTTTGTCCAATAAAGAGGCACTCGTACCAATAAAGGAGCACTCGTACCATTAAAGGACATTGTCCAATAAAAAGGCACTCGTACCAATAAAGGAGCACTCTATCCAATAAAGCACACTCTGTCCAATAAAGAGGCACTCGTACCAATGAAGGAGCATCATGTCGATAAAGGAACACTCTGTCCAATAAAGGAGCACTTAATCCAATAAATGAGAACACTCCACCCACAAAAGCTACCCACTTACCAATACTGCATACCTTATATATAATAGCAACATTGCAATTCATATCTCAAATCAAAACTTATTCACAAATTTAAATGGATTCCAGTTTTACGAAATGCATGCTGGCTTTTGATAGCGATTCAGAGGAAGATGAAATCCTTCAAGAGGAAGCGGAAGAAATACAAGAAATACGGGACCTATACCGTGAAGCGTATGGTTCATCATCCACAACTAGAGGGGTATCAGTTGCTGGAAGGAGGTTTATACACCGAAATTATGCTAAATACCATAAGTCTTTGATGCAAGATTACTTCGATGACGATTGCACTTACGGGCCTGATCTGTTTCGTAGAAGATATAGGATGCGGAGAAATCTATTTCTTCGGATATCGGTTGGTATTCAAGGCAACAATGATTACTTTAAGTACAAACAAAATGCATCGAAGACACAGGGGTTGTCCGGTGAATAGAAAATGACGGTCGCTATGAGAATGTTAGCTTATGCCACTCCAGTCGATGCTTTGGATGATGCATACAGCATAGCAGAGAGCACGGCACTTGAAACACTTGAAAACATCAAGCAGTGGTGGACGTCTACGGGGAAGAATACCTACGGTCTCCGAACGAATCAGTTGTAGTGCGAATCAGAGAGATGCACGAAAGCAGGGGTTGGCCAGGAATGTTAGGAAGTCTGAACTGTATGCATTGGGAATGGAAGAAATGTCCTAAGGGATTACAAGGTGCGTACAACGGCAAGGAAAGGCAACCAACCATCATTTTGGAAGTTGTGGCATCGTATGATCTGTGGATATGGCACGCTTTCTTCGGAATCCCTAGTTCGAATAACAACTTAAATGTTGTAGAAAGATCCCATCTGTTTAATGATCTTGCTCAAGGCCAGGTACCTCCTTTAACATTTACCCTCGGTCAAAATACTTACGAGCATGGCTATTACCTAGGTGACGGCATTTACCCGAAATGGAGCACCATTGTTAAAACATGTCCAAATCCATTGACTCCTAAACAAGTCAGATTCGCGACGATGCAGGAGGTACAAAGGAAAGATGTAGAACGTGCTTTCGGTGTTTTACAATCTAGATTTGCAATGATAAGTAATCCATGTCGGTTGTGGTCTAGGAAAATGATGTCGACAATCATGTTTGCTTTCATCGTTCTTCACAACCTGATTATAGAAGATGAAAGAGATATGGACGAAGAGCAACATCACTACGATTACGAGGGTGCTTCACAACCACCACAAGTATTTCGACCAAACAATCCACTAACAGAGGAGGACTTCAACGTTCATTTGACCAGTTAGGTTATGTTTAGAGATGTAGAACTCCATAACCAGCCGCAAAAGGATCTCATGAATCATTTATGGAACCACTACGGCGATACCTAGTTATGAAGCACCCTTATCCGAATTCGTGTTTTATTTTATGCTTGTCCGAACTTATCAATCTTGTAAGCAGTAAAAATGTTCTTCTTTTCTATTGTACCGTCGCGTTCTCTTGTATTCGTAAGGGTTATTAATCATCTATTATTATGTTTCAAATTTGTTAATTCTACGAAAATACTAACGTTTTTTTTGTCATATTAAAAGAATAAGGTAGGATAGGGGGAAACAAATATAAATTCCTAAACTTGTCACGAGCCGATTTTATCGGCTCGTGAAGTCGCAAGCCGATTAAATCGGCGTGCGCCGAAATAATCAGCTCGCGACTTCACGAGCCGATAAAATTGGCTCATGCGCCTTGTTCAAGAATCTGAATTGCCCCCGTAACTTCTTGCTGAATTTTACGCTTCAAGATAACCATTGGGTGCAAAAACAACGTATATTCATGTCCGTAACATGAATTAGCACCTCTGTTGGAGTATATTCATGTCCGTAACATGAATTAGCACCTCTGTTGGAGATGCTGTTACAGGAAGAGAAATTGAAAGAATCTCCTTTTTTACAAATCCCATTCCAGCATTTAGGAATTGAACCCATCACTTTCGTCATCAAAACATTTTGACTCCAGCCAAACACCTGTTCCATTTTCATGCAATATTTTCTTCTCAATATCTTCTATCATGTACCAAATCATAATATGATTCTTTCACTAATGATTTAGAAAAGTTAATTATGACAAGTTAGAAACCATTTACCAGAATCTGACATTCCCACAATGACACCCTTTCCATATTTTGCTTTATTATCAAGTGAATATTCCTTGTTTGAACCAATTAAACCCTCTACGTTTTCAATGAATTCCCAAGACTTGGTTGTCTGTAAAGATGACCTCCCTTTGTTCATGAAAACATACACTACTTTTTTTCATCACAGAAATATTGATAATTCATGATGTGGGAAAACTGTCTTACAACATATGCTTAAGAATTCCATGATGTGCGGAAAATGTCCTACATGTTCTTATGATCACAAGATGCTATGAAATATATATATATATATATAAGAACAGGTTCGAGAGCACCCCAAACAGTGTAGCACCCCAAAATCCCCTCAACCACAACCAAGTATTTCACACACACTCTCTTACCACTCATTCTCTCACTTCCCACTCACATTCTTTAATATAAATGAGTGGTTGTGGTTCGAGTGCAAATAGGGAGCTGAAATTCAGGGGGCTCCCTGATCCTATCCCATATATATATATATATATATATATATATATATATATATATATATATAGAGAGAGAGAGAGAGAGAGAGAGAGAGAGAGATACACACACACACACATACATACATGATATACCCACATGATAGAATGTAATATCAAACTATAAAATACCACAAATGTGCTTGCGCCTAATTTACTCGGTTTATAAGCTTGATATAGACGACTTAAATGATTCATATGTCATGAAAACAATCCCAATGCTGGGAATGACTTTGTAATAAGCGGGCAATATACCCCTGTACAACACACAAAAGCCTTCGGATCGGATGATGTGACCAAATGTCCTGAATAATCCATATTTGTATGCTCGACCTTTGCCTTCAGCCCCTTCCAGTTGAATTCGCCGCCTCATGAGGTCTAATGGAAATGTCACTGTTGATGATGCAATGCCAGAAGCACTTCCACAAACCAAGCTAACCAAAACATTATAATCTGAAGGCTTGCCAATGAGATCTTAGAGTTTCATAAACAGAAAAACTGATTACAATGCTAGGTCCAACACCCAACAATGTTGCTCCAAGGCCTTTGTATAAACCTCTCGTCCCTTCATCTTTGCAAATGGAATAAAGCATATGAAAAATTCCTCTATAATACATCTGGTTTGTCTAAATACTCAGTTAAACCTCCAACAACTTATGTGAACAAGTTGACATGGATTTGAGAAGGATAATCTGAGGATATTATCTCTTGTGCTGTCAGGTGAGTTCTCACAAAATCTAATGGATAAGTAATTAAAGCAGTGGCTATCCCAGCTAAATCGCCGTCTAACATCCGCACATAAGCATCAGTATTTGCAAAATTCCAACGACTGTCTAGTCCAAGCAATAGTTATAGATACATTTTGTAGCCTTTGCACGCATAGAAGCTGATAGAAGAATAAGGAAGGCGGTGCACAATCGTAACTAGGTTTCATTTCCATAATGCTTTATACCTTCTATAGAAGATGTTAGACCAAAAAGTGGTCCTAACACCCAAATTGTCGTATTTAGAGCATAGGATATGAAGAAGTAACTGAAAATAGAGAAAAAAGCAAGACAACAAGATTTTTATAGTGGTTCAGCGTTAACGAGCCTACGTCCACTTCATATTTTCTCAATTCACTCATAGATTACAATTACAATAAATATTGTCTCTCAATCACTTGAATCTAATGAATAATTCTCTCTGAATTCATTGATTTTATTGAGGAAGATGGTGGTTATTCATGGAGAAGTATTGGTCATGGCAGCCATGGACAAGGAGGTGCCAAAAGTCCCCTGAAAATGCCCTTTGGAGGTGTATTTATAGCTGTAGGAGAGCCCATATATTGATCAGGTCGTGGTAGGACACGTGGCACCCGATTCGGGAAAGTAGGAGCAATCATAGCCTCGAGAATAGGTCAAAATCTACATGCGTAGTAGCGGGTCCTGGTCGTGGTTTGTGGTCACGGTTCGGGAGCCGGGGTGGTGAGCTGGTAATGGTCATGATGGTGATGGTCAACATGTATGGTCACGTACCGACCCCAGGGGGTGGTCACGATCCGACCCCAAGGGGTGGTCACGATCTGACCCCATGGGGTGGTCACGATCCGACCCCAGGGGGTGGTCACGATCCGCCCCCAGGGGGTGCTCACGAACCGGTCTTCAAAAATACCAAAATCCATGTTTTCCATATTTCTGCATGCGTTCACGGAAACAGACATAACTTCTAAACCGTAAGGCCGATTGGACCAAACGAAAGCTCTACTTGAAGCTAATTCAGAGGGCTACAAGTATTTGATGTGTTTAGATACAAATGAGGTCGTTTGATAGGGGTTTTGGTCCAGTTTATAATGATGTTGTGATTTTAACCAAACTGCCCTGTGTCTTCTGATGATGCTTCCAATATCGGAGAGTGATGTTATCCAGAGATTCCATATGTGACAGCATTTGCCAAAAAGTGTGTTAACATGATCTTTGCTTTAGGTAGCCTGGTCACAAAGCAGACTAACATTTTTCCGCCCAAAGTACATCTTATCGCAGATGAGATGTGCTTTGAATGTGTTGAGCTAAATCTCTTTGGAACGTCATTTATCCTTCTGTTGCATTGCTTCCATTGGAGCTAGTCAGGCCAAGTTTTACGGAAGAAGTATTCGAGATGATCAAGTAATGGTTTAAGCCTTGTCGAATCAAGAGGTCTGATTCATTCATCAAAAATCACATTAGATCGTTGGCTCTCGAGTATGATTCTACACGCATAGGTCATTGTCGGACACCGTCGTCATTTTACTTAAGCCAAACATGTTGTCGAGTCGTACTTTCCCTTATGTACGAGTCGATGTATGAAGTAGCCATCTAAGTCATGGGGCGATGCAAGAATTTTTGGGCTCTGAGCTAACATCTGGAATGTTGGGATGGAGCACACCAGAATCATCATATGAATTTGTCATCTGTACTCAGCTTTAAACTATCCCGACATCGGGATATTAATATAGGGCTCCACGATAGCATCAAATCGTAACAATACGGATCCCGAAAGCCACGATCACTCCGGATCATGTCAACAAAAATAAAGAATCCATGGTCGTATCGGGCTGTATTTTAAGGAATCCATAATCGCTCTGGATCGTTTCGTAATTCAATAATCACATGCAAGTCAGTAAGAGATGCAGTTGAAATCATGTGAACTAGTGCTCGTACGATCGTCGCTATCGTAAGGTAGTGGAGGAATTTGTTACACTTTCCATTTGGTGTAGTTTGAGTCTTTAAATTCACATTTGATCCGCAAGCTAGCTTGCTTGGTCGGGGAAGATGAATCGGGTCATACTCCAGAGGCATATTGTACATGTCTTGAATCTTGCTCCAAGCCAGGGTCGACTTTATGGTCAGTCCGTGAATTGACGCTCATGCCCTCTGTTAGACCAAAAAGTGGTTCTAACACCCAAATTGACTAAAATCGAAATGAAATAAGATCGCAAATAAAAAGGAGACACAGAATTTATAGTGGTTCGGCATTGAAAAGCCTACGTCCACTTTATAATCACTTTCCTCGATGATGTAGATGAAAATACAATGAGATATTCACTCAATTTCACTCACTTTTCATATACATTCACTTAACTATCTCAACATATACTTTGAATGATGATTTTGGATTGTTTGGAATGTTGGAATTCGGTTCTCTTTGATGTTTGAACTATACGAGTGCTCCAAAAGATCATTTCAAATGCCTCTTGATGGGGTATATATAGGTGGAAATTCACTCAGAATCCTGTTCGGATCGGAGCCACGTGGCTCTCATCCCCTCACTCTCGGGCTCAGATGGATTTCAGTGTTGACAGCGCACCAGATTAGTGGTCAACATGGGTAGGAAATGGTTGTAACTACCCCGAATGTAACACCCCACGTCCATTAATGTCACTCACAAAGGGAATGCATTAACTTCCATGGAGGTTTTAAGTGAATATAGAACAGTAAAATTACAACAAGACAGATATAAAATAGTACTTGGAAATTCAAAAACTTTATTTCATTGTAGCAGAAGTCAAAACATGTTTGATTACATCATAACACCATATTCAATGTCAAGTACAATATCTATCTTGATAAAACAAGTACATAATCCCATTACATGAATAGCCATTAAAAAGAAAGATAACAAGCTGGACTTTACTTCAGCAGTCCAAGCTTTCCAGAAGATAAGCGATCCAACTAGACTCCACTAGAACTTGGCCCAACCTGCGGACCTGAAGGGAGAAAAAGGATGGAAAAGAGGGGGTCAGACATAAAGTCTGATGAATATGATAATTCTACAATACTATTACCAAAATAACTGGACTAAGGCATAAGCTGGAAAACAAGAAAATGTCTATGAAGAGCAGATTAAGGACATAGACAATCGCTAAAGGCAACGTTATAGGCGCTCCTAAATACTAAAGGATAAACACTATACTGCACCACACCAGTCACCCTAAAGATTCATCCCACTTAGCTTCACTTAGAAACTTTCCCAATGGCTTTACGTACCCCTAGCTGACTACATAGGTGCCGCCTGCCCCTATCTCCACTAGGTGTACCTTACTTCCCATTATTCGATCGGCTCCCTAACTCGTAGGTACCCGTGCTGGCCCCACAGTGGGGTGTATCACTCCCCTAAAGTGGCAACCTGATACAACGGACATGCACGGCTTATACCTACACGATGCAACAACGTCTTACCTACCAGCCCGGGTCCACACACGCATATGAAACCCGTTGGACTTGCGTTGCCACCGCTCCCTGTTTTGGCCTCTTATAGTCAAACCCAGTATGCGTGTCCCGTCCTCGACTTGGGTCGAGCCCACAAAGATACGTTTTGGGATACTGGTTGAAATGGGCCCCCACTATTTACCACAAGCATTCCACCTAAGCTTGTCCCCATTAGTCCATCCCACTTAACCCACTTAGTCATGTTCATTTACATGTGTGTTTGGTTAAGTCTAATCGTATTTCAAATGCCTCTAAAGGCAACCACCAGATTCCTCATGCCACCCAAGGCACCTACTTAACCCCCATGTCCCACCTTACATGATTATCTGGTTAAGTATTTCTTAGTTCATTAAGGCCATAACCTCATAAAGACCTCTCACATTAGACTGGCATTTATGGCAGCTGGATTTGCCGGGTGGGTCCGGGCAGTCTTACACCATAAAAGAGTCTATCCTCGTGTCTTTACAACTGTTATGCTTTAGTTTGGGCCTAGGACCTCTCACATTGGGCCGACATTTGTGACTACTGGATTTGCCGGCCGGGTCCGGGCAGGTTTACATCACAAACGGGTCCAACCTCGTGTCCTAAGCATTGATTATTAATAATAATCCACTTTCCCCCAATTTTAATAATTCCCTACTTGAATTATTAATTACTTCCAATTTTTAACAATGTCCATAATTGACTCAATTATGGACATCCATTCATGGTATGCAAAATCTTACAAAATTGCACCCAATTTATTAATTCCTAATATTACCCCTACCCCACGTTTGAACGTTTATTCGCAAAATATATGTTAGACTCGAATAGCCTAACTCATAGCATAAAAGAGATTATCATAATAACAACATGTATATGTGGCCAAATGAATCATAATAAGGGGTGAAACTTGCATATGTCCAACTTGCATAGATTATACATGTCATGGACCTAAAGGTGTCAACTTGTTCAAAATTCACCTAATATGATCTCAATCAATTTTCATAAACTTACATATGAACATGTGTGAATCAACATCATCTAATTTTTTAACAACATGGTTTTATATGGGTACACCTAACTCAATAGGCAAATTCCCATAATCAAGTTTTATTTAATTATAGTTTCAAGTTTATGGGTACACCTAACCTAATAGGCAAATTCCCATAAACAAGATCCATTTAAATTAAGAAAAAAAAACATAACTTTAAGCATGATCCAACAACATGATTTTTCAACATAATATAGCATGATTTATAACATGGCATAGTATGATAGTATAACAT
Organism: Allium sativum; assembly: GCA_030737875.1. NCBI lineage: Eukaryota > Viridiplantae > Streptophyta > Magnoliopsida > Asparagales > Amaryllidaceae > Allium > Allium sativum. The sequence goes on from CM060912.1 coordinate 677,534,093, forward strand.
AGCTTGACATGATTCTCAACATAGCACGACATAGCATAAGAGAATTTACAACATAGCATGACATAGCATATATAATTTACATCATACGACAACATAATAACATAATAAGAGATCCACAATATATAGAATTTACAATTACAAATCACATCACTTTCTTGTGATCCATTCATAACTGAGTCAAATTAGTTTGTAATAGTCTTGTGAGAATCATCATACTCACCAACAAAAGAAAAGAATTAGAGAAAGAGAGATCTTTTGATTTGATTTGTGTAGATTTAGTTGTAGATGATTAGGCTTCCTCTTCTTAGTTTGTGACGGCTATGCTGAACTCCATGACAGCAGCATGACGGTAGCTTCTCTAATTTTACAAGTGATTTAGGTCTAGGGTCTACCCACTTATTTATAGATTTTATAATTCATTTAGGCCATTAGATTTAACCTAGAAATAACCGCAGCCGCTCAGACAAGATGGGGTTTATCTTGTTGACTCAGCAATGAGTCAGAAGTGACTCAGCAAACACTCAGCATATTAATAAACTTCTATTCATGTCATAAATATATATATATTTTCTACAATGTACATATTAGATACATCCCCCTTTACTTATTATTGTTTTTATATACATATTAGATACATCCCCTCTCTCACACACTTATTAATATTTTTATATTCATATTAGATACATCCCCTCTCTTACACACTTATTAATATTTTTATATTCATATTATATACATCCCCTCTCTTACACACTTATTAATATTTTAGCAACTTTAGTGTTAATAGAAAATTCGGGGTGTTACATTCTCCCCTCCTTTTAGGATTTCGTCCCCGAAATCTTCAAGTCTGGAAGAATGTATATCCTACCATCCAAACGTCCATCTACTCATCCATCATACACAGGCATCCATTGTCCTTAAAAGACTTCTAATGCTTTATGATCATATGCAAGTGTGTGTACATGTCCTTACCTAATGCGAAATCAGGCGGTCTACTGATTCAGTTGACCTCCTTAATGCAAATTATGTAAGTGTCATGAATCCATTATGTATGCAAAAGATCCTAATTGCTTACATACTACTTCTATATGCGTGCACACCCATTCAACCGAATGCAGCATCCATATGATGGTACAACCATTATACATCCATTATTCTAAATACATCCATATATATGCAATATGAAGTGACTGAGCCGATCTAGTGCCTAAAGTGTGTGTATATATGCATCCACGAGCAACCACTAGCAAACACTTGCATCCATTTTGCATCCATCATACATAACATGTCTCAAACACATGTTTCAACCATAGGATTATCCTAACTAAAGGTCAAAGATACTAATGAGAGGACATACTAAAGATAAGATAAGATAAGCTAAGCGATAAAGGAGAAATTAAAAGAAATACCCTCAAAAAGAAAAGGGTACAACGAATGCATCTTCTCTTCTGTCTCCCAAGTTGCGTTGCTCTCATCATCTCCCCATTGCACTTTAACCAGTCTGACCTCTCGATTCCTCAACTTTTTGATCTCCGACCCAAGAATGCATGTAGGAGCTCGTCTAATTGTTGCATCACGCTCTATTTCCACCTCTTTAAGCAAGCTCGGCTCTACCACCTCCGCGGTCTTGTGCAAACACTTCCTCAAATGTGATACATGGAATACGTCGTGTACTCCACTAAGTTTCTCAGGCAACTCCACCCTATATGCCATCTTCCCAATCCTGTTTTTTTTTTACAGGAAACGGCCCTACAAACCTTGGTGCTAATTTCCCCACGGACCCAAAGCGAACAACATTCTGTAACGGAGATACTTTGATAAAAACCATGTCCCCAATGTCAAACTCAAGATCTGTCCTCCTCTTATCAGCATACGATTTCTGCCTATCTTGTGCTGCTTTCATCCTCCTTCGAATCAACTCAATCTTCTCCGAGGTTTCCCTAACCATATCGGGCCCAAGTAGGATTTTATCGGTAGATTCCCACCAACATGTAGGCGAACGGCAAGGCCTTCCATAAAGAGCTTCGAAAGGTGCCATGCCAATACTAGACTGAAAGCTATTATTATATGCGAATTCTACTAACGGAAGGTTCTCTTCCCATGTACCCCCAAAGCCTAGGATACAAAGCCTTAAAAGATCCTCTAGAATGCGATTCACCCTCTCGGTCTGGCCGTCTGTCTGAGGATGATATGCGGTGCTCAAACATAGCTGAGTCCCTACCACCTCTTGTAAACTCTTCCAAAATTCGCTAGTAAAGATGGGGTCACGGTCGCTTACTATACTAGAAGGAATACCGTGCAAACGAACTATCTCCTTAATGTATACAGAAGCCAACCACGGAGCAGTCCTCTTACTTTTCACGGGAATAAAATGGGCGCTTTTAGTAAGTCTATCTACTATAACCCAAATCCCCGTGTTACCCTTCCTTGATCTTGGTAATCCATCCACAAAATCCATTGAGATGCTTTCCCATTTCCATAGTGGAACTTCTAATGGGTGAAGCAACCCACCGGGTTTCTTTTGTTCTGCTTTAACTCGTTGGCACACCAAGCATCTAGCGACGTACTCGGCCACATCCTTTTTCATACCGGCCCAAAAGAAAACCCGCTTCATATCTTTGTACATCTTATCCCCGCCGGGATGAATGGTCATTTTTTAGCGATGAGCATCATCAAGAATGGCCTTCCTTAAGTCTTCGTCTTGTGGTACACAAAGTCTATTATCCCTTCGTAACCAACCCTTATCGTCTAGGGTATACCGACGAAGATGGCTTGACGACTCCCCCCCTTTGAGCTTTTCTACTATCTCAACCAACTGTGGGTCGTCTCGCTGTGCCTCACCAACCCGTCCTAGAAGTGTAGGTCTAACCTCCAAGGATGCTAACAGACCGGGTACTAAGTCAACGGAGGGTCTAAAGTCAAACATAGAGATGAATTCTAAGCTTTGTCGTTCAACAAACAACGGACTCAAGGACAACCTTTTCCTACTTAAGGCGTCTGCCACCACTTTACCCTTGCCCGGGGTATATGCTATTTCAAAATCGTAGGAGGCTAAGAATTCCATCCACCGTTGCTGCCTTAAATTCAAATCCTTCTGAGAGAATAAGTATTTTAATGATTTGTGGTCAATGAACAGTTCGAATTTCTCACCAAGAAGATAGTGACGCCAAGACTTAAGCGCGAAAACAATTGCGGCTAGCTCTAAGTCATGCGTGGGGTAATTCTTTTCATGAACCCTCAACTGCCTTCCACCATAGGCTATTACTCTTCCCTCTTGCATGAGGACCGCGCCAAGTCCCGTCCCACAAGCATCAGTATAGATGGTAAACGGTTTATTCCCGTCTGGCAGCACTAAGACTGGGGCTGAAGTTAAGGCTCTCTTTAAACGTTGGAACGCATCATCGCAATCTTTGTCCCACGTAAAAACCAGGTTCTTCTTCGTTAACCGTGTTAATGGAGCTGATATTTTTGCGAAGTCTTTGATAAACTTCCTATAATAGCCAGCCAACCCCAAGAAACTTCTTACTTCGGTTGCATTTTTAGGGACCTTCCAATCTTGGATGGCCACCACCTTTGCGGGATCCACTGCTATCCCTTCTTTGGAAACCACGTGCCTTAAGAACCGTACTTCCTTCCTCCAGAAGTGACACTTAGAAAATTTTGCCTTAAGGTTATGCGCTCGAAGGGTTTCCAACACTTCCCTAAGATGTAGGGAGTGCTCTTCTTTATTCTTAGAAAAGACTAAGATGTCATCCACAAAGACTACCACGAATTTGTTAAGGTATTCCCTAAACACCCTACTCATCAAATCAACAAAATATGCAGGGGCATTTGTCAAACCAAAGGGCATCACTAGCCATTCATAGAATCCATCAGGAGTCCTAAAAGCAGTCTTATCTATAATATCCTTAGCCACTCTCAGTTGATGAAAGCCAGTGGCTAAGTCCAACTGCGAAAACACTGAGGCGCCAACTAACTGATCAAAGAGATCGTCAATCCTCGGCAGTGGGTGTCGGTTCTTTTTAGTAAGCTTGTTTAGTTCTCTATAGTCCATACAAAGTCTAAGAGACCCATCCGCCTTTGTGGCAAAAACTACTGGAGCACCCCACTCCGATATACTACGTCTTATGAACCCCTTCTCAAGCAACTCCTTTACTTGCTTATTGAGTTCCCTCCTTTCACGAGGAGCCATGTGGCGCACTGGCAAAGATACGGGTTTAGCATTATCCACAAGATAAATTCGAAAGTCTATCTCCCGCTTTGGAGGTAAGCCCTTCACCTCCTCAAACACATCCGGATATTCCCGGACCACTTCTACCGATCGCAGGTTCTCTACAGACGCGTCAAGCGATTCAAGATAACTTAGCATAACGGAATTTATGGGATTACAAAAGATGTCGAGAGCATTACCAAGGCGAGTCACAAGCCTAACTACTCTCCTTTCACAATCAAGAATGGCCCTATTTCTAGACAACCAATCCATTCCTAAAATTAGCCCATAGCCCGTGAAGCCCAATACATAAGCATCACATCTAAATTCAACGCTAAGTATAGAGATTTTCAAATCCAAACATATCATGGTCAAATGAGACGAACCCCCAATTGGATTTGAAACGACCAAGGGATCCTCTACTAAACTGGTGTTCAAGTGCAGTGATTCAACTAATGATGCAGAGATAAACGAATGAGATGCGCCAGAATCGAATAAGGTACGGACAGGATGATCAAACAGAAAAACTAAGCTTTCAACAGAAATTGTTCTACCTCTTTCTTGCAGCGGTGGGGCCGCAATAGCCTGAACTTGCCCCCTTGCCTGCCCTGGTGCCATAAGAGCCTGCACCTGTCCTCCCGAGGTAGACCCTGCCCTCTGCCCCTTCTTTGGACAGTCCTTCACTAAATGTCCCGCATCTCCACAATGAAAACAACCAGTCTTCTTTTTCTTTCTACAATCTTTGCTGAGATGGCCAGGCGTCCCACAATTGAAGCATTTCTTCTTCCCTTTGCCATTATTGTTTTTACCACCCTTCTTATTTTGCTGTTGGGGTTTCTTCTGATCCCCTTTCTTTTCAACTGCCTTATCCTCATGCATAAGTGCCATTTCTACTAGCTTTTCAAAGGTGGCTCCCATAGGGATGTGGGTCATAGCCAACCCTTGCAACGGTTCATTCAAGCCTCTAACGAACCTCAAAGCTTTCTTCTCTGGCGTGTTCACCAACTCCAAGCCAAACCTTGCTAACTGATTAAATTTATTGACATATTCCTTTACTGATGAGCTCCCTTGCTTTAGTGCCAGGAATTTTTCCATATTTAAGTTCTCCTCTGCCCTTGAAAGAAACTTTGCCTCAAACCTTCGTCTGAAATCCGCCCATGAATCAACTGGACGTTCCCCGTTAGTGACCTCCCACCAAAACGAGGCCTCTCCCTTCATTAACCAAGCAGCTAAACGGACTTTCCTCCCATCTTCCACTTCAAAGATATCCAACAATTCCTCAGTCTCCTTAAGCCAATCTCTGGCCTCCACAAACGTCTCAGTCCCTTGAAAAGTTTTTCCTCCCATAGCCTTGAATTCCTTGCACGTCTTTGCAAAAGTGTCAACACGAGGAGGAGGAGGAGGAATGGGTGCAACTAGGGGTGGAGGAGTATCCGCTGGGCCTGCAGTGGTGGCCCTAGCCTCCAAGTATCTCCTAAACCACCCTGGAATCGTCACACCTTCTGGGAGATTAAGATCTTCAGCCATGCTGAAACGAAAAAGGAAAGATTCAAAATGGAGAATTCGAAAGATAAAGATAAGGATGTGGCTATTTGGGATTATGTTTTTCATAAAAACTCTCTTTAAATAACATGTTTTTTTTTTTTGAAAGCACTTCTTCCAAAAATACTTTAGAAAAAAAATATTTTTCTAAAATTTTTTTTTTTATCTGTTCTGGTAACCTTATGCTCTGATACCACGTGTAACACCCCACGTCCATTAATGTCACTCACAAAGGGAATGCATTAACTTCCATGGAGGTTTTAAGTGAATATAGAACAGTAAAATTACAACAAGATAGATATAAAATAGTACTTGGAAATTCAAAAACTTTATTTCATTGTAGCAGAAGTCAAAACATGTTTGATTACATCATAACACCATATTCAATGTCAAGTACAATATCTATCTTGATAAAACAAGTACATAATCCCATTACATGAATAGCCATTAAAAAGAAAGATAACAAGCTGGACTTTACTTCAGCAGTCCAAGCTTTCCAGAAGATAAGCGATCCAACTAGACTCCACTAGAACTTGGCCCAACCTGCGGACCTGAAGGGAGAAAAAGGATGGAAAAGAGGGGGTCAGACATAAAGTCTGGTGAATATGATAATTCTACAATACTATTACCAAAATAACTGGACTAAGGCATAAGCTGGAAAACAAGAAAATGTCTATGAAGAGCAGATTAAGGACATAGACAATCGCTAAAGGCAACGTTATAGGCGCTCCTAAATACTAAAGGATAAACACTATACTGCACCACACCAGTCACCCTAAAGATTCATCCCACTTAGCTTCACTTAGAAACTTTCCCAATGGCTTTACGTACCCCTAGCTGACTACATAGGTGCCGCCTGCCCCTATCTCCACTAGGTGCACCCTACTTCCCATTATTCGATCGGCTCCCTAACTCGTAGGTACCCGTGCTGGCCCCACAGTGGGGTGTATCACTCCCCTAAAGTGGCAACCTGATACAACGGACATGCACGGCTTATACCTACACGATGCAACAACGTCTTACCTACCAGCCCGGGTCCACACACGCATATGAAACCCGTTGGACTTGCGTTGCCACCGCTCCCTGTTTTGGCCTCTTATAGTCAAACCCAGTATGCGTGTCCCGTCCTCGACTTGGGTCGAGCCCACAAAGATACGTTTTGGGATACTGGTTGAAATGGGCCCCCACTATTTACCACAAGCATTCCACCTAAGCTTGTCCCCATTAGTCCATCCCACTTAACCCACTTAGTCATGTTCATTTACATGTGTGTTTGGTTAAGTCTAATCGTATTTCAAATGCCTCTAAAGGCAACCACCAGATTCCTCATGCCACCCAAGGCACCTACTTAACCCCCATGTCCCACCTTACATGATTATCTGGTTAAGTATTTCTTAGTTCATTAAGGCCATAACCTCATAAAGACCTCTCACATTAGACTGGCATTTATGGCAGCTGGATTTGCCGGGCGGGTCCGGGCAGTCTTACACCATAAAAGAGTCTAACCTCGTGTCTTTACAACTGTTATGCTTTAGTTTGGGCCTAGGACCTCTCACATTGGGCCGACATTTGTGACTACTGGATTCGCCGGGCGGGTCCGGGCAGGTTTACATCACAAACGGGTCCAACCTTGTGTCCTAAGCATTGATTATTAATAATAATCCACTTTCCCCCAATTTTAATAATTCCCTACTTGAATTATTAATTACTTCCAATTTTTAACAATGTCCATAATTGACTCAATTATGGACATCCATTCATGGTATGCAAAATCTTACAAAATTGCACCCAATTTATTAATTCCTAATATTACCCCTACCCCACGTTTGAACGTTTATTCGCAAAATATATGTTAGACTCGAATAGCCTAACTCATAGCATAAAAGAGATTATCATAATAACAACATGTATATGTGACCAAATGAATCATAATAAGGGGTGAAACTTGCATATGTCCAACTTGCATAGATTATACATGTCATGGACCTAAAGGTGTCAACTTGTTCAAAATTCACCTAATATGATCTCAATCAATTTTCATAAACTTACATATGAACATGTGTGAATCAACATCATCTAATTTTTTAACAACATGGTTTTATATGGGTACACCTAACTCAATAGGCAAATTCCCATAATCAAGTTTTATTTAATTATAGTTTCAAGTTTATGGGTACACCTAACCTAATAGGCAAATTCCCATAAACAAGATCCATTTAAATTAAGAAAAAAAAAACATAACTTTAAGCATGATCCAACAACATGATTTTTCAACATAATATAGCATGATTTATAACATGGCATAGTATGATAGTATAACATAGCTTGACATGATTCTCAACATAGCACGACATAGCATAAGAGAATTTACAACATAGCATGACATAGCATATATAATTTACATCATACGACAACATAATAACATAATAAGAGATCCACAATATATAGAATTTACAATTACAAATCACATCACTTTCTTGTGATCCATTCATAACTGAGTCAAATTAGTTTGTAATAGTCTTGTGAGAATCATCATACTCACCAACAAAAGAAAAGAATTAGAGAAAGAGAGATCTTTTGATTTGATTTGTGTAGATTTAGTTGTAGATGATTAGGCTTCCTCTTCTTAGTTTGTGACGGCTATGCTGAACTCCATGACAGCAGCATGACGGTAGCTTCTCTAATTTTACAAGTGATTTAGGTCTAGGGTTTACCCACTTATTTATAGATTTTATAATTCATTTAGGCCATTAGATTTAACCTAGAAATAACCGCAGCCGCTCAGACAAGATGGGGTTTATCTTGTTGACTCAGCAATGAGTCAGAAGTGACTCAGCAAACACTCAGCATATTAATAAACTTCTATTCATGTCATAAATATATATATATTTTCTACAATGTACATATTAGATACATCCCCCTTTACTTATTATTGTTTTTATATACATATTAGATACATCCCCTCTCTCACACACTTATTAATATTTTTATATTCATATTAGATACATCCCCTCTCTTACACACTTATTAATATTTTTATATTCATATTAGATACATCCCCTCTCTTACACACTTATTAATATTTTAGCAACTTTAGTGTTAATAGAAAATTCGGGGTGTTACACCGAATATCCAGGAGATCGTGGGGTGAAGCAACATGGTATACTGGGTTCGGTTCGGAGGGGTGAGTAGAAGGGGTTCGGATCGGGGCATCCGATGCGGTCCGACCTGTGCTGAACTTGAGCTCTTGTCCATTTTGCTCTGTTCCGTCCCGATCTGGTGGTAGCCCTCCGATCCGATTTGGTAGTAGCCCTCCGATCCGATTTGGTAGTAGCCCTTCGATCCGATCCGATGCTTTTTTTAAGAAAAAGTGTTCTTCAACGCTTGACATCTCGGCTTTGTGTTGCCTAGTTCACAAAGTAGGGTAACATTTTGCCCCCTCAAAGGATGCTTCTGTTGGATACGGAGCATGCTTTGATTGAATTGTTGACAAGTCGTTTCTATTGACATATAAAGACACGTCGTTTCAGAAAGTTGCATCTCTTGGTGTTTATATATACTTCGCGTAGTATGTAAATCCCTTTCTTTATCTTCAAACAGCTTGGAGAACTCTTGTTAACATTCAATTATCCTTCCAGGTGATTTTATTTTTGGTTTTTCTTTGTTTTTATTTCCTCTTCGGATTTTAACTCAATTTTGATGCCAAGCTGATGCACGAAATTACGTTTGGTTCGGGCTCCGACCCGAACAGCATTTCTTCTCTCTTGGTTAGCGCTGGGTCAGTGGGATGGAATGCCTTGTGGGCTTATATCCCGATCCGAGCGAAAAAAAAGGAGGTGGGAATACGAGTAGTCACCATCGACCTATATAAGCTTATCACCCTTTTCTTTCTTCCTCTCTTTATTTTTATTTGCTTTTTCTCAGCTGATTGAACACAGAATCCCTAATCTTCTGAAATTCCAAAGTCCCCTTTATTAATCATCAAATCGCTCTCGTAAGTGGGTTTTAAACTCGATTCTCTTGATAATAATCGATATCAACTAGGATTTACGATTGACTTGACTGATTTAGACACGGTTTTGGTTCGAATTCGTCATCACAGCCTCCTCCTCCGCTACCATCGTCGTTGGTGGCCCAGTCGCCGCCTCGAGGTGTTGGGAGGAGGGGATGAAGACCTATTGTAGGCGATTTGACCAAAAAATAAAAACTTGGTCTTGATTGGGGATATTAGCATAGAATTGGGTTCTAAGTTAGAAAAGGAGGAAGAAGAAGGATATTACAGGGGATCGGTTCGGATGATGGGATGTAGAAAATGGAGAAAAAGAAAGGGAAGAGAAATTTGCAAAACCGGATCGGGTCGGAGCAAAAAGTCACAGAAGCAGGGCCCCCTTGATCGGGTCGGGTCGGACTTAAAATCGGAACAAAGGAAGAAAATGGGGTGGTTGCCTGATCCGATCCGGACCGTTTCAGAAGTCCACCTCCGATCCGATCCGACTTGATCCCTGAGCAACAATATTTATCCCCAAGCCAAGATAAGGCTATATTCTCCGATCCGATCCCAATGCATACATCTGAACCGAACCGAAGAAAAACAATCCCGCTCAACATATAAAAACTTGCTTAAGTAGCCCGTTCAATTCTTGATATAATCTTCAACTTAATGGACAGTTAGGATAGTGCCTTGCGAACATACATGAACATCAAGAACTGCCCTGAATATTATAACTTTGCCAGGATTTTGCATTGCACCTTCGAGCGTTGACTTTACATTTTCTTCATACACTGTTCACACTTTAGTTCATACACATGCACAGGGGGATGCGGGCTAACTTACTCTAACTTGTGTTGTTGCTTCTTCAATAGTTTAGTGACCATGACATCCAGACGTTCCTCTAGATTAGCAGAAAAGAGAGAGATCCCAGAGACATCCAACAAAATCACTCTTGAAGATATATCTTCTTCCTCAGATCCAGAATGGGATGATGAGGGCTCGGACTACGAGGTAGAAACTCATGAAAGCGATAATGTGTCTTCTGAGGGTGGAGTTTCCCTGGGTTGTGAAGAGGAAGGAGGGATTGGAGATAATCGAGCTCCTGACGAATTTGAGTCTGCCATCATACTGGAATCACCTCAAGATTCTGTTGAATCGACGATCGACAATGACAGACTTATTCGAATATGTCTAAAGTACGGGATACCCAAAGGGGATACCATGTTGCCATCAAAAGCTGATCGTCCTCACAACCCTCCAGAGGGATTTATGGCAATCACTCGACTGATGTGCATGGTTGGGTCTATCCCTCCATTTTCTCCTTTCGTTGTCGATTTTCTAAGACAAATGCAGATTGCCCCCATGCAGCTGCACCCCAATTCCTATGCTTACCTGTACACCCTATATGTAGCGTACCGCGAGATCTTAGGCATAGAGCTCACTTTTGATGATGTTCATTTCTTTTATAACTTCAAGCACCGGACTCGAGAAACTCCTTCTTTCTGCTACTTCGAGTATGTCCCAAAGAGGAAAATAATTCCAGCACCGTTTAGCAGTAAAGCGGGTGATTCCAGGATGGAGTGGTTTTATGTAAGGCAACAGCTAGGGTGTGCTAGGATATGGACAAAATCAAGTAAAGCACTGGTTTTCTAAATCTCGACTCTATACGTTCATGCCACCACATTAATCCATTTTCTTTTTGTTTGTAGTTGATAACCCAAAACAAATATCGGATCAAGCGTTCTTTGGTCGGATGCACCGGCTCCTTAACGGTGATCAAAAGGTTTTGACTATTGATGAAGTCCTTAAGGACGAATATCTTCATCTTCATGGGTTGCTGTCCATTACCCGTAGCATTGGTCACGGGACGGGTCCATATGTATATATTCCCCCAGTGGACGTAATCCCAGAAACGGGCGAAAGCTCGAAAGCTCCTACAATGCCGCTTCAGGCTTCACCTTCTCCATCTTCGACTCAAGATGATGAATTGGCTAACATGGCCGAGAAGCACCACGAGGGGTATATTGTTCCCGAGGATGCCATTTCTCCGGAGAGGTCAACGTCTTCCAAAGAGCTGCCGATTGATGCTTCTCAGGGATACGCCCCTAGTACCGATGACCCAACATTTCAGGGTTTGGGAGATCTCCCCTTACCTGAAACTATTTACACTTCAGAGGATTTTGGGACGAATCCTTTAGTTTTCACTTCTTCCGAAGAGACCACTCCTGCTAAGGCCAAAGAGCCCGCTCGTACTAGTCTGGCTTCAGACTCGGGTTTGTCGGGGGGAAAACACCACTTAGGACGCACTTAACACAATAGCACCACATTTCACAGCACTTTTCTTTTGTGAAAACACTAACTCTGAATTTCATTTGCCTTGTTGTGTAGGTACAATGTCCTGTTCCTATTATGATATCAGGAAACTCCGTCGCAGCATGTCTAATCCCCCTCATGATACTGAGTATGATCGTCGCGAGGATTGTGGTAGGGAGGATAGAAGGCCCTATGACTCTTATCGTTCGCGGTCCTCGCGCTCTCGCTCTCCCATCCGGACAGTTCCAGAGCGATATAAGGGTTACCAAGTTCGTCGAGAAGAGGACAGGCCGCAATCAAAAGACTCAACCTCTTCTCAAGAAAAGCACAGTAGGGAGAGGAGCCCGCCAAGAGATACCGAATCACGAAGCAAGCGAAAGGTTCCCGCTAAACGGCCTAAAAGGGATGAAGAGGCCATTGAGCCCTCCACGCACAGGGATACTGAGCTGATATTCCCCGCACCTCCACCGCTGGATGCTGAAACTGCAGTTAAACGGGCGTATCTGGAGGAGCAATTTCCTGATCATTACTTCGAAAACTTGACTTTTTTACCTGCTCTTGAGCCTATTTCTTTGAGGTGGGAAGATGAGGCCAAAGAAAAAATAGACGCGGTCGAGAAACAATATTCAAAAATGTTCAAGTATTCGCGCAGCCTTTCCAGAATCATCCGAACTTTAATCACGAATACTGACTCGATGCAAAAGACCGCAGAAGACGACGCAAGGGCCTTAAAAAATTTAGGAAAAGACCTCGAGGATACACAGGCTCAACTTGCTGTTGCTCAACGAGACGCTGCCAGCTTCAAGCAACAATTTGAGGATCTACAAAAACGCTACCATGATTTGCTTGAGTCCCATACCCAAGAGGGTTCGAAATTGAAAAAGCAAGCTGAAGATGCCAATTCAGATGCTGCCAAAATGCAACTTGCTTACGCTGACCTTGAGCAGGAGAAGGCTGAGTTAGCGAAGAAGAATGCTGAATTGGAGAAGAAAAACGCTGACTTGGCTTCCAAATTGGTGGAGGCAGAGAACAGGGCTGCCCTAGCGGAGGGTAACGTCGAAGGTGCTATCAAGTCCGCTGAAGAGGCCCACAAGCAGCTGTCAGAGGCTGAGGAAGAGGTGCATGGTTTCGGCGAATTAATGATTGAATTATTTGTGCATTTAATTCGCCGCCGGAACATCTCTTGGATTGAAGATTATTCATCTACTTTGGTCCAAGTATGGAGTCAAATCGTTGAATGGGAGAAAGAGGAACTCAAGGTTGATTCCATTGACGAGGACAAGCTTATGGAGAAATATCTACGAGATGATGAACCAGAACGCCTAGCCGAAGGACGCTGCCTTATTGCTGCTACTATGGAGAAAGAGAAGCGGAGGGATAAACGAAAGAACATTCCTGAGGCTGGTTCTTCTTCTACTGCCTCTGAAACTTCTGAAGTAGAGGGATATGATCCCGAAAATCCGGGGATCCCTCGGACATCTCTTTTATCCCCCATACCCGAAATGGCATCGGAGACAGCGGTCACTCCAGCTGAGAAGTCATCGGAAGGTATCTCTACCTTTTCACCTCAATTCGTCAAAGCCATCTCTACTTTTCATCACGTAATTGGGCGATCGATGAAGAACCCATTATTTTCTCCTGAGTTGATAACTGTTGCTTCTCACTCTGTAGGTATTGAACCGTCCGAAAAGACAGACGTGTCCCAGAGAACCACCGCTGGAGCAGAACCTGTGGAGAAGGCTAAAGGGGGAAAGGACAAGGCTGCCACCACAGATTCGGGAGGAGGAACTGAACCGTCTAAGGCTGATACTCCTCATGATGACGAAATGATAGATGCCTTAAAAGATGATGGCGACAACGGGGGACACGAGGAATACCCTGAGGTGGCTATAGTTGGGGAGTCGAAAAGCGCCGATGACGTTACTTTAGCTGCATTGAAAGCCGAACAAGATAAACGCATGCAGCTTAAAGTTGAAGACCTAGACCCTGAAAGCCTTAAGCCCCTCGCAGTAGTGGATGCTGGATCAAGGTTAGTTGTTAATCTTTCGACTAGATCTATTACAGAAGAACTTGCTAAAAAGTCTTCTCTTGATTCCAGCATTCCGCCTTCCGCCTTCCGAAAAAAAGTCGACTGATTCCAGCACTTCAGCGTCAGGGAAGAAAAAGTCAAAGTGCATCTTGACTGAGGCTGAAAAAGAGGCGAGGGATGCGGAAAAGGCTGCTAAGAAGTCCAAGCCCACTTCGAAGTCTAAATGATGGAGTGTCTGGCTTTATTTTAGCATTTGATTGGCCCATAATTGTTGCTGCAAGTGTGGCCCTCGCACCTTCTTTTTGCCTGTTTTCCTGTACAAATTCATTCATTTGTAAATAAAAATAATTCATTTCCTGCAATGTCCGTTAGTTGTCAGTTCTGTACTTATGTAAAAATGCAAATGCATGTCCTACTATAGTTGTGTAATGGAGTCATAGTGGGAGGAAATATGTGTGTACATATATGCCCCCAGTCGGTCTTGAAAAACTATTCAATATTTAGTCAAAAAGACTGAATGTCCCCGATTCTCCGACGGGGTCACATTCCTTGTGTCATTGATGCCTGTCCTTTTTCTGGCATTTTTTATACTCTCCTGTCTTATATTCAGGTTAGAGTTCTTGCTGAGGCGGTCTCTTGTCTGGGTGCACCTTCATGCCTCAGAGGACGTCGTCTTCCCGTCCTTTATACTCTCTCTCAATTCTTGAGAGTTAGAGTTAAGAATGTCGTCTTCCTATTCTTTCATGTCTTATTGCACAAACGGTCGTTGTGTTTGTTCCTGCATATAACCTGTTTTCAATCTTTCAGGTTTTAAATTAACATCTTATATTCCACAATCATAATGGAATAGTAGTTGTAGGTAAAAATAATGCAGGAAAGTAAATGGCACACGATATTTTTATAGTGGTTCGGCTAAGTCATAGCCTACATCCACTTTATAGTTCTTTGTTCATATCAACAGACTTTTCTAAGGCAAGTCGTGCCTTTTTACAGAGTACATAAGGAAAACAACAAAAGTACAACATCCCTAATTTAGATATCGCATCAAGTGTTGGGAATTCCAAGCCCTAGGTACTTCTTCGCCATCTACGGTCGTTAACTTGAAGGCTCCTATTTCAAGTTTCTGTTGGATGACAAAGGGTCCTTCCCACTTTGGACCGAGGTGAGGAAGGGATGGAAAAACTCGCTTTAGCACCAAATCTCTTGGTTCAAAGGTCCTAAAACGAACTTTTTTGTCATAATAGCGTGCCATCTGACGTCAATGTCTTGACGCACGCAAGTCTGCCTCGTCCCTTTTTTCTTCGATTTCATCAAGAGACTCGAGGAGGAGTGCCCGATTTGTCATCGGGTCATAATATGTCACCCTGTGAGAGGGAACTTCAAGCTCTATTGGAATTACCACTTTGGAACCAAATGAGAGAGAGAAAGGAGTATGACTGGTAGCTGTCTTAAACGTTGTCCCATATGCCCACAAAGCTAAGGGAAATTCATCCACCCATTTTGCCTTTGCACATTCTAGTCGCTTCTTGAGGATGGACTTTATGACTTTGTTTATTGCTTCTACTTGCCCGTTTCTACTTGCCCGTTTGACTGTGGATGGGCAACTGCAGTGTACCGTTTGTCGATCTTATATTTCTGGCAGAAATTTCTGAATTCGGCACCATCGAACTGGGTTCCGTTATCAGTTATAATGGTCCTTGGGATCCCAAATCGGCATATGATATTTCTAACCACGAAACTTATCACCTTTCTCGCTGTGATTTTGGTTAAGGGCTCAGCTTCCACCCACTTCGTAAAATAGTCCACGACGACTATTGCATATTTCGCTCCTCCTTTAGCAATTGGTAGAACTCCGATGATGTCAATTTCCCACATGGCAAACAGCCAAGGACTCACCATCGATTTGAGTTGGGTCGGTGGTGCTCTGGGGATCTTGGCGAATCTCTGGCATTTGTCGCAGCGTCGTGAATAGTCAGCTGCATCTTTATTAATTGTGGGCCAGAAGTATCCATACCACAATACCTTCTTTGCTAAGGTCTGACCTCCCATATGATCTCCACACTCACCTTCGTGTACTTCTCTTAGTACACGCTTGATATCGTTGTGTGTTATACATCGTAACAGGGGCATGGAAAATCCTTGTCTATAAAGAGTATCATCTTGAAGGAGGTTTCTGGTGGCCTTGCGAACTATGGCCCGCCTCTCACTCTTCTTTGACGGGAGTATCCCATTTCTAAGGAAATTCTTAATTGGGATCATCCATGACTCCTTCTCTGGTTCTGCTTCGAAAGATAATTCAATTTCCATCGACTCAAAGCTTGGCGATCCCAACGTTTCAATTGGAATCATTTTGGTTTCTTCCGGATTGTCGGAACTAGCTAGCTTTGTTAGCCTGTCTGCCTTCTGGTTTTCGGCTCTTGGGATATGCGTTATGTTATACCGTTCCAAGTTGCTCAACGGCTCCTCCACTTTCCCGAGATAGGCGTTAAGTCGAGGTCCCCGAGCCACAAACTCCTTCCGCACTTGGCAGACGACTATTTTGGAGTCGCAGAATATATCCAATGCCTTTATTCCGAGTTCCTTAGCAAGTTTCAGCCCGGCAATCAGGGCTTCCTATTCAGAGTCGTTATTAGTCGCTGAAAATTCTAATCGTAGAGCATAATATAACGATCGTCCCTCAGGAGTAACTAAGACGACTCCAGCTCTGGACCTTCGGTCGTTCTTGGCTCCGTCTGTGTACAGCTTCCATGGATCTAATTTTAACTCCTCCTCTGACTTGACCACCTTGTCATTGATCATTTCCTCCTCTGGAATTGTGAACTCTGCTATAAAGTCAGCCAGAGCTTGCCCCCTGATCGACCTCCGTGGCTGAAAATTTAAATCAAACTGACAAAATTCAATATTCCATTTGATCAAACGTCCCGATGCTTCGGGTTTTTGCAACACCTGCCTCAGAGGCTGGTCAGTGTATATGGTTATTGGGTGAGCTTGGAAATAGTGGCGAAGTTCTCGGGAGGCGATCAAGAGGCTGTAAGAAAGCTTCTCAATCCTTGGGTAGTTGCGTTTTGCAGCTGCCAATTTCTTGCTTACATAATTTACCAGCCTTTGCACTTTGTCTTCTTCTCGGACCAAGGCGGTGCTAACAGCATGAGCCGAAACCGCTAGGTAAACAAATAACTCTTCATGATCCATTGGCTTTGACAAAATCAGTGGTTTCTCTAGTAATTCCAATAAATTTCGAATGGCCTCAACAAAGTCCGGAGTCCATTCGAAATTTTTCTTTCCCCTTTTTATCAAGTCAAAAAATGGGATGCATTTGTCCGTTGCTTTGGAGATAAATCTACTCAACGCAACTACTTTCCCTGCAAGACTTTGGACATCTTTGATTCTCCTCGGTTCTTCAATGTTTCTTATCGCTGCTATTTGGCTGGGATTGATTTCAATCCCTAGAGAGCTCACGATGAAACCTAGAAACTTTCCAGATGCCACTCCAAATGAGCATTTCAAAGGATTTAACTTCATCCGATACTTTCGCAGGATACCAAACATCTCTGCCAAGTCTCTTGTATGGCTGGAGGACTGTTTCGATTTGACAAGCATATCATCCACATAAACTTCCATAGTCTTCCCTATTTGGTTATAAAACATCCTGTTCACCAAGCGTTGGTAGGTAGCTCCAGCGTTTTTCAATCCGAACGGCATGACCACATAGCAATACAACCCCAAATTTGTAATGAAGCTCGTGTGCTCTTGATCTGACACATGCATAGGAATCTGGTTGTACTCGGAATATGCATCCATGAAAGAAAGAAGTTCATGGCCCGCTGTCGAATCTACAAGCTGGTCAATTCTGGGGAGTGGGAAGCTATCTTTCGGGCAAGCTTTGTTCAAGTCTGAAAAATCAATGCATGTCCGCCACTTTCCGTTTGACTTCTTTACCAAAACGGGATTCGATATCCAGTCAGGATATGTCGAATCTCTAATAAATCCGTTCTCTTTCAGCTTCTCCACTTCCTCTTTCAGAGCTGCCGACCTCTCTGGGCCATGCACACGTCTCTTTTGCTTTACAGGCGGGTGTTTTGGGTTTATACTCAGTGAATGACTCATGATGGATGGCGATATCCCACACATGTCGGCGTTGGTCCAGGCAAACACATCCAGGTTTGCCTTCAGGAAGTCAGTCAGTTCTTTAGCTCGGTGTGGATCCAACTGGGATCCAATCAAAACTTTTGTTGGATTAGCTTCGTCAATGGGTATGTCCACTGTCGCTTCGTTAGGAGTTGCATTTCTTGCCTCTGGTTCCTCATCTTCTTTGGGATCCAAGTCTTCAGGCATTCCCTTGGGCAACTCTTTCGGGGCTGATCCCTCTAATTGCTACGCCGAACCCTCCTTTGGAGGAGGTGAGGTACCTTTAATTTCGATGTTGAGTCCCTTCATCAGCATCTTTAACTCGGCAATATATCAAGCCCGTCCGAAGACTTGATCTCCTCTCATTACTCCTGTTCCGGCTTCAGTTGGGAACTTAAGCAATAAACACCACGGGGCGATACAAGCCCTGAACTCTGCAAGGGCAGGCCTGCCCAAAAATGCATTGTAGGACGAATCTACGTCCAGCACTATGAACTGAAGCATTCGTACTCTTCGACGTTCCCCTTGCCCCAATGTTACAAGCAATTCTATATACCCCATTGGAGCTGTCGATGCCCCGTTGAAGCCTCGGGTCCAGCCTTCGCAAGGCTTCAAATCTCCAGACTCAAGTTTCATCTGATCAAATGACTTCTTAAACAAAATATTGACAGAGCTTCCATTGTCCACTAGTACCTTATGAACCAATGCCGGTCCAATGGTAGTGGTAATGACCAACGGATCTTCGGTAGGTGACTGGATTCCGGTATCGTCTCTGCTACGGAACACCACGTCATCAAACATTGCCCTCTGCTGTTTCACAGGGGTGATATCTTCCAAATCGTCGCACTCATCCACATCTACGTGCTTAACTGCATTAACGTATTGGTCCATTGCTCTAAAACTGTGGATAGCTAGGTGGAGTCCACCTACTATGGTGTTAATAACAATTCCCTTGCCTTTCTGCTGCGCTGTAGGCTTGGGAGCAGACTGATTCTGGTTTGGGTTCTGTTCTCCTTGCCCCATGTCTCTTAAGGCAGCCTTATACTCATCCAATTTTCCTTCGCGCAACAGCTTCTCAACCACATCTCTCAAGTGTCGACATTCATTCGTTGAATGCCCATGAGTTCCATGAAATAAACAAAATTTTCCAGTTGCGATTTCTTTCTCTGTTAAATCTCGAGGCGGCGGTCTTTTGCATTGCAAAACATTTTATGTATCCAAATAAATGTTCTCTAGAGTGTCATTCAGCGGTGAATAATTCTCAAAGGTTTGGAACCGGGGTCTTTTGTCAGAATTACTTCCTCGGTTCCTATTTCTCCTGTTACCATTCGCATTACGGTTGCTGTTGCCCCCGTTTTCATTATTATTGTTTCCATTCTTGTTTCCCACATTCATTTCGACTTTCCCAGAACTTTCTCCAGATTGCTTTACGGCAACATTACTCTGAACAGTTTCTTTTGAAGCCGCTCCGTACTTCCTCTTTCTGTTTGCCCTTGCTTCCTCTCGTCTTAACTGAATATTGGCATTCTCATAAAACAACTCTCTTGTGGGAGGTGGCTTCCCAGAAAGATAATCTACGAACTCGGAATCAGGATCAACTCCTTCCATTAAAGCCATCAAGATGGTGGGCACGTGCGGGTCACTGACTTCTGTTACAGCTAAGTTGAAATGGTCAAGATATGACTTCAGAGACTCACCCGGCGCTTGCTTAATTCTCGATAATTCAATAACATTCTTAGACTTTCGGGCGTGAAGTCGGAATTGATTCATAAAACGTTCACTTAATTCCTTGAAATTCGATATCGATCGAGGAGGAAGTCGGGTAAACCATAGTAATGCCACGTCTTCTAAGTAAATCGGGAAAGCCTTACACTTCACTGCATCAGGGGCAGCGGCAGCGTTCATAAGCCATGCGTATCGCATCAAATGTTGTCCCAGGTCGGTTCTCCCGTTGTACCTGTCCATCTGCGGTAGGTTAAAACGTCAGGGGAACTGAAAGTCAAGGATGTCATCAGTAAAGGGAGTATGGCTTCGCTCAATGCCATAATCTTCGTTGGTGTAGTTTCGACTCTCAGACATGATCTGGTGTACCATAGCCCATACGTCAGCATTGGTCAAGGGCCGTTCAGGCCCCCTGGCTCTGATGTTCGGGTTTCCTCTGGGCTCCTGATCAGGGGACGCCCTCCTTCTTCTAGCCGCTTCCGCTCTGCTTTGCTCCCTACGTTCCCGGTCGATCTCGGGAGGAAGGGGCTGAAGCATTTGTCCTTGAGTGGGATTGGTAAGGTTAGGGTCTCTAGGAAACACATGGGATCCTTGCATTGGTAATAGCATAGGCTCTCTCAAGCTCGGATCATTGGGTCCTAGTACCCGAGCAGCGTCCTCGCAGGACCCTAAAGATCCGAAAGTCATTTGCTCCAAATTCTGAGGTCGTTCGAGCGGCCTTCTTTCACGGGGCCGTTCTTCCTCAGAAGAAGAAGACCGATCCATTGCGGTGTGATGAACCGGGGATGGAGTTCTTTGTCTACAGAGTTCGCCAATTTCCCTACTCATGATTCTCATATTCTCTTGCATCATAAGATTGGTACGCTCGTGGATTTTCATAGCCTCCCTAATGCTCTCAAGCATGTCAAGAAGGCGCGAAAAATCTCCTTGGGTAACAGGCGCAGATGGATTGATCTGGTCGTTGATCCTGGTGGCTGGAGTCGGAGCATTTGGAGGAGCTCGAGTAGAGGTTCCAGCATCACCTAGTGACGGATCGGATCGGAGCTGAGCAACCTGGTCGGATCGGAGCTGAGCAACCTGTTCGGATCGGTTTTGGTTAGGGGAGTGCACTTCTTCAATGTCTCCTACTCGGTTCGGATCGGAGCTCTCTCCTTGAGGTCGGTTCGGATTTCCTGAACCTGTCCGATCCGCTCTCGAATTCTGCCCACGAGACCTTGTCACGACCGGGTTTTGCTGATCTTCACCAACTTCGTTCCCTCGACTGGTTTGAACTTCCTTGCCTTTTCTTTTGGCCATAGTTCTTCAACAATCAGCCAACATGTATTCAAAAGCGTCTAAAATTGAGGATTAACTTCTTTGAACTCAACGGTCCAAAAAGTAGAACGATAATCCAGAAAGACAGAGAATTCAAATGTTCTCAGTGAAAGCACCAAATTGTTAGACCAAAAAGTGGTTCTAACACCCAAATTGACTAAAATTGAAATTAAATAAGATCGCAAATAAAAAGGAGACACATAATTTATAGTGGTTCGGCGTTGAAAAGCCTACGTCCACTTTATAATCACTTTCCTTGATGATGTAGATGAAAATACAATGAGATATTCACTCAATTTCACTCACTTTTCATATACATTCACTTAACTATCTCAACATATACTTTGAATGATGATTTTGGATTGTTTGGAATGCTGGAATTCGGTTCTCTTTGATGTTTGAACTGTACGAGTGCTCCAAAAGATCCTTTCAAATGCCTCTTGATGGGGTATTTATAAGTGGAAATTCACTCAGAATCCGGTTCGGATCGGAGCCACGTGGCTCTCATCCCCTCACTCTCGGGCTCAGATGGATTTCAGTGTTGACAGCGCACCAGATTAGTGGTCAACATGGGTAGGAAATGGTTGTAACTACCCCGAATATCCAGGAGATCGTGGGGTGAAGCAACATGCTATATTGGGTTCGGTTCGGAGGGGCGAGTATAAGGGGTTCGGATCGGGGCATCCGATCCAGTCCGACCTGTGCTGAACCTGAGCTCTTGTCCATTTTGCTCTGTTCCATCTCGATCTGGTAGTAGCCCTCTGATCTGATTTGGTAGTAGCCCTTCGATCCGATTTGGTAGTAGCCCTCCGATCCGATCCGATGCTTTTTTTAAGAAAAAGTGTTCTTCAACGCTTGACATCTCGGCTTTGTGTTGCCTAGTTCACAAAGTAGGCTAACACCCTCAGTGCCATCAAAAGGCAAGCAAAGAGGGCTTATGCCCCCAGCATCGATGGGGGTTGAGTTAAGTCAATCAGATATCCAATTTTTAAGCCTTTATACTTCTTATCGCTGCGTCGGGTAAGAGTTGCAGGTTCAATAAACTTAGCCAACCCAAGTCATTATGTGTTCTCTCTCGAGTCAGCAAAATTTTGTGTTGTATACGCAAATGGTCGAATTACACTTGCTTTGATATCGTCTTTTCTCTTTAATCAGACAGTGAGGATTGCCTCTTCGGGCGTCAACGGACTCGGTTACTACTATTGGGTCAGTTGTGGAGTTAAGTAATCTTGTTAAATGCGAGTGGATGAATTTCATTGTGAAATTAGTTGGGCCCCTCCGTTCGTGCTTCAGCATAATCCGAAATGTTCGTCACAGTCTTGTTGAGTCTCTTTCTCATGCTCAGTTCAATCGATCTTGACAAACAAGATCATGGGCTCGATAAGTGGTATAGATTCTTTTTGGAACTGCACATTCTTATCATTCTTTTCCAGGGATTTTCCTTTGTCCTTATCGTTTCAGGAGTTGGAAGGTGTTCCATTCTTTGTCACAAAAGCATCAAGATCCCCCATCTTGACATTAACACCTTCTTGTCATAAAAGTATGTCGACCTCAGGGTTGAATTCTTCAAAGCTTCTGAGAAAATCTCGTTACCGAGAAAGTTTAAAGTTCGAGGGAATAACAAGGGATTCTCATGTCCCATGTGAAAGGGCTGTGATTGCCGTTATCCCTATCAACTTGGGAAGTGCCGCCCCTTGAGAGGCGCCGAATCAAACTGACGATCAGGTTGTTACTAAAGAATTGTTGCACATTGTTAAGATCATGGATGGTGCCCCCAGCATCAAGTCTGAGATTACAAAGGGGGTCTTTGCTAATTTCTTCCTTCTGCTTCAATATTATCCCCGAGTAGTGGTTCGAGTCATTCGACCCGACCAGGTTCATGTTCTTCGAATTATTGCGTTCTTGCTTGGAGCCGAGTATGGAATGTCGCTCGAGTATCCATTCGAGTTGGAGCTAAAGCTAGTCATGCATAACCTGAGTTTTGTTATAATTCTTGCATTCTCATCTAGGATGTTGCAGGTAGCTATTCCATTGTCCATGTTTCCATCCACGATGTTCTGAATCGAAGCCGCATACTGCACGCCTGCTGATTGGTTTGTGTTCAATCCGAGCTGATGGTTGCTATCTGGCCGAGCCAAGTTCGTCATTGCTTGAACTTCGATTTTATCATTTCCAGCGAATTGATGATTGTTGCTTGGCCTTTCAATTGTCTTTGATCCCCCTAGCATAAAGTCTTGAAATAAGTGAAGATCGGCCTCGGGCTTCTTAGATCCACATGTGCAGTAGCCGTCAATCAGGCTTCTGTCACTCAACTGGGAACGGAGGCATCGAGTAGTTGAACTATGCTGCTTGAGGCTCGTATTCCGTTCCCCCATCCTCGGGGGTTTGTTCTGAGTAGCAGGTTTCGAATCCATATCTTCTCTGGATTTATATTCACTCCTCACACCAAGAGTCGGAGTTGAGTGCAAACCGATTTATTGGTACTCATCCAATGCTAATCTCTAGCCTCCCATCCAAGCTCCAAGGATTGAAATCAAGCGATGAATAGTTGGATCGTAGTCACCTTTATTGCTCCCGTTTGATCTTATCTGAGCTTCCCATTCTGGAAGTAAGTTGGGACCAGCAGATGGACGTTTTCTTTGCATCTGTTTTCTGGTCTTCAAGGGGCCTGGGTCATCCTTCTGAACGCGACCCTTTGTTCGCTTTACATTAGCATGCTGCTATTGTTGCGAGTGAGGCCCTCGCGTTCTTGACTAGTTATCTTTTGTAAACCTGCATTTAGTAATTAAAATTTTATTTCTTTCGCATTGTCTTGTACCTGCGAACATTCCATAATTAGTTATGCATTTAAACATTTGAAACGCAAATGGTCAAATAAATCATGAAGCGTTATAAGTTGTCAATGCAATTATAAATGAAAATGCACTAAAATAGTATGTATGTACAGGTATGCCCCCAATCAATCATTAACTTAGTGCCTGGCCAGGACTTTGTTGAGGATTGATCAGGACCTTCACTGTTTTGCCCCCATGTCCGGGCATGGAGGATCCGGGCTCAGCTTTCAGTCTGGCCCCCGACCCTTCAGCAGGGTAGGAGTTCTTGGGGCACCAATCCATGGTGCCTTTATACTCTCCCGATCCTTCAGCGGGTTAGAGTTCGAGCTCCGTTCTTAGTCTGCTCACCGATCCTTCAGCGGGGCAGAAGTTCTGGGGGCGCTAAGTCTCTAGCGCCTTTATACTCTCCCGATCCTTCCGCGGGGTGGAGTGTATTTCGAGTCGGTTTTAGTCACGGTGCACCTTTACGCCTCATGGACATTCTCTCTGGTCCTTTATACTCTCTCTCGAATCATGAGAGTTAGAGTGGTTCAGGCGAACGGTCATATCATTCACCCCGTCATTCCTTCTACACTCTAGTTCAAAGAGTGGGACTCTGCTGTTTTGGGTGTCGTTCTCGAGATCGGTTCTGGTCCATGCTCCACGCTTCACTCTGGCGAATGGAGCTTTTCGGACAAGTGGCCTGGTCACACTCATCCTAGGTTTATATTTCTATCCAAGCTCTGTGGATAGCATCAGTCAGTCAAACAGTTGGGAAACGTTTGCCAAGGATTTGTGTTCCTCCAAACAATCTATGGGAGGAGTAGTTGGCACAAAACTTTGGGTACCTGCATCATTCATATCATATGAGTTCGTCATGTCAATAACTCAAGAGGCATGTAAAAGCAAATTTCATGATTGGAAAATAAGAATATCAATGGGCATTGTTGCCCCCCTATCGGGGTCTTGGGATGGCAAAGGCGGTTAGGTAAATATCATAAGCGAGTAATGAGGTC
This sequence comes from Allium sativum, assembly GCA_030737875.1. Taxonomy (NCBI): domain Eukaryota; kingdom Viridiplantae; phylum Streptophyta; class Magnoliopsida; order Asparagales; family Amaryllidaceae; genus Allium; species Allium sativum. The sequence continues at coordinate 677,559,168 of CM060912.1, forward strand.
GCATCTCTTTTGAATCGCCTTTTTGCCACCATGCTGAGGGTAAGGATAGAGTGTCAGGAAGTCGCGACTGCACCACTAATGGAAGCACACCATCACATTGGTGTTAGGATGGCAATTGGCATGAGAACAATGGATTTATGCTTATAGAAACTTTTGCACTTTCTATGCTAGAAAATAGGATATTACGGCTGGTGGGGTAGTCATATCTCATAGATTTGCTGATAGGCCTTCGATTCCATATTGGGACAAGGGTTGGTGCGCAAACAATCAATCAGCTTTCGGGCATGAGCATTCTAAACTTTCAACTTGCTAACTTTTAGGCAAGACTAAGGCAATTGGCCATGCAAACTCCTGATGTATCAGATTTGAATTTAGATGACGTAATCTTGAGCGATTCATGCTCAAATATCTAATTGCCCCCAGCGTCTGGGAACGAGTTACTTGGCAAACAATTGATGAAAGGAGTGGAAGTGTGAATCTTCACTTTCTAATTCCAAAGCTTCGCTCGTCAGATGTTTCATTCATGTACATTTCCCATCTAGCGGGAAGTTGACTAGTGATTTTGTCAAACCATTCAGGGCGGTAAATTCAGCAATGAGAATCGTCCATTTTTATCTCGGGTCAACCTTCTAAGGGAAATAAGCCATGTCGCTTTGCACTTCATATCTTGAGGCATAACAAACGATGGTACGCCATTTATTCTCGTTGTCGAAAGCATTCCGTGCTGCAGGAAGTTTCTTACGGAGGTTGTCGATGATTCTCATTTAGGTAGTGTCTTAATTGGGATCATCTCTATCTTTTCTGGATTGTTGGAACCTTCTAACTTGGTCAGATTATATGCCTTCTGACCTTCTATGTGCGGAATATGAGGCATGTTGTAACATTCCAATCCATCCAACAGCTCTTCTACTGATTCTAGGTAAGCTGCGAGTTGTGGTTTCTTCAATTGGAATACCTTTCGAGCCGCCCTTCGGGGGTTATCTGCAAAACTCCGGCGTTGGATCGTCGATCATTTCTTGCACCATCTGTATACAGTTTCCAGATGCTTGATTTCATCTTTCATTCTGAGGGGCCATTTTCTTCATCTAACATATCCTCTTCGGGAATGGTACATTCAGCGATGAAGTTGGCAAGTTCTTGCCCCCGTACGGACTTCTTTAGGAGGGAATTGAGATCAAACTAGTTTAGCTCTATGTTCCGTTCGAGCAACTTTTCAGATGCATCAGGTCGCTGCATGTCCTATCGCAGCGGCTCACAAGTGCGTATAACAATCGGATGAACTTGGAAGTAGTAGGGGAGATTTTTCAGAGCAATTAGCGAGTTATAGACGACCCTTTCAATTTTTGGGTAGTTGCGCTCTACCACGACGACCTTCTTGCTCACATTATAAACTAGTTCCTGGACCTTTTCCTCATTATGTGTAAGTGGAGCCAACTTTCCTGTCAAGCGTCAGACAACTTTAATTCTTTGTTGTTCATAGATGTTTATGATCACTGCAAACTGATCAGGGTTGATTTTGATTCCGTGTGAGCTAACTATGTGGCCAGGAAGCTTTCCCGACGCAATGCCAAACGAGCACTTCAAAGGGTGTAGCTTCATTTCAGATGTTGAACATCTCTGTAAGACTTGAAATGTAGTAGGTTGATCGCTTGGACTCCACAATTGCATCATCTATATGGACTTCCATGGGCCTTTCACTACGGCTGTGGATCATACAATTCCGTAAGTGTTGGTATGTTGCCTCGGCATTCTTTAGTCTGAATGGCAGCTCCATATAATAGTACAGTTCAAGGTCCATGATAAAACATGTTTATTCATTATCAGGCACATGCATAAAAATCTGGTTGTAACTTGCGCACATGTCCATATGAGGGAGACGTTCGTGTCCAGTCATTGAATCCACAAGACGGTCAATTCTGAGTGATGGGAATCTTCCTTTTGGGCGAACTTTGTCCAAATCTGAAAAATCAATGCATGTGCGCCATTTTCCGTTATCATTCTTGATGAGGATGGGATTTGATATCCAAGCGGGATGTGTGGCATCTCACTTCAAGACAGATGCTCTCATACGCCTTATTTGCTTGACAGGGGCACACTTCAGTTTTATACTTGACAAGTGACTCATAACCTATGGTAAAATCCCGCGAGTATCAGCATAGGTCCAAGTGAACACATCCAGGCTCGCCTGCAAAAAGCATGTCAGTTCCCTCGTTCGGAAGAGGTCTAAATGAGATCCGATTTCAAGACCTTAGTCAGGTCGGCGTCAACAACCGGAACACGCGCAATTGCATCATTAGATGTCACCCTTCTACATCTGAATCACCATCCTCTTTGGGGTCCATGTATTCGAGCAGATCAACGGGCAATTCCTTTAGTGATGCTCCCTTTATTCACAATATCGACACCTCCTTCACACTCCATTTCATCTGGAGGGGAAGTGTCTTTGGGTTTCACGCCATCTGTGTTGTGTAGCATATTCTAGCCAAATAGTCAACTTCTCCAATAACTTGGTCACCATAGACCATTCCCACTCCATCTTCGGTTGGGATATTTAGCAATAGGCAATAGGGTGCAATGAAGGCTCTGAATTCTATTGGAGCTGGTTGGTCGAGACCTTGATCAGATAATCTTAAATGCAATAGCATGGCTGGAAAATGAAGTGGAGAGCTAATGGTTGATTCATATTCGCGTTAATCTCAAGCTCTTGTCTCTTGACCAAGGTCATATGGTGACTGATGAGCAATCAAGTTGTTATCAATTGTGCAAAGATCCATATGTCTGATCATGGCTTGCGGTAGTTCAACGGTACCTAACTCTGGGCACCAAAGTGTGTTGATGTGACCCCGTTATAATGGAAATCAATCTTCATTAATGTTGTGGATAGCAGTTATGCATTGGAAAGGTCAGCTAAGTTCTCCCAGGTACAGATCATAGGATATATGTCTTTCATTACACCATACAAGTGAATTGTAGATTTGTAATAATCCTTAGTCACTTTCTAGTATCTTGTCATTGCGAGTCATCGTTGCTATGATCATCCGAGTCTCCAGAATACTGCCGGGACGGTTCCATGTTAATGCCATCTGGGACCCCACCCATCGGATAGGTTTAAGTCATGTAAACCAGGTGATTACAGCTCGTTCATGGAAAACATCAGTTGCTTTGGTGAAATCAATACACCATCAAAACTCTGGGAGAAGAGGCTGCTATGAGACAATCATTATCTCGTATACTGTCGTATCCAGCATGTCAAATCTTTTCAATAACTCCTCATATTGAATAACATCAATAAATAGGTGTTATGGCTTTGGGAAGAATCTCAGTCGTTGTCAATTAGTTGTCGATATGATCAAACTATCTACCGAATCTCGATTGGTAAGTATTAACTATAGGACAAAGCATACTCCGAGCCGAAGGCAAGCCGTGCTCCGAGCCGAAGGCGAGGCCGTTAGGGGTCCGGGCGCAGCACCGGTGGGGGTCCGGGTGTAATGACCCGCATTGGCAGAGGTATTATAATTAATTTATTTAATTATATAAATGGTGGGTTAGAGGATTTATTGGTCGTGGAATTTAATAATGGTGAATATTTAATTTAAATAATAAATTAAGTTATATATTTAATTCTGAGATAATCAGAATTGGCTGAAATGGCAATATGGTGTGAATCAGGGAATTCAAAATGTTTAATTCAGCTTGGAATTGAATTTGAATAACGAATATATTCAATCGTAGACACTTGAACGTATAGTTTATAATATAATTATAAACGAGCTCGAATGGCGCTGCAGTTCGCTATTTGGCGATTGGAACTTCAACTGAATGTACAGGATTCGTTTTAAGCCGGATTTCTGTGAAACAAGAAACGTGTGGAGCCGGTGAAGTATATCTTTCTAGTGGAAGAGAAAAATCGGGATTTCGTCGTGTAGATTTTGAGATATGTCCAAATCAAATTTTAAAATAGTCGCTATAGAATCGGTTATCGACCGTAACGGTTTACTCGATATAACTAGAGATCGGGTTTAAATTTAGACGAGGTTCTTTTGGGACATAGTGATAATTTAATTTTTAGAATTTTACTGTAATTTTTAATTAATTTAATAAGAGACTTTTTATTTGAAGTATTTCGCACCCTGAAATCAAGATTTTGAAGTTTCAAAATATGAGTCCACCTACCGATATTATTATATCTTTGGGTTCGTGGCACTTTGCTGAATATAACGGTGTTTTTATTTCTGTCTATAACCATCCGTAAAAATGAATAAATATTGTGTAAAGGGGAACGCATACAAAATAAGTAGGTGGCTCATTTGAGTGGTTTCCAACATCACACGAGGCTTCAGCTTTCCATGGCCATAAAAGAAAATCGAAACATGCTTTTACCCACTCAAATGCAATACACGAAACAGAACCTAACCCAACCAAAAACCTTATAAATACACACAAGTTCTTCGTTCTTTTCTCGGCTGTATTAAATTTTCAATGGCCGAACAAAAGCAACGGCAAAAATAGAAATAAAATCAAACCAAAAGAAAATTACTAAAATCCACAACCACTGTATTTCGATCCCTGATGTAGTCTTCTACAACTCCACACACTTTATATAAGGTGCGACGCGAGTTTCTGCAGCTCCATCTCGAGACAGTGAAGCTAGGGCTTCCATTTTCTTCGGATTGGTTGAGGGATTGGTGAATTCGATGGCGGATTCGAACTTGTGGTAGGAAGTAGTTTGGGTTGTGGAGTTTTTGTGGTCTTCGGTGGAACTGTGGGGGTACCGACGTCAGTACAGGGGACGAGCACCTGCTCGACGCGAGCAGCTTCCTGGGTTCGAACACTGCTGTGTGCGTATAGGATGATAGAGGATTGACCGAGGAAGAGAAGGGTGATGTTCTAATGGAGTTCGGTGGCAAGAAGGAGAAGAGAGAGGGGCTCAAAGATTTGAAATGGACGGCTGAAACATGCTGGAGATCGAATGAGATTTGGGGAGGAAGACCTTGGCTGCGGGTTGGTACTTTAGCATGGTGATGGGCCGGATCAATGGGGTAAAGCCCAGATGAATATGAATTTAAAGTTTTGTTTAAATTTAAATAAAATGTATTAACTTTTATAACGTGTATCTTATTCATACGGTATCGGAATCGAACGAAACAGGATCCGACGGGATCGTATGGACGGACACTACCCAATGGGACTAACTGGGAGTGGAGCTCGTTACAATTTATGGCGAAATAAATTGTCCGACTGAATCAAATAATGCAAACCGTTATTTAACAGCTAACGCGCAAATGTGAGTAAATCTCACCAACTCTGAACAGTTTATAATTTCATGTTGTATTTTTAGAACTGTTAGATATTGGTTGATTGACTGTGTGTTGACGGTTTGATTGAACTGCTAGTCAGTTAGTTGAATTTCTATATTGATTCTGTTTAACAGAATGTATCATATAGAACTGAAAGTGATGTTATCTATATTGTTTAACATCTGTGATGCAGGGAAACAGGTTGGAGGAATCCAACTGGATTCCTCAACATTTATTTTACTGTTTTCATATATTGTGATATATGATGTGTTATATAATCTGTTATGGATTATGGGTGTTGGAATGATGTTGATCATTTTTATTCGATATTTTAAATATCATAAAAGACCCTGGGATGTAAAAAGAATTATTTCAATGTATATTGAAATAAAGGGATTTTATAAAATCAACAGATTTTATAAAAGGAAATATTTCAAAAATAAATAAAAAGGAAAAATGTTTTTAAAACAAATAGAGTTTTATAAAAGGGAAATAATTTGTAAAGTGAAGAACTGTTACTAAAAGTAAATCTTTATAAATGAATAGTTTATTCGAATAGAATAAAGGAGTTAATCGATGATAGTTTAATCGATTAGAGAATAAAGTAAAAGGAGTTAATCGATGTTAGTTAATCGATTAGTGTTAAAGTAAAAGGAGTTAATCGATGTTAGTTAATCGATTAGAGAATAAAGTTAAAAGGAGTTAATCGATGATAGTTTAATCGATTAGAGAATAAAGTTAAAAGGAGTTAATCGATGTTAGTTTAATCGATTAGAGAATAAAGTTAAAAGGAGTTAATCGATGTTAGTTTAATCGATTAGAGAATAAAGTAAAAGGAGTTAATCGATGTTAGTTTAATCGATTAGAGAATAAATTAAAAGGAGTTAATCGATGTTAGTTAATCAATTAGAGAATAAAGTTAAAAGGAGTTAATCGATGTTAGTTAATCGATTAGTGTTAAAGTAAAAGGAGTTAATCGATGTTAGTTAATCGATTAGTGTTAAAGTAAAAGGAGTTAATCGATGTTAGTTAATCGATTAGTGTTAAAGTAAAAGGAGTTAATCGATGTTAGTTTAATCGATTAGAGTTAAAGCAAATGAGTTAATCGAATATAGTTATTCGAATAGAAAGTAAAATGAGTTAAGCGAATATAGTTTATTCGATTAGAAAGAAAAGGAGTTAATCGATGTTAGTTTAATCGATTAGAGTTAAAATAAAAGGAGTTAATAGAATATAGTTTATTCGAATAAAGTTAGTAAATCGAATATAGTTTATTCGAAAGGGGTAAAGTGAATAGAGTAAATAAAATAGAATAAATCGAATAGAGATTTATTCGAAGGAGGGTTAAGCAAGGAAGTTAGTAAAAGGAATACAAAGTGAACTTTGCCTATTTCAAAGTTAGAAATGTTGTTCAGTAAGGTCTGAGAGGTAGTTCTACCCCAACTTGATTGGCTTCGTTTTTAACTAAGGAATAGTTAAGGTTCGGCAGTAAAGGAAATGGTTTGAGTTGGCATCGCGATGGTTTGTTTAAACATCTGTCTAAGTCCAATGAAGAAGTTTTAAAAATGTTTTTTCAAATAAGAAACCAGAAATGTTTTCTAATAAAGAAAACAAGAAATGGAAATGTTTTCCAATGGTAATAACATATATTTTCAAAATTTAGAAAATAGCAAATGTTGAATATAGGGAAACAGGAGATGAAAAATAAACTAAGGATATAAATGTTAAGTGATGTTTGATCGATATAAATTTCCATTTGGAAATAATATCGTTGTTTGCACACCTGTTTTTCTTCGATAGTTAAATCACAGACTATCGAAGTTTTGACCATTTTAACGTTGTTAATATGGAGAGACCGGTTGGATTATTATCCAAAGAACCACTCTGTATTGGCATAAGCATTGCGAATCATATATGCCAAAGGAAATTGAAGACGGAGTTATGCAAGGGCTATCCTGTTTACAGAATAGTGCCTTCGGTTCATCCTGTTCTTGTATGACTGGTATGGACGGATGACTGACAGAGTATTTCCAGACGATCACGTATATTGATTCCTCCAACCGTACCAAGAGTGGAAGCAAAGAAGGAAACTTCTTTTAGCTGACACGTAAAGTATGGTTGTAGACGTCAATCGGGGATTTGATGGATTTAACGATGTGGCATTCAAAGTGAATCTGGTATGATGATAAAGCGTAGCTTCTAGCCTCATCATCCGGTAAATGATAGAAATCGGGCAGGCAGCATGGCTAAGTCGGTCGCACCGAAGTAGGGTGTATAATCACCTGATCTAGAGTTTCATTTACTTCTAAAAATCTATTGTTGATGCTGTCCCATTCAGGAAACGGTTGCTGATCCCAGCCGTTGGTGATATACATTCGATACACTCAAGCGAAATGAGTGGTCGGTCATGTGTGGCCGGGTTGCAAGATGTTCTTGTTGAACCCAGTGTATTCCTCTCTAGAGGTACACTAGCGAAAGGTGGTTCCATACCTTGTCATAGTTGGAAATCCATTACCCAATAAGTGCTTGCGGCTTTGAGTGTATACCATATACGTGAGATGAAAGCGTTTCTGCTAGATGATTATATATACTGTGTTGATAGACATTATTATAATATCAAAAGGTTTTTGATATAAAGATATTTTGGATTCTCATAAGGGATAAACCCGTTCCGTTATGCGGCGTGGTCTTATGAGATATCGTTTACTTGTTCGAACTATTTTTAAACTGTTTTACTCATACCAGTCCCATGACTGACCCGGAGTTTACTTTGTTGTTTTCCCTAAACTCTTGGGTGCCTAAATTTGTATGGGCAGTCAAGTAGTCGGGATTTACAGATACATTGAAGAGCTGGAGCAGGAGGCTTCAGGATCATATCGCTATTATTATTCCGCTGTGTTGTAAGTGCTGTACTTTGATAATGATGTGTATATTCAAGTACCGATGTATATTTCAAGTTATGTTATATATATTATATGTTATTCGTTCCGCTGTGAGGTTCGTGTTACTCTGATGTTGTGTTCTTCTTCTTCTATTCTAAGTTTCTATCTTATCTATTCTCACCCTCTAATTTCTTTCACTAATTACCAGGATTTTTCGGTGTTTTGGTTATCGACATCGAGTTTATGTCGACAACCAAAGTCGCTCAAAATCCGGGTCATTACACCGGGGCCCCACAGTCCTTGCGGCGATCGGTTTAGGAAGATGGAGCCTTTTCTGAAATGATCTGAAAATTGTATTTTTTTTCCCCAAAAACTATCACTTTTTTGGGTCGATTAGTGACCCTTGTTCGCCATCACATTTCTGGGTCGCGGTTCGCTCACTTGCTCCAGGCCGGGTCGTGGAGGTCACTCCGGGTCGATTCGTGATGTAATAAGCCGCTCGTGAATCAGGTATATCTCTGGATCGCCATTATCTTCAGGTTCGTGGTTCACAAGTCCATCCGGTTCGTGGTCCAGCATGGCGATCGGGATCATATGTTGCGGATTATTTTCAGATCGGTTCATGAGCGTGCCATCTCTACGCATGGACCACGAGTCTATACCCATGAGCCTCTTTTAACTCTAAAGCATCTTTAGGTCGCTGTAGCCCTGCGGATCGTGATAACGTCAATGGGTCGGGTCGAGGTCCCCCATGTGAGCCGCGAGACGCGAGCCGGTCACCTGCTGCTGCGTGTTATCTATTCATCCTTCATTTGGTCATGAAGCTTGCGATTTCTTTGCTTTCTTCGGAGACACAAGGTTATGATTTTCTCAAATCAACGAAATCTTCAAAGAACGGTTGAAACACAGATTGTTTTCTTCAAACTTTCAAATCCAAACAGTATAATAGCAATCCGATAGGCTGAGAATTCAATTCTCAGTGAGAGCACCAAAATGTTAGACCAAAAAGTGGTCCTAACACCCAAATTGTCGTATTTAGAGCATAGGATATGAAGAAGTAACTGAAAAATAGAGAAAAAAGCAAGACAACAAGATTTTTATAGTGGTTCGGCGTTAACGAGCCTACGTCCACTTCATATTTTCTCAATTCACTCATAGATTACAATTACAATAAATATTGTCTCTCAATAACTTGAATCTAATGAATAATTCTCTCTGAATTCATTGATTTTATTGAGGAAGATGGTGGTTATTCATGGAGATGTATTGGTCATGGCAGCCATGGACAAGGAGGTGCCAAAAGTCCCCTGAAAATGCCCTCTGGAGGTGTATTTATAGCTGTAGGAGAGCCCATATGTTGATCAGGTCGTGGTAGGACACGTGGCACCCAATCCGAGAAAGTAGGAGCAATCATAGCCTCGAGAATAGGTCAAAATCTACATGCGTAGTAGCGGGTCTTGGTCGCGGGTCGTGAGCCGGGGTGGTGAGCTGGTAATGGTCGTGATGGTGATGGTCAGCATGTATGGTCACGAACCGACCCCAGGGGTGGTCACGATCCGACCCCAGGGGTGGTCACGATCCGCCCCATGGGGTGGTTATGATCTGACCCCGGGGGTGGTCATGATCCGCCCCTAGGGGGTGGTCATGAACCGCCCCCAGGGGGTGCTCATGAACCGGTCTTCAAAAATGCCAAAATCCATGTTTTTCATATTTCTGCATGCGTTCACGGTAACAGACATAACTGTTGGATCTAGATTAACCCTAGAGGGGGGTGAATAGGGTTTATTACAAATTTTTGCAGAGTTATAATCTAACGGGATATTGAAATAATAATCAGATCACAGAATGCAGCAGATATAAAAATATAGAAAGTAAATGACACACAGAGATACCCAGCTTCGGCAAAATCCTGCCTACTGCTGCATTCCTAAGGTTTCTACTAGGTGATAGAACAGATCCCGCACACAAGACCATGTACACTCGCAAACCCTGCTCCTATTCTAACCCTATTCTCAAAACCCTAGACTGGTCAATATCCCCTCGATTAGAATCTGGAAATATATTTGTGTATTGCTGGAATAAAATTCTGTCCAAAATTCGGTTTATAAAAACTGAGAAACAATTTCTACTGTCTTGCCATTCTTTGAAAAGATTTAAGACTTAAAACCATTTCTAGAAACAGTATAAAATTGTTTCTTGGCAACATTTTAAAACCTTTCCAAATTTGCTTTTTCAAATTCTGGAAATGTATATTCCCATTTATAAGTGCACATGAATTTTCACCCCTGTGAATTTATGAAACATTTAATTGAAAACTTTCGTCAAAACTAGTCCACTTCATTCCAGTTTTGAATTGTGGTATGATTTCCATAAGTTGTTGAGTATCCCTTGCCATGATTTTGCAGATATTCTTGAATGAAATTTCCTTCTTGCCAAAGCTAAAAACAATACACTTTAGAATTGTTGAACCAATTTAAGTTTGCATGTTATCCATGTATAGCTATTGTGTCGAGCAACTTTGTGTTGACCTTCCATTTGCCATGTTGTGCATATATATATACATATATATATATATATATGTATATATATATATATATGAATATTGTCTTGTGTACTTTAACTTGAATAATGTTGTGTCACTTGTGTTGACCAATACATGCAATGTCCAATCTTGTTAACTTTATCAATTCTCAACTATGAACCTGCTTTGCACATTAATTGTTTTGAAATGCCTTGTTGCACTTGAACCTGAACTGAAAACACTTTGACTTCGCTTGAACATGCAGACATGTTGGCATCTACACTTGTTATGTCCTCATTGCTGTATACATTGTACTTGCCCCATGATTTTGATCCACTTTGACTTGTGTGCATGTCCACCATATATATATATATAACCATGTTTAATGGATTTGTGTTGATGTCTTCACTATACTGAATTTTGATTTGTTCCATTCACTTGGTGCTGTGTACATCTGTACACTGACCTTACCATACTGTATCATGCAGCTTCACATTTGCTTTTGAACTCTTGACCTTTGCTGAATGTTTGGCTTGACTCAGCCATTTGACCATGCTAGTATTTGTTGCTGTTCTGCCATGCCAATCTTGTCCATGTATTTGAAACTAGGCTGTCTTGTTGCTTTATCATGTACCATTTCTTGCTTGCCAACTTGCTGAAACATGTAGCTTCATCATGACATGTATAGCTCGACACATAGCTTTGCTTTGTTTGGTCTTCATTTTGCTGAACCATTAGCTTGTTGTATTTGAGCATGCTCGACCAATTTTGATTATGTGTTGACTATGTTTTCATGTGCACTGAGTCGAGAAGGTCCACGTGGCTACTCCTCAGTTGCTCACTGAACTGGCGAGGCAGTGCACACATGTATATATACATGTGTGTATATGCAGCCATCAGACAAGATTTTCTGTCCCTGCAATGTATATACAAACTGTCTAGACACAGATTAAACAGATCAAGTCATGAAAAATGATGAGAAACACACCAGAAATCCGAGGCAAATAAAAATTTATATTCGCATATATTCAGTTTAAATTCTATTGCAGTGTACTGTGTGTGTGTTTCATTGTGACAGGTAAGAAGATGATGACTGGACTGATAGAGAACTGTGAAGACAGAAGATTGAATATAAAAAACTGTCAGTGTATCAATGTGTCTATAAATTTAAAAAGAAAACCGAGTGATTGTATATGTATGAGATGTATAGTCGAGTGTGAGTGTGAGAAGCTGTATATATATATATGTGAATTGTACTAAAGTTTGTAATAAACAAATTTGTTTGAAATAAAATATATTATTGTTGTCAAACAAACTTGTCTATTTTATTCAGTTTATTTACAAGTACAATATTCTGTGAAGTGTTTAAATAGTGGAGTTGTAAATAATTGTACTGTTTGAATGTTTGAAATATAATATCCAATTTAAATAAAATACTGTATAAATATATGAATGTTTGTACAGTCGTATTCTATTTAAATATAAATATTATATATCATGTCTGTGATCTATATATATAGAACAGTACAGTAACAAACACATTTAAAATAATATTTATTTGGTTGTTATCATCAAACAAAAATCATATAATTGTGTATACAACTACGTTAAATACAATCTCCCCCTTTTGATGATGACAAACAAATAAAAGATTTTGAGCACACTAAATGTGTTTGACAGTGAATATTGAACTCCCCCTATTTATTATCTCCCCCTACAACAGACAACTCCCGCTATAACTGTGCATGAGTGAAAAGAAAGAAAATTGAATGAATTTTCAAAATTAAAAATATTTACAAAATATTCACTCATAAATCAAAATCTTAACCCATTCTCCCCTTTTTGTTATCATCAAAAGGATACAGAATTTAAAATACAGATGAAAAATGACTAAAAAATGTAATTTCAGCATAAGAGGAAGAATGATCACCATAGATCCCAATCAGTCAAACAAAAATCATAATATTCTGAGAATAAGTGGCATATTTCACATTTTAGAGAATGACAGATTTACGATGAATTTCATACATAAAGGAGAGAGTTTTAAAAACAAATCATTTCCAATTATTTTCAAAAGATTTTTTATAAAAATAAAGCACAAGAAATAGTGATGGATTTGGACTATAATTAATAATTCAATTTAAGTGACAAAATCAAATACTCTCAAATCCCAATAACAGTCAATCAACAAATCATAATACGTCATAAAATGTTAACACACTTCACAGATTAGAAAGATGGATTGATAGGCTGGTTTTTAAACACCAAGGAGAATTTCAGATAAGTTTCAATTTATAGCACAAAATTTCCTTTTTCTTTTTATTCTATTTAAGAGCACACTAACCATGCATAACCAAATCTTGGATTTTTAAATGAGGTCAGTTGCAGCTTAACAATAAGTATTCTCATTACCATGCATAACCAGAGCTTGGATTTTTAAATGAGGTTAGAGAAACACCTATGTATATTATTTTATTATTTTCAATTTCAAAATGAAAAAACTCCTCAGTATATAAAACTGAATGAATGATAGAAAAGTGGTAGGTACAGAAATGGATTGTGAAATAAATTTCTAAATTACTTATATTATGAAATATGCTTGACTGTACCGGGATCATTGAAAATTTTCAATTACCGCTCATTCTGAATAATAACATAGTCCAAATCCTATCAAAAATATTTCCATTGTTTATTTAAGATGATTTTAAAAAAAATATTAAACTCTCCACATTAATATAAAATCACGATGGATTGCAGAATAATGGTAGATAAAGAAGATGGTCGTGAAATAATCGCCAATTCAAAGATATTATAATAAATATTCAACCATCATGAAAATCCAAATAAAAACTCCTCTTGTTGTGAAATATATTTCAGTTACAATTCATCACAATTTCAAAATCTGATAATAATTTTGATGAATTATAAATGCAGTTCAATTTGGATATTGATTTCAATTTCTGAATGAATAATCAATAAATAACTTTAAAGTTGAAAATCAATTACAAGAGGAAATTGAACAAATCTATACAGGACAAGAAAGATTAAAATATATACAGCAAAACAAATTCAGCACTTCTAAACTGATGCCACTTGATATCTCAATTACTGAGGATTTCAAAATGATACTGGAGATGAACAAGAATATCAAAGAATTTTAAACACAGAGCCCAAGCAGACATGATTACAAATTTGGCACTTTTATCGGAGCAGCAAACAAGAACAAACAGTTATTTTGAAGAAAAAAAACAGTATCAGAGCAGCACAGATCAGAAACAAGTAATTTCCAAAGTATTTTCAAACCAATATCAGAGAACCATAAGAAACAGTTCACATCAGATTTGTCAGAATGATGGTCACAAAAGATCATTCATGATACAAGATTAATAATACCGTTTATTTGAAATCATTTGAGGAATATACAAAAAATATCAGGTGTTAGCCTACTTTGTGAACTAGGCTACACAAAGTCAAAATGTTAGAAGATCAAGTAGACGAAGGACTCTCTGTTGGACATCCGGTTCGGATCGGAACTATAAGAGTAGAAACAAAAACAAGACAAAGGGGGAAGGAAAGTAGTCGGATCGGATCGGAGGTAGTAGGACTGATCTGAACCCTATCTGCTAGCCTATCCGAACCCAGTGCACCCTGCTACTCTGCTCCACGATCTCCTGGATATTCGGGGTAGTTACACCCACTTTATACCCACGATGGTCACTAACTTGATGTGCTGGCGGCATCAGAACTCATTCGATCTCGAAAGTCATGGAATGGAGGACACGTGCGTCCGATCCGAATTCTGGAGAAGTTTCCACCTATAAATAGACCCCCAAGGGTCATTTGAAAGGATCTTTTGGCACTTTGAGAGTTTGAGTATCCCTGAGAACCGAATTCCAGCACTCCTAAACAATCCAAATCATCATTCAAAGTGTATCTTGAATATAATTGAGTGAATGTATATGAAAAATGAGTGAGATTGAGTGAATATCTTGTTGTACTTTCATCTACATCATCAAGCAAAGTGATATAAAGTGGACGTAGGCTTTTTAACGCCGAACCACTATAAATCTAGTGTCTCTTTTCTGTTTTAAATCTCATTTTATTAGAATTTTAGTTAATTTGGGTGTTAGAACCACTTTTTGGTCTAACATTTTCGTGCTTTCACTGGGAATCATTTGAATTCTCTGTTTTTCTGGATTATCGTTCTACTTTTTGGACCGTTGAGTTCAAAGAAGTTAATCCCCAATTTCTGATGCTTTTAAGTACTTGTTGGTTGTTTGTTGAAGAATTATGGCCAAAGGAAAAGGCAAGGAAGTTCAAACCAGTCGAGGGAACAAAGTTTGTGAAGATCAGCAAAACGCGGTTGTGACGTGTTCTCGTGGGCAAAGCTCGGGAGCGGATCGGACTGGCTCAGGAAATCAGAACCGGTCGCAGAGGGAAAGCTCCGATCCGACCCGAGTAGAAGATGTTGAAGAGATGCGCTCTCCCAACCTGAACCGATCCGGTCAGGTCACCTTCCTCCGATCTGACCCGACTCTAGGTGATGCTGGAACTTCTTCTCGAGCCCCTACAAATGCTCTGACTCCAGCCACCAGGACCAATGACCAGATCAATCTGTCTGCGCCTGTCACCCAAGGAGATTTTTCGCGCCTTCTCGACATGCTTGAGAGCACCAGGGAGGCTATGAGAATCCACGAGCGCACCAACCTTATGATGCAAGAGAATATGAGAATCATGAGTAGGGAAATTGGCGAGCTTCGCAGGCAGAGGACCCCTTCCCCAGTTCATCACACTGCAATGGATCAGTCTTCTTCTTCTGACGAAGAACGGCCTCATGAAAGAAGGCCGCTTGAACGACCTCAGAATTTGCAACAAATGACTTTCGGATCTCTGGGATCCCGCGAAGACGCTGCTCGCGTGTTAGGACCCAATGACCCGAGCCTAAGAGAGCCTATGTTGTTACCAATGCGAGGATCTCATGTTCTGCCTAGAGATCCTAACCTTACCAACCCCACTCAGGGACAAATGCTTCAGCCCCTTCCTCCCGAGATCGACCGGGAACGTAGGGAGCAAAGCAGAGCAGAAGCCGCTAGAAGGAGGGTGTCCCCTGATCAGGAGCCCAGAGAAAACCCGAATATCAGGGCCAGGGAGCCTGAACAGCCCTTGACCAATGCTGATGTGTGGGCTATGGTGCGCCAGATCATGTCTGAGAGTTGAAATTACACCAATGAAGATTATGGTATTGAGCGAAACCATACTCCCTTTACTGACGATATTCTCAACTTTCAGTTCCCCCGATGATTTAATTTGCCGCAGATGGACAGATATAACGGGAGAACTGACCCGGGACAACATCTGATGCGATACGCATGGTTTATGAATGCTGCAGCTACTCCTGACGCTGTGAAGTGTAAGGCTTTCCCGATTTACTTAGAAGACGTAGCATTACTATGGTTTACCAGACTTCCTCCTCGATCGATATCGAATTTCAAAGAATTAAGTGAACATTTTATGAATCAATTCTGACTTCACGCCCGAAAGTCTAAGACTGTTATCGAATTATCGAGAATTAAGCAAGCACCGGGTGAGTCCTTGAAGTCGTATCTAGACCGTTTCAATTTAGCTGTAACAGAAGTCAACGACCCTCATGAGTCTACCATCTTGATGGCCTTAATAGAGGGAGTTGATCCTGATTCAGAGTTTGGAGATTATCTTTCTGGGAAGCCGCCTCCCACAAGAGAGTTGTTTTATGAGAAGGCCAATATTCAGTTAAGACGGGAGGAAGCACGGGCAAACAGAAAGAGAAAGTCCGGAGCGGCCTCAAAAGAAGTTGTTCAGAGTAATGTTGTTGTAAAGCAGTCTGGAGAAAGCTCTGGGAAAGTCGAAGTGAATGTTGGAAACAAGAATGGGAACAATAATAATGGAAACGGGGGCAACAGCAACCGTAATGCGAATGGTAATAGGAGAAACAGGAACCGAGGAAGTAATTCTGACAAAAGACCCCGGTACCAGACCTTTGAAAATTATTCACCGTTGAATAACACGTTGGAGAACATTTATTTGGACACGTATAATGTTTTGCAATACAAAAAACCACCGCCACGAGATTCGACAGAGAAAGAAATTGCTACCGGAAAATTTTGTTTATTTCACGGAACCCACGGACATTCAACGAACGAATGTCGACACTTGAAAGATGTGGTTGAGAAGTTGTTGCGTGAAGGAAAGTTGGATGAGTATAAGGCTGCCCCAAGGGACAGGGGGCAAGGAGGATAGGCCCCAAACTAGAATCAGTCTGCTCCCAAGCCTACAGCGCAGAAAAAGGGAAAAGGGATTGTCATTAACACTATAGTAGGTGGACCCCATCCAGCTATCCGTAGTTTCAGAGCAATGGACCAATACGTTAATGTAGTTAAGCACGTAGATGTGGACGAGTGTAATGATTTGGAAGATATCACCCCGGTGAAATAGCAGAGGACAATGTTCGATGATGTGGTATTCCGTAGCAGAGACGATACCGGAATCCAGTCACCTACCGAAGATCCGTTGGTTATTACCACTACTATTGGGCCGGCACTAGTTCATAAGGTACTAGTAGACAATGGAAGCTCTGTCAACATTCTATTTAAGAAGTCATTTGATCAGATGAGACTCGAGTCTGGAGATTTGAAGCCCTGTGAAGGTTGGATCTAAGGCTTCAATGGGGCATCGACAACTCCAATGGGGTATATAGAATTGCCCGTAACATTGGGACAAGGGGATCGTCGAAGAGTACGAATGCTTCAGTTCGTGGTACTAGATATCGATTCGCCTTACAATGCTTTTTTAGGAAGGCCTGCCCTTGCAGAGTTCAGGGCTTGTATCACACCATGGTGCTTATTGCTAAAGTTCTCAACTGAAGCCGGAACATGAGTAATGAGAGGAGACCAAGTCTCTGGGCGAGCTTTTTATATTGCTGAATTATAGATGCTGATGAAGGGACTCAACATCGATACTAAAAGTACTTCACCTCCTCCAAAGGAGGGTTCAGCATAGCAATTAGAGGGATCAGCCTCGAAGGTGTTTCCCAAGGGAATGCCGGAAGACCTGGATCCCAGAGAAGATGAGGAACCTGAGGATAGAAAAGCAACTCCTAACGAAACGACAGTGGATATACCCATTGATGAAGCTGATCCAGCAAAAGTTTTGAAGATTGGATCCCAGTTGGATCCACACCGAGCCAAAGAATTGGCTAACTTTCTGAAGGCAAACTTGGATGTGTTTGCCTGGACCCACGCTAACATGTGTGGGATATCACCATCCATCATGAGTCATTCGCTGAGTATAAACCCAAAACACCCTCCTGTAAAGCAAAAGAACGTATGTTGGGCACAGAGAGGTCGGCAGCTCTGAAAGATGAAGTGGAGAAGCTGAAAGAGAGCGGATTTATTAGAGATTCTACATATCCCGACTGGATATCGAATCCTGTTTTGGTAAAGAAGTCAAACGGAAAGTGGCGGAAGTGTATTGATTTTTCAGACTTGAACAAAGCCTGCCCGAAAGATATCTTCCCACTCCCCGGGATAGACCAGCTTGTGGATTCGACGGCGGGACATGAACTTCTTTCTTTTATGGACGCCTATTCCGGATACAACCAGATTCCCATGCATGTGCCCGATCAAGAGCACACGAGCTTTATTACAAATTTGGGGTTGTACTGCTACGTGGTCATGCCTTTCGGATTGAAAAATGCTGGATCTACCTACCAACGCTTAGTGAACAGGATGTTTTATAACCAAATAGGGAAGACTATGCAGGTTTATGTGGATGATTTGCTTGTCAAATCGAGATAGTCCTCTAGCCATACGCAAGACTTGGCAGAGATGTTCGGTATCCTACGAAAGTATCGAATGAAGCTAAATCCTTTGAAGTGCTCGTTTGGGGTGGCATCTGGAAAGTTTTTGGGTTTCATCGTGAGCTCTCGAGGAATTGAAATTAATCCCAGTCAGATAGCAGCGATAAGGAACATTGAGGAACCACGAAGAATCAAGGATGTCCAAAGTCTTGCAGGGAAAGTGGCTGCGTTGAGTAGATTTATCTCCAAAGCAACAGATAAATGCGTCCCGTTTTTTGACTTGATAAAAAGGGGAAAGAAAAATTTTGAATGGACTCCGGACTGTGTTGAGGCCTTTCGAAATCTATTGGACTTACTAGAGAGACCACCGATTTTATCGAAGCCGGTGGATCATGAAGAGCTGTTTGTTTATCTAGCAGTATCGGCTCACGCCGTTAGCACCACCTTGGTCCGGGAAGAAGACAAGGTGCAAAGGTCGGTATATTACGTAAGTAAGAAATTGGCAGCTGCAGAACGTAACTACCCAAGGATTGAGAAGCTTGCTTACAGCCTTCTGATCGCCTCCCGAAAACTTCACCATTATTTTCAAGCTCACCCAATAAGCATATACACTGATCAGCCTCTGAGACAGGTGTTGCAAAGACCCGAAGCATCAGGACGGTTGATCAAGTGGAATATTGAATTAAGTCAACTTGATTTAAACTTTCAGCCGCGGAGATCGATCAAGGGGCAAGCTTTGGCCGACTTTATAGCAGAGTTCACAATTCCGGAGGAAGAGACGATCAATGATATGGTGGTCAGATCAGAGGAAGAGTTAGAATTAGGTCCATGGAAGTTATACACAGACGGAGCCAAGAACGACAGAAGGTCCGGAGCTGGAGTCGTCTTAGTTACTCCTGAAGGACGATCGTTATATTATGCTCTGCGACTAGAATTTTCAGCGACCAATAATGACTCTGAATATGAAGCCCTGATTGCCGGGATGAAACTTACTAAGGAATTCGGAATAAAGGCATTAGATATATTCCGTGATTCCAAAATAGTCGTCTGCCAAGTGCAAAAGGAGTTTGTGGCCCGGGGACCTCGACTTATTACCTATCTTGGAAAGGTGAAGGAGTTGTTGAGCAACTTGGAACGGTATAACATAACGCATATCCAAAGAGCTGAAAACCAGAAGGAAGACCGGCTGGCGAAGCTGGCAAGTTCCAACAATCCGGAGGAAACCGAAATGGTTCCAATTAAGACGTTGGGATCGCCAAGCTTTGAGTTAATGGAAATTGAATTAGCTTTCGAAGTAGAACCGGAGAGGGAGTCGTGGATGACCCCAATCAAGAATTTCCTTAGAAATGGAGTACTCCCGCCAAAGAAAAGTGAGAGGCGAGCCATAGTTCGCAAAGTTACCAGATACGTCCTTCAAGATAATACCCTTTATCGGCAAGGATTTTCTATGCCCCTGTTACGGTGTATAGCGCACGACGACATCAAGCGTGTACTAAGGGAAGTACACGAAGGTGAATGTGGAGATCATACGGGGGGTCAGACTTTAGCAAAAAAGGTGTTGCGGTATGGGTATTTCTGGCCCACTATTAATAAAGATGTAGCCGATTACTCACGATGCTACGACAAGTGCCAGAGGTTCGCCAAGATCCCCAGAGACCACCGACCCAGCTCAAGTCGATGGTGAGTCCGTGGTCGTTTGCCATGTGGGGAATTGACATCATCAGAGTTCTACCGATTGCCAAAGGAGGAGCGAAGTATGCAATAGTCGCCGTAGACTATTTTACGAAGTGGGTGGAAGCTGAGCCCTTAACCAAAATCACAGCGAGAAAGGTGATAAGTTTCGTGGTTAGAAATATCATACGCCGATTTGGGATTCCAAGGACCATTATAACTGATAATGGAACCCAGTTCGATGGCGCCGAATTCAGAAATTTCTGCCAGAAATATAAATTTGACAAGCGGTACACTGCAGTCGCCCATCCAAAGTCGAATAGGCAAGTAGAAGCAATAAATAAAGTCATAAAATCCATCCTCAAGAAGCGGTTGGAACGTGCAAAAGAAAAATGGGTGGATGAATTGCCCTTGGCTTTGTGGGCATATCGGACAACATTTAAGACAACTACCAGCTATACTCCTTTCTCTCTCTCATTTGGTTCAGAAGCGGTAATCCCGGTAGAGCTTGAAGTTCCCTCTCACAGGGTGACATATTATGACCCGATTACGAATCGGGCACTCCTCCTCGAGTCCCTTGATGAAGTCGAAGAAAAAAGGGACGAGGCAGACTTGCGTGCGTTAAGACAATGACGTCAGATGACACGCTATTATGACAAGAAAGTTCGCTTCAGAACCTTTGAGCCAGGGGATTTGGTGCTAAAGCGAGTTTTTCCTTCCCTTCCTCATCTCGGTCCAAAGTGGGAAGGACCATTCGCCGTCCAACGGAAACTTGATACAGGAGCTTTCAAGTTAACTTCCGTAGATGGTGAAGAAGTGCCTAGGGCTTGGAATGCCCAGCACTTGATGCGATATTTGAACTAGAGATGTTGTATTTTCTTTTGTTTTTTATAAACCCTGTAAAAAGGCATGACTTGCCTAGAGAAGCCCGTTTATATTAACAAAAGATTATAAAGTGGACGTAGGCTATGACTTAGCTGAACCACTGTAAAAATATACTGTGTCATTTACTTTCCTGCATTATTTATGCGATCGACAAATATCCTATCATGACTGTGAAACACGAAATGTTAAACTAAACTTAGAAGATTGGGGATGACCCATGTGCAGGAGTAAATAAAACGACTGACTGTATGACCAAATACAGAAGAATGAGACGACATTCATAACTATAACTCTCAAGAGTCGAGATAGAGTATAAAGGACGGGAAGATGACGTCCTCTGAGGCGTGAAGGTGCACCCAGATGAGAGACCGCTTCAGCGAAAACTCTAACCTGGATATGAGATAGGAGAGTATAAATATGCCAGAAAGAATAGGCATCAATGACGAGAGGAATATGGTCCCCGTCAGAGAGTCGGGGACATTTGAACTCTTTGATTTAATCTTGAGTAGTTCTTGCTCAGTTATTCAAGATTGACTGGGGGCATGTATGTGCATACGTTTTTCCCCAACAATGACTTCATTATATGACTTTAATTTGACATACTTGTGTATTTTCATTTAAGTACTGAATTAACGACTATCAAACATTGCAGGAAATAAATTATTTTTATTTACAAACATGTGAGTTTGTACAAGGAAAACAAGCAAAAAAGAAGATGCGAGGGCCGCGCTCGCTGCAACAATTGCGGGCCAATTAAATGCTAAAGTAAAACTAAGCACTTCATCACTTAGACTTTGGAGTGGACTTGGATTTTTTAGCAGCCTTCTGAGCATCCTTCGCCTCCTTTTCAGCATCAGTTAGAACGCGGTTTGGTTTTTTCCTCCCTGTGACCGAAGTGTTGGAATCAGTTGACTTTTTCCCAAGAATTGGAACACTGGAATCAGGAGAGGACTTTTTAGCAAGCTCTTCTGTAATAGACCTAGTTGAAAGCTTAACAACTAACCTCGATCCAGCATCCACCACTGCAAGAGGCTTAAGGCTTTCGGGGTCCAGGTCTTCACCTTTAAGCTGCATACGTTTGTCTTGCTCAGCTTTCAATGCAGCCAAAGTGATGTCATCAGCACTTTTTGATTCCCCAACTATAGCCACCTCAGGGTCTTCCTCGTGTTCCTCGTTGTCGCCATCATCTTTCAAGGCGTCTATCATCTCGCCATCATGAGGAGCATCAACCTCATCCTTGTCTCCTCCAGCCTTCTCCGCTGACTTTGCTTCGACAGTGGTTCCCTGAGGCATGTCTGTCTTCTCGGACGGTTCAACACCTACAGAGTGAGGAGCAACAGTTATCAACTCAGGAGAAAATAAAGGGTCCTTTATCGATTGCCCGATTATGCGATGGAAAGTGGAAACAGCTTTGACGAATTGGGGTGAAAAGGTAGAAATACCTTCCGATGATTTTTCAGCTGGAGTAACTGCCGTTTCTGACACCGTCTCAGGAATGGGGTAAGAGAGATGCCTGAGGGATCGTCGGGTTTTCGGGGTCATATCCCTCTACTTCAGAAGTTTCAGAGGCAGTGGAAGAAGAACCAGCCTCAGAGATGCTCTTTTGTTTAGCCTTCCGCTTCTCTTCCTCCATAGTAGCAGCAATGAGGCGGCGTCCCTCGGCTAGGCATTCTGGTTCATCATCTCTTAGATATTTTTCCATAAGCTTGTCTTCGTCAATGGATTCTACCTTGAGCTCCTCTTTCTCCCATTCAACAATTTGACTCCATACGTGAACCAAGGTAGTCGGATAATCTTCAATCCAAGAGATGTTTCGGCGGCGGATTATATGCGCAAAGAATTCGATCATTAATTCGCCGAAACCATGCACCTCCTCCTCAGCCTCTGACAGCTGCTTGCAGGTCTCTTCGACGGATTAAATAACACTTTCAACATTACCCTCCGCTAGGGCAGCCCTATTCTCAGCCTCCACCAACTTGGAAGCCAAGTCAGCGTTTCTCTTCTCCAATTCAGCATTCTTTCTCGCTAACTCAGCTTTCTCTTGCTCCAGAGCGGTGTAGGCAAGTCGCATTTTAGCATTATCAGACTTTGCGTCTTCTACTTGCTTTTTCAACTCCGAGCGCTCCTGATTGTGAGACTCGAGTAAGTCATGATAACGTTTTTGTAG
The DNA here is from genome assembly GCA_030737875.1 of Allium sativum. Lineage (NCBI taxonomy): Eukaryota > Viridiplantae > Streptophyta > Magnoliopsida > Asparagales > Amaryllidaceae > Allium > Allium sativum. The sequence continues at coordinate 677,582,425 of CM060912.1, forward strand.
CTCTTCGAATTGCTGCTTGAAGTTGGTAGCATCCCGCTGGGAAATGACAAGTTGGGCCTGTGTGTCCTCAAGATCTTTCCTTAAATTTTTCAAGGCTTTAGCGTCAGCTGCTGCAGTATTTTTCATCGACTCAGTATCCGTAATCAGAGTTCGGATGATTCTGGAGAGGTTACGTGAATACTTGAACATCTCTGAATATTGTTTTTCAACTGCATCAATTTTCGCTTTGGCCTCGTTCGCCCACCTTGAGGAAATAGGCTCGAGAGCGGGTAAGAAAGTCAAGTTTTCAAAGTAGTGCTCGGGGAATTCTTTCTCCAAATATGCCCGCTTAACTTTAGTTTCAGCATCCAATGGTGGAGGTGCGCGATATGTTAGCTCAGTATCCTTAGGATCAGCGGGCACGACGGCCGTATCACCCTTCCTAGGCCGCTTATCGGAAACCTTATGTTTATCTCGAGAGCTGGTTTCTTTCGGCGGACTTCTTTCCCTACTACGTTTTTCTTGAGAAGAGGTTTGATCTTTTGACTGCGACGTGTCTTCTCCTCGACGGCCTTGATAGCTTTTGTATCGTTCTGAATCAGACCGAATGGGGGAGCGAGAGCGCAAGGTACGCGACTGATAAGAGTCATAAGGCCTTCTATCCTCCCTACCTCGGCCTTCACGACGATCATGCTCAGCATCAGAAGGGGGTCTAGTCATGCTGCGACGAAGTTTCCTGATATCATAATGGGAGCGAGACATTGTACCTACGCAACAATGCAAATGGAATTCAGAATCAGTGTTCTCACAAAAGGTAAGTGCTATGAAATGTGATGCTATTGTGCTAAAGTGCATCCTAAGTGGTGTTTTCCCCCCGACAAACCCGAATCTGAAGCCAGACTAGTGCGAGTAGGCTCTTTGGCCTTAGCGGGAGTGGTCTCCTCTGAAGAAGTGAAAACTAAAGGATTTGTTCCAAAATCCTCGGAAGTATAGATAGTTTCAGGTAAAGGGAGATCTCCTAAACCCTGAAATGTAGGATCATTGGTACTAGGGGTGTCTCCCTGGGAAGCATCTATTGGCGGTTCTTTGGAAGACGTTGACTTCTCCGGAGAGATAGCATCCTCGGGGATGAGGTACCCTTCTCGGTGCTTTTCAGCCATGTTGGCCAGCTCATCATCTTGAGTCGAAGATGGAGAAGGTGAAGCTTGAAGCGGTATTGTAGGAGTTTTTGAGCTTTCGCCCATTTCTGGAATTACGTCCACCGGGGGGATGTATACACATGGACCTGACCCGTGACCTATGCTACGGGTAATGGACAACAACCCGTGAAGATGAAGATATTCATCCTTCAAGACTTCATCGATGGTTAGAAAATTTTGGTCGCCATTGAGGAGCTGGCGCATCCGGTTAAAGAACACTTGACCCGATATTTGTTTTGGATTATCAACTGTAAACAAAAAGAAAACGGGTTAATGTGGTGGCGTGGACATTCAGAGTTGAGATTTAGAAAACCAATGCTTTACTTGATTTTGTCCATCTTCTGGCACATCCCGGCTGTTGTCTTACATAAAACCATTCCAGTTTGGAATCGTCGGCCTTGCTGCTGAACGGGGACCGATTCGAAGTAAGAGAAAGAAGGGGTTTCTCGAGTCTGATGCTTGAAGTTATAAAAGAAATGAACGTCATCGAAAGTGAGCTCTATACCCAAAATCTCGCGGTATGCTACATATAAGGTATACAGGTAAGCATAGGAGTTGGGATGCAGCTGCATGGGGGCAATCCGCATCTGTCTCAGAAAGTCGATAACGAAAGGAGAAAACGACGGAATAGCCCCGACCATGCACATCAATCGGGTGATAGCCATAAATCCTTCTGGAGGGTTGTGAGGACGGTCAGTTTTTGATGGCACTAGGGTATCCTTTTTCAGTATCCCGTACTTTAAGCATATTCCAATGAGCCTATCGTTGTCAATCGTCGATTCAACAGAATCTTGAGGTGATTCCAATATGATGGCAGACTCGAATTCGTCGGGAGCTCGATTATCTCCAACCCCTCCTTCCTCTTCATAGCCCAGAGAAACTTCACTGTTAGATGGCATTTCACTATTATGCGCCCCTACTTCATAATCTGATCCCTCGTCGTCCCATTCAGGGTCTGAAGAAGAAGATATGTCACCGAGAGTATACTTCTCAGAAGTTCCTGCAATTTCCGTCTTCTTTGCTAATATAGAAGAACGTCTCTTGGCCATGATCACTAGACTATTGAAGAAATAATGACAAGGATTAGAGTAAAGTTACCCGTGTCCCCCATGTGTGCATGTGAACTAAAGTGCATGCTACGTGTAACAAAGATGCAAAACAAATACATGAAAGCATAATATAAACGTCCAAGGAAGCAGTGATGTTTAGAACGGTTCTTGATATTTGTTTATGATTCGCAAGGCACTATCCTAACTGTCCATTTAGTTGAAGATTATATCAAGAAATGTTTTGACTAGTTAAGCCAGTTCTTGTGTTTTAGATGAGACTGTTCTCGGTTCGGTTAAGGCGCTTATGTTAGGATCGGATCGGGGGAAGAATCATGTTCCAGCTTGAAACAAGCATTAGCATCCTGCTGGCCAGATCGGATCGGTTCGGGAGTATATATTCGAACCGGATCGGGTTCTTTTGAATGTCCATGTCCTTCTCTCTTGCCTCTCACTCCGACCCGACCCGATTGGGTTAGCCATGTTTTTTCCTTTCACTTCCCACTCCGACCCGATCCGGACGGTTACACTCAGCACTTGCCCCCATCATTTTTCTTTCCGCTCCGACCCGAATAGATCCCAGTTCTTCTCCTCTTCCTAATCTTTTTCCTTCTCTTCTTCCTCTCCATACTCCATCTCGTACAGCCCATACCGAACCCATTCTATACCAAAAACCCTAGTTGAGACCGAACCTCCTATGTGCTCGAAAGTTCAGCAATGAAACTCGATCTCATCTCTCAACGACTTGAGATGATGGTGGAGTCATCAATGGCGACGGCAAGAGAGGTGAGGGTCACGGCGTCGAAGCAGGGAAGGATCCATGCTCAAATCATTCAAAATCAACCACAAAAAATAACTAAAATCAGCTATTACGAAGGCAATTTGAAGTTTTGATCCACTTACGAATTCGATTTGAAGAATAATAAGAAGGATTTTGGAGTCTCTGAAGGATAGGGTTTCGGTGTGGAATCGGTTGGGCGAGAACAATAAAAAAGAGAAAGGAAGAAAGAGACAGGCGATAGACTTATATAGAGTTATGGTGACCACTCGTATTCCCCCTCTTTTTCCCCGCTCGGACCGGGATATAAGCCCACGAATCGCTCCTGGCCCGCTAGTCCAGTGTTAAGCAAGACAAGAAGGAATTTCATTCAGATCGGATCCGAACCGAATGGATTTAACACAAAGGCCTGACAAGCAAGTTAAATTCGAAATAAAAATAAAAATAAAGATAGAGATTACCTAGAGAGGTCGCTGGAGATCAAGAAAAGCTCTTAAAGTTGTCTAAAAATGAAGAAAGAAATCTGCACGCTACGTGATGTATATATAGACATCGAGAGATGCGACTTTCTTAAGCAGTATATCCCTATACATCAGTGGAAACGACTTTTCAACGATTCAAATTCAAAGACCAGTGAGCGGATGACATCAAAGCACGCTTTGTCTTCAACAGAAGCATCCTTTGAGGGGGCAAAATGTTAGCCTACTTTGTGAACTAGGCTACACAAAGTCAAAAAGTTAAAAGATCAAGTAGACGAAGGACACTCTATTGGACATCCGGTTCGGATCGGAACTATACGAGTAGAAACAAAAACAAGACAAAGGGGGAAGGAAAGTATTCGGATCGGAGGTAGTAGGACCGATCCGAACACTATCTGCTAGCCTATCTGAACCCAGTGCACCCTGCTACTCTGCTCCACGATCTCCTGGATATTCAGGGCAGTTACACCCACGATGGCCACTAACTTGATGTGCTGGCGGCATCAGAACTCATCTGATCCCGAAAGTCATGGAATGGAGGACACGTGTTCCCGATCCGAACCGAATTCTGGAGAAGTTTCCACCTATAAATAGACCCTCAAGGGTCATATGAAAGGATCTTTTGGCACTTTGAGAGTTTGAGTATCCCTGAGAACCGAATTCCAGCACTCCCAAACAATCCAAATCATCATTCAAAGTGTATCTTGAATATAATTGAGTGAATGTATATGAAAAATGAGTGAGATTGAGTGAATATCTTGTTGTACTTTCATCTACATCATCAAGCAAAGTGATATAAAGTGGATGTAGGCTTTTTAACGCCGAACCACTATAAATCTAGTGTCTCTTTTCTGTTTTAAATCTCATTTTATTAGAATTTTAGTCAATTTGGGTGTTAGAACCACTTTTGGTCTAACATCAGGATTCAATGAATCAATCACACCAAATTGTAAATTTTTGATTCAAGATAAGTGTGAGATTCAAGAAATCAATAATTTCAAATGATTTTAAACAAATAGACATTCAAACCAAATAATCATGACATAACAAGTATTTTAAGACCAAATTTTCAAAGAAATTTTCACAAGTATTTCTGACAAGTATAAGAAAGATTTCAGATCATTTACATCAAACTTGAGAGATATTCATGATTCAGAAAAATAATTTATTTGAAATCACTTGAGTTAATGTCAAGTTTTGGGATATAACGAATCAGTCACACAAGATTGATAATTTCAAATTTAGGAGGTGTGTGAGATTCAAAATATCAGGAATTTCAGATGATTTCAAACAAACAAATTTCAACCATAATAATCATGAATAAAGGTGAAATTCAAGATGTATCACTGTGATTCAAGCCAATCCGAAAATCAATGAAATTATCACGAATGATAAGAAGCAGTGTACTGTAATGAGTATAATATTTTAAGCGTTTCCAAAATGAATTGGAAGAAACTCAAACCAGCATAAGTGTGTGAAATTTCATTAATTATTCAGATCTTCAAAAATTTAGAATTCAAAATAACAGTGTTCAAGATATGATATTAATGCTTCAGCACTGTTAAGAATTCAAAAATAAAAAAATTAAACTTCAAAACAATTGCAAATAATTACAGATTTAAATTCAAGATCTGGAAATGGTTAAAACAAGAGAGTTTTATTCACATAAAGCAAATTTCCACATAATTACTGCAACTGGAAGTTTAAGAAGCACAGAATAAGAAATAAAGATATAGCAGTGACAAATCAAAACAAACCAAAAAAAACAAAAAAGGGGTAGAAGAAGAAATAAAAAAATATTTACAAGGGTGAGTTTAGAGATCATACCAGAATCCAATGTAAATCAGAATCTCTAATTCAATAGATTTGGCTAACGGAACTGTAAATGATACAGAATTATATACCAGCTTGATTTCAAATTTCCTTTCAGCACAGCAGTTCCTCATCCATCTTCGGTAACAGTTTAAAGGATCGAGTGGTCTAACAAAATTTGCAAGACCACTCACATTTGTATTTGCTCGTTTTGGTACCCAAACCTGTTTGTATAACAATCCACTGAAATTTACTTTCGTTCCCTTAGGAACCCGAATCTGTTTGACTTTAGAAGAATTCACTTTATTTCTTTTTGGGGTCCAAAATGGATTAAACAGATTGTTATCAAACAAAATCTTATTTCGTTCATGATTCAAAAATCCTTTGAAATTATCAGAGTTTAAATTTTCAAAACGATTATTTTCAAAGTAGTTTAAAGGATTTTTAAAATCACAAGAATTCATTTTTTCAAAACCACTTGTTTTTCCAAAATCAAGACCTCATTTATGTCCAATAGAAAATTGGTTTTGCAACAGCATATACAACGATTTTTCCCTATTAGAAAATTTATCCAAAGTAGATTCTAATCGTTGAATTTTGGATTTAAGATCAGAATTTTCTTTTATCAGATTTAAACAACGATTAATGCTGATCTTTCTCCTTTCAGTATCATTTTGTTTCAAAAACGAATTTTCATTTTCAAGTAGTTTGATCTTGGTCTTGGACTCAAAGATTTCAGATTCAAATTCAAGTTTCTTGAAATTTTCAATCTCTTTTTCAAGCTCGTTTAAAATCAAATCACTTTTCAACAAGCTTTCTTTTTCAGCAATTTCATGTTTGGAATTTTTGATGACCTTAAAATTATTAAATTCTTTTTGCAAAGAACTATTTGAATCTTTTAGTTCAACCTCGTTATCTTTTAAAATCGGAATTTCCTCTTTAAGCCTTTGAATATTCTTATTGAGATGAATGAGGTCAGTTTTCAATTTCAAACAATTTTCACAGCCAGAATTTTCTAATTTCATGACATTTGTAAATTCTGATTCCAAACAGTTGATTTTGCTATTTAACTCGTGATTTTCAAATTTTAAAGATTTGTTTTTACGATGGAGTTTATCAACGTTTTTTGTTAAATCGGTACACATATAAACCAACTCTTCATATGAGAAGCTTTCAGTCTCATTGTCTGTTGAGTCTCCATCGTCTGATCCACTTGAATTTTCATTTGTTTCTTCTTCTGAGCATAGATCTGAATTTGAGTTGACCATTTTGGGTTTTGAGCTGCTGTTGTCAATCTTTCCATACTTTGTATCGAGAAAATTCCATATTTCTTGTGCAGTCAAGCAATGAGAAATGAGGTTATATTGGACATCATCAATATAAGAATACAAAGTATGAATAGCATGAGAATTAAATCCAATATCGTTCCTATTGACCATATCATAACCACTAATAACAGTATCCCAACATTTAACATCAACAGATTTTAAATATAAATCCATTTCTAATTTCCAATTTAAAAAATCTGTACCACTGAAAATAAATGGAATACGACTGGACTGATTCTCTCAAGACTGACAACTAGGATCCATGATTCTAGGGATAAAGAAAACCAAGCTCTGATACCACTTGTTGGATCTAGATTAACCCTAAAGGGGGGTGAATAGGGTTTATTACAAATTTTTGCAGAGTTATAATCTAACGGGATATTGAAATAACAATCAGATTACAGAACGCAGCAGATATAAAAATATAGAAAGTAAATGACACACAGAGATACCCAGCTTCGGCAAAATCCTGCCTACTGCTGCATTCCTAAGGTTTCTACTAGGTGATATAACAGATCCCGCATACAAGACCATGTACACTCGCAAACCCTACTCTTATTCTAACCCTACGCTCAAAACCCTAGACTGGTCGATATCCCCTCGATCAGATTTTCCCGAATTACAACCCCGTAATTCGTAACCCAGATTTTACAGACTCTGAAACTGACAGTCAACACCCTGACTGATTCACACTAGATTTTACAGACCTAGAACTGATTCGGTTCGATTTACAAAACAAAATTAAAATACAACATAAAATAAAACAAGATGAAACCCTTGTGATAAATAACTAAAGGAGTTAAATTTAAAGGGTCATCCCCTTTTTCTTTTAACAATGCACCGGCCCTTTTGTTTAGGGTTGCACCCTTATCTTTTAATTGTCCCGATCACTTTTGCTTCTCTTGAAAAATAATGGCGGCGGCTTGAGAAACCTAGGATTTATGAATTTGTCCCCAAAACGATTCCGATTGCTGAAGGATGAATTAATCTCTGATGCTTTGGAATCTCGTGGCTTGCTCTTTTGATTTGAAATTGTTCTCTGGACTTGAGAGTTGTGTCTTTGCTCGTCCGATTTGGAATAGCTTTCTGGTTCGATCGAAATTGTGAGTTTTCTGAAATTTCTTGCTTTGAAAATGCTTGAATGGAGTTTGTGGGTTTTGATCTATATTTGCCAGTGATGATTGGTGATATTATATAGGATTATATGTTCCTATTAATGCTCTCTGATTTCATATAGATCAATTTGATCTGACTGTCCCTGATTTCGTGGATGATTTTGCCTGTTTTTGCTCGGTTTCCCCTTTTTGATTCCCCACGATTTGAATTGATGAATTAATAAACTCTGGATGTTATAAAACAATCCCTTGCCATATATTCCAGAAGATTTGCCCATATTGAAAAATGATTTCAGGAAAAAATTGTCATCGCCAAAATTACTTTCCCAAAATCTGGAGAGCTTTAAAAAACTTGCCAAACATAGATTTCATGTTTATAATACAGTGCCATTGAATCATTCCCTGATTGACTTATGAAATTCGACATGAGTGCTTTAAAACTGTGTACCATTCTCTGAAATTCCCTTGTGCATTTCTGGAAAAACTGCATTGATTTGTTTTTGGACCCTGTAAAGTTTTGAACAAATTCTGGAAATATATTTGTGTATTGCTGGAATAAAATTCTGTCCAAAAATGGGTTTATAAAAACTGAGAAACAATTTCTACTGTCTTGCCATTCTTTGAAAAGATTTAAGACTTAAAACCATTTCTGGAAACGGTATAAAATTGTTTCTTGGCAACATTTTAAAACCTTTCCAAATTTGCTTTTTCAAATTCTGGAAATGTATATTCCCATTTATAAGTGCACATGAATTTTCACCCCTGTGAATTTATGAAACATTTAATTGAAAACTTTCGTCAAAACTAGTCCACTTCATTCCAGTTTTGAATTGTGGTATGATTTCCATAAGTTGTTGAGTATCCCTTGCCATGATTTTGCAGATATTCTTGAATGAAATTTCCTTCTTGCCAAAGCTAAAAACAATACACTTTAGAATTGTTGAACCAATTTAAGTTTGCATGTTATCCATGTATAGCTATTGTGTCGAGCAACTTTGTGTTGACCTTCCATTTGCCATGTTGTGCATATATATATACATATATATATATGAATATTGTCTTGTGTACTTTAACTTGAATAATGTTGTGTCACTTGTGTTGACCAATACATGCAATGTCCAATCTTGTTAACTTTATCAATTCTCAACTATGAACCTGCTTTGCACATTAATTGTTTTGAAATGCCTTGTTGCACTTGAACCTGAACTGAAAACACTTTGACTTCGCTTGAACATGCAGACATGTTGGCATCTACACTTGTTATGTCCTCATTGCTGTATACATTGTACTTGCCCCATGATTTTGATCCACTTTGACTTGTGTGCATGTCCACCATATATATATATAACCATGTTTAATGGATTTGTGTTGATGTCTTCACTATACTGAATTTTGATTTGTTCCATTCACTTGGTGCTGTGTACATCTGTACACTGACCTTACCATACTGTATCATGCAGCTTCACATTTGCTTTTGAACTCTTGACCTTTGCTGAATGTTTGGCTTGACTCAGCCATTTGACCATGCTAGTATTTGTTGCTGTTCTGCCATGCCAATCTTGTCCATGTATTTGAAACTAGGCTGTCTTGTTGCTTTATCATGTACCATTTCTTGCTTGCCAACTTGCTGAAACATGTAGCTTCATCATGACATGTATAGCTCGACACATAGCTTTGCTTTGTTTGGTCTTCATTTTGCTGAACCATTAGCTTGTTGTATTTGAGCATGCTCGACCAATTTTGATTATGTGTTGACTATGTTTTCATGTGCACTGAGTCGAGAAGGTCCACGTGGCTACTCCTCAGTTGCTCACTGAACTGGCGAGGCAGTGCACACATGTATATATACATGTGTGTATATGCAGCCATCAGACAAGATTTTCTGTCCCTGCAATGTATATACAAACTGTCTAGACACAGATTAAACAGATCAAGTCATGAAAAATGATGAGAAACACACCAGAAATCCGAGGCAAATAAAAATTTATATTCGCATATATTCAGTTTAAATTCTATTGCAGTGTACTGTGTGTGTGTTTCATTGTGACAGGTAAGAAGATGATGACTGGACTGATAGAGAACTGTGAAGACAGAAGATTGAATATAAAAAACTGTCAGTGTATCAATGTGTCTATAAATTTAAAAAGAAAACCGAGTGATTGTATATGTATGAGATGTATAGTCGAGTGTGAGTGTGAGAAGCTGTATATATATATATATATATATATATATATATATATATGAATTGTACTAAAGTTTGTAATAAACAAATTTGTTTGAAATAAAATATATTATTGTTGTCAAACAAACTTGTCTATTTTATTCAGTTTATTTACAAGTACAATATTCTGTGAAGTGTTTAAATAGTGGAGTTGTAAATAATTGTACTGTTTGAATGTTTGAAATATAATATCCAATTTAAATAAAGTACTGTATAAATATATGAATGTCTGTACAGTCGTATTCTATTTAAATTTAAATATTATATTCCTGTCTGTGATCTATATATATAGAACAGTACAGTAACAAACACATTTAAAATAATATTTATTTGGTTGTTATCATCAAACAAAAATCATATAATTGTGTATACAACTACGTTATATACAACAATAACTTCCAAACCGTAAGGCCGATTGGACCAAACGAAAGCTCTACTTGAAGCTAATTCAGAGGGCTACAAGTATTTGATGTGTTTAGATCCTAATGAGGTTGTTTGATAGGGGTTTTGGTCCAGTTTATACTGATGTTGTGATTTTAACCAAACTGCCCTGTGTCTTCTGATGATGCTTCCAATGTCGGAGAGTGATGTTATCCAGAGATTCCATATGTGACAGCATTTACCAAAAAGTGTGTTAACATGATCTTTGCTTTGGGTAGCTTGGTCACAAAGCAAGCTAACAGAAGCAATACATGAAGCTACCTTCTAAATACTAGCATTGGTTAATGTTTTAGCATCAGAGTGCATGCCTTGAACTTGGAACAATATTGTAAGCCTAGCAAGCGGCGCAATACATGTCTTGCTAACAGCTCCGGTAGGACCTCCCGCTATTAAATGTGACGACATTCCAAGTTGTCGCTGATGATGTTGATTCCGACGAAGATAGTTGTGTGTGTCGTCGCTGATAGTTGTGTGTGCCACCGCTAAGATCTCTCGTTGTCGCCTCCGTCTGCAGTAACAAAACCTACCTGAACCCTGATAGTATAAAAAAGATGCATTAAAAACACAATTATGAAATTTTAATCCAGCTATAGGTTAGTATTTTGCTGACAATTTCAATAAAATACAAAATAAATAAGTCTTGGAGAGAGGAAAAAGACACCTACTCCTTCCATTTCTGAAATGTTTCGAAAAATAAATGTCACTCAGTCATGGCATTTTAATTACTTCATGATTTAGATATTTCATACATGTCAATGGCGGACCTGATACATATGATTCTTCCTCTTCGGAGAGGAAAATCGCAAAAGCATTGATATTCTTGTAGCTATGAAGCAAAGACTCTCTTGGGTCTTCCTTGCTGAAAACTTACATAAACTCACAGGTGAAAATCAAGTTACTGCAATTTTTTTTTTTTGGAATTTGATGTCAGTTAAAACCTTTTCTTAACATATACAAGAAAATAGTGGTGATGGTCATGGATTTCATGTGTTGTTTTAGTCACCTCGTGCTTTCCTTAGATAGACTATGTAAACCTATATAGAGAGTATGGTAATAACAAATAAAAACTGCTGATATATGTTTTTGAAAAAAATAATAGAGAGAGAACTGACCTTTTTGCAGATTAGTGTAGTTTATGATTTCTGAGATTGTACTGCTATAGGTCCCTTTGTCTTCAAGCACACATATGCATTTAAATAACATATGGCGATGTGGGACATCATATTTGTTTTAGTTTATGTTTGTGCATTAAAGGAAATTTACATTACCAATCAAAGATTAATTCATAATGAATATATCATTAGAAAGACAGTTGAAATAGATATGTTGGTTAAAGCAATATGGATGTATATTATTAGGGGTGAGCAATATTCGGTTCAAACCAAATTAATTTCGGTCGGTTTCGGTTTGGTTTTAAAACTAAATTGGTTTGAATTCAATTGGTAAAAATTGGTTATCGATTTAACCAAATTAACCAAAATTTAAATTTATTAACTAATTTTATAGTATTGTAGTAGTTTAAATAATTAGTTTACTAATATAATACAAAGGCATTTGTTGTAAGTATATCAAATTTTATTATAAACATAAAATTTTGTATATAAAATTTCTCCAAACATGGATTTATGTTTGACTTTGAGTGAATTAATCATTTGAATAATAATACATCCTTCAAGTTCAGTTAAATCGGTTACCGACCAAATTAACCGAAATTAGTTCGGTTCAGTTTGGAAAATTTTCGGTTTAATTCGATTTGAGTTTTTTTTATACTCAAAATCAACTAAATGCTCAGCCTTATATATATTATAGAGAAATGTATTTATTTGATAACCAAAAGAAAGGGTTGTTCACATATTTTTTAGTTAGACCAACAAATGCATAGAATATAACAACTAATTTAGGAGAAATTATAATTCACTTCAAAAGGAAGATCGTGAAATGCAATAGCACTGCCTTTAGTTTAAATATGCGGAAGCTTTTCACTCTAAATGTAGTATATGTGTCATCAAAGTTATAAGACAAAGTAAATACTACGCAAAGAACATGCAAACTTTTAGGCACATCCATTCTAGTAGGAACAACTATGTGAAGTAAAACAACTTTACCCTGATAAACTGGATTTTCTTCTAGAAACTATTCTAAAGCCAGAATCTTTTGTGGGATATCTATAATCATATCTAAGTGATCAACGCATGACATTACAAAAAGAGTAAAACTGACGATCTACTTCAGTTTCATGTCGGGTTTTCAATATCTGAAAATTCGGCAAAATTCCATTTTCTTGGTTTCACAATGAGTTTGAAGAAGAATCATAATGCAGAAAATACCTTTTGTTCAAAAGATTCATCGCATATCAAACTTTGCATCTAAGAAATCTTTGGATTTGCTTCAACTCAGTGATATGCTTCTTCACAGCAGGAAGATCTAGTGCTCGTTTAAATCTATTAGAGATTATTCCAATAGGAAACCAAAATTTCCAGGTTCGCAGAAACAAATGAATACAAGATGTCAGCAAAGAAATACTATTACAACTGTGTATAAAGAACCAGTTTAGAGATTCAGGGATAATTGGAATGGAAAAATTACAGCAGCAACTCGAGTAAACTTCTCTTGGTCTGCCACTCATATCTGATAGGAGAAGGTAGCATTAAACAGTAATATAATCAATGGTTGATAGAACGTTGACAAACTACACTCATATTTGTCGGTATAATCATATTTTTGTAACAAAAATTACATAAAACTATGCGTCGTTAATACAAAATGCACGACTATGGACAAACTATGCACAAATTAAGATAAAATGATTATAATCAGCCATAAGAAAATACTAATCCATGTTTACCACGGTAAAAAATAATTAAGGAAAACAAATGAATGATTATCTTTGTAAAAAGATGATTGGAAAATGAATTATGGATTAGTCACAAACAAGTTTAAGACATTAAATTAAAAGCATGTCATTAATGATATACTGAAAATAGAAATATATTGATAGGATAATAATGCAGACCAAAAGAGAAAACAATCAGCATTACAAATAATAAATATAAGAAATATAAAAGGGAACATAGTAGGAAAAAAACATGATTACCATTTACATTTAGCGCATGCATGTGCTGAATTAATTCCACTTAGGCTTGGTTATCACAGGGTTTGGAAATGAACATTTGGGTGTGTTCTATTGAACATCTAAAGTCCAATGTACTGAAAATTGTTGTTGCGTACATTTTACACCATTACTGACCATCTAAGAAAATGCATCTGATGCACTCATGAAAGTATGCAACTAGCAGTAATTTTATCATTCTCACTAGTCATAATAGAATTTTCCTCAACATTAACCAAACCGCATAGTTCAGCAACATTGATTATTTCATAAATAACAGATGAAAGGGTAACCTGATTAGTCCATTGAGCGGAGACAACAGAGTTTACGTTATGTCGCACCATTTGAAGCGCATACTCGACAGGTGTAGACGACGGCTCAACACTAGAAAAGAGAACAAGTGAAGACACCACGTTTGGAATTGAGCTATGGTTGAAGGGAAGTCTGAAACGTGTATAAGAAGGTGTATAGAGAAGTTTCAGATATGGATCTAGGTTTACCTTTTTTGCACAATGTTGAGATAGGGGTCATCGAGAGGGAGAGATGATCAAAAGAAGGGGTAAGCGAAGGAGATTAGTAGCTGCGAAAGACTAAAGTCGGGGAAAAGGTCTAGAGATGAGGATGCACAAAAAGACGAATCGCAATTCGTATGCAGTCGCCGTTTTCTTTTCTTTTTTCCAGAGAGTCTCGAAAGTTTTTTAGGGGAACGAAGCGGTAGAAAATAATCAAAGGCGAGAAGCGGAGTAGAAGAGGCAGAAAATTGTAGGGTTTAACCGGTCTCGAAAGTTTAATTTAAATTGCACTGGTTGGAAGTGGGAAGCCAATGCAAATATAATATTTGTATTGGTTTCATATATAACCAATGCAAATAAAGGTATTTACTTCTCCTTATTTACATTGGTTTTCAGTTAAAACCAAAGCAGCTTAATTTTCCTTCTATCTTATTGCTTTTTCTATACCAATTGCACCGGGTATTATCCTGGAACCGGAGCAAAAAATAGTATTTACCTCGGTTGTTGACACAACCAGTGTAAATAAGGTGAAGCAACAGATATGATTTGTAGTATTATGAAATTTCATATTTACAATAGTTCATTATCAAACTCAAATTTCGATTTCAAATGTTGTTATTGAATGAAATCTTTTAAATAGTTTAGGACTTAATTGCTCGGATCGAAATTATACTTTATTTTAAAATGGTTAAATTTAATATAAAATAGTTCAAATTAAAAAATTAAAATTATATATTGTAGTTAAATATATAAAAATTGTTATAAAAAAATATTTTTGTTAAATTTAAATTTTATAAAGTTTAATAAAAATAGTATATAAATTTATAATAGTTAAATTAATATGTAATAGTTTTTATAAAATACTTATAAAATATACAGTAACTATGAAAAAATAGTAAAGGATAAATTAATTTTAACAAAATATTTTACTATGAAATAATACTAAATCAAATAATTTAATTATAACAATCTAATCCGAACCAAATATCTGGATTTTCAAAATTCGACTTAACATTAATATTTCAGATCTTGAATTTCAATTCAATTCAACTTAAATCTCAAAACAGTATAAATTTCTAATTTAAACATGGTGTTTAAATTAGTTTATAACATGAAATTCCAATTCTAAACCATTTACTTCAATTTGGTTTTAAACTTAAATTTTACATTCATTTTTATTTCATTACCTTGATTTAAAAAGCATTCAAAGTTTAATATCAGTTTTATCATTTAAATCAAATTCTTCAAAATTCAAAATTTATCTTTAAATCAATTAACTTAAACAAGTTAAATTTAAAATTAAATCTTTAATTAAATTTAATCTTGAAACTTAAATTAAAACCATTCATTAAATCAATTAAGTTTTTAAATTCATAATTTCAAGTTTAAATATTTCAATCATTGATTTAACTTAAAATATAAATTAAATTTCTAAATCAGTTTGTTTAAATAAAAACATAAGTATAAACTTTGGAAAATAATTTATTTGACCAACGGGGTTCGTATACGATTTTCTATTCCATGGTCAGGTGACTTGAGTATGTGTCATTTCAACCCATATGATTTAATTTATGGATATAATATATATATATATATATATCATTTCAATATGTATTCCAATTTAATGTCATAATGGTTTTGTAACACCCCAAAAATTTTAGACATTTAAACTACATTATATAATGAATATAATGTGATAACTTAATTAAATACTGTGAATTAAGTAAAAAAGACTGTAATATTGCGTTCATCTCGAAATTTTGGTCAAAATAGACATTTGGTTTGCGTAAAACAGACACCGTAAGAAGAAGTTATTAAGCCATAAAGTTTGTATGCATATGAGAAATATATATATATATATATATAAAAATTAAATAAATAAATATTCAAAACAATTCAAAACGACAAAGCAGGAAGCCAAAACGCAGAACCGACACTTTTGGGGTGTCGAACCGAGACCCGCTAGGTCGACACCGGGGTCGACTCAGGGAGTATAGGTCGACCCCTAGGTCGAATTGGCTGAATGTTTCTAGACGCATGCAATATCCAGATTCAGGGTGCAGCGGCTATATAAAGGACTCTAAACCTAGGTTTTATTCATTGGAAATATAATGGTGACGGCGAGGCTCTGCTGCAACTTTAATTAAATAGCCTATTCTTCTCCAAAATCAAGTTAAAAAAAAGTGTGAAAACCCGTAACTTCCCCGTAAAGGAAAGCGTCGGATAGTTCGAGAACAAACCACAACAGAACACATACAGAAGAACATTTCATTGTATATTACAACAATGCATCAGATTACAAGAATATACAGAGTATAAATGAATATTACACAGAAATATCAGAGATTTAAATTACATTTAAATACATAGCAGCGGAAAATAATACAATACACAACTAGAAAGAGATATACGGATACAAAGCTTTCCGGATATCGTTCCATCTGTAAACCAGGATCCTGTGAATATAAATCTGCAAAACCAAAACTACTAGCTGCCCGTGTCAAAATAGGGGCACCCAGAGTTTAGGTTGAAACAATAAACTCCAGGTCAGTCATGGGACTGGTGTGAGAACTAAAACAGTTATTAATCTTTATTTTTAAAGTTTGGTAAATCAAGGGACCACGCCGTATAACACGGAATGGGTTTCCTCCCAAGAATACCAGTGCATAAAACAAACAGCGCAATGCTAAATAAAGAAAAATGAAGCTGTTATAAGACCCAGGTCCCATCACACAATGCAACGCAGCCGAGGATAGGGTTTTCCCTTATAACAGCCAAAGAATGCTTGATACGTTTAAAACAAATCGTTTGATACTATTATAAGTGCATAGTGTATAAAACAACTTCAAATCATAAGTATCAATCATAGGCGGCATGAGCGTCCCATGCCACTATGTCGCCATGTATAGGTTTACAAATAAAACCGCAAAGTTAAGTATTTGGAAATTGGATTTCCGTCTATGAACCGAGGCCAGGGATCGTCCTCATCCGATTCGAGACTCTCTAGCCCGAGCCTCCGGAACAGCCGCAACTGCCCCATGGAGCGACAGGGCCGGTCCACCGATGTGGATTATAGTGCCTGAACAATACGTTTCCCCGCCCTTTGGGGCGTAAATGAGCCAACTAAATGACTCCATCGGTTCGAGAACGACCGATCAATCTGAGGCGCCTCGCAACAGCAACAACCACATAAGTCAAACTCGTCAGGGCGTGTAAAACCACTGACGCCACTTCTAACTAGAAAGAAACGCATGCCCTCCCTGAGGTCCTCTCCCGTTTGGGTTCACAACTGGGGTGCGAAACTCGCGAAGCAAACGTTACACAAAGCTACGCCACGAAGGCCGTGCTTCGATCATCACCACAAGACTTTGCTTTTCAACAGAAGACTCGATCAATTGCCACTTAGGCATGCCACACAGGCAATTCACTCCATGCGTTTGATATCCATCAATATATAACCCCTGAGCTCGTACGTCTCAGAGAAGGGCGTTAAGCAAGAGAATAAATTCTCCGCCGCCAAACAGATATATATTTAATAGAGATCAATCACACGGACTAAAATCCAATGTCAGACACACAGTCCATTTACAAGTCCGTTCT
Source organism: Allium sativum (assembly GCA_030737875.1). Lineage (NCBI taxonomy): Eukaryota > Viridiplantae > Streptophyta > Magnoliopsida > Asparagales > Amaryllidaceae > Allium > Allium sativum. The sequence continues at coordinate 677,600,044 of CM060912.1, forward strand.
GGGTCTGAACGAAACCGGAGGCACCTAGTACCCCGCATATCCATCGATCTCCAAGTACGTCTGCACGATCACCAACTGTTTCCATCTTCTTGGGTGTACAGCCCAATCAAGATCATCATTAATTATCCAAACGACGTGAAGACTTCCGGTCTTCGACCACCGTCTTCATCTTCGACTTATCGTCGTATCAGTTATTCAGAATGGGATAAACCCGGTCTTTCCGAATAACTCGCGTATATTTTAAATAAGTGTTACACAAACACAACATACGCCTCATTCCAATTCATCAGTCACTAACCGTAAATTAATCAAGAGAATAATTCCCCAAATATTAACCCCGAAGGCCGAAACCAACATCAGATCAATATCCAGAAAACCATTCTGCTTGGCTAACCGACAGTTAGTTTCTAAATTTCACGTTCATAGGGAAAGGTTCCCATTTATTTTATCAAAGATAAATTCCTTGAATTTATTCTTTAATCTATTTTTGAATATCAATTCAAACTAGTCTGGATTAGCGAACCTTACCGAAGTAATCATTTGTTTTAATTTCCCAATCCCAACCTATTCATCCCATGAAGTAAAACTGGTAATACTTCATATCTAACACCACGGTGTTATCGGTAAATTCAATTACCATTTCACGTTCAAATCTAATTAAAGATTTGACTATCGCCTGGAGCAAAACTGGTGATACTCCATTCTCGACCATTTCAATCTAATTAAAGATTCATTAAAACTCAACTTAGTTTTAATCATTAACTGGGTTAAAGAATCCGTGTCATTTAAAAACACAGTTCACAATAAACCCAAAATCAACTTCATTAATTATCGGGTTAAAGAACGAGTGTTATTTAAAACACTGTCCACGATAAATCCAAAAATCAATATCAATTCAATTCCAATTAAATATTATTTAATTGGTACACTTCATTAAATCTAAATAAAAAGATTTAATCTTTTCTCTACTGGGTTCAAGAACAGTGTTAGTGAAGACACCATTCACGACAAACCCAAATCACATTTGATATTCAATATAAGGTTCTGAATAGAAAATATATCAGCTTATATTCAATATCAAATTCTACGATTAACAAATGTCGTATTGGAAATAACGATATAAATATATCTTTCAAATTTCCATAACAACACCTGTATAATCACGAATTCCAACATCGAAATATTCCGAAGACAATTTCGATTCAAATCCACTCCAATGCAATCATTGGAAATTCTGGTTATTTTTAAAACCCTTTTCAAATTCAATTTATATATTTAAAAATAAATAGAATTATATTTCTAGTTCAAAACTAGTTCATTTCGATAAAAATCTATTTTTATCTTTTCAAATATGGAGTTTTTCATCCCAATTCTTTCTAAATCATTTCTTATGATTTTACACAAATTATTACTATTTTTAATAATTTTATCAAGGCCCGTACAGTCGATTTCCATCAATGGCCATCGAACTGCACTTATAGCGACCTTTTTCAAATTTGATTTGGACATAATTCCAAATCCAACCGTTAGATTTCTAATTTCTAATATCCGTTAGAAATCTCTTTTCGATACGAACCCAACGGTTCCGGTTTTAGGAGAATACGACGGTCGGATCTCCCGTAATGCCCGTTTGAAATAAATGGTCGAAATTCGCGAACTGCCGCGGCGCGGCGCGTTCTATTCAGGCCATTATATTATATATATAATATATATATCGTCGACTTCTATTTAAAACGAATTATATAAATAGTTTTGAATGCGTTTCAAAAGCAATTTCAACTTCCGTTTCAATTCAAATTAAAATTGAATTCTTCTTTATAAATTCGTTTTAAAATCCATTTCTATTCAATTCAAATTTCAACTCAATTTGAATTCATTTCACTTCGCTTTCAATTCAATTTGAATTCGTTTTCAATTCAATTCATTTCGAAATCGTTTTCAATTCAATTCATTTCGAAATCGTTTTCAATTCAATTCATTTCGAAATCGTTTTCAATTCAATTCATTTCGAAATCGTTTTCAATTCAATTCATTTCGAAATCGTTTTCAATTCAATTCATTTCGAAATCGTTTTCAATTCAATTCATTTCGAAATCGTTTTCAATTCAATTCATTTCGAAATCGTTTTCAATTCAATTCATTTCGAAATCGTTTTCAATTCAATTCATTTCGAAATCGTTTTCAATTCAATTCATTTCGAAATCGTTTTCAATTCAATTCATTTCGAAATCGTTTTCAATTCAATTCATTTCGAAATCGTTTTCAATTCAATTCATTTCGAAATCGTTTTCAATTCAATTCATTTCAAAATCGTTTTCAATTCAATTCATTTCGAAATCGTTTTCAATTCAATTCATTTCGAAATCGTTTTCAATTCAATTCATTTCGAAATCGTTTTCAATTCAATTCATTTCGAAATCGTTTTCAATTCAATTCATTTCGAAATCGTTTTCAATTCAATTCATTTCGAAATCGTTTTCAATTCAATTCATTTCGAAATCGTTTTCAATTCAATTCATTTCGAAATCGTTTTCAATTCAATTCATTTCGAAATCGTATACAATCGATATAAATATCGTTCACGTCAAAATGGCGTCAATCTAATCAACACGGCTTCATAAATTTCTATTTTCAAATATTCTATTTCAAATATTTCCTTTTCAAAATAGTTGTTATTATCAAAATATTTCGTTCAACACATGACCAATCTCAATGGATGAAACTGTCAACACATGAACCTTTATTTTATATTGAGAAAGATGTAAATTTTATTACTAAAATATTTCGTTCAACACATGACCAATCTCAATGGATGAAACTGTCAACACATGAACTTTTATTTTATAATATTCTTTATTTTTCAAATTGGAATGAGGCCCAATCAATTACCATATAAGGTTAATTATATGGATTCCATACAACACATGTATATAATAGCATTGAAAAATAATCAACCATCAACCAAAGTGCACTACACTGTATAAGCATCAAATATAGATATTCGACGCTTATAACAGCCTGTCAATCTATCGATCGACATATTTAATCAATCAGGATGAGTGAACTTCAAATTTCATCCCAACACCCGTGTGGGGTTTCAAACAACCAAACACAGATTTTATTCGTGCAGTTGGGCGATGTGTAAAATTTATCGTCCCAATCAATGTCATTCAAATAGGTGTACATAAACAAACCGTCCGGTTTGTAAATGAATATTTTATTTTATTCACTTCACGTTAAAAATTATATTTTTAATGATAAAACATTTTATTCCAACCTATGAATTTCTATTCCATTCATTTATTCAATAAAATGATATTTTTATTTTTCTAACTTATTTTAGAAAATTTCGGCGGCATAACGGCACGATAGTAGAAACAGGACAAGGCCTAGCCTTATCCCCGGTCTAGTGAAGGCCCACGCCATTCACACATCAATCAAATTCACCAAACAACCAAATTCAAATCAAATCATATAACTAAGCTATGCAACCAAACAAACAAGTCCATGGTCTGTGGACGATTGTGTCGGGTGCTACTAAGCACCGTCTGCATCCTAGTATATATATATAACTAGAAAAATTAAATTGAAAGGTGAGAAGTTCTCACATATAGCTATCCTAGCTTCACGGCACTTCATTGATATAAATCTCCTTCGTCCTCGCCTTTTTGTTACCTTCGTTGCCCGCTTTCACTACCTATGTAAAAATCGAATTTTTACATCGCTATTCCATATATAAAAATCATATTTTTATTTCGAAGTTCAATATATAAAAATCATATTTTTATTTCGAAGTTCAATATATAAAAATTCTATTTTCTTTTCGAAGTTCAAAATATAAAAATCCTATTTTCCTTTCGAAGTTCAAAATATAAAAATCCTATTTTCCTTTCGAAGTTCAAAATATAAAAATCCTATTTTCTTTTCGAAGTTCAAAATATAAAAATCCTATTTTCTTTTCGAAGTTCAAAATATAAAAATCCTATTTTCTTTTCGAAGTTCAAAATATAAAAATCCTATTTTCTTTTCGAAGTTCAAAATATAAAAATCCTATTTTCTTTTCGAAGTTCAAAATATAAAAATCCTATTTTCTTTTCGAAGTTCAAAATATAAAAATCCTATTTTCTTTTCGAAGTTCAAAATATAAAAATCCTATTTTCTTTTCGAAGTTCAAAATATAAAAATCCTATTTTCTTTTCGAAGTTCAAAATATAAAAATCCTATTTTCCTTTCGAAGTTCATATAGGAAAAATTATTTCTTTTCGTATCATTATTCTGCATAAAGTAAAACTGATTTTCATATATAGATAAACTAATTACATAAAACAAATAAACGAATATAAACCAAAATAAAACTTACAGTGTTCGGCAGTGGTTCAGGGGGGGTGTGCGCGGATTCCGGCGATGAAGTGGCGCAGTGGAGGACAAGGGGGAGGGAGAGAACGCGAAGGGGGTGTCAGCGCCTGGAAAGTGGTGGTTGCGGCCAATCTAGGGTTTTGGGTTCTGGGCGTTGGGGCTTCGTCGGCCGGAGGAAATACAGGGGAGGCGGAGGGAATCATCGATGGGCTGGGGATGGTGAACAACGGCGGCGGCGGCGCTCGAACTAGGTCAGGAGGGAGGAGCGGGTTTTTCCCGATCGAAGAAGAAAAAGGGTGGAAATGAAAATGACCGGGGGGGGGGGGGGCTGACGTGTATAAAGAGAAAGGGTTTTATTATTATTATTTTTTTTTAATTATTTTAATTTTCTAAAAGTTGACTTTTGCATACGACCCCGAAACGAGGCCCACCGCCTGTCGTCCATAGCTAATTACCCCCATTCCGAATACAATGGGATATGTATCGTAAGCTGATTTGACTATTTCAATCGGTTTCCGTTGAATTTACATTTAAATCACTATATTGAATTTTAAACGTACATTTCAAATTACCGGGGTCACATATTAACTTCATATATTGCAGAAAAATATTTTCTAGCTTCGTATTGACGATACGGTCCTAACAAAACTAATTTCATCGAATTCTGAGACCGTTGGAAAAATGGCCAATTTCCAGTCGATTAAAATCATCTGAAACTGGTCAAACGCGTTTTCCTTTGCCACACTCACATATTGATTCGAAAAATTATGAAATTTGGAATCTAGCAATAACTTAACATCATGGACCCAACAAAACTGGTTTCGTCGAAATCCGAGGTCGTTTGCAAAATTGCTATTTTTAAGGGCCTTATATATAAAAATATATATATAAATTCCACAGCGACTATTTCTAATTTTAAACTGGATATATCTTATCATTTCTAAGATGAAATCTCTGTTTGTTAACTTCGTTACAAAGATATAGTTATACAGATTCAAATATTTCTTGTTTCGTTCAATTCTGACTTATATTGAATTCTGTATATTCATTTGAAATTAGAAATCGAATTTTCGAACTACCGCGCCATTTTCAATTCCTTTTATAATTATATATAATTATTATATATTCTAACGACGACGTATATAATATATACGTTCAAATTATATTCAAAATAAATTTCTCGTCGATATTATTTAAAATAATCTATTTTAAATATTCAAAATTCGCTAAAATCGCCAAAATAAAAATTTCAAACTGGCTCGCATTTTACGGGTTGTTACAATCTCCCCCACTTAAAACTTTTCGTCCCCGAAAAGGAACAAAGTCGAAAGTGGTTTGATAATTCAACTCTACGTTCGATCCGGCTTCCATTCTCCAACTTTTCAGTTTCTGAGAATTTTCAAAATTTCAAAAATTTGGCTAACACCCTAAATTTTCGAAAAATTTAGCCATAACCTCCCCTGCACCGGGAGCATCGGGGAATTTCAAATAGCTTCCCCGGTCCTTCAGATCTCAAAAAGAAAAAGAAAAAGCCAAGCGGCTAGCCAATAGGCTCATAAAATCATCATCACCCAAACAAAACAGTAAATTATGTAGTAAACATGTACCTATTTGTCGGGCAAACAAATTTTATTCTCTGCTCTAGCCTCCTTGCTATGACCTGTTCAATGATATACATGTATATGCAAGCAGATGCAACCAATTTTCAATACAATTCAATATTTGATTCAATTAGGAATAATAGTTCAAAATTAGCAAACAAATAAACAAACAACACAAACATCAATCAATTATTGAATTAGAGTTTCAAATTCATAACTTTGATACATAGTCAAAAATCAGATTTTTGATGTCAAATCACAACAATAGGCCCTATCTAATTTTGGTTCTCACACCAGTCAATAGGAAATATATAGATATCACACCTTCGAAACACGAATACCAATTCTGATGATGTTCGAACTATCATCAGAATCATCTTCGGGCGACTAGAGTGTGATTCTATATCTATCCAGTATATTAAAATTTCAAATACACGTGGATCAGACGTATACGCAAAATCTTTATATACTGGACTGTCCAACTCAATATAAATAGATAATCAGATACGAATAATTGATTTAAATTTTCAAAACAAAAATTGTTTTCATTTGAAAAATATACTCTTCACACTCGTTCTAGGATGCTACTGATCCCATCTCTAACGAGTCATTCTCGTTGGATATTACTAATCCAATATCTGATGAATTCTTTCATATGGTTCTAATGTGTCTTGTTCTCTGAGCTTTGTAAACCAAAGCTCTGATACCAACTGTGAATACCCGTAACTTCCCCGTAAAGGAAAGCGTCGGATAGTTCGAGAACAAACCACAACAGAACACATACAGAAGAACATTTCATTGTATATTACAACAATGCATCAGATTACAAGAATATACAGAGTATAAATGAATATTACACAGAAATATCAGAGATTTAAATTACATTTAAATACATAGCAGCGGAAAATAATACAATACACAACTAGAAAGAGATATATGGATACAAAGCTTTCTGGATATCGTTCCAGCTGTAAACCAGGATCCTGTGAATATAAATCTGCAAAACCAAAACTACTAGCTGCCCGTGTCAAAATAGGGGCACCCAGAGTTTAGGTTAAAACAATAAACTCCAGGTCAGTTATGGGACTGGTGTGAGAACTAAAACAGTTATTAATCTTTATTTTTAAAGTTTGGTAAATCAAGGGACCACGCCGTATAACACGGAACGGGTTTCCTCCCAAGAATACCAGTGCATAAAACAAACAGCGCAATGCTAAATAAAGAAAAATGAAGCTGTTATAAGACCCAGGTCCCATCACACAATGCAACGCAGCCGAGGATAGGGTTTTCCCTTATAACAGCCAAAGAATGCTTGATACGTTTAAAACAAATCGTTTGATACTATTATAAGTGCATAGTGTATAAAACAACTTCAAATCATAAGTATCAATCATAGGCGGCATGAGCGTCCCATGCCACTATGTCGCCATGTATAGGTTTACAAATAAAACCGCAAAGTTACGTATTTGGAAATTGGATTTCCGTCTATGAACCGAGGCCAGGGATCGTCCTCATCCGATTCGAGACTCTCTAGCCCGAGCCTCCGGAACAGCCGCAACTGCCCCATGGAGCGACAGGGCCGGTCCACCGATGTGGATTATAGTGCCTGAACAATACGTTTCCCCGCCCTTTGGGGCGTAAATGAGCCAACTAAATGACTCCATCGGTTCGAGAACGACCGATCAATCCGAGGCGCCTCGCAACAGCAACAACCACATAAGTCAAACTCGTCAGGGCGTGTAAAACCACTGATGCCACTTCTAACTAGAAAGAAACGCATGCCCTCCCTGAGGTCCTCTCCCGTTTTGGTTCACAACCGGGGTGCGAAACTCGCGAAGCAAACGTTACACAAAGCTACGCCACGAAGGTCGTGCTTCGATCATCACCACAAGACTTTGCTTTTCAACAGAAGCCTCGATCAATTGCCACTTAGGCATGCCACACAGGCAATTCACTCCATGCGTTTGATATCCATCAATATATAACCCCTGAGCTCGTACGTCTCAGAGAAGGGCGTTAAGCAAGAGAATAAATTCTCCGCCGCCAAACAGATATATATTTAATAGAGATCAATCACACGGACTAAAATCCAATGTCAGACACACAGTCCATTTACAAGTCCGTTCTGGGTCTGAACGAAACCGGAGGCACCTAGTACCCCGCATATCCATCGATCTCCAAGTACGTCTGGACGATCACCAACTGTTTCCATCTTCTTGGGTGTACAGCCCAATCAAGATCATCAGTAATTATCCAAACGACGTGAAGACTTCCGGTCTTCGACCACCGTCTTCATCTTCGACTTATCGTCGTATCAGTTATTCAGAATGGGATAAACCCGGTCTTTCCGAATAACTCGCGTATATTTTAAATAAGTGTTACACAAACACAACATACGCCTCATTCCAATTCATCAGTCACTAACCGTAAATTAACCAAGAGAATAATTCCCCAAATATTAACCCCGAAGGCCGAAACCAACATCAGATCAATATCCAGAAAACCATTCTGCTTGGCTAACCGACAGTTAGTTTCTAAATTTCACGTTCATAGGGAAAGGTTCCCATTTATTTTATCAAAGATAAATTCCTTGAATTTATTCTTTAATCTATTTTTGAATATCAATTCAAACTAGTCTGGATTAGCGAACCTTACCGAAGTAATCATTTGTTTTAATTTCCCAATCCCAACCTATTCATCCCATGAAGTAAAACTGGTAATACTTCATATCTAACACCACGGTGTTATCGGTAAATTCAATTACCATTTCACGTTCAAATCTAATTAAAGATTTGACTATCGCCTGGAGCAAAACTGGTGATACTCCATTCTCGACCATTTCAATCTAATTAAAGATTCATTAAAACTCAACTTAGTTTTAATCATTAACTGGGTTAAAGAATCCGTGTCATTTAAAAACACAGTTCACAATAAACCCAAAATCAACTTCATTAATTATCGGGTTAAAGAACGAGTGTTATTTAAAACACTGTCCATGATAAATCCAAAAATCAATATCAATTCAATTCCAATTAAATATTATTTAATTGGTACACTTCATTAAATCTAAATTAAAAGATTTAAACTTTTCTCTACTGGGTTCAAGAACAGTGTTAGTGAAGACACCATTCACGACAAACCCAAATCACATTTGATATTCAATATAAGGTTCTGAATAGAAAATATATCAGCTTATATTCAATATCAAATTCTACGATTAACAAATGTCGTATTGGAAATAACGATATAAATATATCTTTCAAATTTCCATAACAACACCTGTATAATCACGAATTCCAACATCGAAATATTCCGAAGACAATTTCGATTCAAATCCACTCCAATGCAATCATTGGAAATTCTGGTTATTTTTAAAACCCTTTTCAAATTCAATTTATTTATTTAAAAATAAATAGAATTATATTTCTAGTTCAAAACTAGTTCATTTCGATAAAAATCTATTTTTATCTTTTCAAATATGGAGTTTTTCATCCCAATTCTTTCTAAATCATTTCTTATGATTTTACACAAATTATTACTATTTTTAATAATTTTATCAAGGCCCGTACAGTCGATTTCCATCAATGGCCATCGAACTGCACTTATAGCGACCTTTTTCAAATTTGATTTGGACATAATTCCAAATACAACCGTTAGATTTCTAATTTCTAATATCCGTTAGAAAGCTCTTTTCGATACGAACCCAACGGTTCCAGTTTTAGGAGAATACGACGGTCGGATCTCCCGTAATGCCCGTTTGAAATAAATGGTCGAAATTCGCGAACTGCCGCGGCGCGGCGCGTTCTATTCAGGCCATTATATTATATATATAATATATATATCGTCGACTTCTATTTAAAACGAATTATATAAATAGTTTTGAATTCGTTTCAAAAGCAATTTCAACTTCCGTTTCAATTCAAATTAAAATTGAATTCTTCTTTATAAATTCGTTTTAAAATCCATTTCTATTCAATTCAAATTTCAATTCAATTTGAATTCATTTCACTTCGCTTTCAATTCAATTTGAATTCGTTTTCAATTCAATTAATTTCGAAATCGTTTTCAATTCAATTCATTTCGAAATCGTTTTCAATTCAATTCATTTCGAAATCGTTTTCAATTCAATTCATTTCGAAATCGTTTTCAATTCAATTCATTTCGAAATCGTTTTCAATTCAATTCATTTCGAAATCGTTTTCAATTCAATTCATTTCGAAATCGTTTTCAATTCAATTCATTTCGAAATCGTTTTCAATTCAATTCATTTCGAAATCGTTTTCAATTCAATTCATTTCGAAATCGTTTTCAATTCAATTCATTTCGAAATCGTTTTCAATTCAATTCATTTCGAAATCGTTTTCAATTCAATTCATTTCGAAATCGTTTTCAATTCAATTCATTTCGAAATCGTTTTCAATTCAATTCATTTCGAAATCGTTTTCAATTCAATTCATTTCGAAATCTTTTTCAATTCAATTCATTTCGAAATCGTTTTCAATTCAATTCATTTCGAAATCGTTTTCAATTCAATTCATTTCGAAATCTTTTCCAAATCAATTCATTTCGAAATCGTTTTCAATTCAATTCTTTTCGAAATCGTTTTCAATTCAATTCATTTCGAAATCGTTTTCAATTCAATTCATTTCGAAATCGTTTTCAATTCAATTCATTTCGAAATCGTTTTCAATTCAATTCATTTCGAAATCGTTTTCAATTCAATTCATTTCGAAATCGTATACAATCGATATAAATATCGTTCACGTCAAAATGGCGTCAATCTAATCAACACGGCTTCATAAATTTCTATTTTCAAATATTATATTTCAAATATTTCCTTTTCAAAATAGTTGTTATTATCAAAATATTTCGTTCAACACATGACCAATCTCAATGGATGAAACTGTCAACACATGAACCTTTATTTTATATTGAGAAAGATGTAAATTTTATTACTAAAATATTTCGTTCAACACATGACCAATCTCAATGGATGAAACTGTCAACACATGAACTTTTATTTTATAATATTCTTTATTTTTCAAATTGGAATGAGGCCCAATCAATTACCATATAAGGTTAATTATATGGATTCCATACAACACATGTATATAATAGCATTGAAAAATAATCAACCATCAACCAAAGTGCACTACACTGTATAAGCATCAAATATAGATATTCGACGCTTATAACAGCCTGTCAATCTATCGATCGACATATTTAATCAATCAGGATGAGTGAACTTCAAATTTCATCCCAACACCCGTGTAGGGTTTCAAACAACCAAACACAGATTTTATTCGTGCAGTTGGGCGATGTGTAAAATTTATCGTCCCAATCAATGTCATTCAAATAGGTGTACATAAACAAACCGTCCGGTTTGTAAATGAATATTTTATTTTATTCACTTCACGTTAAAAATTATATTTTTAACGATAAAACATTTTATTCCAACCTATGAATTTCTATTCCATTCATTTATTCAATAAAATGATATTTTTATTTTTCTAACTTATTTTAGAAAATTTCGGCGGCATAACGGCACGATACTAGAAACAGGACAAGGCCTAGCCTTATCCCCGGTCTAGTGAAGGCCCACGCCATTCACACATCAATCAAATTCACCAAACAACCAAATTCAAATCAAATCATATAACTAAGCTATGCAACCAAACAAACAAGTCCATGGTCTGTGGACGATTGTGTCGGGTGCTACTAAGCACCGTCTGCATCCTAGTATATATATATATATAACTAGAAAAATTAAATTGAAAGGTGAGAAGTTCTCACATATAGCTATCCTAGCTTCACGGCACTTCATTGATATAAATCTCCTTCGTCCTCGCCTTTTTGTTACCTTCATTGCCCGCTTTCACTACCTATGTAAAAATCGAATTTTTACATCGCTATTCCATATATAAAAATCATATTTTTATTTCGAAGTTCAATATATAAAAATCATATTTTTATTTCGAAGTTCAATATATAAAAATTCTATTTTCTTTTCGAAGTTAAAAATATAAAAATCCTATTTTCCTTTCGAAGTTCAAAATATAAAAATCCTATTTTCCTTTCGAAGTTCAAAATATAAAAATCCTATTTTCTTTTCGAAGTTCAAAATATAAAAATCCTATTTTCTTTTCGAAGTTCAAAATATAAAAATCCTATTTTCTTTTCGAAGTTCAAAATATAAAAATCCTATTTTCTTTTCGAAGTTCAAAATATAAAAATCCTATTTTCCTTTCGAAGTTCAAAATATAAAAATCCTATTTTCTTTTCGAAGTTCAAAATATAAAAATCCTATTTTCTTTTCGAAGTTCAAAATATAAAAATCCTATTTTCTTTTCGAAGTTCAAAATATAAAAATCCTATTTTCTTTTCGAAGTTCAAAATATAAAAATCCTATTTTCTTTTCGAAGTTCAAAATATAAAAATCCTATTTTCCTTTCGAAGTTCATATAGGAAAAATTATTTCTTTTCGTATCATTATTCTGCATAAAGTAAAACTGATTTTCATATATAGATAAACTAATTACATAAAACAAATAAACGAATATAAACCAAAATAAAACTTACAGTGTTCGGCAGTGGTTCAGGGGGGGTGTGCGCGGATTCCGGCGATGAAGTGGCGCAGTGGAGGACAAGGGGGAGGGAGAGAACGCGAAGGGGGTGTCAGCGCCTGGAAAGTGGTGGTTGCGGCCAATCTAGGGTTTTGGGTTCTGGGCGTTGGGGCTTCGTCGGCCGGAGGAAATACAGGGGAGGCGGAGGGAATCATCGATGGGCTGGGGATGGTGAACAACGGCGGCGGCGGCGCTCGAACTAGGTCAGGAGGGAGGAGCGGGTTTTTCCCGATCGAAGAAGAAAAAGGGTGGAAATGAAAATGACCGGGGGGCTGACGTGTATAAAGAGAAAGGGTTTTATTTTTTTATTTTTTTTTAATTATTTTAATTTTCTAAAAGTTGACTTTTGCATACGACCCCGAAACGAGGCCCACCGCCTGTCGTCCATAGCTAATTACCCCCATTCCGAACACAATGGGATATGTATCGTAAGCTGATTTGACTGTTTCAATCGGTTTCCGTTGAATTTACATTTAAATCACTATATTGAATTTTAAACGTACATTTCAAATTACCGGGGTCACATATTAACTTCATAAATTGCAGAAAAATATTTTCTAGCTTCGTATTGACGATACGGTCCTAACAAAACTAATTTCATCGAATTCTGAGACCGTTGGAAAAATGGCCAATTTCCAGTCGATTAAAATCAACTGAAACTGGTCAAACGCGTTTTCCTTTGCCACGCTCACATATTGATTCGAAAAATTATGAAATTTGGAATCTAGCAATAACTTAACATCACGGACCCAACAAAACTGGTTTCGTCAAAATCCGAGGTCGTTTGCAAAATTGCTATTTTTAAGGGCCTTATATATATAAAAATATATATAAATTCCACAGCGACTATTTCTAATTTTAAACTGGACATATCTTATCATTTCTAAGATGAAATCTCAGTTTGTTAACTTCGTTACAAAGATATAGTTATACAGATTCAAATATTTCTTGTTTCGTTCAATTCTGACTTAAATTGAATTCTGTATATTCATTTGAAATTAGAAATCGAATTTTCGAACTACCGCGCCATTTTCAATTCCTTTTATAATTATATATAATTATTATATATTCTAACGGCGACGTATATAATATATACGTTCAAATTATATTCAAAATAAATTTCTCGTCGATATTATTTAAAATAATCTATTTTAAATATTCAAAATTCGCTAAAATCGCCAAAATAAAAATTTCAAACTGGCTCGCATTTTACGGGTTGTTACAAAAAGATTCAAGCGTTTCAACTATAGATATGAGATTCAACACCAACAATTTCTTTTCTATCTTCTAAACTCCAAACATGGTGAGTTAGTTACCTTTATATTTAAATGATTAAAAGTAAACGCGATATGACTGTGATTTGGATATATGCCTGTGATTGAATCATATTGAATCTATCATAATTTTTGAATTTATAATATTCTATGACTTGGATCTAAATCTTTATCATATCTGATCTATTGGGACTTTTAATCTATGACATAACTATGATGTGGATCTTAAATATTATCATGCTAGATCTACCTTTTTAGATCTGATTCGCTTGTGGTTAATTTATCATGTCATGCTAGATCTACCTTTTTAGATCTAATTCGCTTGTGGTTAATTTGTCATGTCATAATTGTGGATCTTAAATTATTATCATGCTAGATCTACCTTTTTAGATCTAATTCGCTTGTAGTTAATTTATCTTGTCATACTAGATCTACCTTTATAGATCTAATTCGCTTGTGGTTAATTTATCATGTCATGCTAGATCTTTTTAGATCTAATTCGCTTGTGGTTAATTTATCATGTCATGCTAGATCTATCTTTATAGATCTAATTTGTTTGTGGTCAAATTATCATGTCATGCTAGATCTACTTTTATAGATCTAATTCACTTGTTATTAATTTATCATGTCGCATTTGTGAATCTTAAACTTTACCTATCATGTGGTGATTAATTTAGATATATCATTAATTGGAAATATGAATCCTTATTTATTCATGCCTATTATGACATCCTTGGTATGTTAGATCTAGTTTTCTTATCACATGCTCACTAGATCTATTTTTATATGTCCACCTGATCACTATTCCTATTACATGTTTATGTCACTTTTGTTAAATAATCACTATTGTCATCTTTCCCTTTTATTTTTTATGGCTAGGCTTCTTTCTAGCCTAGACATGACGCCAAATATATGCGAATGCGTTATTTAGGAAACGGGGGAAAACATTAGGATTGGCATAACTTGAATGACAAGTATGAATTTGGACATATAATCCATTACGAATATAATTGGGTAAATGGGCATGAACACCTATAAATACAAAGGTATAATTAATTGGTTAATAATTAAAATGCCTAGGATTACAGTAATTAAAAAACTGCAGTGGCACTTATGACACGAGGTTAGATTGCATTTGTGGTGGAAGTCTGCCCGGACCCGACCGGCATATCCAGCAACTGCAAATGTTGAATCTAATGTGAGGGGTCTAAGTGCACAAATACGAGACGGGCTAAGACATGGGGTTAGGCCCAACTTGTGGAAGAAGTCTGCCCGGACCCGACCGGCATATCCAGCATCCACAAGTTGTAGGCCTAATGTGGGAGGTCTAGCCCATTATAACCATAAATGGACTTGGTAACATATTGGAATACTTAACCTAGATGAATCCATAGGGATCGTATGAACATGCTAACTTGAATAGGGGTTAAGTAAACTTGGTTGAAATAGTGGGTGGGTTAAGTAAATCTTGTGGCGGTGGGTAATATTTATATATAGGCCCACAAACTAATCCTATTTTATACTCTGGGGTTATGCAATTTTGTTAAGTAAACTTGCTTGGATCAGTGAGGATTAAGTAAATCTTATGGCGGTGGGGTAATATTTACATATATAGGCCCGACAACTTAACATGTTTTACATGTTGGACTGTTAGGCATGACCAGTTGAAATCCTAGTAGTGGGGATGCAAGCCTAGGGGGAGTCTGTATCATCTTGTGTGTGGGACCCGTTTCAGTCAGTAACCCATCTAGGTATTAAACGAGTACTACGAACTAGGTCGGAGTAGGGGTACGCTTACTGGGCTGATTGTAAGAGATCCAAAACGTAGGGGCGGTGTCAACAACGCAGGAAACCAATGGAGTCACGTGCGTGCATGGGTCCGGCATGCCATGGGAATTAAGACGCTGTGACATCAGTAGATATGATTGTGCATATCTTGAAAATGAAGGGTTGCCACTTTAGGAAGTGATACATCCTACTGTGGGGCCAGCACAGAGTATCTACGGAGTAAGGAGCCAATCGATTAGGGTAGTAGTTAGGGTACATCTAGACTTTGGAAAGTTTAGGAGTCCGTTATTGGGGCTGCCTGTGGATTGTATGGGGTTAAAACCTCTCACCAGAAGTATGCCTAAGTCTACCATTTCATATATGCTGGGGATTATCTCATTCTGGATATACTAGTAGTAGTGCAGAGTAATCATTAGAAGCGTATACACCCTATCATGTTCACCTTGTCATACTTGCCTTTTATGTAGTTATCTCTCTCTTATCCACTTTATATGTTTGTCATGCTACTTTTATTTATTTATTTGCTAAGAGTAACTGGACTCGCCAGACTTTATGTCTGACCCTTTTTGTTTCCTCTTCTTTCTTCCATTTCCCTCCCAGGTTCTTAGGGCCGGAACACTCAGGCTTGACTGTGATTGTGCTTACTTTTGCTGGAGCTACTGAGATGTATGGCTCAAGCTCCTATCCTTGTTGCTATGGAAATATTTTGTTTTTGGGGAATTTTATTTCTTTTATATACTCTGATATTTTTGAAGTACAAGACAGTAGCTTTTATGTTGTAATGGGCTTTTGTATTTCAGACATGTGATGTTTTTGGACCACGGTATCTTATGATAAATAAATATTTTATTCCACTGTTATATTATATGTCGATCTTGTAATATTTCTATTTTTTTACTATAACGCTTCACGAAACTTAATGCATTCCCTTTGTGAGTGACATTAACGAACATGGGGTGTCACACTTGGTATCAGAGCTGAAGGTTACCAGATTAGATAAAAGTTTTTGAAACCTATTTTCAAAAAGGTTTTAAAAAGGAAGAATTTTCAAAAGAAAAGTCTGTTTTGACAAACATTCCCCAAAAAGCCGTAAGTAATATCTTTCAATCCCTTGTCTGAATCTCTTTCCTTTTCTTGTTCAGCATGTCTGGGGAACCTAATATCACAGAGGGCGTTACGATACCAGGCTGGTTCCGTAGGTATCTGGAGGACATGGCGCCTGCCGAAGGCCAAGGAAACGTTCCTCCCCCAGTTGCACCTGTTGTTCCTTCTCCTCCTCCTCCACGTGCAGACAATTTTTCCAAGATCTGCAAAGATTTCTGTGCTATGGGAGGAAAGCCATTCCATGGAACCGAGACATTCATAGAGGCAAGGAATTGGCTCAAGGAGACTGAGGACTTGTTTGTAATCTTTGAAGTGGAAGATCGAAGGAAGATTCAGTTGGATGCCTGGCTACTGAAGGATGAAGCTTCGTTCTGGTGGGAAGTAACCCAAGCGGGGGGTCCAGTGGAAACATGGAATGACTTTAGACAGAGGTTTGAAATGAAGTTTCTTTCTCAAACTGAGAAAAGCATGCAAATGGAGAGGTTTTGGCGCTCAAACAAGGAGACATGACTGTTAAAGAATATGTGAACAAATTCAACCAGCTAGCTAGATTCGGTTTGGAACTAGTAGACACTCCGCATAAGAAGGCCTTGCAGTTCGTTAAAGGACTAAATGAACCCCTTCATGTGTTTGCTATGTCCCATATTCCAATGGGAGCTACTTTTGAAAGACTCATTGATATGGCATTAATGCATGAGGAAGATAAAGCTGAAAAGAAAGAAGCTAAGGTTGAGGAGACATAAAAGAAGGGAGGAAAGAACGACAAGGCTCGAGACAAGAGGAAATGTTTTAATTGTGGACGCGTGGATCATGTAAGCAAATATTGCAGAAGAAGGAAGAACGCTTGTTTCCATTGTGGATAGGTCGGACATCTTATTAAGGATTGCCCGAAGAAACAAGGAGAAGGTCAAAGGGCTTCTGGAGGGCAAGTGCATGCTCTTGCGATCGGTGCTCCAGATCGAAGTAAGAAAGTTTCTGTGGAAGGTTTTATTTCTCTTTCCAATCATCCTATAAGAACTCTTTCTGATTCTAGCGCTTCGCAATCATTTATATCTAGTTCTGTGGTTGAATATCTGCACTTAAATACTAGTATAGTAATGGATCTCGTTGTTGTCTCAATCCCCATTGGTAGTTCGGCTCATTTATCCATGATTTGTCGGGGTTTGAGAATATCTATATTGGGCATCGAGTTCGAGCGCGACGCGTATGTGCTCAATTTTATTGTTTATGGTTTGATTCTAGGGATAGGTTGGCTAGCCATGTATGGTGCCATTCTTGATTGTGAGGGGAGGGTCGTTAGACTTTTGACTTTCCATAGAAGGACCCTCGAGATTTCTTGTGACCCAAAAGGGTCTGTCATGCTTAGTTTCCTAGAATCTCTTGATGCATCTATCGATGATCTACGGTCTGTAGTGGTAGTCCATGAGTATCTGTATGTTTTTGAGGAGGTTCGGGGTTTAACTCCAAGGCGCGAGATCAATTTTTGTATATATTTGGTAGACAATGCAAAGCCAGTTGCATGACCCGTGCGCCACATGGCTCCACGAGAAAGGAGGAAGCTTAGCAAGAAAGTAGGGGAGATGCTTGAGAAAGGGTTTATTAGGTGAGACATATCTGAATAGGGTGCTCCGGTGGTATTCGCAACTAAGGCGTACAGCTCGCTTCACATATGTGTGGATATTCATGATGTTTTTCCTCATTTCTTATTTATCGAAGTGTACACGATACAGCAGAGGTAGTTGAGCCGAACATGCGTGAGGAAGTAGAGGTAGAACAGGAGGCGACAATTAGACAAGTTTCTACCCATATACTTGGATCAGAGGTTAAGAAACTACGCAACAGAGAAGTTAGGTTAATAAAAGTGCAATGGGGAGAAGACAGCGAGGATGTGAATTGGGAGACTGAAGACAAAGATCACGCTTCATACCCTTTCCTTTTTGGGAATATGTTCTTAATTTCTTCTTTTTTCCAAAGTTTTTATTCGCACTTGTTTCTATCATTCGTCTGTATCCTATCGATCGAATTTTCGACCTTTAGGTAGGGAACCCATGGATCTAAACATGTGTTTGAGACATGTTATGTTTGATGGATGCAAGAGTTTTCTAGTGGTTGCTTGTGGATGCATGTACAAACACATTAGGCACTAGATCGGCTCAATCACTCTCATACTACATATGGATGTGTGTGCATTTTTCTATTCTTTTAATGGATGAAAATGGATGTATTATCAAGTGGATTTTGCATTAATGATTGTGCACACATATAGAACTTACATGTTATAATAGGATTATTTGCATACATGTTGGATTCATGGCACTAACATACATTACATTAAGGAGGTCGACTGAATCAGTAGACCGCCTGATCTTTGCATTAGTATTGGGACATATACACACACCTTTGCATATGTTCATATAAGCATTATAAATCTTTTAAGGACAATGGTTGCTAGTGATTGGTGGATGAGTAGATGGATGTGGATGGTAGGGTATATATTCTTCTTAACTTGGAGATTTCGGCGACGAAATCCTTTAAGTAGGGAGAATGTAACACCCCGAAAATTTTAGACATTTTAACTACATTATATAATGAATATAATGTGATAACTTAATTAAATACTGTGAATTAAGTAAAACAGACTGTATCATTGCGTTCGTCTCGAAATTTTGGTCAAGATAGACATTTGGTTTGCGTAAAACGGACACCGTATGAAGAAGTTATTGAGCCTTGAAGTTTGTATGCATATGAGAAATATATATATATGGATATATAAAAATTAAATAAATAAAAATTTAAAATGACAAAATGAGAAGCCAAAACGTCGACCCGAGACCCGCTGGGTCGACACAGGGGTCAACTCAGGGAGTATGGGTCGACCTATGGGTCGACCCCTGGGTCGAATTGGCTGAATGTTTCTAGACGCACGCAGTGTCCAGATTCAGGGTGTAGCGGCTATATAAAGGACTCTAAACCTAGGTATTATTCATTGGAAAAATAATGGTGATGACGAGGCTTTGCTGCAACTTCAAGCAAATAGCCTATTCTTCTCCAAAATCAAGTTTAAAAAAAGATTCAAGCGTTTCAACTATAGATCTGAGATTCAACACCAACAATTTCTTTTCTATCTTCTAAAATCAAAACACGGTGAGTTAGTTACTTTTAGATTTAAATCATTAAAAGTAAACGCGATATGATTGTGATTTGGATATATGCCTGTGATTGAATCATATTGAATCTATCATAATTTGTGAATTTATAATATTCAATGACTTGGATCTAAATATTTATCATATCCGATCTATTGGGACTTTTGAATCTATGACATAACTATGATGTGGATCTTAAATATTATCATGCTAGATCTACCTTTTTAGATCTAATTCGCTTGTGGTTAATTTATCATGTCATGCTAGATCTATCTTTCTAGATCTAATTCGCTTGTGGTTAATTTGTCATGTCACAATTGTGGATCTTAAATTATTATCATGCTATATCTACCTTTTTAGATCTAATTCGCTTGTAGTTAATTTATCATGTCATACTAGTACCTTTATAGATCTAATTTTCTTGTGGTTAATTTATCAAGTCATGCTAGATCTTTTTAGATCTAATTCGCTTGTGGTTAATTTATCATGTCATGCTAGATCTACCTTTATAAATCTAATTCGTTTGTGGTTAATTTATCATGTCACATTTGTGGATCTTAAACTTTACCTATCATGTGGTGATTAACTTAGATTTATCATTAATTGGAAATATGAATCCTTATTTATTCATGCCTATTATGACATCCTTGGCATGTTAGATCTAGTTTTATTATCATATGCTCACTAGATCTATTTTTATATGTCCACCTTATCACTATGCCAATTACATGTTTATGTCACATTTGTTAAAATAATCACTATTGTCATCTTTCCCTTTTATTGTTTATGGCTAGGCTACATTCTAGCCCAGGCATGATGCCAAATATATGTGAATGCGTTAGTTAGGGAATGGGGGAAAACATTAGAATTGGCATAACTTGAATAACAAGTATGAATTTGGACATATAATTCATTATGAATATAATTGGGTAAATGGGCATGAACACCTATAAAGACATAGGTATAATTAATTGGTTAATAATTAAAATGCCTAGGATTACAGTAATTAGAAAACTGTAATGGCACTTATGACACGAGGTTAGATTGCATTTGTGGTGGAAGTATGCCCGAATCCGACCGGCATATCCAGCAACCGCAAATGTTGAATCAAATGTGAGGGGTCTAGATGCACAAATACGAAACAGGCTAAGACACGAGGTTAGGCCAAACTTGTGGAAGAAGTCTGCCCGGACCCAACCGGCATATCCAGCATCCACAAGTTGTAGGCCTAATGTGGGAGGTCTAGCCCATTATAACCATAAATGGACTTGGTAACATATTGGAATACTTAACCTAGATGAATCCATAGAGATTGTATGGCCATGTTAACTTGAATAGGGGTTAAGTAAACTTGGTTGAAATAGTGGGTGTGTTAAGTAAATCTTGTGGCGGTGGGTAATATTTATATATATAGGCCCACAAACTTAACCTATTTTATACTTTGGGGTTATGCGACTTTGTTAAGTAAACTTGCTTGGATCAGTGAGGGTTAAGCAAATCTTGTGGCGGTGGGGTAGTATTTACATATATAGGCCCGACAACTTAACCTGTTTTACATGTTGGACTGCTAGGCATGACCAATTGAAATCCTAGTAGTGGGGATGCCAGCCTAGGGGAGCTTGTATCATCTTGTGTGTGAGACCTGTTTCAGTTAGTAACCCATTTAGGTATCAAATGAGTACTCTGAACTAGGTCGAAGTAGGGGCACACTTACTGGACTGATTGTAAGAGATCCAAAACGAAGGAGTGGTGTCAACAGCGCAGGAAACCAATGGAGTCATGTGCGTGCATGGGTCCGGCTTGCCATGGGAATTAAGACGCTGTGACATCAATAGATATGGTTGTGAACATCTTAAAAATGAAGGGTTGCTACTTTAGGAAGTGATACATCCTATTGTGGGGCCAGCATAGGGTTTCTGCGGAGTAAGGAGCTGATCGATTAGGGTAGTAGTTAGGGTACATTTAGACTTTGGAAAGTTTAGGAGTCCGTTATTGGGGCTGTCTGTGGATTGTATGGGGTTAAAACCTCTCACCAGAAGTACGCCTAAGTCTACCATTTCATACATGTTGGGGATCATCTCATTCTGGATATACTAGCAGTGGTGCAGAGTAATTGTTAGAAGCGTATACACCCTATTCTGTTCACCTTGCCGTACTTGCCTTTTATGTAATTATCTCTCTCTTATCCACTTTATATGTCTGGCATGCTACTTTTATTTATTTACTTGTTAAAAGTAATCGGACTCGACAGGCTTTATGTCTGACCCTTTTTGTTTCCTCTTCTTTCTTCCGTTCCCTCCCCCCTAGGTTCTCAGGGCGGGAACACTCAGGCTTGACCGTGATTCTGCTTACTTTTGCTGGAGCTGCTGAGATGTATGGCTCAAGCTCCTATCCTTGTTGCTATGGCTATATTTTGTTTTTGGAGAATTTTATTTCTTTTATGTACTCTGATATTTTTGAAGTACAAGACAGTAGCTTTTATGTTGTAATGGGCTTTTGTATTTAAGACATGTGACGTTTTGGACCACGGTATCTTATGATAAATAAAGTTTTTATTTGGCTGTTATTTTATATGTCTGTCTTGTAATATTTTTGTTATGTTTACTATAACTCTTCATGAAACTTAATGCATTCCCTTGGTGAGTGACATTAACGGACGTGGGGTATCACAGCTTCCGTATACAATATAAATAATGTTGAGAACTTGCAGTATGATAACATGTATCTGTCAACATACATAAATAGTAACATATGGGTTAACATACATAAAATCAATCATTAACATTTCATAACAATATGGTTTCATGTGAGTAAACATACGGGTAAACATATATAGAATCAATCACTAACATTTCATAACAATATAATCCAAAATATAAACATTTCAATGTGAATATCAATACTTGCAATTAAATATTAGTCGTGAGTGAAATCTCACCTTTCATGGATAGAGAGGTGACAAACTTTGACAACTGACGTAAGCACATGATTGAAGCAACGTCAATACTGATTGATAAACACAAATTTCTATTTATGTTTCTTGTTTTTATGAAGATATTGGAAGAGATTGAGAAGCTTGCATGGATCTGGATCCGAAGAAGAAATTTTAGATTTGAAGAAGATTTAAAGAAAAAGAATTAAGAAGAAAATTAAAATTTTGAGAAGTAGTTTTGAAAATGAAAAAGATCTAGATTCGGAGAAAATCTAGGCTTGTGAAGAAGAAATAAAAAACAATGATCTTAAACTGAAGGAGATTTCAAAAACGAAAAAGAAAAAACAAGATGAATCAAAGAATATCCAAGAAGAAGAAGATTACAATGGAGGCTAGGGTTAGAGAGGTAGTGATGAAGAGAGGAAGATTGTCAAGAGTAGAAATTAAATTTAGGGGAAACAAAGTGAAGAAGATTGATTAAGGTACAAGTTAGATTTAGGAGGAAGAAGGAGGAATGATGGTGGCTATGAGGTGCAGTGCGGATGGTTTGCGGCGATCAGGGATGGTGGTGGTGGTGGCGGCTTTGGTGAAATAGAGAGATAAGGTGCAGGCCAGATGGTCGACGGTAGTCAGGAATGGCGGCGGCGGCTATAGCAAGAGAGAAAGAGAAAGAATAGTTTAGGGTAGATATAGATTTTTGAGGAGGATACACATACACAAATATATATATAGTGTGGTGCTAAGGGCACCCCAATGTGTTCTTCCTAAAACCGCAATTAAAAAAATAAAACTTAGTAAATTTCGTATGCTTCTTAATATCACATTACCTCTCCATTCTAATCTCCCACTCAATCATTATTTACCGAACAAATCACGTATTAAGCTAATCTAAATACCCTAATCTCTCGTAATCGCTGTCTTTTTTGCATCTCTCGCAAGAAAATTCAAATTCGTACGATAATCTCTCAATTGTTTGGTGATTTGAAAACCCTAATCTATCACTTCCTCTTCTAGTTTGCTTAATTCAAACCTTATTCACGGCTTTTGTATATTGCGACGTCAAATTCGTTGATCGGTTATATATCTAGGGTTTAGCTCATTGATCGGATTTACAAATGAGGACGAACGAATATCGGGCAAAATAGAAATAGGGTAAAACGGTGTGGTAGCCCCTAATTTTTAAGTGTTGTATTAAGAAGAGTGTAATACTAATTCTTATGGTATTTTTTAGTCGCGGTATTAGGAAGAACATATTGGGGTGCCCTTAGCACCACCCTATATAATGTATGTATACACTATATAGTGTGGTGCTAAGGGCACCCCGATATGTTCTTCCTAATACCACGACTAAAAAATACCATAAGAATTAGTATTATACTCTTCTTAATACCACACTTAAAAATTTACGAATATATTGGGGTGCCCTTAGCACCACACTCCACACGCGCGCGCGCACACACACACATATATCTAAAGAGGAAGAAGAAAACTTATAATGAAAAGATGATAGAAATTCCAAAGAGGGAAGAATGAGGGAAAATTATGTGTTTTATTCTCAAGAAAGCCCCCTTTAAACTAGAAAAGTTACGAAAGAACTAAAGTATACTGACTCAACGTGAGGTGTCAGCCCAATCCTCTTTTTTATTTCTTCTCAATTTCAAAATAGTACATAGGTAATGGGGTAAAAGATAAGGAAGAGCATACACAAATACACGGAGTGTTTTTGCGCATTTTTGCATTAAAAACCGCAAATACGGAGCTATAGATATCTAATTTTTACGAAATGAAAAATGACATCTAACTTAGAAAAATGTCTAATATTTGAAAAAAAAAAAGTTTTAAAATCAAAACTTATAAATTTTCAAAATTTGTTATGTTTCACAAAAGTTGTTTTTTCTAAAAAAATAATAATTCTTTTGCTATATTTACTTAAACATATTTCAAATATCAAGTTTCATTATTTTAAAATTTCAATTTCTAACATTAAATTCAAACGATAATATCCTTTTAAATCGTTAGAATTCACGAGTCGTTAGTTTGACTTCTAAGGATGAAAAGTTCTCCTTCGTGTTTGAAATTATCATTGGTATTATAAATTAGCACCATACTTAAAAGTTACTTTTGCGTTTATTGTATGCTTTATAAAACGCGCTTAACAAGTAATTATCAAGTTAGAAAAATTAGTGTAGTATGTATTCTTCTCCCGGAGGTGACATTAGAAAAGGCATATACAATAATATATGGTTGTTGTGATAATGGTTACCATTACCATTTGACAAATAACGTTACCATACCTTTTTTACTGGTAAGCCAGGATTATTTACCGTCATTGATCGACTGGTATACCGATAATCTGGTAACTGATTGATTAGTAACCATTACACTGGTAATGGTAAACTACAGTTTGTCCATCAAAGTTAATATCTTTACATGTTTTTCGTACATGGTGCATCTTTGTTATACTATATATAGCGTTAGTTTATAAAAAAAAACATAAATAAGAAAGAAAATAAGCGTACTTGAAATTATTTCACATGATTATTGAACTAATATAATAATGAGGAAATTAGTTTTAAGGAAAAACTTAAAAGCGACTTTTAAATCAGGGCCGTAAGTTTCAGAAATTAGGCGGAAAGACATGTGCGATTTGTTCCAGCCAAATCAATCGTCTCATCAACGTCATTGCAGCCTCCATTCCCTTCGTAGCTGCCGCTCCAAGGCACCGCCGCTTCAACCGTGGCTGTCGCCTTCCAAGTCGTCGCCCCCAGCCACCGCTGTCCCAAACCTAGCAATCGCTGCCCTAAGGCAGCGTGGTTGTCGCCATTGTCGCCCAACCAAACCCTAGCCACTGCTTTATTGCCACCGCCGTCCAAGATTCAGCTGCTATCATCGTTCACTCCAACCCTAGCCGTCGTCGTTCAAGTCGACGATGCCAATCTGCTATTGTATTTGAAAAAAAAAAAAACTTAATGCTATATTCAACTATCATTTAGCATATCTAAACGTTTAGATTCCTTTTGAAAAATATAATGTTAAATTCAACTATCATTCATTATATTTTATACATGCTAGTTCATTTTACTAACAAATGCTATATTCAAACATTATTTTGCAAACATGCACGTGCTAACTCACTTCAATGATACAAATGATAAATTCAACTATCATTTATTATATTTTATACATGGCAGCTCACTTTAAAAACAATGTTATATTCAACAATCATTTAGCATATTGTACATATGTTATTTCACTTTAAAAAATAGTGCTATATTGAACTATCATTTAACATATTGTACATATGTTATTTCACTTTAAAAAATACAGTGCTAAATTCAACTATCATTTATCATATTTTATACATGCGCTAGTTCACTTTACAGATATAATATTATATACAACTAACATTTTTCATATTTTATACATGTAATTCACTTTAAAAATATAATGATATATTTAACTGTCATGCAACGTAATCTACACATGTTATTTCAATTTAAAAAATACAATGATAAATTCAACTATCATTTACTATATACTATACACATGTTATTTCATTTTTTAAATAATGCTATATTCAACCATTATTTACCTTACTATACATGATCCTCTATTCAATTTTACATTATAATGCTATATACATGCTAATTCTTTTTTTAATATAATCATATACAATTATTATAATGCTGGCTCACTTTAATAGATGCAATGCTAAATTCAACGACTTGTTAAATTCAACTATCATTTACCACTTTAAAAATGTAATGCTATATTCAGATATCATTCATCGTATCATTCAACAAACACAATCAATAGAGAAAATCAAATAGAATAAAATTCAGACAATATTTGCATAACACTTAAGCAAATTCAGCAAACAGCCTGAAACTAACAAAAAAGCAAATCAACATAAAATACAAGGTCATCAAACTAAACTGCGCATATAATAGAGTAAAATTCAGAGCACAAGCAGGAATGATAGTTTCATATATCATTATCCTGGGCAGAAACCAAAATCAGTTGAAACAAATCACAATTTCAGGCGTTGATCACAAATCGGCAGAAACAAAAATCACAAATCACAATAAGAATGAAAAACTCGTTTGATTTGACAGAAAATACACGACTTGAGACGGATCGATCAAATTTGACATAAAATACACGATTTGATAGAAAATACACAATTTCAGGCATTAATCGATCGGATGACGGATAGGGCTTGAAGAGGCGGCGGCAGCTTGGTGTTCTCTATTATTATGAAGTTGCCATTACATGAAAAACATAACTATGATTCATGAAAACACAGGCTATTAGCATACCGGTTTATGTAACAATATTTGTGCCATACATTATTGAGCCAACTAGAATATTTTACTATATTTTGTCCTCCATTTATACTTGCAGCAAATTATGTTGTTAATTTCATATTTAGTTTTCATTTTACAGGCGTGCTTGAATGTCCTTTATGGAGGATACGAAGGAGATAACCAATGCCACAACTTTTTATGCATATCTTGAAAACTGGACATGTATAAAAATTCAAATCAAAGAATTCATTTCACAAGATTTGACATACGAATATACAGATACATGTTTATAATTTTTAGGGCAGAAATGGTAAATACAAATGGTAAATAAATTTACATCACAATCCCGCACATCTAAGTACACCTCTCTAACAAATTAGGATAAATACACAAACCAAGGACAAAATAATAAGCAAGTTACAATCTTGCAAAGGAAAAAAAAAAAAAAAAAAAAAAAAAAAAAAGGAGCTTGCACTGACAATGTATTTTATTTCATGCTTGCACAACAAAAGGCGAGGAGCTGAGTTCTGTAGTACTATAGAAAGAGTCTTCAACTGCATAAGTATTATCCTTCTCCTCGTCCCACTTAAGCACTTCTCTGATGTACTTAAAAGCTTCATCCACGGTTGGTCTATCTCTAGCGCGTGTTTGCCACACAAACAGCTTACGACTCGCATGGGTGATGTAAAGATCTTTGAATTTCATGGCAACATAATAGTACGCTTGTTGTGCTAAGGTTTGATTGTTGTGAGAGGTTCTCACTGGCGAAAAATCGCTAAACCATTCACATGCGGACAGTGGCGAGCGGTTTATTTTTTCTTCAAAGACATCGTATTTGTTGAGCACAAGCACAAATGGAGTGTCTCTAAAGCATGGATGCCTAAAGTAGATTAATGAAAAGATGCATGTTATATAACAGAAATATTGCATGTTGTCTACAACAGTTTGACCAGATGAGCTGCCATTCAGGGGAATAAAAACACATTCTGACTTTACTATTAATTTTTAGTTTATTTCCCTTTTATATAAATTTGATTACCATTATTCATTTTTTAATTGAGGTACACAATAAAAATAATGTTTCCTATTTCTTTATTCCATTAATCAATAAGATGTGTAGCCCTTAAAAAATGTTTTTCTTCCTAAAATGCAATCGACGAGTATGATGGTCAAATCATGAGATCGTTTTTCTAAGTAATAAATTGCCCTACAGTGAAGTTCAAATGTATTCTAGAAAATGGCTCACCTTATTGTAGTCTCAAAGAGCTCCTTGCTTTGCATCATTTTGTTTTGAAGGGACTGGCTATTGCCATGCAATGGAGTTCCATACTGATCGTAATCACTAAGGGCTACACAAAATACCACAGCACGAACATCTTCAAACATTTCAACCCATTTACAACCTTCATGCATTCCCTTGGCGCTTACCCTTATAAGTTGATATCTGATGGAACAATTTGAATATGATCACTGAAAATATAAGAAGGTGATTTTTTTTTTAAAAAAAAAGAAACATTAATATGAATGAGATCTAACCTAGTAAGGGGTTGGGAGTGCACATCAGGGTTATCATTATAAGTTTCTGACATAGGACTACGGTCATCAAGCGAGAACTCGATGAATGCTAATCCATTTCCTTGTGTTACTCCTTCAGCATACAGTATATCTTTCTCAGAAGGTTCGTACTCATTGCTTGATATTTCTATCGCCTACAACCACAATATCAGCCACATAGAAATAATATTATAAGTATGTTTGGTGACCAAGTTGAAAGACTAAACCAAGTCATTGGAGAAATTTCAGAGTGAAATGCATAACTTAGACAAAAATTAAAGTTGTGCTACTATAATGCAGTAGCATAGCTGCTCATTTTAGAATATTAAATTTCAGAAAACTATGGCATAATAGGATATTAACGTTTTTTTAAACCAAGCAAAAGAAATAAATAACCAATATAAATTCAACGATACACAGATACAACACATAATGTTAAACAAAACATTAAAAAGCTGTTGCCGAAAATTTGAAACATCACAATAATAGGATGTTAATGTATTTATACCATAATAGGTCTAAGACATACCCGACTTAAAAAATAATCAGAGACATCAGGGAGGAAATGAAGCTCGTTCCTTCTCTTGTACGTTTCTTGTATTGCAGGATCTTTCCACATCTCATCAACTAAAGGTGCATATTCACGTGTTGCTGCTGGAAAAAAAGCATCCAAGTCCCCCATTGCTATGATGTCCAAAAGCCAGTCAGAAAATTGTTTTAATCTTCCATTGATTGAGTAGACATTTTGGCTAGAGGTATCGGTCTCATCTTGAACTTCACCTATATCATAGCCATAAAAATAATTGCATCAATAATCAAAATAAGCATATTGACTAGGGGTGTGGTGCAAATATTACCTTCGGTTAATTTAACTTCTTCCTCAAAGCGCTCCCGTGCCTCTAGTAAAATGCTCAAGTATTTGTACATGTTACTTTGAATCATTAATTTAATATTGTCTAATTCGTCTTCGGTGAATTTACTCCCATATAAAAATTTGGCCTGTTTCAAAGAATAAAATGCATAAAAATATTGCAGTATTTTCAACGTAGTAATTATGTTTGTGTTAGATTTATGATATTCCCAAGAAACGGAATGAATCCAAGACTGATATTAAAAGTAAATGGGGAAATAGTAATAATCTTAAGTTGATAGTTACAAGTGCAGCATGTGTTGTCATTAAGAAGGGTAAAAAGAATATAGCAGTACAAATTTATCATTGAAAATTTTAAAGATAAAGATGTCATGTGGTGTAGTATAAATGAGAAATAAGGCTTAAGCACCTCAAGTTTGTCTTATGTTTAGTATACATTACTTCCAATTAGATGCTATGGTACTCTACTTTGTCATAGACAAGATAATTGAAATTGAGTTATCTACCTCATAAATAATAAATGCTATGGTAACCCACCTGCTTAAATATCGTGCTTGTTCCAGATCCTTGTGGCCCAATCAATAGAAGTTTTTGAACCCTTTTTGGTTCCAGATAATTTGGGACAGTTCTGGCAGTATATGGAGTCTCGGACTTTGTTCCATTTGAGGGTGCCTGAGGTACAGGCAATGAAAAGAGCGTGCATGCCAATTTTGCTAAAGTCTGCATACCAAGAAACAAAGGTTATACCAAGTAATAGAATTCGCACTTCAGCATATTTTATATCTCATTACCATAAGAGTAAATACATTCAATCATAACAAAGCTAAATAAGAATTGATAGTGTGCATGACACTCAAGGCCAGAATGCTGATAGCTAAAACCTAATGCTGTAATCTGGATGCTGAGTTCTCTAAATACAGTTGCTTCAAATCAGGAAAAGCCAACAATGAATATTTTAATTGAACCATTTTGGGACACCATGATAGAATACTGTGAATCGGTAGGATATGTATTGATGTAGGTGATATGCAAGGGATTTATATTCCATAGAAATAAAACACTCCCAAAAAAAAAAAAAAAGTAGCAGTTATGCATACCGATTCCCAAATTTTCCCTTTAATGTTATTTTGACCTTCCTCCTCATACCGTCCATCATCATAAACCCAAAAATGTGTAGCCCGTGGGCATTGCACCTTAGCAACCTGCAAAGAGGTAAATAATTATGAAAAAAAAAAAAAAATTGCTAATGCTGAAGGATTCCAAGATGTCCTTTTGTCTTTGAATATTCGAAAATATCCAAGCAATTTATTTGAAAGTTAACAAAATCTATGGAAAGTTCATGTTTAGCGTCCCCGCACATTTAAATGATGATTAGTGAAAATCAGAAGGGGTATAAAAGAACAGCATTGCATCACCTAATTGCTCACTAATTCAAGCAAAGGAATCGAGGCTACCAATCCAAATAAACATTGCATGCAAGACTCATAAGTATAATGAATGAAAATAGCAGATGCACATAGTGGACTTTGAAGGCTGCATGATGATCTATGCCTTCGGAAAATAATATACTGGCTATGGTGATTATAATACAAAGCATCTTACCTTTAGCACCTTCAGTTCAACTTTCGTGATCTCCCTTCCATTTATGTACACTTGAGTGTCTCCGTTACTCGCATTCGAAGCAAGCTTCCCACTGAAACTCAAATTCGAGCTTATAATTCTATCTGGTTTCTCACCCTCCTATGTTATTAAGTGCATATTCTTAAGTAAAAGTTGAGATAGCAACAGAACCTTAAAGGAGTAAAATTAAACGCAACAAGATCTGCAATGTTTAAGTAATAAAAAATTAGAAAAGGACAAATATTAACACCCACCTTTCCCCAAAGACCTGATTCCTTGTCATACCAATATCTTCCAGGCTTCAACTTTTGAGGCGGCAGATGACAACTTAATAACTCTGCCATCTCCTCTTGTCTCAATGGACATCCATTTACAATAAGTTGTTCAGGCCTTAATTGATTTGCAGGGCATTCCTTCTCCGCTTTCAAAATTTGCCTAACCTCTAATGGGTTCAACAACCTTGATAAAATACGTGAGCTTTTTCCTAACTTCGACCTCTTTGACTCATCAATTGCGCGACCAATACACTGCACACATTTCCTACCTTCTGGCATTGAACCCATAGCTCTCAATACACAATAACTACAATATC
This sequence comes from Allium sativum, assembly GCA_030737875.1. Taxonomy (NCBI): domain Eukaryota; kingdom Viridiplantae; phylum Streptophyta; class Magnoliopsida; order Asparagales; family Amaryllidaceae; genus Allium; species Allium sativum. Next base: position 677,631,812 of record CM060912.1, read on the forward strand.
TAGAATCACAAACTAAACATGACTCTTTACTCTCCCACTTCCTTTTGCCACATCTGTAACAAACATGCTTTCTTTTTTCTTTTCTAGACACTCCAACAGACTGTGGAGAAGAAATTGTATTACTATCAATGTAAATTTCAGAGCTTTTAGCTTTTTCGATAGTCCCAAATGTAACAACATTAACTCTTCTAGTCTCGTGTGTGGATGACGGCACTTGCCTAGCAGGCGAACTGTGCGCGGAGTTGGTTAAAGATTCAGACCTCGAGTTATCTGAAAATTCTTCATTCTGTAAGACTGATACAACAGATTCGGAACTCCTACTCCTTGAACTTCTAGAATGCACTACCCCTTCGATTCGGGATACAGGTAAAGGTATTGGGTCCATGGTAGGTGGCTCAAAGCCATTGGTCAATTTTTCAGAGTCAGGAACAGGCTCAGCTACAGGGACAGAAGAAATTTCTACGGGCTCAACTCTAGGAAGATCATATGTTACAGGAGGTCCATCGTATGCAATTGCTAATGAATAATCAAGATTTGACGAAGGATCAGGAATAGGAGTACCAGGAGGTAACATACTTCTTAACGTTTCATTCCAGTTATCACTTTCGGAAGATTTTTCCATTTCTTCTATACTAAGAAATTAGGGTTATAGCAAGATTCTTCGCTTATAGTTATGGAAAGCGATAATCCAGTAAAGTCAAATAGGATGGAAGCCCTCTTTTTATATCATGAATTGACGCACTAACAGTCTGAATACTGTATCAAACTTCACACACAAAATATCTATTTACCGTATCAGAGTCAAATCAAACCCGAATAAGCAGAAGGAATGAACCTTTGACCTTTGTAGAACTGACCGAAGCTTTACCGAATCGAATCGAGCTTGAGATAAGTACGCAGATTTTTACCTTTGCCTTATGGTTACAAAATTGTAGCTCGCCTAAGTCCTAAAACGAATATAAATTGCATCTTTCAGCAAACCCATCTCCAAATAAGAGGAATGGTATACCTAGAAAATAGCTCTTTTTCAAGTTTAAAACTGGATTAACAGACATTAACACAAAAGGAGGAAGAAGAAGAAGGTAAGTTGTTGTCGCGTGTTTGGTTGGTGAGTAAGAGTTGAAAGTTCAATGAATGAAGAAGTAGGCAGCGGTCAGAGAAAAGAAAATCCAAAAATTTTGAAAAATAACGAAAATAGAGAAATGCGAATTGAATATATGTTCTGTTGGGACCATCAAACAATTTGTTTAGTTTATTATTGGAATGTAAATACGATGAGAGCGATAGAAGGAGGAAGAAGATTGAATACCTTAGAATTGCGTTCACAGCATAAGACCGTGTTTTTTGAGATTTAATTAGGCTTAATACTTGTCGGCTGATGCCGGGGTGACACCATATAAGCTGAAGCCAAAAATTATAGCCAAGTATTTTTAGCGAGTATTGTATTCAGCAGAGAACGGTGTTTGAGACTGTAAGCGTACCATTTAAACGGAACATTTTTTATTTTGTTTTTAAATTTTAATTAATTTATGTTTAAAACAGAACAATATCATTAAAACACCACATTATCATTAAAGCAAACTAATATAGTAAACCAAACAGAACATAAATATGCAGAAGTACACATAAACTGAAAAAATAGTAAAAATCATATATGTTGCCTCCTCCTTGGTTGATCAGATAGGATTTGTAGTTAGTAGAAAGACGGTCGCGATTTGTCTTAAACGACAACCATGATTTTGCATCATTTTCGTTTAAGATGTTGAATATATATTTGTTGTAGCGACCCTGACTTCTCGGCCGGTCTAAACCGAACGAGAAGGAGGAGTGCTTTGAGAACACGTCTCATCAGAACACAAACATGAGAACATTTCATTGTTATTACAACAATTTACATTAGAATACAAGATATCAGAGTTCAAATAAATAATATACAGCGGAAAAATATCAGAGATTAAATTACAAAACAACGAAAAATAAAATATATGAATAAAATGCACAGCGTAAAACATCAACTACCACGGCAGAAAGAAATACACGGATACAAAGTATTTCATATATAGCTCCAGCCGTAATCCAGGATCCTGTGAAAAGAAATATCTGCGAAACCAAAACTACTAGCAGCCCGTGTGGAAAATATGGACACCCAGAGTTTAGGCGGGAAAAACAATAAACTCTGCATCAGTCATGGGACTAGTGTGTGAACTAAAACAGTTATTAACTTTATTTTAACGTTGGGTAAATCAAGAGACCACGCCGTATAACACGAAACAAGTTTTCTCTCAAGAATACTATAAAACAAACAACGCAATGCTAAAAAGGAAAAATGAAGTCATTATAAGACTCAGGTCCCATCACGTACGTCACACAAACCAGAGTATAGAGTTTTACCTTATAATGGCCATAAATGCTTGATACGCAAAATTTATCTTTTATTATTATAATTGTAGAAATCAACTTCAAATATAAATGTATCAATCATAAACGACATAGTACCACATCCTATGAAACAGCCTGAAACTCGCTCTTACGGGAAAGCCCGGATTGAGTTGAGAACACGACAAATCAGAACACAAACGACAGAACATTCCATTGCTTATTACAATAATTTACATCAGAGTACAAGAATATAACAGAGTATGAATAAATATTACACATCGGAAAATATCAGAGATTTAAAATTACAATGCAGCGGAAAAATAATACATAACACAACTGAAAGAAATACATGGATACAGAGCTTTCCGAGTATAGTTCCAGCTGTAAATTCAGGATCCTGTGAATATAATATCTGTAAAACCAAAACTATTAGTTGCCCGTGTGGAAAATAGGGGCACCCAGAGTTTAGGTTAAAACAATAAACTTCAGGTCGGTCGTGTAACCGGTGTGAGAACTAAAACAATTATTAAATATTTACTTTAAAAATAAAGTAAATTAAGGGACCACGCCGTATAACACGGAACGGGTTTCCTCCCAAGAATACCAGTGCATAAAACAAACAGCGCAATGCTTTTTGGAAAAAAATGAAGCTATTATAAGACTCAGGTCCGATCACACAATGCAACGCAAGCCGGAGGATAGAGTTTTATCTTATAATAGTCAAACATGCTAGGTAAGTTTAAAACAAATCATTTTGATATTACTATAAGTGTATAGTGTCAAAATCAACTTCAAATATAAATATATCAATCATAGACGGCATAGTATCACATGCTACTATGTCGTCATACTAGATCTGCAATTAAAACCGAAATGTCATATATTGGAAATTGGATTTCATCTATGAACCAAGACAATGGATCGTTCTTACCGAATTCGAGACAATCAAGCCTACCATGTCTCAGGGCAAGTACTCAGTCAAGCCCTTGGAGCGTTAGGGCCGGTCCACATTTATGTTAGTGGATTAATAATCCATGAACAATGTGTTTCTCCGCCCTATGGGGCGTAATGGTCAGTATGTCGACCATATCATCCATCGGCCCCGTAGTGACCGATATATCCGAGGCGCCTCTCTATCCATCAAATAATATGCAACATCCATATGAGTGAAATGTCTGGGCTGCATATCATGGCACCACTCCTAGCTAGAAAGAAACGCATGTCCTCCCTGAGGTCCTCTCCCGTTTCTGGTTCACACCGGGATGTGCGGCTCGCGATTTAACGCTATACACAAAGCTATGCTATTTAAAGCCGTGTTTTGATCATCAAACACAAGACTTTGCTTTTCAACAGAAGCCTTGATCAATTACATCTCAGCATGCCACACTGAGAATTCACGCCATGCGACTAATATTTATCGATATATAACCTCTAAGCTCGTACGTCTTAGAGAAGGGTGTTAAGTAAGAGAATAAATTCTCCGCCACTATACAGATATATATTTAATAGAGATCAATCAACATAGAATAAAATCCAATGTCAGAAACATATCCATTTACTAGTTCGTTCTGGGTCTGAACGAAACCGGAGTCACCTTATTCCACGTTCCATATGTCCAATACAAGAGAGAGGTCCTCGCATATCCGGTCGATCTCCAAGTAAGTCTAGACGATCACCATTTATTACCTTGTCTTGGGTGTACAGCCCAATCAAGACATCAGTAATCATCCGAACGATGTGAAAAACTCCGGTCTTCAACCACTATCTTCATCGTCGACTTATCGTCGTATCAATTATTCAAAATGGGATAAACCCGGTCTTTCCGAATAACTCGCGTATCTTATAAACATGTGTTATAAAAACACAAAATACACCTCATTCCATTTCAGAATATTCTTTTATTCAAATATTCTTTTCACAATTTTAAACCAAAATAAGGTTTTCCAAACTAGTCGGGATTAGCGAACCTTACCGAAGAAATCATTTATTTTGTTTCCCAATCCCAACCTATTCATCCCATGGAGCAAAAATGGTAGTACTCCATACCTAACACGACTGTGCTATTAATTACCATTTCACGTTCAAATCTAATTAAAGATTTAAGTATCACTTGGAGCAAAACTGGTGATACTCCATTCTCGATCATTTCCCAAATTTGATAATTTAAATTACCACATTCACTTTTCAGTCTAATTAAAGATTCATTAAAAATCCACTTAGTTTTAATCGCCAAAAATCATTATATAATGATTATTCAAATTTAGGAAATAAATCATGTCTTTAACTGGGTTAAAGAACCATTGTCATTTAAAACACAGTTCACGATAAACCCAAAATCACATTCCGTTAATTATGGAATCTTCACAGAAAACAGATCAATGTATATAATCGATATAAACTTCTATATCCAACCAATAATATAAATGGAATAACGGTAAAGCCTTTTAAATTCCATATACAGTAACAGTCTTCCTCCACAAAAATTCACTTCGATTATTACCAAATCGACTTCCATTCGATTCCAATTTATTTTATTAAATTGGAAAACTTTTCTTTGGAAAATTCCATTAAATCTTAATAGAAAGATTTATATATTCCAAATCACATTTCACCGTCAATCGGGTTAAAGAATGAATGTCGTTAAAAACACAGTTCACAATAAACCCAATTCACATTCCATTTTATTCCAATTAATAAATATAATTGGAAACTCTAATAATCTTAATTAAAAGATTTATTCTTTTCACATGAGGTTTTAAGAACAGTGTTATTGAAGACACCATTCATGACAAACCCAAAATCCAATCCATTTATTCACTTTCAATTAAATATTAATTAATTGGAAATCTTCACTAAATCTTAATTAAAAGATTTTTCTTTTCACACGAGGTTTTAAGAACAGTGTTATTGAAGACACCATTCACGACAAATCCAAAATCCAATTCATTTATTCAATTCCAATTAAATATTAATTAATTGGAAATCTTCACTAAATTTTATTTAAAAGATTTATTCTTTTCACATGGGTTTTAAGAGTAGTGTTATTGAAGACACCATTCACAACAAACTCAAAATCCAATTTAATATTAAATACAAGGCTCTGAATAGAAATTATATCGGTTTATATTCAATATCAAATTCTGAAACTAATGGATATCATATTGGGAATAACGATATCTCTATCTTCCAAATTCTCATAACAATATCTGTATAACCATGGAATCCAACATCGAAATATTCCGAAGATTATTTCCATTCCAATTTATTCATTGGAAAATTCTGGTTATTTTTAAAGCCATTTCAAATCCAATTTATTTCTTTAAAAATATTGGATTATTATTCTAGTTAATGACTAGTACATTTTAATAAATGTATATTTTTATCTTTTCAAATATGGAATCTTTCATCCCAATTCTCTCCAAATCATTTATTATGATTTTACACAAATTATTAATATTTTTAATAATTTTATTAAGGCTCTTTCACTCGATTTCCATAAACGGTCATCGAACTGCATTTACAACGATCTTTTCCAAATTTGATTTGGACATAATTCCAACTGTTAGATTTCAAATCTCTTATATTCGTTGGAAAGCTCTTTTCGATACGAACCCAAGGTTTCGGTTTTAGAAGAATTCGACGGTCGGATCTCCCGTAATGTCAATTCAAAATCAATGGTTGAAATTTGCGAACGGTCGCGGCGCGGCGCATTCTATTCAGGCCATTAAATATAATATATATATATATATATTATATTTCATCGATTTCCATTTAAAATGTATTTTATAAATCATTTATAAATTCGTTTTAAAATGATTCTAACTTCATTTCCAATTTTAAATCAAAATTGAATATTCCATATCATTATAATATTTAAATGATAATATTTTATAAATATCTGATTTTGAAATCATTTTCTTTTCGATATTCATTATAAAAATGAATAAAATCGATATAAATATCGTTCGCGTTAAAATGGCGCAAATCTAAACAACACGGCTTCATATATTTCAATATTTTCATGTCCATCTCAAATCACACATCAAAATCATAATTTAATTCTTTACTAAATATTATTTTAAAATCTTTACTAAATAATATTTTAATATCTTTACTAATAATTATTTTAAAATCTTTACCAAATAATATTTTAAAGTCTTTACTAAATATTATTTTAAATTTTTTACTAAATAATATTTTAAAATCTTTACTAATAATTATTTTAAAATCTTTGTTATTTCTGAATTGGAATCAGACCCAATTAATTACCATATAGTTTTAGTTATATGGATTTCATATATCGCATGTATTCAACAATAATGATAAATGATCATTCAACATTCAAACATCATCCAGAGTGTATTTTACAACTGTATAAGCATTAAAATAAATAAATAACGCTTATCACAGCCTGTCAGCCCATCAATTGACATACAACTAAATATTGGGATTAGTGCGCGTCAAATATCATCCCAATACCCGTGTGGGGTTTTCAAACAATACATATTGAACATTATTTGAGCAGTTGAGCTATGTGTAAAATTTATCGTCCCAATCAATGTCAGTTAAATGGGTGTACATAAACAAATCGTCCGACTTGTAAATGAATTTTTATTTTCATTTCAGGAGAATTTTACGCCGTTCATATATACGTTAAAAATTATATTTTTAACGATAAATTATTTATTTAAACACTTTACTATTTTATATAGTTCATACATTCAATAAAAATGATATTTTTACTGTATAAATATTTTATTCAACATGTGTATAATTTATACAGTTCATTCATTCAATAAAAATGATATTTTTATTGTATAAATATTTATTTCAACACATATATAATTTATACAGTTCATTCATTCAATAAACACAATACAGTTAATTTCACCACAATTCAATCCAAAAAAACATCAATGGTTTGTACAATAAATAGTATCGGGGGCTTGTAAGTCCAGTCTACATCCTAGTATATATTTAACTGAAAAATAATTAGAGTGAGAAGGAGTTCTCATAGTCGGTTTCCACTCCACCATTCTTTTATTTGAATATTTTAGTTCAGTACAGATTTGAATTTGCCTCAAATTGCAACTTGCTCCAAATTGGACTCAATCAGCGTAGATCTTGTCGAGACGGTTCCAACGAGCCTGGGTTTGCCCGATTCCGTGCTCGTATGAAAAAGATATGGACATTTTTCATTTGAATAATTAAACGAGGAATTAACTATAATAATAATAAAATAATTTATTTAAACCTTTAATAACGTTTATAAAAAACGTTGCTGCCCCTAATCTTCTTCGTTCAACCCTGCACCGCGAAACTCATCACCTTAAAATGAAAACATCCACCTCGCGCGTCACTGTGGTCATCAGGAGTTCATCGAAGTGGGGCCCTAGCAGTGCCTCCACGGCGTCTCCCATCGTTGGCGACTCGGTGGCCTCGGCTGGTCTGGAAACGGGTTCGAACACGAACCCTTTGAGGTCAAAAATCCCCCAATCCGTGAAACGATAATCGATCTAAACCATATGAACATGAAGATCGCACTACGTTCTGTGATTTTTGTTTTGAATTCTTGTTTTGATTCTTCATATTTTGAGAGAAATTATTGAGGGAAAATCGAATCACCTCAGCCGTTCTTTTAGACCTGGCGGCGGCTAAGGGAAATGAAATTAGGGTTTTCCCAAAATGAATATATATAGTATATATTTAATAATTTTTAATTCGTGAATTTTCCGTTTAACCTTTGAACTCCAAATCAAACCCAACGACTGTCACCCCTACCTAAATACCCCCATCCCGAACACAATGGGATATGTTTCGTAAGCCAATTCGACTGTTTCGCTTAGTTTTCATCAAAATTAAAATATAAATTAATATAATGTTCAAAATTGATTTCAACTTACATTTTAATTTACCGGGGCTGCATATTGAATCTAAAAATTCTAGAAAAATAAATCTAGCTATGTTTTGATGATACGGTCCTAACAAAACTAATTTCGTCGAATTTGAAGACCGTTTGAAAAATGTCATTTTCCAATCGATTAAATTCAAACTGAACTTACCAAACACGTTTTAATTTACCATGCTCACATATTAATTCCAAAAATTATGAAAATTGGAATCTAGCAATAATTTGACATTCCAGATCCAACAAAAGTGGTTTCATCGAAAACGGAGGTCATTTGCAAAATGGCTATTTTTAAGGGCTATACATTATATAAAATATACCTAAATTCCATAGCGACTATTCTGAATTTTAAACTGGACATAACTTCCAATTCTTGTTATGAAATATGGATTTTTCACATTCGTTAGAAAGATATAATTAAACAGATTCTAATGTTTCTGGTTATACTGAAATCCAATTTATTTTGAATCCTGTACATTCATTTGAAATTTAAAATCGAATTATCGAACTATCACGCCATTTCAGGCTCATTTTAAAATTAAAATAAATTTATTCATTTTAACTTCAATTAAAATAAATTTTAAGTCGTTATTATTTAAAATAAATCATTTTAAATATTTTAAATACGTTAAAATAGCCAAAATAAAAAAATTAAGTCGGTTCGGAAAATCCGGGTTGTTGCAATCTCCCCCACTTAAAATCTTTTCGTCCTCGAAAAGGAATAGATCTGAAAGTTGTTTAACCAACCAACTCAACTTTCATTCTGGCTTTCATTCTTCAACTTTTCATTTTCTAAGAATTATACAATTCTTCAAAAATTTGGCTAACACCCTAAATTTTCGAAAAATTTCGCCATAACCTCATTTGTACGGGGAGACCTTTAAAACCGCAACTTGCCTCATGTAACAACCCGGAAAATAAGAACCAATTTAAAATTTTTATTTTTAGCAATTTTGAATATTTAAAATGATTTCTTTTAAATAATAACGACAAAAAATTTATTTAAATCGAAGTTAGAACGAATAAATTTATTTTTATTATTTAACAAGCCTGAAATAGCGCGCTAGTTTGAAAATTCGATTTCAAATTTCGAATGAATGTACAGGATTCAAAATAAATCTGATTTCAGTAAAATCAGAAATATTTTGAATCTGTTTGAAAATATCTTTTCAACTAGTGTTAAAAATCCAGATTTCATAACGGGAATAAAAAGTTATGTCCAGTTGAAAATTCAGAATAATCGCTATGGAATTTATATAATATATAGCCCTTAAAAATAGCGATTTTGCAAACGACCTCCGTTTTCGATGAGACCACTTTTGTTGGATCTGGAATGTCAAATTATTACTAGATTTAAATTTTCATAATTTTTGGAATCAATATGTGAGCGTGGCGGATTTAAACGTGTTTGGTAATTTTAGTTTGAATTTAATCGATTGGAAAATGACCGTTTTTCAAATGGTCTTCAAATTCGACAAAATTAGTTTTGTTAAGACCATATCGTCAAAACATAGCTAGATTTATTTTTTTGGGATTTTTGGAGTTAGTATGTGGCCCCGAGAAATTAAAATGTACGTTGAAATTAATTTTGAATGTTATATTAATTTATATTTTAATTTAAAGAAAAACTGATCGAAATAGTCGAATTGGCTAATCGGACATATCCCATTGTGTCTGAAATTGGGGTATTTGGTTAGGGGCGGCAGTCGTTGGGTTTGATTTGGAGTTAGGATAAAAAAACTAACTTTTTGGAATTAAATTTTATTATATATATATATATATATTTAGGAAGTCAACCCTCTCTCCCTCACTTCTCTCTCTCTCTCTCTCGTCATTCTCTTTCAACAAAAAAAACCGTCGTCGTTCTTAGCGCTGCTCCCCTCCCTTCCGGCCATCGATCAACTCCTCCCTCCCGTCCTCCTCTTCTCCTCCTCCTCTCCTCCTCCTCTTCTTCATCCTCCTCTTTCCCTCTTTCAATTAGCAAAAACCCTAGGCCCTAAATCACCAAACCTCGCCACGGTGGGCCCCTCCAGCGCCACCACCACTGGCTGCACCTCCCCAACACCCAATCAGGTCCTACCGCCACCCCTCAGCCCTCAGCTCTGACCGTGGGCCCCACGAAACCCAAATCCCTCTTTACACCAAAATTCCCGTATGTGCAAAACAGCTCAGATCTTATTTCCTCAATATTTTCCAATCCGAGCGTTTCTGGCCAAAACTCTACAATACCAAAGTCGAAGATCTCGTTTTTCTCTTCGATTTGGACATATGAAAATCATATTTTAGATTGCGGAGCTATCCGGAAAACGCGTCCGAAGATCACGGATCTGCTGCTGTTTTTCACGATTTCCGGCGAATTGGTGCAGTTTTGGAAGAAAGTCCACTAGGCAAAATTTGTCCGGAATGGCGTGACAAAGTTTGGTGAAGATTAAAGGCCGTATGCAAATTCTAGAGCCAAAGAGGCGAATTCAAGTGCGAGAAAGCGACAAAACGGAACGCGACGACAAAATCCGCCAATTAAAGAATGACGGAGTGGATCCCAAAGGTGAGAACTTCTCACTCTAATTTAATTTTCTAGTTAAAAATATATACTAGGAAGTAGATGGTGCTTAGTAGCATTCGATACCTTTGTTTGAAACCATGGATGTTTGGTTGTTTGTTTGGATTGATAAATTGGTTGAATTTGGTTTGGGATGTAAATTGAATTGATTAGAATTGGTATGTGTATGGCGCGAGCCATTATTAGGCGAGGGATAAGGCTAGACCTTATTCTGGTTCTAGTATCGTGCCGTTATGCTGCCGAAATTTTCGAAAAATGTTAGAACAATAAAAATATCATTTTTATTATATAAATGAACTGTATAAAATATTCATGAGATCAAAGAAATATTTTATCATTAAAAATATAATTTTTAATGTGAATATGAATAAAATAAATATTTATTTACAAATCGGACGATTTGTTTATGTACACACATTTAACTGATATCGATTGGGACGATATATTTTACACATCGCCCAACTGCACAAATAAAATCGGTGTGTGTTGATTGAAACCCCACACGGTTATTAGGATGATATTTGACATACACTAATCCCAATTGTTTAGTTGTATGTCAATCGATGGGTTGACAGACTGTTGTAATCGTTGATTATTCATGTTTAACGCTTATGCAGTTGTGTAATGCACTCTGGATGATGATTGACTATGTTTGGTTATTGTTGTGTATCTATGTATGAAATCCATATAAATAAAATTATATGGTAATTGACTGCGTTTGATTCCAATTCAGAAAGAACGAATATTTTAAATTAACGAATATTTTAAAATGACAATTAATAAATATTTTAAAATAACTAATATTTTACAATAATATTCAGTAATGGATCAAAATATGATTTTGATGTCCGATTTGGGATGGACACGAAAATATTGAAATATATGAAGCCGTATTGATTAGATATGCATTATTTTGACGCGAACGATATTTATATCGGTTTTATTCATTTTTATAATGAATATCGAAAAGGAAATGATTTCAAAATCAGATATTTTGAAAATATCATCATTTATATATTATAATGATAAGGAAAATTCAATTTTGATTTAAATTGAAAATGAAGTTGGAATCATTTTAAAACGAATTTATAAAATACGTTTTAAATGGAAATCGATGAAATATATATAATATATATATTATATATATTTAATGGCCTGAATAGAACGCGCCGCGGCAGTTCACGAATTTCGACCATTGACTTCGAATGGACATTACGGAAGATCCGACCGTCGGATTCTCCTAAAACTGGAACCGTTGGGTTCGTATCGAAAAGATCTTTCCAATGAATACAAGAAATTTGAAATCTAACTGTTGGATTTGGAATTATGCCCAAATCAAATTTGGAAAAGGTCGTTGTAAGTGCAGTTCGATGACCGTTTATAGAAATCGACTGAAAGGGCATTGATAAAATTATTAAAAATATTGATAATTTGTGTAAAATCGTAATAAATGATTTGGAAAGAATTGGGATGAAAAATTCCATATTTGGAAAGATAAAAATATATTTTTATCAAAATGAACTAGTTATTAACTAGAATTAAAATCCAATTATTTTTAAATAAAATAAATTGGATTGCTGAAGGGTTTTAATATAACCAGAATTTCCAGTATATGAATTGGAATGGAAATCATCTTCAAAATATTTCGATATTGGATTTCAGGATTATACGGATATTGTTATGGGAATTTGGAAGATAGATATATATGTCGTTATTCCCAAAACGATATTTGTTGATTTCAGAATTTAATATTGAATATAAGCCGATATAATTTCTATTCAGAGCCTTGTATTTAATATTGAATTGGATTTTGGATGTGTCGTGAATGATGTCTTCATTAACATTGTTCTTAAACCCAGTTGAGAGAAAATAATAAATCTTTAATTAAGATTTAGTGAAGTTTTTCCAATTAATTAATTTTTAACTGGAATTGAATAAAAGAATTGGATTTTGGGTTTGTCGTGAATGGTGTCTTAAATAACACTGTTCTTGAACCCCGTGTGAAAAGAATAAATCTTTTAATTAAGATTATTAGAGTTTCCAGTTAATTAACATTTAACTGGAATAAAATTAGATGTGAATTGGGTTTATAGTGAATTGTGTTTTTAACGACATTCATTCTTTAACCCGATTTACAGTGAAATGTTATTTGGAATTTATAAATCTTTTTATCAAGATTTAATGGAAATTTTCCAAAGTAAAGTTTTGCAATTCAATATATTAAATTGGAATTGAATGGAATTCAATTTGGTAATAATCAGAGTGAGTTTCTGTGGAGGAAGACTGTTAATATATATGAAATTTAAAGGGCTTTATCGTTATTCCATTTATATTATTAGTCGGATACAGAAATTGGTATCGATTATATATTGATCTATTTTCCGTGAAGATTCCATAATTAATGGAATGTGATTTGGGTTTATAGTGAACTGTGTTTTAAATGACATTAGTTCTTTAACCCGGTTAAAGACATGATTACTGTCTAACATTGTATTTCTAACTGTATGGTTGATCTCTGCTAAATATATATATGTTTGGTGGCGGAGAATTTATTCTCTTGCTTAACACCCTTATCTATGACGCGCGAGCTTAGAGGTTATATATCGGCAGAAATCAATAGTACGGTGTAGATTGTCGATGCGGCTTGTTTGTGTTTCTAAAGTTAAATAATCATTAATATTGATTTTTGGGAAGATTAAAACTAAATGGAGTTTTAATGAATCTTTAATTAGATTGAAATGTGAATTGATAATTTAAATTATCAAATTTGGGAAATGATCGAGAATGGAGTATCACCAGTTTTGCTCCAAGCGATAGTTAATTCTTTAATTAGATTTGAACGTGAAATGGTAATTAATTTTACCGATAACACCATAGTGTTAGATATGGAGTATTACCAGTTTTGCTCCATGGGATCAATAGGTTGGGATTGGGAAATTAAACAAATGATTACTTCGGTAAGGTTCGCTAATCCCGACTAGTTTGGATAAACCTTAATTTGGTTTGAATTGATATCCAAAGAAAGATTAAAGAATAAATTTAAAGAATTTATCTTTGATAAAATTAATGGAAACCTTTCCCAAAGGATATGAATATTTAAATAAAAGAATATTCAAAATTGGAATGAGGTGTATGTTGTGTTTTTATAGCACTTGTTTATTATATACGCGAGTTATTCGGAAAGGTCGGGTTTATACCCATTCTGAATAACTGATTCGACGATAAGTCGACGATGAAAATGGTGGTTGAAGACCGGAGGTCTTCACATCGTTTGGATGATTACTGATGTCTTGATTGGGTTGTACACCCAAGACAAGGTAATAAGTGGTGATCGTCCAGACCGGGTTTCTTTGGCAACCTTCGAGGTTGCCAAAGCAACCCGGATTTGACGTGCTGACCCTCTGTTGGGGGACAGTTGGTTCCCAACTGACGTCTGGTTGAGAACGCTCTTAGAAACATATGCAGATGACATGTCAATCGAAAATCATCAAGCAATAATTCCAATACGAAAAATATAATAGTGCTTCACTATATCGGAGAAAACGATAGAAGCCGTCTTGGACTCATATTCGAAAGTAGCTATAAATTAGAAAAGCATTAATGGTGATGTCGTTTTTCTTCGACCACCATAAATTTCAAAGTCTGCTAATTTACTAAATGTATTTTCAACTCATGCTTTTATTTTCAACTCATGCTTGTTCTCTCTGTTGTTCACAGTCAATTGTTAAGTTACCTACCACATTAGTTTGACCCTGTAGACCTAAGCGCCCATGCACAGAAATCAAGATTCAGGGAAAACTGCAAAATTAACAGAAGCATATTCCAAGCATTCATTAGACACATGAATAATTGTAAAATCAAACCAAGGAATAAGGTAAGAACATCAAGAAGGTTTGACATGTGTAAATTAACTCCTAGGACACTAGGATGGAACATATGTGGAATCATACATGGCTAACCTTAAAATGGAACTCAAATTTTTCTAACCATAGTCATTGTTAACGATATTTTTCGTCAACACCCGAACCAGGATGAACAATGCATATGCTTAAAAGTTCGATGTAAAGGTGATCTAAAGGTTATTGTAATATAGCCCTAAATTAGTATACTTTAACTAATTTCACCTTTCCTTAGGCGTCAAGACCTTAAGTTCGAAGATTAGTTACTCTTCCCTCGGGGGGAAATATCATGCTTACGAGACTACAAAGTCAATGACGACCTTGGAGAAAGGCTTTACAAGTCGAATAAGACTGAAATTCCAAGCCATAATCACCTTTGGACCCCTGATCAAATAATATACATTGTGCTAAGAGGAAATAGGTTAATGCCTCACTATGCTCGAGTTGTTTTCATGCCATAAGATCTAATGACATATATGGTACTTCCACATCGAACCGTCCTGGAAAGACCTTAGTTGCGTCAATTATCAAGCCAAAGCTTATGGAAAACTCCCTTCTGAGGTTGGGTTGCATTAGGCCTACTATGAAAAACTAAGTCACATAAGGACCGTCTAAAAGGGGAGAAGCCTCGGTTTTTCCTAAGGCCTTTCCTCCTTCGAATGAATAGTGATTAACTCTATCATAAGAAAGGTTAGCATTAACTCTCTGTCATATAATTATAAACACAGTATGATTATCAAATCAGGAAATGCTTAAGTCCCGGACTTCTCCTTTTTATTAATTGAAGATATATTACAAGAGTTGAAGAAATCACCAATTCAATTTGGAAATTAGGGTTTGCACTTGAGAGAAAGAGAACAAGATTGAGAAATGAAAATTTTGGCCCGAAAATGAGACCCCTGGGGTCTTATTTACAGACAAGTCGGGGCCCCTTTTGTTATTGGACCAGCAGAAAACGCTGTCGACCGCGTTTCTCTTTGGTTCCGAAAACTTTGGCTTTCGGATGCTTTTCCTTTTGGTCCCGAAGGCATTGCCTATGGATTTTTGAGGTATCGGTCCTGGCTCTCGGGAGGATGGTCCCGGTCTTTAGAGCTTTGATGGTGTGAATAGCTTTCGAAAGGTTTTGGCTTCCGGATGTAGGGTTCCGGATATTGGCTTCCAGTCTCGAGCTTTCGATCTTGCTGTTAATTCATCATGGAGCTAGCCTTCATGATTCAAATGGATGGTTGCTGGATCCACCACCCCTGTCGATATCGACACTAAGTAAATTAGTGTGGATACCTTGTCTTTTTTCGAGGCTCCAACCTGCCATTTGGTAGATTCCTGAAGTGCATCTTGGCTTCCAAAGGGTTGCTTTCGGTGCTTTATTAGTTGTTTAGCAAGAGTTCTCTTGGTGATCGTCTGATTGGTGTCTCGGTAACTTGCTCCCAGAAGATGTCCTTGCGTTTCAATCCCCGTGCTTTAGATGCTCTTTATATCTTAGTGTACCGGCATTAAGCAAGTTAATGCCGATAGCCCCTTTGTTCTTCTGGGTCTCGGGTTGCAGTGTCCCTGCCTTTTCTCCCTATTTGCTCCCAATTTTGGATGGCTTCCTGTCGGTCACTCTTCCTACCGGAATTACCCTGCAAATGGTCTCCTTTCAAACTTGATTTGATTTCTTTGCTGAAGGTGTCGGTTGCTAACCCTTCCGGATAATTTTTTTAGGCTCTCAGTTTTACCCTATGCTTAACTTCTGCTTACGGGTTACTCTTCTTTGCTTGTGACGGTCCGACATCCCTTCACCGTCAGCCTGTCTCAGTGCCAATCTTAGTAGTACAGTCATGTATCTTAACTGTCTTATCGAAAGGCAATTCAACAACCGTAATACATATATATGGTTAATCGTAATTTGGTCGGTTAACTTCGATCGGCTAACTGAATATTCGATTAATCGAATTTGTCAACTAATGCGGTTTGGTTAAGGTGGTTGGATCGAATCAGTCGGTTAACCATAATAAATGCCCACACTAAACGGTAAACAAAAATAAAAGACTTTTACTTATTATTTATTTATATATAATATTCAAAAGAGTATAATCCATTCAATAAATACAAAATTTATCGTGCTATCATTCCTCTATTTATTGTTTGAACGTATATAAACAAGACTCGTAGTACTAATGTATACTACCATCTAACTACCTAATTTCAAAACAGTGATTTTATTTGAATAAAATTTACTATAATAGGCTTTTAAATATCAACCATATATACCCAAGTTACTTTGAAATGGTTACAAGATGGACTTTAAAATCCAAGATGCCAATCCAAATTGTACACTCGAGATATACTCATTTCATCCAATACAAAATATTGTGCGTAAAATTTTCAAGATGAGACGCGATCGAAATTCAAGATTTGAAGTCTTGATTGGTACTGACACTATTTGTCCTATGTGAATTTTCTTTTTTACAAAGTGCATTTATCGAGAGTGCAAAACACCTTCACTACCAACTCAAAAGTGGATCCCACATCACATAACAATTGAATTCTAACATGATTGATCATATCAATGCCAACACGATTTGACTTGCGTCAATTCTCAAAAAAAAACTTCTTGCACTTGTTTCATCATCTGTAGTATCTCTTGAGACCCTTGATTCATTCATTCATTGTCTTGAAGTCCAGATTTATCGAGAAATCGCTTGATTTAAATCTGGTGAGCAACAAAACTATTATAAACATATGTAAATGACACAACAACCATCAAGCAATGATTCTAATACAAAAAACAAAATAGTGCTTCGCTATATCGGGCAAAATGATAGAATTTCTCATCGACTCATCTTCAAAAGTGGTTATAAATTAGAAAAGCATCAACGGTGATGTGGTCAAACCACTATAAATCTCGACGTCTACTTTAGAGCAACTCCAACAGTGGAGTATTATGATCCTAAATTCTGAAAATAAGTCGCATTTGCATCCCAACAACAGCTACAAGTCTTAATATCAAGGTAAATATTCAAGGATCAATTCTGAATTCGGAATTGGTCCCGGGCGCCACAACTATCGGCGTATTATAGGAGCACGCTGAAAAAATCAGCACTCTACTATAAAGCACCGATAATTTCGGTGCTCTACTACCTTCTCCCCCAACAGCTAAATTCTGGTTGTTTTTATGCCTCCAACGGCTATAAAACATTATATTTTCTTCCAACGACTATAAAACAGTCATATTTTCTTTCAATGGCTATAAAACGGTCATAATACAACTATAATGGCTATATTTTTAATTATAAATTGCCAATTTGCATACATTCTACATCACAACACCATTTCCCTTCCTTTCTATCCAATAAATCTCAAAAGTAACTTAAACTTAATAATGTCTTCACCTTTTGGAGAATTTTCACATTCGATGACGACCGAAGGCCAGCTTTCTCAACACAACACCGAGTACGACCTTGCCACTCCAAGCAAACAATCAACTCTTCTGTGGATAAGCGAGGAGAACTTCGATCTATGTAACATCTACTGCCATTTCTCACATGATTCAGTTACAGGGGACGACCAATCAACCATTAAGTTGCGGAAAAAAATAAAGACTGCATTCACTGACAAGCATCCTAAAAGCATACAAACGGTGTCGGCGATTCAGGATCGATTCGGAAAAATAAGTCGTCAAACATCTTTTTATAAATCACAAGTTTATAAAGAAAGCCAATCTTAGTGGCATGGGAGACGAGGAACATGTGGTAAGTTTTTGTTACTACATAGGTTAGTGGTTGAATATTAATTATTTATGAAACATATTCCTTTTTGCTTATTAGAAACGAATGGAAAACGAGGAGTTCAAGAAGCTCTTCGCTAGACAAAATGGGGTGAAGAGACCACATTGTTATCAATTTTTGAATTGTTATGATCTTCTTACCAGCCAACCAAAATGGAACTCTGAACTTGCTAAGAGTCTGCGCGACGTTCAAACTTCTACAAAGCAAAAGAACAAAGCTTCAAAATCTACTTATTCATCTAGTCCTGGAGAGTCATCGGCGAAACATTCTCCATGTGAAGGTGAAATCCTTCTTAATGAATTCAATCAAACAATTGATGAAAAATTTAGATCTCAAGGAGTCCAAGATGTGAAAAGAAAGTGCAAAGTTGATGTTGTCGTTGAAGGAAAAGTCAACGCCCGCTGAAGTACACGAGCACAGACATCTAGATAGAAATGAAAATGCTAAGAAAAAAGTACAGGTAATGAGCAGGTTTGTTGATCTTGAGGAGAAGAGGTTATTAATTCAATCGCAGGAGTTAGCATATAAACAACAAAGAGAAGAGATAGAAATTATGGCCAAAGATTTGACTGAAATGGATGACTACGAGAAGAAATATTGGATGGGACTCAAACAGCGAATTCTAACGTCAAAGTTTCCTCAATTGTAGATCGTTTTTCCATCAGTTTCCTCAATACTAGCTACTTATACTTCTCGATGTGGTAATTTTATAATTTCCATTGTAGTAACTATTTAGTTATCAATGCAATGCGTGTTTTATTTATTTTGCTACTTTTCTCATTTTCAGATAGCTTTAGATGTTTTAGTACTAGTTGTTTAACACTAAAAAAATACAATAGATTGCTAATGTTTAAATAAAGCACTACATCATAATCACTGCATAATTTCATAAAATAAAATGCAAGTTCAGACAAGCATACATCAACATAAAGCCAATATGATAACTAATTATCCCCATAATGGTTCCATATATGATTCATAAGATTTTTCTACAGCTTATTATGGAGTTGTACGTTTCTAAACGAAAGCTGGTAGTCTAAATAAATGTTGAATTCATCTTCTGTTATATGCGTCTTGTGTCGGAATACATTGGGTGGTTGCGAAACACCTTCATATTCATAGTGTCGTTGCTCATCATCCATATCTCTTTCATCTTCAATTATCATGTTGTGTAGAACAATGCAGACAAACATGATTGTAGACGCCTTTTTCCTAGACCACAAACGACATGGATTATTGATCATTCCAAATCTAGACTGTAAAACGCCAAAAACTCGTTCTACATCTTTTCTTTGTCCCTCCTTCATCGCCGCGAATTTCGCTTGTTTAGATGTTAATGGATTTGGACATGTTTTAACAATGGTGCTGCATTTCAAGTAAATGGCATCACCTAGGTAATAGCCATAATGGTAACTATTTTTGCTCAATGATAAATGTTACTGGAGGTACCTGGTCTTGAGCTAGATCATTAAACAGATGAGATCTTTCTGTAACATTTAAGTCATTGTTTGAAACAGACATTCCG
This sequence comes from Allium sativum, assembly GCA_030737875.1. Taxonomy (NCBI): domain Eukaryota; kingdom Viridiplantae; phylum Streptophyta; class Magnoliopsida; order Asparagales; family Amaryllidaceae; genus Allium; species Allium sativum. Next base: position 677,651,853 of record CM060912.1, read on the forward strand.
AACAAAGCATGCCATATCCACGAATCGTACGATGCTACGGCTTCCAAAATGAAGGTTGGACGTATTTCCTTACTGTTGTATGAACCTTGTAATGCCTTAGAGAAATTCTTCCATTTCCAATGCATACAGTCCAGACTTCTCAACATGCCCGACCATCCCTTGCTTTCGTGCATTTCTCTAATGCGCGCTATATAGGCTTCGCCCGGAGACCATAAGTACTCCGCTCCGTAGACATCCACTACAGCCTGGCAAAAAATTTCAAGTGCTTCAAGTGTCGTGCTCTCCACAATTTGATATGCATCTGCAGTAATGCCATAAGCTAACATTCTCATAGCGGCCGAGGAGCAACTCTATGCCAATAACTATCAAAATCAGCTCGTGGTAAGAAAAAAGTCTGTGTATTCACACACCATCCCTGTCTAAGATCCTGTATGTACTGTCTGTTGTTAGTACGACGCTTCCCAAACATATCGAAAGTGGATCTCCTGGTACACGCAACTCACCCGTCCCCTGGAAATAACATTGGTCTTCCAAGTACCAAACATGAAGGTAGGCCGGTGGGAGCAACACGACACGACATAGAGATAAACGATATGCAATGGATAGAGAGTGTGCATCACCGAGTTGGTCTACCTGTGTAAGAGCAATCCAATAAGACGTCCATGATGCTCATAAAATGTTGGCTCTGGGCCTCAGATCAATATGAGATCGGGCCTCCATGAGGTCATGTCAGACACCAGTAGGAGTACGCTGGACTACGTGGATACTCTCTCATCGACGCATGTGTAGGAAATAAAACTCGGTGGCATGACTGGCGGCTTCAACAATGCATGGATGCATGTTGGCCGTGTACACGTAGTACCACCGTGACAACATGTACCAAAAAGCAAACAACTGCGTCACCTCTTCAAAAGCATATAAGTCAAGTGCAGTGTATAGACATCCCAAAATAGCTAAGCCTCAGTCAATCACATAGAGATACTCTAAATCGGTTAGTGATGCAAGGTGGCCTAATCGAACCGTACTCTTTTGGTTTAAAAAGAAGGTCGAACCAAAGAGATATAAAAGGGAAGCTTGGAATACAACATCCTGCATAGCCTCAGATATGTGCTACAATATACTTATGTAAATATGTAAGCATAACGACTTCACATGTTATATGATCGGCAAATGAAATCGGGAAAGTACAACTAGTACAATTCGGGTGACTCATAGCTAGAGTCAAAAGGGTATGACACTCTATCAGCAGCGCCTATCTCAATCCCCGTAAGCATATAAAAATTTGTTGGGGTGATACCTAGCTCAAAATCTGGAAAGTGAAAAGTATGTGTGTTAAGCCACCATCTCTCAACTAACGCACCTAGCAATGGCCGATCGAAGTACTTATGTAACAACCCGTAAAATCTGGGCCAATTTAAAAATTTTATTTTGGCAATTTTAATGAATTTTGAATATTTAAAATGAATTATTTTAAATAATAACGACGAGAAATTTATTTTGAGTAGAATTCGAACGTATATATTTATATAGATCGTCGTTAAAATAAAAATATTTATTTATAAATATAAAAGGAATTGAAAATGGCGCGGTAGTTCGATAATTCGATTTCAAAGTTCAATTGAATGTACCGGATTCAAAATAAGCCGGATTTTAGCGAAACCAAAAATATTAGAATCTATTTGAGAATATCTTTCCAACAAATCCAAAAAATCAAAATTCCATAGCGGGAATCAAAAGTTATGTCCAAATGAATTTTCAGAATAGTCGCTATGGAATTCTGGCCCTTAAAATAGAAATTTTGCAAACGATCTCGGTTTTCAACGAAACCACTTTTGTTGGATCCGTGATGTCAAGTTATTGCTAGATTCCAATTTTCGTAATTTTTCGAATCAATATGTGAGTGTGGCGAAGTAAAACGCATTTGACCAGTTTCAGTTGATTTTAATCGACTGGAAAATGACCATTTTTCAAACGGTCTCGGAATTGGACGAAATTAGTTTTGTTAGGAACGTATCATCAATACGAAGCTAGAAAATATTTTTCGGGAATTTTTCGAGTTAGTATGTGGCCCCGGTAAATTGAAATGCGCGTTCAAATTCAATATACAGAGTTATATGTTGATTTTGACGAAAACTGAACGTAACGGTCGAATTGGCCTGCGATACATATCCCATTGTGTTCGGAATGGGGGTAATACGCTAGGGACGACAGTCATTGGGTTCGATTCGGGTTTCGAAATAAAAAGTTACTTTTTCTTTGAATTAAATAATTAAATATATTTTTATACAAAAGCCCCTTGCCCCTTTTTCTCCTCAGAAGGTCAACGAAGGAAAAAAAATCATGCTCAAATCAGTGACGCCTCCCCCCCTCGATCCGACCATCGTCGATGAACGCCGCGCCACCACAGCCCACGCCCGCCGCCTCCGTTCCCCTCCTCGCATCCCCTCCTCTTCTCTCTCCCTGCCCCTCTTCTCCTCCTCCACGCGAGATCTGGATCGGTGTGCCCCCTTCAAGCCCCAAACCCTAAAATGAAGTGCCGCCTCCACCATTAGCCCGACGCCGACCATCCGCCTCCCCGCGCCCCCTTCTCCTGCCTCTCCTCCAATTGATCGAGCCCAAACCTTACCCCAAACCGCGAAGAACCAGCGCTGCCCCCTTTCTTTTCTGCCTCTGGCCGATGCTCCACCGCGCCAGTCCTCCGACCCCGCCACCGCCTGACAGCCATCGAACCACCAAGCTGGCCCCTCCTTCCTCCAATGAACGCGGTGAGTTTTACAGTTTTATTTACATAAAAATCTAGTTTTTATTTATATGAAACTTAGGGTTTTATTATATAAAATTTAGGATAAAGGTATATGATTTTTATTTACAAAAATTTGGTGAGCTTATTTTATTTTATTTATTTGTTTGTTTTCAAAGTAATTAGTTTTGAAAATTTAAAAATAGTATGGGTTTAAATAATAAAAACATGATTTTTTTATATAAAGTAAATAATAAAAATATGATTTTTATATAAAGTAGATAATAAAAATAAGATTTTTATATGTAAAATTGAATTTTATAAAATGTAATAGCATAGTGATTTTAACATAGTAATGATTATTTTTCTATTTTTATCTTTACCTATTTCAGAATAAAAATATATATTCTTTTTATATAAAGACTTGATTTTTGAAGAAAAGGTTAGGTTTTTGTTTAGCTAAAGACGAGATTTTTAAAATATAAAAGACGAGGTTTTTAAAAATAGAAAGATTAGATTTTTATAGTGCATTCATCGATTTAAAAGTACGATTGTTACGTATGGAGATTTGATATAAAATTCGATCTTTATATATGAAGTAAAAAAATATAAAAATATAATTTTCATATAGAATGAAGCATTGAAAAATATATAAGAAGTAGAAATAAAAATATAATTTTTATTTATTGAAATGAGGTGATAAAAATATAATTTTTATCATGAACAGCGGGGTAAGGACTGCATTGGAATTTCAATCAAATCCAGACGATTCAGCAGTTAAGCAAAGCACGGCGGAGTGGAAGCCTCGATGAGAACTCCTCACCTTTAATTTAATTTTTCTAGTTAAAATATATGCTAGGATGTAGACGGTGTTTAGTAGCACCCGACACCCGTCGTCCACAGACCATGGACGGCTTGTATTCTTGTTTGTTTGATTTTGATGTGTAGTTGATTGTGTGATGTGATGTGAAATGAAATAAAATATTTATATAGTTGAAATATTTTATAGTTGAAAATAGAATTTTTAACGTGTATATGAAATGAAATAAATTAATATAAACAAATCGAACAATTTGTTTATATACACACATTTGACTAATATTGATTGGGACGATAAATTTTACACATCGCCCAACTGCACAAACTGCACAAATAAAATCTGTGTTTGATTGTTTGAAACCCCACACGGGTATTGGGATGATATATGACATACACTAATCCCAATAATTAGTTGTATGTCGATCGATTGATTGACAGACTGTTATAAGCGTTGAATATTTATATTTGATGCTTATACAGTGTAGAATGCACTTTGGATGATGGTTGATTATTTGTCATTGTTGATATATACATGCGTTGTATGAAAATCCATAGAAATAAAATCTATGGTAATTGATTGGGCCTCATTCCAGTTTTAAAATAGAAATATTTGAAAAAGAAATATTTGAAATAGAATATTTGAAAATAGAAATATTTGAAAAAAAGAAATATTTGAAATAGAATATTCGAAAATAGAAATATATGAAGCCGTGTTGATTAGATTGACGCCATTTTGACGCAAACGATATTTATATCGATTATATTCGTTTTTATAATGAATATTGAAAAGTGATTTCAAAATCGAATATTTTGAAAATGAATTCGAATTAAAATTGAATAGAAATGAATTCGAATTGAAATTGAATATAAATGATATTTAATTGAAATTGAATAGGAATGAATTCGAATTGAAATTGAATTGAGAATGAACTGAAATTGAAATAAAAAAAATCGATTTAAATTGAAATCAATTTGAGATGAATTTAAAACGAATTTATATTGAAAAATTCAATCTTGATTTGAATTTGTAAATGAAGTTGAAATCGTTTCGAAAATGAATTTAAAACGATTTATAAAATACGTTTTAAAAGGAAATCGACGAAGTATATATTATATATATTATATATATAATATAATGGCCTGAATAGAACGCGCCACGCTGCGGTAGTTCGTGAATTTCGACCATTGACTTCGAATAGATATTGCGGGAGATCCGAGCGTCAGATTCTCCTAAAACCGGAACCGTTGGGTTCGTATCGAAAAGAGCTTTCTAATGAATATTAGAAATTAGAAATCTAACGGTTGGATTTGGAATTATGTCCAAATCAAATTTGAAAAAGGTCGCTGTAAGTGTAGTTCGATGGCCGTTGATGGAAATCGACTGTACGGACCTTGATAAAATTATTAAAAATAGTAATAATTTGTGTAAAATCATAAGAAATGTTTTGGGAAGAATCGGGATGAAAATCTCCATATTTGAAAAGATAAAAATAGATTTTTATCAAAATGAACTAGTTTTGAACTAGAATAATAATTTATTTATTTTTAAAATAAATAAATTGAATTTGAAATGGTTTTGAAAATAACCAGGATTTCCAATAATTGAATTGGAATGGATTTGAATCGAAATCATCTTCGGAATAGTTCGATGTTGGATTTCGTGATTATACAGATGTTGTTATGGAAATTTGAAAGATATATATATATCGTTATTTCCAATACGATATTTGTTGGTCGTAGAATTTGATATTGAATATAAGCCGATATATTTTCTATTCAGAGCCTTGTATTTAATATCGAATGTGATTTGGGTTTGTCATGAATGGTGTCTTTATTAACACTGTTCTTAAGCCCAGTTGAGAAAAAGATTAAATCTTTTTTATTTAGATTTGATGAAGTGTACCAATTAAATGATATTTAATTGGAATCGAATTGGTATTGATTTTTGGGTTTATCGTTAACAGTGTTTTAAATAACACTTGTCCTTTAACCCGAAAATTGATGGAATATGACTTTGGGTTGTCGTGAACGGTATCTTCAATAATACTGTTCTTAGACCCAAAGGAGTTAAGAAAATCAGAAACTAACTGAAGATTAGTTAAGTTGAATGGTTTCTGGGGTATTGATCTGATGTTGGTTTCGGCCTTCGGGGTTAATACTTAGGGAATTGCTCACTTGCTAATTTATGGTTAGGGACTGATTGAAATGGAATGTGATTTTGGGTTTATCGTGAACCGTGTTTTAAATGACATTGATTCTTTAACCCAGTCAAAGATTAAAACTAAGTGGAGTTTTAATGAATCTTTAATTAGATTGAAAAGATCGAGAATGGAGTATCACCAATTTTGCTCCAGGCGATAGTTGAATCTTTAATTAGATTTAAACATGAAATGGTAATTGAATTTACCGATAACACCGTGGTGTTAGATATGAAGTATTACCAGTTTTACTTCATGAGATGAATAGGTTGGGATTGGGAAATAAAATAAATGATCACTTCGGTGTGGATCGCTAATCCCGACTAGTTTGAATTGATATTCAAAAGTAGATTAAAGAATAAATTTAAAGGAATTTATCTTTGATAAAATTAATGGGAACCTCTCCCTAAGAATGTGAAATTTAGAAACTAACTGTAGGTTAGCTAAGCAGAATGGTTTCCTGGGTATTGATCTGATGTTGGTTTCGGCCTTCGGGGTTAATATTTGGGGAATTATTCTCTTGATTAATTTACGGTTAGTGACTGATGAACTGGAATGAGGCGTATGTTGTGTTTTTGTAACACGTATTTATTATATACGCGAGTTATTCAGAAAGACCGGGTTTATCCCATTCTGAATAACTGATACGGCGATAAGTCGAAGATGAAGACGGTGGTTGAAGACCGGAGGTCTTCACGTCATTTGGATAATTACTGATGATCTTGATTGGGCTGTACACCCAAGAAGATGGAAACAGTTGGTGATCGTCCAGACGTACTTGGAGATCGATGGATATGCGGGGTACTAGGTGCCTCCGGTTTCGTTCAGACCCAGAACGAACTTGTAAATGGACTGTGTGTCTGACATTGGATTTTAGTCTGTGTGATTGATTTCTATTAAATATATATCTGTTTGGCGGCGGAGAATTTATTCTCTTGCTTAACGCCCTTCTCTGAGACGTACGAGCTCAGAGGTTATATGTTGATAGATATCAAACGCATGGAGTGAATTGCCTGTGTGGCAATTGATCAAGGCTTCTGTTGAAAAGCAAAGTCTTGTGGTGATGATCAAAGCACGACCTGTGTGGCATAGCTTTGTGTAATGTTGATTCGCGAGCCTCACACCCCGGTTGTGAACCAGAAACGGGAGAAGGACCTCAGGGAGGACATGCGTTTCTTTCTAGTTAGAAGTGGCGTCAGTGGTTTTACACGCCCTGACGAGTTTGACTTATGTGGTTGTTGTTGTTGTGAGGCGCCTCGGTTAGATCGGACGATCCGGGTCCGATGGAGTCATTTGTTGGCTCATTTACGCCCCAAAGGGCGGGGAAACGCGGTGTTCAGGAATTTTAATCCACATCGGTGGACCGGCCTTGACAATTCAAAGGCTTGACTGAGTACTTGCCTGAGGCTCGGGCTAGACAGTCTCGAATCGGTAGAGGACGATCCCTGGCCCCGGTTCATAGATGGAAATCCAATTTCCAAATACATGACTTTGCGGTTTTGATTGTAGAGCCTAGTATGACGACATAGTGGGATGGGGCGCTTATACCGTTTATGATTGATACTTATGATTTGAAATTGTTTTTGACACTATACACCTATAGTACTATCAAAATAATCTGATTTAAACGTATCAAGCATTCTTTGGCTATTATAAGGTAAAAACCCTATCCTCCGGCTTGCGTTGCATTGTGTGATGGGACCTGGGTCTTATAATAGCTTCATTATTTCTTTATTTAGCATTGCGCTGTTGTTTTATGCACTGGTATTCTTGGGAGGAAACTCGTTCCGTGTTATACGGCGTGGTCCCTTGATTTACCGAACTTTAAAATAAAGATTAATAACTGTTTTAGTTCTCACACCAGTCCCATGACTGATCTGGAGTTTATTGTTTTAACCTAAACTCTGGGTGCCCTTATTTTGAGACGGGCAGCTAGTAGTTTTGGTTTTGCATATTTATATTCACAGGATCCTGATTTACAGCTGGAACGATACTCGGAAAGTTTTGCATCCGCGTATTACTTCTAGTTGTGTATTGTATTATTTTCCGCTGCTATGTAATGTATTGTAATCTCTGATATTTAGTGAATGTGTAATATTGATTTATACTCTGTATATTCTTGTATTCTGATGGAATTGTTGTAATTAACAATGAAATGTTCTTCCGTTTGGGTTATGATGTGGTTTGTTCTCAATTCTATCCGTGATTTCCCGTAAGGGGGATTTCAGGTCGTCTCAACTTAGCTGACCTAATCTTTAAGAAACGACCAAACGGACTAGCAAGTAGCCTCTCTCGAATACCGTGAGGGAGCACGTCAAAGGTATGTGTAATAAACTTCGACCGCCTGCCACGAACACTAACATAGCGAGACTAGTAAAAAGACATTTGTTGTTGGTTACTATACTATAAAATAACACTACATACTACCTACGATCATTGATATACAATTAAGCTATGCACTAAAACATTATGTTAAATTCAAAAAGTTTACCTCAACGGTGTCAAAAGCTATGAACATATGGTGAGTGAAACCCTAGGATAACTCATGGAGAACCGTAGGTCTAGAATCGTCGTCTTAGGCGTGGGAAGGGTGTGCACAGGACCGGTTGTCTCGTCCGATTGTGCTCGCATGGTTCGTCGAGCAATCTTCGTAACACGCGGCGGTATATCAACGTAAAATCGAATGAAAAAATTTAAACGACATTCTTTGAGAATTTATAGTTTTTTTTTCCGATCTAAGACGCTATTTATTAACGTCCTAGGTCAGACGACGCCTTATCATAAAACGCCAATAAATCAGTTTGACCTACAAACCTAAGCACTCATGCACAGAAATCAACATCCCATAGCGGAAAACTGCAAAATTAATATAACATATTCCAAGCATTCGTTGGATGCATGAATAACTGTAAAATCAAACCAAGGAATAAGGTAAGAGCATCAAGAAGGTTTGACATTCGTAAATCAACTCCTAGGACACTAGGCTGAAACATAGGCAGAACCACACAAGGCTAACCCTAAAATGGAGCTCAAATTTTCTACCCATAGCCATAGCTTGGCACATAAAGATGGACTTACAGAGAAACGTGATGCCGTGTTTCATCATAACCAAACCAAATTGTCCTAATCAGAACTAAACAGTTAAATTTTACATCTGGACATAGCCTTCTTTTTTCCTCCAGCAATGCAAAAAAGCAAGCATATATCATCATATCATCATTTACAATCAACGACACTGAGTTGGAAAAATCCAAACTGCAACTCAAAGCAAAGAACAAAGCAAATTGCTCAACAGGCTCTCACTACACTGACACAAAAATACAGTTTCACTAATCTATAGATGTATTGAAAATGCAATTATTTCAACACTCTGAAACGAGAATTGAATCTGGATTCCATCGTAATTAATATCTTAGTGCCTCAGCTAAATTAATCCTATTACTCTCCGCTCACGTCTATGAAAAGAAAAGAAACACCATTACGGGATAGTATACGTCAATGATTCACCGAATAATGCAAAATTTTCACTCCTCTAATAACCATATCCTGCAAAACATAATAAGAAAAACACATAAAATGAGAATATAAATCTTTGTATAAATATATTAATTAGTTCGTAAGTTAATAAAGGTAGCGGTTTATAACCTGAGTTGTCCATAGGATTTCCAGCAGGAATAGGCTCCGGCTCTTTGATATCAACTACCACAACATCAGACATCAAGAAAGTTTTAGCAACTGATGCCGCATGCTCCAAGCAACATCTCACAACCTGTCTCGTTCACATTTTAAAATTTTAGAATTCAAACATTTATATACACTTTTCAATGCAGATATACATACATTGATTATAATATCAAGCAAATATATGAAAAGGCTTGTTAGACTTCGGGAAGTGACAGAAGTATCTTATCAAAGATCAAACTGGCAACCAGATTGGGATTAATGATATTTTGTTGCCATGTGTAGCTCTCATTTTATAATTTTCAAAAGCCTATATTAGGGGCTAGCATGTATTGGTAAACCAAACTCAAAGTAGACGCGTTACGGGTGTCTAAAGAAATGAGAGAAGGGGCATGGAACGTGAAAGGAGAAGCAAATGTCATGTGTAATAAAATGGCAACTTGCATTAGGAAAGTGGCTATTGAGGTGTTTGGGATAACAAGAGGAAATAGGCGAGAACTCAAGGGTTCGTGGTGGTGGAACAACGACGTGCAAAAGACTATCAAAGAGAAAAAGTAATGCTACAAATGTATGCACCATCATAGGAGCAATGACAACATGCACAAGTACAAAGTGGCAAAAAAGGCTGCAAAGAGAGAGTGAGTGAAGCAAGAGGTCGATCGTACGAAGATTTGTATCAAAGGCTGAGTACGAAGGAAAGTGAAAGAGACGTCTACAGAGCAGCCAAGCTACGCGCGAGGACAAGAGACTGCAATCAAGTTAAATGCATTAAGGACGACAACGATAGACTTTTGGTGATGGACGACGAAATAAAAAATAGATGGAGAGCATGCTCTGATAAGCTTTCAACGAAGAAAGTGATAGATCCTCGATCGGGTTGGAAGACTTTGCCAACATCACCGATAGACATTTTGTTCGGAGAATTCAAAAAACTAAGGTAAAAGAGGCTTTGAATAATTGAAATGGATGAAAACAAGCAAGGCGGTATGGCCTGATGACATCTCTATTGAGGTGTGGAGATGCTTTAGAGCTGCAGGGATAACCTGACTACCTAAGTTGTTTAGCAATATTTTCAAATCAAACAAAATGTCAGATGAGTGGAGAAGCATTTTAGTTCCAATATTCAAGAATAAAAAAGATATTCAAAGTTGCACAAACTACAAAGGAATTAAGCATATGAGTCTTACAATGAAGCTTTGGAAGAGAGTTTGCGAACAATGTTTGAGAAGGTTGATAAGTGTCTCTAGATATCAATTTGATTTCATGCCTGGAAGGTCAACCACTGAGGCGATTTTCTTAATTAGGCAACTTATGGAGAGATGCAGGTAGCAATAGAAAGTTCTTCACATGGTTTTTATTGATTAGAGAATGCTTATGACAGGATACCGAGGAAGGTTATGTGGTGGGAGCTAGAAAGAAAGTGGATGCCATCAAAGTACATTACCTCTATTAAGGATATGCACGAGGGGGTTGTGACTAGTGTCAGAGCATGCGATGGTGAAACCAGTGACTTTCCCATTAACATAGAGTTAGATTAAGATTTGGCTTTGAGCCCTTATATTTTTGTATTAGCGATGGATGAAATCACAAAAGGTATACAATGGGAGATTCCTTGATGTATGCTCTTTGTTGATGATGTTGTGCTGATTGATGAAAGTATAGGGGTTAATAGACAACTTGAGTTGTGGAGTGAGACCTTGAAATCGAAGGGTTTAGGCTTAGCAGAACTAAAACGGAGTTTATGAAGTGCGAGCTCAGCGGTGTCAGGTCAAATGACGAAGAGATCACCCTGGCCGGTCAAGTAGTAACCAAGAAGGAATCCTTTCAATATTTAGGATATTGTTGTAGTTTGATGGGGAGACTGATAGCGATGTCAGTTTTAAAATTCAAGCAGGATGGGTGAAATGATGACTAGCATCTGGCATTCTCTGTGATAGGAAGATTCCTCATTAAGCTTAAAGAAAAGTTCCACAAAACAACAATCAGGCCTACGATGTTATATGGTGCAGGATGTTGGCCTACTAAAAGGCTATACGCCCAGAATACAAGTGTAGCAGAGATGCGTATGCTGCGTACCAGACGAGATCGGATTAGAAATGATGGTATTCGGGACAAACTTGGAGTTGCACATGTGGAAGAGAAGTTAGTTCAACACCGCATGAGATGGTTCAAACATCTCCAACGAAGACTACATGATGCACATGTGCACGTTGGAATATAGGCCGCGCCGAAGGCCAAAGAGAGGTAGGGGTCGAACTAAAATGACATGGGAGGAAATAGTAAAAAGAGACTTAAGAAATTGGATTATATCTGAAGAGCTGGTATCAGATAGGAATGCATGGAAGTTAGCAATCCATGTACCAAAACCATAGCCTTTTTTTACGAAATCTTTTAACTCTTTTTTCTATAAAAAAAAAGTTTATTTTACTTTTACTGAAGCTTTTAACTTTTTTTTTTTTTTTTGTTTCGTGTCTAGCCAACCCCAACTTGTTTGAGATTTATGGCTTAGTTGTTGTCATAATTCGGTTTTGTTAGTTGATTGGTGGTTTCCATTTTAAATTTCTTTGGTTTATAGGTCAGACTTGGTTTTGAATAATTGAAAACCAAACAAACTATTTAACCAAATTTAAAAATTAAATTATTCTGAAAAAAACAAAATACTACTGGCAAACCAACAATTTATAATATTCCTACAAAAGTATTATTTTTATGTCAACTCATGTTACTATTTTTAGAAGAGGAGTTTGTTTTTCCAAAGTTTGCAAGATATGGACTTAATTAATTGTTTCAATCTTATATTATATCAACAATCGCTATCAAATTAATTTTAAGATAAACCAACCAAACCTTACCTTATCGGTTTGGTTGGTTTTGGTTTTAAAATCGATTTGGTATGGTTCACTTCATTTTCTCTAATGATTATTTTGATTTCAACATTTTTGAACGATTCCAAACCGAACCAACAATTTGCTCACGCTTAAATCCTATATTGATGCTAACATATACCAAACATCAAAATATGATCTATGTTGTAACGTCTCCATGCAATGGTAGAAACCAACAGGGAAGAATTTTATTATATTTTGTCCTGTACATTAAACGTAAGAAAAATATAATTTTTAGAAGTCCATATCTTTGACTTTTACTTCGGAAAATTCATTTTCTGATAATTTCAATTTTCTTTTAATAACCCTACTTTTTTGTGCAAATTTCAATTATTTACAATCTTCCGCGTTTTACTGAATTTTTATGAACAAATCTGATTATTATTTCTCTGGATATCTTTCAGTACTGGATTTCCTCTTTTTTTTAAAGGAACCTGTAGACTTTCCTGAACTTCTTACCTTTTTTTCTGAAATAATAATTGTTAATCATAAAATATTTGCTTACCTTCAAAAAAAAGGATTTTCCCGAAGAAATATAACTTTTTTTTTTCAAATAATAAATTGGAATACTATTTAATATGTTTGGACATTCTTTTATTAAAAAACAACACTTGGACCGGATAAATCTCGGCCTCTAGATCTCCATTAAATCTCAAACACAGCTAAAATTACAATATCTTACTTTTTTAGTTATATGTTAAATCGGCTAAGGATAATATAGATTGTAGGAACCGTAAAGAGAACCAAGAAGATATTTTGAAAGAGATCCAAGGAGATCCCGTGGATTTTATTTTTTCTCCTTCCGGTTTAAAAGAGTTTTAGTTTGCATCATGTGGTAAGGAAATCTCATCCCAACCCGTCCATCAGTTTGGTATCATTTCCAACAAAATAGTTATATTTATAGGAAAAAACAACAATAATAGCGCAAATCAACAGCAAGAAGGAGATGTACAAAACCAAGATTAGAAGCGAATAAAAATAAGTTGAAATTAGTCATGCACCTTTAACCCCCCCCCCCCCCCCTCCGGGGGGGAGGGGGGACTATATATATAGGGACGACTATATGGACACAAAATTAGACATAAAGCCTCAACCGTTGGATCTTTTTGTCTTTGTATGGAGAGGTGGAATTCATGGGGATCCAATGGTGCAAATCAATTGTGTCACCATTTGTGTCTAAATAGAATTTCCCTATAGCACCCCAATAGCCCCCTGTTTTCCACCTCTCATTTATATTATCTCTCCCTCAGCTCATTCTCTCTCCCTCCACTATTTTACTTTAATATAAATGAGAGATGAAAAACAGAGATGCTCCATTTTTGGGGTGCCCTTGAACGTTGCTTATATATATACACGAGGCAGATTCAATGGTATCCTAGTGGAGCACACCTTTGACCTCCCTATTTTCCACTACACATTTCTTCCCTCTCTCCATCCACTCATTATCTCACCTCCCACTCACTTATTTTACTTTAGATACTTGGTGGAAATCAGGAGGCATTTGGGGTGCTCCATTTTTTGGGTGCAACCGAACGCTTGCATATATATATATATATATGTGTGTGTGTGTGTGTGTGTGTGTGTGTGTGTGTGTATCTGCGCATTTTTGTTTAAAATAATTACAGGGGTGCTTCATGAAACTTGTTTTAGGAAATGGGAAGGGTTGTGTTTTGAAACTAGAGAAGAGTATCTGACAAAACTTGAAGTGCAACCCGTCCAGAAGCTAAACAGGTATGCGCACCAAAAATAACAATCCTGTTGACAGCTGTAACAATGTTATTATTTAAAACATACAATTAAACAATTTGCCACGCATTAGAAAATGAACTGTTTGGATGCACCAAGTAAAACATTGAGAAGCTAAAATGCAACATGAACATGCATTGAATTGAGACTACATAGGCACCTGAGCAGTGTATCAGAATACACAGCTTGGACATGGGAAACCAACTACAAATCAACTAATAATTGCACAAAATACCACAACGAACCTTTGTAGGGTCAATAATTCCAGCAGACATTAGATCCTCGTAATTCCCTGTTGCAGCATTATACCCAAACCTTGGGTTATCATTTGCAAGCACCTGAAACAAATAACATAACATATGATAAATTAGCTACAAAATAGTCCCAACTGCAGCATTCGATGAGCAATAATAGGCATCTCATATGAAGATTTTGCTACCTTCTCAGTTACCACGCTACCATTCACTCCAGCGTTCTTTGCAATAAGTTTTAGAGGGTAGCTCAGAGCCCTTTTAACAATATCAGCTCCAACCTTTAAAAGAGAAATAACATAAAGGGATCATATACGGTTCTACCTTGCATTTCTACCCACTCATCCTACTACCTAGCCTAGTCTAAGATAATAACGGTGCTTCCCATGCAAATGACTCCAACACCGACCCACAGTGTACATTCAAGCAATCATATACAGTTGTTCTACTCAAAGGTTTAAAATGTAAAAGTGCACATAAAGTGCTCCATGCTCGTGAGGTGAAGGGCAAACTTAGAGACATTGAGGCATAAAATTTTCAAGTAAACATTAAACAATATCAAGTAATCAATGCACGCCATATCAATGAATTTGATATGTCAGTAACCAACTGATTATACAACCTTTTCCTAAAAGGTATACATGCATTGTTCACGATCTTCATTAAACAATAGACAAAGATTCTTAATTAACTCATAAACATGCATCGTTTAGTAATACCACTTGCCATTTTAGCAACAATTGACTTAGCATGTTAGCAACATATAGCTTGGCAGTAGTAGCATGTTAAACAATAGACAACAGTATCAAGTTATGTAAGTTATTTTTTCCTCCTTAATCCTCTCCAATTCATTAAAAAGAAGAAGTTCAATTGAAAACAAGAATCGATTCAACTTAGAAGTCAATTTTGAAAGTGAGTACTTCATATAGGTTTTAATATTAAATCCACAAATCAAGAAAAACATGTGCTGCTTTTTTTTTTTTCTTTAATACTATGAAATGACTAGAGTTTCGTGACGTCTATTAGATCCAGTTTTTATTACTGTTGAGGGTAATATATGTCTTTGAGGCATATATCTCAGCAGACCAAGCGTATGCTTCGCAGATCTGAACTGCAAAGGCGTAAGCCTAGAGGTCAAAGCCATTCTTAGCAAGCCTCGAGACAATTGCATTCCCTTGCCTTGAGCTTAGAAGTGAGATCTGAGTCGAGTTTTTTTTTTTAATTCTGCAGGTTCTACTACATCCAATATGTATATTATTACATACCTTTTGCTCTGCATCATCGAGAGTGTCCTTGATGGCATCAACTTTTGAAGCAAGTCTAAGAAGAGTGCACCCACCTCCAACAACAATTCCCTCCTCGACAGCTGCCTAAACCAAAATTTGAAATTTTCAAATACAGTTCTTGATTAAATGTTAATAAGCCCAAACATATGAAAATTAGATTCGCATAGAAGATTTGAGGTACCTTGGTAGCATTTAGAGCATCTTCCACCCTCAACTTCTTTTCTTTTAATTCGGTTTCTGTTTGTGCTCCAACCTTATTTAAGTTGTCAATAAATATTTTGTTTAGTCCTTATCATTCAACAGTAGCTTGGCATATGCATATATGTTCACATGATCCCCAATCATATATCATCTATACATTTGCACAGAGCTAATAGCAAAAAAAATACTTTGCACGTGCAATGTTAGAAACGTATGTACCACATCAATAAAGGGAAAAGATTTTTATTAGATATATGCGAACATAATAGCGCAACCAGCCTAATATTAGCTTCAACTAGTATATTACAAAATAGCTTATACATGGAATATCAATAATTTTATATAAGATGGCAGCAATAAAGCAAAAATATCTTAGAAATATTGCAAAGAGTCTACATTACCAACTTAATTACAAGAAAGCAACGACGAAGGATTAACGGAAGAGAAGTTATATATGAAACCCAGCTTATATCAAAAAGATGAGCTAGGCACGCAATCTACTTAGAACAGATAACAAATTAACATTTCAATGCACCTGAATGACAGCAACTCCACCAGAGAGCTTTGCAATTCTTTCATTAAGTTTTTCTTTCTCATACTCTTGTTCGGCATTCTGAAAATTGCGCACACAGAGTACTCAAAATCTTGTTCAACACAACTTTTAAATATAAAAATAATTGGTACATATAAGGCACCTCAACTAGGTTACGAATCTGAGCAACTCTTTTGTTTACTTCTTCCTGAGTAGTACCATCACCAACAATAGTGGATGAATCTTTGGTTAGTACAACTTTTGCAGCTGTTCCTAAGACACTGCTATCTGCTTTGTCAAGGGAAAGACCAACTTCATCTCTGATAACAGTTCCTGTAGGAAGACAAGTCCAATTCATCTATGTAAGCAAACTGAAAGTTTCAAAACAATTATATACATTAGTGACACTTGATGTAGTAGAAAGGTGTATTCCAGTATCCCATGTGCAGTTCAAATTGTGAAACGTACCACTTGCTAACGATTTTATAAATATGAATACATGTGTGCGTGTGTACATGTAATGTTTTTGTGTATGTCACACTCCCCCCCCCCCCCCCCCCTCTCTCTCTTTTTTACATGCATATATATATATGTGTGTGTGTGTGTGTGTGTGTGTGTGTGTGTGTGTGTGTACATATGTATATAGGGGAGCGGCTATTTGGACATAAAAATTCGACACATATTGCAATACAAAATCTCAGCCATTAGATCACTTTGTCTTTATATGAGGGGTGTAAATCAGAGGGCAATCCAATGGTTGAGATTGTCTTCCAATTTGTATCAAATTTTTGTGTCTAAATGGGTACATAAATGGCATATGTTATTCATTCTAGTTGATATCAAATATAGTTCAAATGATACCTCCAGTGAGAATTGCAATGTCATCAAGATATTGGCTTTTTCTCTCCCCAAATCCAGGGGCTTTGAGTGCAGCAATCTTGAGTGCACCTCTAAGCTTGTTGACAACAAGTGTGGCTAGTGCTTCTTGTTCAATGTCTTCAGCAATTACAATAATGGGATAACCTCCTTTAATAGCTCCTTCCAACACACCAACCAAATCTCTTGCATTGGTGATTTTCTTGTCAACAAGAAGTAACTGACAAAAAATTTACAACGGTACATCAATGAACAAAACAAGAACAGGAAGTGCAAGGTTGTCGAGAAGCCTTTTCTCAAGGTCATCCTAGGCCCTACAATTTTATTTTATTCAAAAATAGGAAATGCAAGGTTATGCATGTACACAACAATGACCAAAATTTGCAGATCCAGAAGGCATGATCGGTAGATACAGTTGTAACACTGCATTGTTCTGTACTCTTCTAGTGTTGCAGCAAATATAGTCAAAAATTGGAATGACGCCAAATATAGCCATAATTATAACAGCATGCTTTGCCAATCAATTTGTTGCCCCAACTATATGTTGGAATAAAAGCTAGTCGTTACCAAACATTAATTTTAAAAGAGAGTTTGATATTTGCAGCTATAATGTACTTTTTTTCTCCAAAAATTAGTTACTCTTATGAGAAAATTAAGATAATCAAATACCTTGCAGTTCTCATACTCAACCGACATTTTTTCACTGTCGGTTACAAAATAAGGAGAAATGTAACCACGGTCAAATTGCATCCCCTCAACTACGTAAAGGTGATTTTCAGCACTTTTCCCCTCTTCAAGTGTAACCACGCCTTTTCTACCAACTTTACTCATAGCCTCAGCAATCATGTTCCCAATTTCATAGTTATTTCCAGCACTGACAGCTGCCACATCAGCAAGTTCACTGTCTTCAACCTACAATATTAACAATTTAACATCACTAGGGAAGAAAAAAATTAACACCAGAAACAGTAGTCGCGTTTACTGCCTGTCAGATAAGGCAAAGGCTATTTGATTAAGTGAAAAAGGGAACAAATGGTTGATATAGATAAATTATTAGGCACAATTTGCATCGTTTGTCCATCCATCTCGTATTGCTTATCCTAATTTATACAGTCTAAAAATGATATCCAACTTAAGATTCATTTGTTAACCAAATATTAGGTGGTGGTGGTGGTATAAACTAAAAACAAACAAAACTTACCTCTTTGGACATTAACTTGAGTTCAGAAACCAATGCTTTTGCAGTTTTCTCAATGCCACGAGTGATTTGAACTGGGTTGGCACCAGCTGCAACAACCTATGCAAATTATTATCTATTTAGAGATGGTTAATATCAAACAATTTCACCGTAGAACAACCTATGTAAATATTTACCTTGACACCTTCAGTGATTAAACCTTGAGCAAGAACAACAGAAGTGGTAGTACCATCTCCGGCCAAATCATTTGTCTTTGCAGCAGCCTGCCTAACTAATTTAGCACCAATGTTTTCTACAGGGTCCTCTAGCTCAACCTATAGCATAAACTTCAAATTGTATTTACCAAAATTGTGTGATTGTTATTGCTAGGCAGGCAGGATGCACAACCCCAAAATTTAACGTTGAATGTAACCAACGCAAATTAAGATACAAGCAAAATAGACCCTTCAAGGTTCAAATGCAATAATAGAAAAACAAAAGAATGAAATGACAGATGCAACATTTTAATTTGAACAAAATAACGTTTTATGCTAATTGAATTATAGTAAAGCAGAAGCATTTGATCCACCCCCCCCCCCCCCCTTTTGCTTCCCTCTTTTTTCCAAGCCAAAGTGACTAATAAATTAAAATTCTCCGTTTACATTAACAACCGATCTTTAAGGACTTTTCATGTAAATAGTAACATTATGTGCATTAAACTACAGGATAGTTTGTCGGTTCACTCATTTCCAATTTTTATTTTGCATAGTTTATACAACATAAATAAATCCATATAGGGAAAGTACATACTTGCTCATCTATTTAGAGACAAATGGTTGATTTCCCTTTTACAAGTTTCATTACAAAGAACGGTAACTGAAGTTTGAAATACAAGGATGAAATGACAGTACTTTTTTCACCAAACCAAAAAAACAATATGATTTCTCACATTCCAAATTGTATTTCCAGATTCCATTTTTTCATATAATCAAATAGCGAATAATAAATTTGAAAATATACCGACTCTCTATAACTACACTTTCATTTTTACGATTTGTTAAAATGTTTATCGCTCTCTCAAGAATGGTCAGAAACTCAATATATACATCGTTTACCTATCAATCGAATGTATTCACATCAAATATAAAATTCAAAAAAATTTAAAAGTAGATTTGACAGATCTTTTTTAAAATAAATAATATCCGTTTATTTCATTTATTCATTTAACTAACGTTATATCCTAAAAAATAACACATCAATATGTAATCCACTTATGCTAATGGAAAAAAAAAAATCCAGAATTCAAAAGATTAATTTATACTTGATACAAAAATAAAAAATAATAATTTGTAGCTCATTTATCTTAGCAGATTCACCATGCATTGCCTTAAGATCTCTGTTTGCTTTTTACAGCGCAAGACAGAATTGCACACTAGGTAACAATGTAATTAATAACAAAATGGAAAAGCCACAATTTTCCTGTTCAACAAGAAGTCGTTTAACTGGAACAGCTAATAACATGCTAACCAATACAGTGTTTGTTTTCTTACTGTGATTTTCATCACAGTAACAATCCTCAGTTCACATATGAATTTTGAGTTAAACAAGACTTACCTCCTTTGCAACCGTAACCCCATCATTAACGATTTTTGGAGATCCATACTTGCTTTCCAAAACTACATTCCTTCCCTTTGGACCAAGAGTAACTCCAACAAGATCCGCAAGCTTATTGACTCCAGTCTGTAACAGCCCAAAAAGAGAGGTGGAATGACCATATGTAGAAATATCATGTGCTGGAAAAATTAGCTAACAGATGACTTAAGTTTATGGTATACTAAAAGAACTTCAGAGGATAACATATATTGAAGTTAAAAACTCCATGTTAATAATTCAAGGATCTGATCAAGTATTTAAATAAATCTAATAAATTATTTGCATGACTCGTCTGAATTGCATATAAAAAAAGTAACATTGCATATCTACAAAACTGTAGTCATCAACGAAACTCACTTGAAGCTTTTTAATAGCAGATCCATCCTTGTTAAAATACAGCTCCTTGGCCATTGCACTGATCTTGGAATTGCATCTTTTTTTTAAATGCAAATTTTGTCTTGCACTTCCTACAGATCTTGATGATATAGATGCTAAAGAAGAAAACTGCGATGATTTCTGGGAAGAAAGACTTCTCTTCTTGTCAGCGGCAATGCTTCTGGAAGCAGCCAAAGGGCCGACTACTGACATGGAAGCTGAAGCCATAGCCTTTTAAACATAACATAAAGGCATCAGCCAATTATAGCGATTTGCATATTAGGGAAAATATAACAAATATAACAAGGACTGCTAAACGTACACACATAATTCATGTATATCTTGACAGAGATGGAGCTCGAACTGATATACGATTATCTCAAGAGTAATGATAATCATAATATGGGAAAAACAACAAACTAAAACATGAACTTATAGTTTAGGATTGATTCCAACACCAAATCTTATCTTACAATATTTTAGGATTTATGAGTTTATATGTCGATCCAACACCAAATATTATCTTACAATATTTTAGGAATGATTCCAACCCCAATTTGTTTGCGATTAATGGCTTAGTGGTTGTTGTTGTTGTATGAGTTTATATGCTAATCCACAGTAAAGTCAAAGAATGATTTTTTTTTTTCTTTCAATGTTATAAGAATCGCATTACAACCACTAACATCACATCAAAGAGATCTCTTCGTGTTATGATCTAGAATGAAAATGCCAAAATGAAATAAATTAGTCTCCGTGGTATAGATCCAAAAGAAGGAAAGCTATAGATTATATAACACTATTTCCGAGCTAAACTGAATCATATTGTACTGGAAATCAAAGTTTTTGACAACTTGTGATATCTGTTTGGCACTGCAACTATTTGTCTGGCATTGCAGTTTATCGTATTTCATTAAACTATTTAGACCCCTGCATGATCAAGTTTCAGAAAAGAAGCGCAAGCTAACTATTGGCTGCTAGCTGCCCTCTCTTTTTAAGATGCAAAGAACACATGACTGCTAGCCCATAACAGGTGGTTGTTGAAGAAAGAACCAACTGGATTAGAGACGTGATTCGCTAAGGGGAAAATTTTGAGGACCTGATTTTTTTACAAGGGAAAAAAGGCTAAAGTGCTTATGTTAACAATTATTCACCGAAATGCCCTTATAATATTTTTCCCTTAAATAATTTGATGGAAAATGAAAAGTTGAAATTTTAGATAAAAAATTAAAACCTTAGATTTAAAGTCTAAAATTTTGAAAATTTTGTTTTTTTAACAGCTTTTAGGTTTCAAAAAACAAATTTTAAACTTTACGAACAACTTCAGAAGGTTGCTTAAATATTCAAAACCTTCTAAAATTTGTCAAAGTAAAAATTAAAAATGAATTTTTATGTTATTTCTTTACAAATGGCTATTTTTTTAAATGTTTTTCTTATGAAAGTACGAATGTAATATTAATTGTGTTTCCCAAAGGAAAAGATTATTTTCATTCTGCCTATCAAATTATTAATTGTTGCCTTAAAACACAAACCCTATCCAGTTCTCTTAAGGAGTACCCTATGATAAATGTAAAAACCCAAAACCTTAGGTGGTGTTTGGTTAAAACTATATTTTATATTTTGAGTTTTCGATGTCATTTACAAAATATAAGAAGAGTTGAGGGACGGCAAATGAAATGAAATGGAGATGGAGGGGACCACGCATAGGAACGAAGAGCGATGGAATGATAAATTAATGTCATTCTTCCTTCACTTTACAAAACAATGAAAACAAATAAAGTTGTTTTCCATTTTATGCGCCAATTTTGTTTTCTAAAACGACTGTTTTTCGCGATATACATGTACCGTTGCATTTTTGTATGGACAAAAATTGAAAACTCGAAAGGGTGAACCAAACACCACCTTTCATCCATACAATTGATACATTAGGCTAATATATATTTTTGCTTAGAAAATGGCATTGTTATTGACACTCCAAATTTTGTTAAGGGAGGGCCAATTTTTCTTTTTTAAAAAAATTGTTAAGGGGAATACCAACGATGGAAATAGCCTCTTAACAAATAAATGTAATTTTACATTATTATCCATTTAGTCCCTTAACAAATAAAGGTAATTTTACCTTAACAAATATTGCAAGAGCCATAGTAATTTTTTTTTCGATTCGCATATATCGATTTTTTTAAAACCCTAAAGGATAAGCGTTTTCGGAGGAATATGATTGAACTTTTTTTTTTTTTTTTGTCGACATAAGTATGCTGAATTTTATAATTACAAAGGAAATGCACCGAAATAATTATTAATTTTCGACATATCACTGTCGAATACATACATAATTGATTACATGCTGCATTCGGTGCAGTAGTGACGAACTGCTTATTTTAATTCGGTTTCCTTTATCGAATAAGTTTTTTTTAAATCTAATTTGAAGGGGCAATCCAGGAATATTGAGTAGTATGAAATAATATATTTGTGTAGCCCCTTAACAATTTTTCAAAGAGTGCAGTGTTTTTAAAAATGACCCCCATTAACAATAGTTGGAGCGTCAATAACAACACCCTTAGAAAACTACAAACTCATTAAGCGTTAGATAGATTAGGCTCATAATAAAAAAATGAAAGATGAAAGGAATGTGTTAATGCTACAAACTACACGCTAGTATCAACTCAAAACAATGTATACTTTCTTCATCCATCCATACAATTGATATACAGTCCTAAATCAGCACAATTACCAGCATAAACCTGTATGTATCAAAATTCAGTATTAGATCCAAAATGAAATAATAGCTGGTAGCTTTACATTATACGTGTCAAATCCAACATTACAAAACGAAATAAAAGCCAGTAACTTTATGTAACCATCTGAATTTATTCATAAGAATATCACACAAAAATTTGATTCCTATGATTAAAACTACATATCACACAACCAACCAAGCCACATCCAGCGTCTATTATACCTCACGAACCAAGCTAGCGTAATTGTGCGCCTATGTTGATGACTGGCAACAGCTATAAAGATGACATGAATAGATTATACCTTGAAATGAATTAGAAAGAAGCAGGGATTTCGCTGGATAAGGTTCTTGTAGAAGATACTTCAGTTATAACCGGCGAAGTAGAGCGTAATGGACGATTGGGTACCTTATTCTAACTCGGGGGAAATCGGGGCCGTTGGATGTTTTGGATGCAATTTCGAATCGTTCTTGGAACCATCTAGAATGCCTACATGCCGGGCGGATTAACCAAGCATGCAAGGAAAGGTTTAGGAGGGATTTTCGGCTAAAGGGCCTAGTTTGTTCAGAGTAATTATTAGTTTTAAAGCCGGTAAAAAGATAAAAATTATTATTTTTAGTTATATATATAAATAATGATAAAAGGTTTATCATATAACTTAAAAAGATAAACTAATTTATATTTTTGTTGTAAAAATGTTGTTCTTAAAATTTATTACCCTAAAATAAAATGCACTTCAACATAATTCCACATATTTAAGTCGTTATAACCAAAATTAATTCTTTTTCAGCATTTTGAAAGCCAAAATTAGGTGAATAATAGGCTTAGATCATTAAAATCAAACTTAATACACAAAAACTCCTTCTCTAAAAAGAGTTAGGGTGCTACTATTCACACCCCGATTTACACTTCTGACCACCAAAACTAAAAGCACCACAAATATTTTAAATTTTCTCTATTGGTCACCGTCTAAATTAATAACCTAAAAATAGAGAGGCCACCAGCATCTTTCTCTACACGAGCGCTTCCTTCCTCACTTACATCATGCATTTATGTCTTTTGAGCGATTTGATCGAACATCTTGCATCATGTTATCACAACCATCATGTTTATCGTCCAATTTATCATTATTCAAATACTTCATCTATCAAACGACAAAAAAGTAAATGTATCAGTTTGTAAAAGAATATATATAAGTTATATGGATAAAAACCCTATAAGTCAAAACTCACATTGTCATTCTCTATTACAACGTCGTCAAATTTAATGTCTTCCAAGCTTGAAATTTACAACGAAGCGGAAAAATATCCTAAAACGCAATGGAAAACCCTAATCATTTAAAAAAAAAAAAAAAAAACTAACAACATGTTTTATAACACAATAGAATACAATAAAAGTCAAGCAATTAATACCTCTTTCTTATCTTCATCTTCCATCTCTGTTAGGCCTAAAAGAATGTTTGTTTTTGTTAGGGTTTGAAATTGTAGAGAAGTAAATGTTTTTCTTAGGAGAAGTATGGTTGTGAATAAGTGAGTGAAAGAATAATATGTGGTGGCCAGAAGAATATAAAAAATAATCATTTGTATTAAATTTAGAATGGTAGCCGGAAGTGTAAATCAGGGTGTGAATAGTAGCACCCAAAGAGTTATAGATTAGGTTCCTAAATTTTAATTACCAAGTAATTGCAAAAGATTATGCAATTATTCGGTGAATAATTGCAGAAACTTATGCAATTATATTAAAAAAATGCATAAATGTCTGCAAATTTTTCTGTGAAAAACTGCAGATATTTTCGCAATATGTTTAATGAATAATTGCGAAAAGTTCAACAATTTATTTAGCGAATAATTGCAAAAGTTCGGCAATTTTTCGTTGGATAATTGCAAAATTTTCCGCAACTTTTGGATATAATTACATAAAAATCTGCAACTATTCGCTGAATAATCGCATAAATTTATACAATTATTAACTTAATTCTAGGGATCTAATTTACAAATGTTTTTTGAAAAGGACATCTTGACTATTTTGAAACCTAATAGGGACTTCAGTCAAACTGTCCCAAAATTAATTCATTTTCAGTCTTAGTAAGTCAAAACATAATTTATATAAGTCGATCCAAATGAGACATACATAAGTCTATTATGCCATAAGAGCGTTACGGCACTCGCTTCGCACAAGATTTTTTTTTTTTTTTGGTAAATTGTTTATGTAACATAAGAGCTACGAAGCGTGCTTTGCACATAATGAGACACACGCTTCGTATATATTTTTTCTTTTAAAATTATATGTATTTAACATATTTAAGAGAAATGATTTTTATAAATATTTAGCTATGTTTTTTATTAAGATCATGTGTCGTTAGAGTGTTATGGAACACTATAAAACCGGTCGGCTATGCCACAAAAAAAAAAAAAAAAAAAAAATCATGTGTCATTAGTTTGAATTTTGATTTCGTAGTTTCAACATTTTTTTTATTGGTGTGAATTTTTGTCTTTGTTATTAAATGTATATGAAGTCTACTTGAAAGATTCTATTTATAAGTGAGATTAAGTTTGACAATACATGTGAAAAAACATTTTGAATTTGTAAAAAATATATTTGTTAGATCCTAATTTTTTAGCACTGTTGACATTTGTAAAGATTAATGCTCTTTTATTTAAATGTTATTTTTTAGGATGATAATCGTTAAAAAGACAGTATATGTAAGGCAACTTTGGAAGTTCATGGTCAGACCAAAAGTTTGCGCTTTTAAGGCAACTATTAATACAAATACAAGATAAACGAAATTAGGATCCAAGAATAAGTCTCTTATTCCCACTCCCGCAAATGTGCATCTCAACTTGCTCCACACCAGCAAAACGAAAACCCACATTGGTCAGTTGTGTTATCATACTTCTAGTGTTGTAACTACCCAGTATCGAGTAATATCCACATCTCCAATTACCAACGTTCTCTAAACTAAATAGTAACTATCGACATGTTCAACTGCTCATTCGCAAATAATGCATATCCGCACATCTATTTCTTACCGATTGCAGCATGTAACCGGTAACAGATCGTTCTTTTTGTAAATAGAAATTGGGTCGTCCCCCATATATGAATTTTTCTTTGAACCATGACAAAACTCTTAATCAACTTAACCATGTAGTTTCAATTACATCCAGTTTAGTTCAGGCTGAAGATGTAATTCGATTATCAAATCGGTATATAGAATTGATGGTGAAAACTAAAACTCCATTAAAGTTATATAATCCCATAAAGTGGTTATCTGAAATTATATGACCTAGGAAACATGATCACTTCTAATCTTCCTTCATGAGCCTGATAGCATAACTCTTATAGCAACTCCTTGATTTGGAGAATAAACAAACCATGTAAGACTATCAACAATCTGAAACATGTCTCTAAATCCTAATTTCCAACCTCATGAACGGGTGCATATGAACTTGTAAACCAGTATTAGAAAAAGTCGAGATAGTAGTTTAAAGTCTTTAATTCATGTATGTTCGTCTTCGAAAACCAAGGAATTCAACGTTGCTATTAACATTAGCAAAACCAAAATCTAGATTGAAGCTCAATGGATTGTCTAATTGAGTAATCAACCAAATCTTATTATTTAAAACCAGTAACAAAATTCTTATGCTACGAAAAACGATCAGAAGCGACAATAGTGCTAAATCAGGTCAAATTGTATGACAGTTTTCAGTATGTCAATGCGTAATAAAGATGACTTTGTCCATTTTGAAGGTATAATATAATATTTTAGAAAAACTAATGACTATTGGCTTGACAATCCATTTATAATATATGAATTTCACATAATTGATCGTGTTTGAATCAAATGCACTTAAAAACAAACAAATAATCATTAAAAACTTATCATTTTTGATCGATGTCTTCCATCAAAAGACATTAATATAAATAATGAAATGCAGATACCACGTAACTATGTCATTAATGCACGTATAATGAAACCATTTTGACATGATTTTGAGTTCTAAATAATGTAATACCCTTTGATTTACCTGAAGTCTATGTTGTAGGGTTGATGCATACTTTACGGATATATTATAAATTATTCATTCGATGACATTTAGTTTATAATAATGTTAAAAAAATACAATGTAAAACATATTTGTTTTATCCTAATTTTGTTATGAAAAGTTCTCTACCTTTAAAAATGGAATGACTACCAATTTATTGATTCATTATGAGCCTTTGATATGCTGATGTATTGGTAACAATGGTGGTATGTAATTTAGCTTACTAGTAAAAGAAAAGTATGGTAATAACATTTGCAAATTGATAATGTGATTTTAATTATAGTAGCCTTATAAGTACGCTTGGTTATAGTCATTCATCTTTATTAAATGAATCAAAACCACTCAGTATAAATAATTATGGTTAGCTAGCCTAGAACAACTAAACACAATAATCGCAAGACCAATGGATTGTAGTTACCTAAAATCAAGGGTGTAACACCCCAAAAAATTATTAGCAGTAAGATTAATTAATAAGTGAATTAAATAAGAAATAAACTTATAAATATATCCAAATTTGGCTATGGAAATTTCACCGTTGAGTCTGTGGTGATTTTCTAGACAATTTTCATGTATAACTTATTTTATTCCGGGCTAAGACGGAGAAGTTATGAGAGAAATAAGTAGATATAAATTCATAAGTTCAAAAAAATAAGTATAAGAGCTGGAAAAAATATATAATACGTGTCAGGCCGACAGCCCCCGGGTCGGTCGACCGTGGCGGTCGATCGCCCTAAACATCGGTTGTTCATAACACGTAGTTCTTGGCCAGTTTTCCGGCCAAGTACATAATGAACGAAAATTATTTTTGGAGAGAGATTCAAACTTAATTAACTGACTTAAAACAAAGGCTGAGATTTAATCTAAAGGTTAGACAAAAGGTCTAATTTACACCTAAAATTTATTTAAGACCAGATTTGAACCTAGAGGTAAATCTAAAGGCTAGGATTTAGGTTGTGACCGGACATCATCAAATTAGATATAACTGAATTCAATAATCCAATATCATAAATTAACCTATAAATTATAGCCTAGGCCTAACCCTTTCGTTCCACACATTCTCTTCTTCCTCCATGTCCAAGTTTCCCTCTGAATTCTAGAGGTTGGAATAAAAATAAATATCTTCGAGAGGAAGAAGAATTATTTTTTTTATATTTTAAGAAGACCCTAAGAGAAGGATGATCAATAAAGGCTAAAGGACTACAGCTTAGGATCGGAAAGTACTACAAATTTTAGAATTAGGAAGATTAAATATTTAGGCTTAAAAGTGGATCTATTTTACATTTCAATTTACAGTTGTATTTATAATTTACATTTCATTTATATATATTAAAAAGTTTATTTATTTTGCAATTTTAGAATTGAGGAATTTCTTTTAAAGGACAAACTTATCAATTTTTTTAGCCAAAAGTATACAAAGTTTTGAAATTGGTGAGAAGGGCAAAATTTAGGCACAGGAAAAAATTGTGAAGGACAAAAAGACCAAAAAAATTACCCAAAAGGACAAGGGGTAAAAAACTTGCTCAAAAGGACAAATTTTAGTGCAAAGTGGAAAAACATGGGACCCCCCTGAATTCCACCATTTGCACTAAAACTTGTCCTTTTGGGCAAACTTTTGGGCTCTTGTCCTTTTGGGCAAGTTTTTGGGTGAGTTTGTCCTTGTGGAAAAAATCCCCATTTAGGCAAATGGAATTCAGGGGGCCCACTCCCATTTTCACTTTTACCCTACAACTTGTCCTACTCCCCAATTTTAAAACTTGTCATACTTTTGGCCAAAATTTTTGCTAACTTTATCCTTCTCCCTATTTTCCACTTTAGAATTAGATATAACTTTGTATCCATATATTTACGTGAAAATAGTAGAAAAAGGAGAAATCTTACATAAATATGGATTTAATAAGAGATGCAGATTAATTAGAAAAGATTGGTTAATTCTTGAATATAGATGTAATCATCGTAAATTTAAAAGTAGAAAAATGACTATTATAAGTGTAACAACCTACGTAGAACGGGCCTAAGTTTTAACCCAGAAAATGCCCATCGGAATTTAGAGCCGCTCTAAATTGGTTCTTGGTTTCCATAAGAAATAAACTAACAGAGCCAAACAATAACAAAATCAGATCTCACAGCTAAAGGAACAAAGCATAATAATAATAATAATAATAAAATAGATGTACCATATCATAAAATCACTAAAATGTCAAACTACATCAATACCATAATGTCATATGTATAAAGTCAAAGGTACATTAAAATATTAAATGTCATTAAATAGCGAACAAGATAGTAGCCATCATCGCCAAGCCCGTCATCCATCAGCATAATCCTCAAGGCTACCTCACCTAACTGTATTGTTAATGAGAGAGGGGTCAGAACAATAGTTCTGGTGAATAAAATCTTTTAAGTTTAAAACAATTTTTCCTATACTTGGGTAGATAGAACCATAAAAGGTATGTCTAAGCGATAACACACATTTATACGCATATTTGTCTACCAATATGTATATAGAGGAAAGAGGTGAACTGTAACATCCTTAATTTTTGAAAGGCATTATTCAATAATTTAATTGGGTGATTAACTGGAACTTTAGACCCTCACATATATATATAGCATATCTCCCATATTTTTTTCATTACATTCTCTTCTAAAAGCATAAGAAAACTAAAAGTGGTCGACCCTTAAAGATAAGAGAAGAAGAAAGAGAAAACTAGAAAACTTAGAGTTTGGAACTTCATCAACAAATATCATCACCTCTCCGAACAAGGTGAATATTATTCTCTTCCCATTGAAGTTTCGGTCATTTGGTTTTAGCCGAAACATGTGTTGTTGTTCATGGTTAATTTCATGTTACGTGAATGTTTTGTGATACTTGTGATTGGTTTCATGGGTATGATTGAATGCATGAAAATGAATAGGTTCATATGACAAAACCTATAGTTAGACATCTTCGATTGCCATGAAATTTTGATATGATGTTTGTTATATGATTTTGGAGATAATTTTTGGATTTCATGATTTTTCATTATTGTATGAATTTTTTAAGATTGAATTGCTTTGGAAATGCTTAAATATTGATTAAAATATATGTATAAATATTTTATACATGCATGGTTGGTACACAGGTACCATAAAAAGATTGTATACGATAGTATTTTAAATTTATAAACCAATGAGATTTTGACAAATATGGTGGAGTGGATATAAAGTAGCATTTTATAAATAAGTCAAATTTGCCTGTATTTGCTGTCAGTTCCACAACCTATGCGGAAGCACCTTCCTACAAGATCGAAACCATCCTTCGGTAGTGCTAGATGCTAGAAATATATCAAGTATGGTATATGAAGCATTCAAGGCTTCTGCCTCTAACATTTCAGTTTTGGTACTGATTCCGATACTTATAAATATTTTGGTTTTCAAAGTTAGCTACTTCACAAGAGGCTCTCGCCATGACTCTTTCAGGTAGATCGAAAGGGATTCTTTTTCGTAAGCAAAGTGATTTATAAAGAAAATATTTTGAAAAGTGAATCCAAAAAGAGTAAGAGCTTTACGCCTTTAGGTCTTTCGTTGGAATCGGAAGAGGCTTCCTACCGAAGCCTATGCTTGTGAAAACCTTGAAGTCATTGCCTACGATGACATGGCTTTATAAACTTATTTTCTATAAATTACTTCCATTGGCACAGATGGGGTTAGTTAGAAATTTTTCTAAAACCAAATGTTTTGAGGTTTTGTCTCTTTGGGCATCGGTAGTGACGTCAAGGAGAATTTCATTAAATTATTTTCTGGAATGGAATAGAGCATCTGCCTCTATTGCCTACCGTCATTTGTGTGACGATAGGCACTGATTATTGATTGTTATGTGACGATGGAGGGGTTGCCCCTTTTGGATTAGCTTGTCGTCATTTGTGTGACGATAGACATTGAGCATTGATTGTTATTAGTTGCCAAAAAGGTAGTCTCTTTCAAAATAAATTGAATATGGCTTCAGCACCTATGAGGGAGCTAAGAGGATTGGGGACGACACAGGCGTCACACCCATTAAAGTTTAAATTGAACATTGATTGAACCCATTGAAAATCTTACGTTGTTAGTTGTCAACCACTGTTTAAGACATTGCATATGTGTGAAACCCGAGAAAGGTATAATAGACGGGGAAAAATGGGGAAACACCCATTAAATTAAAATACGAATATTGGTGCCTAAGCCTGTTGCTTTGCGCAGTTCAAGGGACTTAAGTTTGAGGTTTCAGTTTCGTGTAAGTGAGCGGTTACTCTGCGAAGCACAAGAGGTTAAACCGAAAAGGCTCGTTGCTTCATGTAGTTCGAGGGATTTAAGGATATACCTTCGGTCCCGTTGTTAGTGGGGGATTACCTTGTGAAGCATGAGAGGTAAATTGAAAGGAAGAATATCATTGCTTTGCGCAGTTTGGAAATTGTAATAAGAAAGTGGCTCTGTTGCTCCACACAGTTCGAAAGTCAAAGGAATGCGAAGGGAAATGGTTTCATAAATAGTGGGATTTGACCCCACGAAGCACAAATTGAACCACGGATAAAATGTAGAAATTGTTAAGATGGGTAGTCAGTATAATGGAAGGATGGGAAATTCAGTGAAACATAGAAACCGTTAAGACAGGTATGCAGTGTAACAAAGGGATGGGGAATCCTTTGGGTGTAGCATATTATATTGATATTTGTTTTATGATTATACTAACCATTGTAGTGCAGGGGCACAGGGTTAACATTGCTTCGTAGAATGGTTCCAACAAGAGGGAAACGTGTTCTGTAATGCGACGTGGTCTCGTCAGACATTTTTAGTGTTAGGTAAAAATTGATTACTCACACCAGTTTTTTTGACTGACAGACAATTTTTGCTTCCCCCTTAAGCTCTTGGGTACTCAATTGAGTAGGGCGAATGTTAAAGTTTTTCAGGTACCTTTTCGTATAAGCTTCCGAAGGCGAGCATGAGGCTATAACTAATAGGAGTTCTGCTATGTTCTGTTTTATTATGTTCCATTGTATATTTTGATGTATGTATCGGCATGTTTTGACTGCCATTACTCATATACTCTGATCAACCGAGAGGGCATCATCATATGTCGCTCTCGGAGTATATTATGTAATAATTTATATTTTCCTTGAATGGATATTGCGAAGGGATGCATGAATGAATATTGATATCAATGAATGTTTGTAAAATTTTCATACTTTTGTTATGATTAATGTTATGGTTTACTAACATTCAATTTGTGACGACCCGCCCCGCACCAGCTGACATTTCCAATGAAATTACGATGTGCCAATGTCCAACCAGCACGGGACGGTCGTCAAAGAAAGGAAAGAAGGAAATTTGAACTAATAAGGAACCTGTAGTATATCTCACAGCGCATGGAATAAAATATAATAATAACATAACTTGACATAAAACAGGCGAGACAGTGCATAAGCTGAAAACTTAAACCATCGTAGCAGCGGAAAATCCAAAATTACAGCTTATTTCCACATCGTCTTTATTACAACTTCTAAAACTGTCACTAAAGCAAAATAAGAAAGGTACACTACTAATGCCCAAAGTAGTGACCAGCAGCGACACAGGGAGAATATATGTATAAATGGTACGTGTAAGCCTCCTGCTCGTCTCCGGACATCTACTCGTGCATATCCACCTGACCTGTCTCTAGTCTGCTCGTTTAGGAGCACCCAGAGTAATAAGAAGAGACATAAAACTCTGGGTCAGACAAAAGTCTGGTATGAGCGATAAGCAACAAAACAGAACAATAACAGGTATAATCCAATCATACCTGAACCTGGACCTGCAACCAAAGAGTTAGCACAACAAGATGTACAGTACTCTAAGGTAACACTAACATAAAGTGTAAAAGTAATGGGGGTGGGGGTAATGATGATAACAAACACCAAACATAGCAATCGTCCTCACATCTCTCACTCAGTGCGTAAAGCAAACGATATCCACCACTTTGATCACCTAATTCTTTGCTACGATCACTCTGACCCATGGAGTCATAACGGCTTCACTGCACTGATCCATAGCCACTAATCCGTCTCCCAGTGGTGAGTCAAAGCTATAGGCATCGATAACCCCTTAGCACACGTCCCGCAGCAAAGTCCAATCATGAAGTTAACTCGTCGGTTCCCAACTAGATCCTAAGTTCTACTTCCTATTTGGACTACCTTTACATCTCGGGTTTTGGTCACCATCCCTTTCGCACTTCATTTTCCTCTCAGTTTGTTCGCTGTCCAAGCTCGAAGATCGGATCGTGGATCCTGCTCGTGGACCCCCTTCCTGGTTAGCTCGTGGGTCCTCCTCTTAGCACAGTTCGTGGTCCCCATCTTCGACTCGTAGGTCATGTTCCAGTTCGTGACCTCCCTTCCTCGACTGGATCGTGGCTCTCCACTCGTGGTTCCTGGTCGTGATGGTGGGCTCAGGTCGTGGCAACACTTCCCTGGTGGCTCGTGGGTGGTGCACCAAACTCCAGTTCATGGTCAAACCTCAAGGCTATCGACTCGTGATGATGCTCCTAGGTCAGATCATGGGGGTTGCACCAGCTCGTGGCATAGGCGGTTCGTGAAGGGTGGTCCGATTCGTGATGGGGGTGTGCTCTACGATCAGGTCGGGTCGTGGCATGTGCTTCACGAACGGGTCGGTTCGGGTAGGGGTGATCCGATTCGGTTTGGCTCCTGCATATTTTTCCTACAACTTCCAGCAATTGTTTTTACGCCATACGATGGCGTTTTCGACTATTCTAACTGTTCTAAACAATTAAAAAACATTCTAAACAGTCATAGCAACATGTATAGTCATCCACAAACACCAAAATAATAAATAATCATGATAATATAGATCAAACATATCCAAGAACCCATGTTTTCCCCTAATCATGTTTAAGCATAACTAATGATAGGGTTAGCAAAACTTAACCAAATTAACCCAAATTTCTAACAGAGGCCTAAAACAATATTTTAGAGTTTTTCAATTTTTCCCAGATTTTTCTGAGCCATGATTTCGCTAATTATCACTAATCACCCTTAATTAGCCGTAATTAGTGAAAAACAATGCAAATCACTCACCTTGTCCACAAATTAATCTTAGATCTGAACTTTGCTACTGTTATAGGTTGAATTCCAATGCTTATCAGCAACCCCAACTCTGATTTGCCACTAGACTTTCTTGATTTGGTGTAGATTAAGCTAATACGCGATTGAACGGTGATTTGGGATGAATTTAGAAAGTGGAGGCCATTGTTAGGGTTGAAGAGAGGTAAGTGGCGGCTGGAAAATGACAAAGAAAAGGTTTTTCTAACCCTAATCAGCCCTCATATAGCTCTAATCCCGAAATCCCCCAATGGGCCTAGCTGCTAATCACCCGGTTAAGCCCAATTAAGCTGTTTTTTGCCTTCCAAACCTTATTTCAGTCATATCTCCCAAACGGTAAGTCTGTTTTTCACATGTGACCACTCTACGGAAAGGTAAACCATCACCCGGATCTAATGGAAGTGGTTTCAGGTCAAAACTACTTACCAATCAAAAGTTATGGCCAAAACAAGATCAAGTAGGGGGAAAACGGTCATTTAAAATGGCAAAAATCATGAACATGGGAAATGACTCCAATAGTCGTCTCCCAAAGTTACATGACCATACGAATTCGTATGTGAAAGAAATAAATATTCTACGATCCTTCGATGCGTAGAATGCGGGTCGTTACACAATTTTTCTATCACCGAAAGTTAAAACTAGAGATGACTGCATCATGTGTAGTGTTTTGCTTCTGGCCTTAGAGAACAGAGTGCTACAATTTGGTATCAGAGCATAGGTTTATGTAAACTTAAATAATCCTTTCTTTACAAGATTTTCAAACCAAAACCTAAAGGTCATAGGAAATACTAAGGTTGGGATAATGAAACTATGATGTATTTGTATTTTATTATATACATATGCATATAACCCTTATCCTTAGGATCACCCTTTGGTATCTTACTAAAGTTTGTCTACAGAAAAAAGTAAGATATGGAGAGAAGCAGTGCAAGGCTAAATATCGATGATGGACGCACTATAACCGATGGAGAGAAGGAGCGAGAATCAAGGTGTCGCTACTCCACCGGTTGATACGGGGAAATTGTTCTAAAAGTTCATTTAGATGTTGCGTGCTGAAGTTGTTGTTGGTCCTAAAGGAACTAATCCGGAAGCATAAGTGGGCAACAACTATGCAAAATTTAGTAGGGACCATTCCATCGTAGGAGGCAAAATCGTTTCTTGGAATGTAGGATGCCACTGCCATTGATACCCAGTTGCTTCATTGTGAAAGAATCTTTAAAGACTTAGGCCTCGTGTATGAGAAAAATAGAAGGTTGGCATCTAGATAGCTGCATGGAAATACATTGCATTGTGGAACAGTGTTACTGTTACGACATCGGAGGAAGAAATCACTTAGGAAGACTTTCGAAGGAGGATTAGGGCAAGATTTGTACTGGAAGATGCCCAGTCCGTGATGTTGAGAATGTTTTGTTGATTTACATCAAGGGGATTTGACAGTTGTTGAGTATGCTGCTAATTTTAATAAATTGTCTTGCTATGCTCGAAGGACAATTGACACTATTGTATTGAGGAATGAGAAGCTAATTTAATTGGCTTTGATTTGAGATTGTGAAAGCAATGATGCCTCATTTGCGAGACCATAGTGATGTTGTTGTTGAGATGGCTATCCGAAACGAAGAGATGCTTGAAGGGTTTGAGAGACCTAGTGAAAGCCAGAACTTTCAAGGGAGAAAAAGGAAATTCTCCAAAGGAAAGAAAGCTCAAGAGGGAGGAAAGCCGAAAAAGAATAAAGTGGAAGTGGTTTGCTTTAAGTGCCACCGGAAGGGTCATTACTCGATCGAGTATATGGAACCATTCCCAAGGTCACTGTTGGGAGGCAGAATATTCGATGATTCAATTGTTACCAGCTGGGACAATATAAGAACGAGTATCCGGAAGCATCGAAAGGGAAAGTGCTTGCTATGGATCCTCCGTCTTTTAGACCAACAACTATCGAGAAAGGAAAAAAATGTTGGTAAGTACGCTTTTGTTTCGTAGCATATCTGTTAAAGTTTTGTTTGACACTGGTGCATCCTATTCCTTTATCTCTTGATGTGTGGTAGATAAGTTGTTTTAAGAACCATTATACCCTGTTACTTCCTCTAGAGCTAATCCTATAGGAGTCTATGTGACTCTTGGGCTGAGACGTGATAACCTATAAATTATATTGCTAGGTTTCACCTTTGTTTGTAGCTTGTATGTTTTTGATTTTGATGGTTTCAACATTATTTTACGAACGGACTGGTTGAATCATTATGATGCTAGATTTTTTTGTTGAAGTATGGAAGTGTCATTGAGACATACCGATAGCACCAATGGGGTTGTGTTTTGGGCGAAAGGGTTGGTTCCGCAGATATCTCATCGTTACGTGTTATGTAATTGGATGAAGTATTAAGGATGTGGATTAAGGAACTTAATGCATAATTAACACTATAAGGGTGAATAGTGTTAATAAGAAATTTATAGAAAGCTTTAACTAACTTGAACTACTATATGAATTACACAATGATTATCACATCAAAAAATTTCACAAACACAGAAACAATCACAGACACAGATACAAGTAAATATAAAATGCAAAAAAGGAAAGAACACACCGGATTTTATACTAGTTCGGATTACTCCTACGTCTGGTCCCACGCAATGTTGGATTGCACAGAGTTATATTAATACTAGTATCAATCTTACAACACCCTTGATTTCATGGGTACAAGGTTAGCACAGATTCCACCACCCTTGATTTCACGGCTATAAGGTTCACACCGCTCCATTTCCTTGATTTCCGGGCTACAAGAAACACACCCTGTTCCAAACAATTCCCAAATGATTACAATAGCCCTAGAACTCTTCAATAGCACTTCCAATTATAGCGTATTTGATAAAGATTGATAAAAGAAGAAGTTTGATATAATTTGAGTAGAAATCGACAGAGTATAAGTGTAGAAATCAATAAACTAAAGTATGATAATGGTGGTAAGAGAAGAGATGAAGAAGGAGATGAAAAAGTTATAAAAAATCAAAATTAACCCCTATTTATAGTGTTTGAAAGGTTGCAACGTTTCTGAAGCGTTTCAAAATATGAAAAGACACTTCCTTTGAAATTTGAAAAAATTGACAGTTATATGTAGACATGTCGAAATATGTATGTCGACGTATGCTTATTATTTTGATTTTTTAAAATCATTTTTCAAATGTTTAAATCAATATAAATATTCTGGAAATTCTTGAGTCAAAACTAATGTTTCAAAATGAATTTTCTAAAGTGTAAAAACATATAAAAATATAGTAATATATAATATAAACATATATTATAAAAACTTTATAAACTATATATGTATATTTGAAATCATAAGTAAAAACTTAATAATTTGAAATCATTTAGAAACGGAGTTTGAAAATAATTTTGAATTCAATTTGAAAAGGAATTTGAAAACAGAATTTGAAAGTGTTAACCGAAGTTTTACATATAAACTAGACTCTATTACTTTTATAATCTTGAGCACTTGAAATCTTGATACTCATGAGTCTTGAATTCCTTGATATGTTGAATCTCTAATACTGTATAGTCTTCAGTATTTGTGTCCTGCATATATATCTTGCATAAACATATATATTCTGGACAAGGATGTTAGTATATATTTTATAATCAATAATGTAATTAATTGAAACAAGGTTGTTGTCATCAAAATTCCATTCTCCAACCATCTCCCCCTTTTTGATGATGACAAACTTGGTTTATAAAATATTCATACCTGATATTACCTGTTGATCTGACTCCTTGATTACTCCCCTTTTCACCATGAATTCCTTCTAACTCCCCCTTAAACTATGCCTATTTTAACTATATCTATTTTATAATTTCTCCCCCTTTGTCATTATCAAAAACTATACTAAATTGTATTCCCCCCTAAATCTATGCTATAAATGATTGTAGTGATTATATCTAAATATAACTCCCTCTAAATCTATAACTCTCCCTAAATTTAAATCTAAAAATCTACAATTCCCTCTAAACTTATGGCTATACTATTGTAATTTTACTAAGTAAACTAAACAGGAGTATAATCAAACATTGTATAAACTAAATAAGCAATTCAAACAATCTAAACCAAAGCAAAAATATATGTCAATTTGAAAACACTTCTTGAAATTTCAACTAATCCTAGAAACTATAAAGCTCCCCCTTAATCTAATACTAGAAAAGATGTATGTAATAAATGTGAAAAAAATAGTTATATTATTTAACCTTACATGTGTATAAGTATATTTCAAGCTTATCAACATATCAAATCCAACCAGGTCAAACAAATCAGTCAAGCCAAACAAGTCAAAAAAATTAATTAAGCCAAACAAGTCAAACAAATCAATCAAATCAAAGTAAATATGTTATGTGTTTAATTAATAATCCTATATATTTCTAAGACAATAATTCCCCATACAGTATACTTATTATGTAAGAAGTTAAAAGTTAATATGTAATGCAGTGTGTGCAGTATGTTGGTTATAATATAGTATGAAATGTTTGTCATGTGCAAAGCAATATGAAATGATATATTAAATGAAATGCAACTTATGATGTGAATGATCTTAATTTGAAATGCACTGTAATTTATAATAATGATGTATGATATGAAATAAGATGTGTAATGATAATATGCAGAATGATTTGGTGATGATATCTATTTTGGTAAAAGATATTCAAAGTACTATCTAACTATTATGCATATACATATATATTATAAACTATTTCAATCAAACAAAGGTAATATACATTAATTTCTTGACTTAGGTTAATGATATTAATGAAAGGGATTGAAAAAATAGTAAAGATAAGAGTTTAATGGTAATTAAAAATATACTCATGATAGGTAGTAAAATATACAGAATAATTCTATGAGAAATATGGAGTTAAATAATCTTAGTAGAGTGCTTCGTAAAAAACTGAGGATCCTTTTAAAGAGAATATAAAATTGTATCATATGAAGTAAATTATTTTGATATAAACATATATTCATAATTGTATGTATAAAAACTAATTAAGAGAACTTAAAATTTAATTTATTATGAGACATACATCAATCTTTTGATACAAATAAATTTTTAATTTAAACTAAGAAATCAAAACATATTAATTTGTTAAAGATCCATTTATATGTTAAAAGTTTAAAAAAAATCTATAACAAAATTATTTTTGATGAAATATGGTAATATACTATAAAACTATAACTTATTATATTTTAAACAAATTTAAGACATAATATACATATATATATATATATATATATATATATATATTTGTATACATTATACCAAAATATTAAGTTTAGTCTGTTAGGGACTGCGGAATGGATCGTTCAGACAAAGCAAACACTAGAGGGGGGGGGGGGAATAGTGTTTATAAGAATTTAAACAAAACAAAAATCTAAAGTGAACTACATGATGAATCAAACAACACAAATACAATCACAGACACAGATTCAAACACAGAAGCAAAATAAACAGAAAAGGAAAGAACACACCGGATTTTATACTGGTTTGGATCACTCCTACGTCCAGTCCCGCACAACGCTGGATTGTGCAAAGTTTTATTACAATTTCCAATAGTCAAATACAACCTCCTTGATTTCACGGCTCAACAAGGAGACACCGACTCCTATCCCTTGATTTCACGGCTCAACAAGGGCACTATTCCTTGATTTCACAGCTATAAGGATACACCAATTACTCTTTGACTTACAAACAGGGTTTATTCAACCCAAGCAATCACAAAACAACCCTATAACTCTTCAATAGCACCTGATTCAAAGAGTGGAGAGTGTAGAGAGAAGAAGTTTGATCAATTCAGAAGTGAATTCGGCAGAGCATAAGTATAAAAACCATAAAAATGATTAAAAATAATGGAGGAATGAAAGAGGATGAAGTTGGAGAAGAAGATATGCTGAAAAATTCGGTTTTAACCTCTTTTTATAGAGTATGAAGGGTTGCAACGGTTCTAAAGCGTTTCAAATAGTGAAAAGACACTTCCCTTCAAAATTAGAAAAATAGCTGTTACGACATACATATTTTGCTATGTCGACATAGTCATGTGTAATTTTCATTTTCAAAGAATTTTTCAAGTATTAATTTTGGAAATTCTTGAGTAAAAATTCCAATGTTGTAAATCAATGTTATACGATAGAAAAACATATAAAAACATATAAAAACATATTTTTAAACTATATAAATATATTTATAAAATCATAAGGTTTTAAACTATATAAAATATAAATAAAGTATATATATATGAAAATTTTAGTTTGAAAAACAAAGAAGAATAAAAATAGAAACAAATATAAAAACAAAATAAAGAAGATTGAGGAAAAAACAAAATAGAGAGGATTGAGGAAAGAATTGAAAATCAGAATTTGAATTTGAATTTGGATTTGAAACTGGAGTGCTATTTAGAGTCTTACAAAAATATAGACTCTATAAATATATTATTCTTGAACTCTTGAAATCTTGAAATCTTGATTACTCATGAGTCTTGAATCTACTCTGAATTCTGAATCTCTAAAAGCTCTTAAACTGTACAGTCTTCAGTATTAATTCCTGTATACAAATCCTGCATATATATATATATATATTCTAGATAAAGACGTTAGTATATATTTTATAATTAGTGATAATTGAAATAAGGTTGTTGTCATCAAAACTCCATTCTCCAACAATCTCCCCCTTTTTGATGATGACAACCTTAGTTTATAAAATATCATACCTGTATATACCTGTTTGATGATGATCCTCTTATACTACCCCTATCTATAAGAATTCTATAAAACTATGAATATATTTTATAATTTCTCCCCTTTGGTATTATCAAAAAGAAAGATAAAAGATACTTCCCCTAAGTTATACAACTCTAGAATCTAAGTAATATTCCTAAAAATACTCTGAATACAACATAAGTAACTATCCCTAATAAAAATACTCCCCCTTAATTTATTAACTTTTTCTAAGTAGAATACACTCTTAATCTATTTAAACTAAAAAGAATAATACTTAATATGACGATTTAACACAAACCAACTCAAGTATCATTATTACATATGTTTGTCTATTATATACAAACCAATCCAAACTAAATCATACCATATGTCTTAATATGTACAAGTTTCAAACAATCTAATTCACACCACACAATATGTTTTTAGAATAATTAAACAAATCAATCAAATTGTACCAAACAACTAAATGTCTCTTGGAACTTAAACCCATTCGTCTTGTCCAGTAATTGGATTCTTCTGGATATCTTTCCACTCTTCTTCAATGTTATGTGATGTTTGGTTGTTTTCATTTCCGGAATGAGAAGAAATATCCCAACGAATTATATAAAAATGTTTCTCTTGATGTTTAACCATCCTCATTTGGATTAACTCTAGTTTGCATTGATTACGTAGTACTATGGAGAGAGTTTTCTTGAAAGAATTCAAAGAATCATTAAGATTCTCACTAATATTATGAATAGGATTTTCCATAGAATTGATGAGAAATGATTAAGGAAGAAAGAGTAATGAAATAATGAAGTTTTTTGGGAGAAATAGACTTAAATAGGTTCTAGAATTCGTTGAATTTTGAATGGACATGAGTAATTATTTAATTTTAAAATTTGAAAAGATTTGAATTTTTTTGTTATATGTCGACATACATGTTTTGTTATGTCGATATACTATAGTATGTCTTTTGAAATTTTTGAATTTTTGAAATCTTTTGAACTCTTGTAATATTATAATATGTTTTATGATTTTAAAAAAGAAATAAAACTCCATTCATTACTTAATAGAAAGTAAATACATCCAACTAAACAAGACACACTTAAATACGAGATTCGAAAGCAAATAAAAGGAAATATATAAAGATAGATTAAACTAGATGGCCTAGTTTTCGGATGATGATGAGGAAGATGAACTTCCAAGCTTTCTTCCTATCTTGACCATGAATTTGGATAATTTGGAAAGCTTTTTGTTAACCTTCTTGTTAAGCTTCTTTTGATTTTTGACGATTTTTGTTTGATTTTGAATAATCGTGTCTTTGAGGTTACGGTTTGAGGTTGGATACTCGATGCTTTCCACAGAAGTCTCTTCTTCTTCGACTTCCATTGGGTCTTGCTCTTGTTGTAATCGAGCTTATTTGGCCACATATGTCTCACAAGGTTTGAAAGTGAGAGGAATTTGCATGAGATGAATGTTTGATGCGTCAAACACTTTTCTAGGGACAAATTCTTCTCCATGAAGATCAACTCCAAAGTATTTGAAAATGCGAGTGAGATAAACACTATAGTAGAGAGTGTTTTCTCTTGAAGATACATCTATGGGCTTAAATCCATTTAGAATCATATCGGCCCAATTGATAAGGTAATTACCCATAATGGCAAAGAGAGCCTTTTGGACTTTAAGAGTTGGATTGTTGTAATTTCCGGAACGGGGAGTGATGGTGTGTTGAAGGAGGAGGTTGACAATTCTTGTTTTTGGATGAAAGAAACGATTTTTGAAATCCTTTGGAGCACCATCTTCGAAGATATCGTGATAGGTTTCCAAATCGGTTTCATCGATAGCGAAAGTTGAGAAATCCGTGCCCTCGCTTCTACAATTTAGAATTTCTCCTAAAAGATCGGCGTCGAGAACAATTTGAGTTCCCTTGACACTACTCCAAATTTGGTTTTCGTTGCCTTGATAAAATCCGCAGTTGAGATTTGCGTAGAACATCTTCACGAGTCTGGGATAACATACTTCGTCGTTGTCACGAAAGTCAATTAGACTCAAGATTTCGTTGTGTTAGAAGAGAGAGACGAGATCATAAGATGGAAAGTCGCTAAAGATGGCGAAAGGACCCGTGTTAACTTTAACATTTGCTAAATAGTCACCATAAGTTTTGATGGCCTCTTTGTCATTGTAAAGATAACCTTTTATGGTTTTGGTTATCTTTAATTTCTGAGATGAACTTGAGGAAGCCATTGATATGATAGTTTTGAGGAGGATAGATACGAAGAATGTTGTTTTGAGTTGTGAATGAAAGGTAGAAAGGATGGAAATATATAGAAAATGAATAGATATGAATTGAATAGGCACAACTTTTCAGATTGAAATGACA
Organism: Allium sativum; assembly: GCA_030737875.1. Taxonomy (NCBI): domain Eukaryota; kingdom Viridiplantae; phylum Streptophyta; class Magnoliopsida; order Asparagales; family Amaryllidaceae; genus Allium; species Allium sativum. The sequence goes on from CM060912.1 coordinate 677,695,256, forward strand.
CCTTTTCAGACCTTGGGAGTTGGTGAAAAGATTGGAGGGAAGTTTGAAAGATTAAACTTTTGAAATTCAAAATTTAAATTTCAGAGCTGTTGTATATATGTCGACATGTATATTTCTATATGTCGACATATAGGGCTTATCTCAAAAGGAATTTAGATTTTCAAGCTTTGAATTAAATTATCGATTTATATTTCAGGTTTAACGATTTCCTGAAATATTTCTAATCCTAATGAACATATAAGAAATTTTATTTTATTAATTTATTGGTTATTTTCTATTATATTATTATTTTGAATTTCAAATTTTGAATTTCAAATTTGAATTTTCAAATTTCAAAAAATTTATTAAAATTTTAAATTCAAACCAAAGCAACCATTCAACCAAACAAAATTAAAATGTAATTAATGCATACCTGGTTTTCTGATCCTTTTCTTCATGATCTTCTGAACTCTGAATTGTTGTAAAGCATATATTTGTATTTACGGTTTGTGGTTCTTCATCACTTAATGACGAATCTGAATCATCTAATGTTGCTGCATATGCTTTCTTTCTTTTCCTTGATGAATTGGAGTTGTCCGGTTGTTGAGTAGATTTTTCTGGATATGGACACATTTTCTTTACATGAACTGGTTTGTTGTAGTTAAAACATCATCCATCATTTAATTTTGAATTTGCTTTATTATACCCCTTCCTCCTATATTCTAGAAATCTTCAAAGCTGATTTGTCATGAGTGCTGTCTCTTCATCATCTTCACTACTTGAGTCAGAATCATTTGTTGTGGCTTTCAGTGCAATAGATTTCTTTTCAGTTGATCTATTTTCACTACAAGAAAATGCAGATTTAGCGTCATATATTTAGAAGCGGAAATTTCTGTCGCTAATTTGCGACGGATTTCCGTGTGATATGCAAGAGATAGTTTTTTGTATTTTCAACTTTGTTTTCTTTTATTTATCATCGTCATCTTCTGTCACCCCTCACTAAACCGTTGCAAATTGCGTCAAATTACCGACAGAAAATTTCTATCGCTATTTTCTGCTGCAAATCCAGACAGAATATCGACAAATATTTATCGAAGCTATTTTGCAGCATAATTACAACAGATTTGCAAGAGATGTTTATATTATTTTCTAAGATATACTTTAGTGTTATTTTTTGAATAATTATTAACATGTTCAATAATTAATAATTAATTTTTTCTAATTAATGATTCATAAGTAATAATAAATAATAATTTACCTTCTATAATAGATAACTTATAATCGTTACTTATTTTGAATTAGCTCACTACAACAAAAAGACCCTATTGTTTTCATAATTAATAATATAGTATATTTAATTATTAATATATAAATAAATAATTAACAATTTCTAAATAATAACTAACAATAATTTAAATTAAGCATGCAATTTAAATTCAAATACCGACAATTAATAGTTTGTCTTCATCTACATAACATACGCTTAATAGTTTTAAATAATTAATACTAAATAATTACAATTAATAATTAGTATTAACATTAAATTTAAATAAATTTTATCTTTTGCGAAATATTCAAACTTTCAATTAACATATATGTACATACATATATGCATGTTTATTTTTTGTTTTAACTAAAGATTTTTATTATTATAAGATGAATTTTGAGCGCCAACTCAATTTTTTATTTTAACTAACTTTTTTTTGGCTTTTTAGTGATTTATTACTAATCCCGTGTGCTCCTCTTGATTCGTTAGTTTTTTGCTCCAAATTTTGGCTCCAACCCGTGAAATGTTGGCTCCAATTTCTGAACTTTCTACATCCCTCAAGATATTTTATGTTATCTTCCCTGCAAAAACACTTCTCAGATCTACGCTTTCCAAACTAAATCCCTGAATTCAGCTTTCACCGAGCTCCTCCGCCTCCCTCGTAGAGCCTCCGCCTCGCTAGATCTACTCCATCTCGTCTAGTCCTTCGTCGAACCCGCCTTCTTCGCAAGCCTCCTCTTCATCCTCCATGCCTTCAACGATTCCAAGCTCTCCCCTCCCTCACTTCCGCCTTCTCCTCCGCCATCATCGCCTCCTCCCTCTTCCAGATCTTAATCGGTTAGTATTTTATTATGCCTTCTACCTGGAAAATGGGGCTGCTAATGAATATGTATGTTCTATTTTTTCCTCTTATTTCTGAATACCAGAAAGTGGCAAGGCAAATTAACTAATAAATTCTAGGTTTATTAGATATCTTTCTAATGGCGTCCACTTCCAATTTTGGTCCTCCTAAGGCTCAACACTTACGGAAATTATACTTTTAGAACCATATTTCGTTTATTTGCGATTACTGTTAGACAAAGAAAATTCTTTTGTACTACTGATTTGTACTATCGCGTTTTGATTTGTATTTGTTGTTGACTAAAGGAATTAACTAACAGTCTGAAACATGATTACAATTTTAACATGTGAGTTTATGAGTTGATAAATTCGGTAACAATTTATTTAATTTTTTATTAAATATTTAGTTTAAGCTCTTTGTCCAACCCTTCATGATGACCTCATTTGCAAATTTTATGGACAAACCTTAGTGTATTATTATTCTACAATGTTTTGAGTTCACCATTAATATACTGGTAGCACTTCACAATGATAAGGATGGTTTGTCACATGCTTACTTTCAGTTCATCCGATGCGGTTATTTGCATTTTGCATAATTGACTGAAATCAAAATGCTTAAGGACATCTAACACATTCCTTTGGGATTTAGGTAGTACATAGAAAACTAAGTTCAATACAATAAATAAACGGGGATGCACTTTAGCAATAATCACTGTAAGTCATGTTTCTAATTTTTGCTAAAAATCTATCATGATACATATTTTGATTTTATAATTTTGCTGCCCTACACTAATGATTTGTATAATCATGATTTGGGAGATTTGGATTAAACTTGTGAGGTTTTTAACATGATAGAATTATAAAGAACAATGTAGGAAAAAGCGGAGAGTGATCCAACATGATTTCTTAGATGAGTGAAAGTATTTACACAATGCAATCCTTTTTAAATCTAAGATAATCTGCTGAATGAACGCGTTCAACATCATTGCCTGTTCGTCAATGCAATTAGCTATACCATTGATGTTCGACTAATCACCAACAGTTGCGCTATTGTTAACCCGAATGCTAATTCGGAAATCATGGTCGATACACATACGGTAATTCACATCTTTCTTTCTCTGACTTATCAATTTTAATTGTTCCCAAATCCGTGTTGGCCAGTCCTTATATAATGTGGATATTTATCTTATTTATTATGCACAAAGGTATTTTCCATGAAGTTTGGGAACTATCAATTCTATTGTTTCGAATTATACGTTTACAATTTCGTCAAAATTCTATAAATAATTCATGTTGCCATATTTTGCTTATTACTGATTTTTTACATAACAGTAGAGTAATTTGGTGAAGTTTTTTTTCTTCCCTGCAGATATAGCACATATGTCTGTGCCGTTGAGCTGAAGGATTTTGTGCCTTATTGGTATGTTGTTCTGTTTCCCCAGCGGAGGTTACTTTCCTGTTATTTTACATTTACATTATTTACGTTTGGATTTATACTGTCATAATCAATCAATGACAATTTCAATATTATTGAATTTTGGCTTGACTGTTAACAATCTTCTAACCCGCACACCAATGTTAAAACAATTGTGCTGCTGAATAATGAATTTTCATTTTTTGTTAGAACAAGATTTCCACTTGTGTAAGAAATAAAATGCACTATGAATAGGCCAAAAGCAAGGATATTTGTTTAACAAACATAAGTCAAATGCTCATGTGTACAAAAAATTTCTCCGATTAGTTTTTTTTTCATTCATATGTATCATTGAATTAACTGTATAAATTTATTTACTTTTTTAAAAATAAAATATATTACAATAGTACTTAGTAAAAAAATTCATGTGGTGAAAATTTGACATAATTATCGATGCAATATTTTAAAATGAATGTAATGCTGATAGAGTGTTGCCATTGAAATCATTGTATCCTATAACCTGTATGAACCATAACCGATAGCACGATCCTGTGTTTTTTGTTAGCAAGTTCTTTGTAATTCATCATTACGATCAATCGGGCAATACTTTCTCTTTCTTGCCTGATTAACAAAATTATGTTGATGCGCTACTTTTTTTAACAAGTGATATGACTGCATTTGTTCAAAATCTCTTGGTGCAAATGCAAAGCAGGTTCCATACTATGTCGGACAACATCGTAGCACTACATTACGCATAATGATATGCTATAGATATTCTGAACATGCATTTTTTTTTATTGCTAAACCAGATATTTCGAACTGTTCAGCTAGTCTTGAGCAACATCATATGATGGGCTCTTTTAATTTTGGTTGTGTGTTGTGCAATTCCACAAAAAACTTAAAAGCTTCGTTCTTACCATTTATGATGAGATTCAAAGCTATATCACACATGGTAAGTGTTAAGTTTATTTTATAATTTATGATGGGATTCAAGTGTTTTAGTGTGACCTTTGGGCAATTAAAGAAGCATAGGAAAGATTTCAGACACAAATCTGCACAAAATTATTGGGGATACCATAAAAACCATGGTGTGCATGAAAATGCGCACATGGTTCATTAAACCTGAAAGTAGTATAGTATTTGGATATTGAAATCAACTTGTAGATTCAAAGAGCTAAAAAAGATGAAGAACAGACTTCTTGGATGTTGAAAATGTGCACTGCTTATATGTTATCGCTTTAGTTTTGTACCCTAAGCGCTGAATGACCAAGTAATTATGAATTGAGGTTCATGTTTACATATGCAACTTGGGGTGTTAACATGTACTTTGTACAGGTATTTTCAGCTGCTGCCGATAACCAAACCCAAGTAGGCGTGTGAGTGCTCCAAGGAGAACGTGAGATGGCATCTGACAACAAACTTCTTGGAGAATTCGAGCTAGTAGGAATCCCTTCCTACATGGAGAAAAAAAATGGGTTTTCCATTAAAATCACTTCTTTCTATAAACACTCATCAAACTGTTTTTACTTGTTAGTTTTTGATTATGCATGTCAAGTAAACTGAAGTTGTTTTCGGAAGTACATTATTAGAAGTAAACTTGCAAATTTGTTTTTTTAATCTTGTTTGGTTAAGTGGTGCATGTATTTGCTATGCAGTGGATCAAATAATGTTGGCTAAAGGTTTTTCCATTTGAAAGAAAATGGACTGCTACTGCTATGCAAGGTATGTACATTATTATTTTCAACAGTTTCATAAGTACACCGTTCTAGCAGTGATTTGCTGCTGCTGCTGCTATGCGGCACAAATAAGATATAATAACCATCATTTAAACTGACATATAGCATGTTCTTGTTATATCCAAATATATAGAATGCATACTATCAGGGAACAAGTATACCATCGTACGCGGTCCGCTTATTGTTCAAGACTTACTTGCATAAAACACAAGTTATAGATGATAAAAATAGTACTTACAAAATGCACGTGAAACTTTAAAAAAAAAAGGAATCCTAAAAATATTTACTGAAGTAACTAAACCATTTATGGTATTTACAACACTGTAAATTTAGCTGTGTGAATTCATTAAGTTTAGCTTTAGTTGACATGGTACTGCTTATCTATAGGTGATGTAGAGCAAATACTTCAAGAACTTGGGACCGAAAAAGGAAGACAAACAACATTACATGTTGGAGGTACGAAAGCAAAAAATGAAAGAGCTACTGTATTTGCTGTTCTTTTAGAAGCAAGATCCCGAGTCAAAAAACTTCTTTGGATGGTAATAGAGCAGACTCTTGTAATTTTAGGTGTAATGTTAGATGGTTATCGATCAAACTGCTTTTTTTAAAATGTATATTACCAGTATTTATGTATGCTTGGACGTATTAAAAAGTTCAATACATACGCAGTCGACAAAATTGAATGTATCAAACGAAGAAATAAATCACAATTGCAAATTTATCTTTGTATTTTTGGATATGTTATTTATTTCAGTGTTAATAGTTGATTGATATTAGTTCGATAAATATACATGTATGTATTTATGTGTGTATATATGTGTGTGTATGTGTGTGTGTGTGTATATATATATATATATGAATGTGTATATTTATATATATAATATATATTTGCAGATTAGAAGGGGAATAGCGACGGAATACTAACAGATGATGCTAGTTTAAATATTTACATAAATTAAAATCCGTCGCTAATCCCTTAGCAATTAGTAAGGGTTTACCGACGCCTTTTATAAATAGTATTTTATTACAAATTAATTATCCGTCGGTAAATAGTCGGTATATAAATTAAAATTAGATTAATAAATAAAAATTTATTTTTAGTATATAATTAGTAAAATGAAGGAAAACTGTCGGAAAACTCTTGCTAAATTTCGTTGCAAAATCTGACACAGATACCGTCATGGTTTTTACTGACCAAACCATTATGCAGGAAATCCGTCGCTACGGCCTATTTAGCGACGGATTAGAAGCGGATTTTGCCGCTGCTATATGCTGTTTTTCTTGTAGTGTTTCTTTTCTTTTCTGTAATTGAACTTCATATGACATTAAATTCCCAATTAACTCTTCAATCTTCATTTCATTGACATCATTGGCTTCTTCTATAGCCAAAGTCTTCTAATCCCATTCTTGAGTTAACGAATTTAATATTTTTCTGACTTGATCTGGTTTGGAATAAGTTTTTCCAAGTGTTGTTAGTGAATGCACTATCTCTTGAAATCTGCAATACATAAATAAAATAGACTCATTCTCATTCATTTTAAATAATTCAAATTGATTGACTAGCATTCCTATCTTAGTCTGTTTAACTTTACTAGTTCCTTCATGAGTAACTTGTAAAGTTCTCCAGATTTCATAAGTAGTATTCTTACTGATACTCTGTTAAACTCGTTTCTATCTAATGAACAAAATTACATATTCATGGCTTTAGAATTACTTTGTGCAGCAGCCTTTTGTTCATTTGTCCATTGTGCAAATGCAGTTGTGGGTTCAACATAATTATTTTGTGTACTATTCCATGTGTCTAATCCTACAGACTGTAAATAGAATTTCATCATACATGCCCAATATGAATAATTACTATCATTAAACAGTGGTGGTCTAACAGTGGATTGACCCTCTATAAAAGAACTATTATTGCTACTAGTGTTGGTTGCCATTTTACTAAATTTTCAAAAATCAGATTATGAACTTTTTGAAAGACCTTGCTCTGATACCAATTGTTAGGGACTGCGGAATGGATCGTTCAGGCAAAGCAAACACTAGAGGGGGGTGAATAGTGTTTGAATGAATTTAAACAAAACAAAAATCTAACGTGAACTACGGGATGAATCAAACAACACAAATACAGTCACAGACACAGATTCAAGCACAGAAGCAAAATAAACAGAAAATAAAAGTGCAGAAAAGGAAAGAACACACCGAATTTTATACTGGTTCGGATCACTCCTACATCCGGTCCTGCACAACTCTGGATTGTGCAGAGTTTTATTACTATTTCCAATAGTCAAATACAACCTCCTTGATTTCATGGCTCAACAAGGAGACATCGACTCCTACCCCTTGATTTCACGGCTCAACAAGGGCACTATTCCTTGATTTCACAGCTACAAGGATACACCGGTTACTCTTTGACTTACAAACAGGGTTTATTCAACCCACGCAATTACAAAACAGCCCTATAACTCTTCAATAGCACCTGATTGAGAGAGTGGAGAGTGTAGGGAGAAGAAGTTTGATCAATTCAGAAGTGAATTCGGCAGAGTATAAGTATAAAAACCATAAAAATGATTAAGAATAATGGAGGGATGAAAGAGGATGAAGTTGGAGAAGAAGATATGCTGAATAAATCGGTTTTAACCTCTTTTTATAGAGTATGAAGGGTTCCAATGGTTCTAAAGCGTTTCAAATAGTGAAAAGACACTTCCCTTCAAAATTAGAAAAATAGCTGTTATATGTCGACATACATATTTTGCCTATGTCGACATAGTAATGTGTATTTTTCATTTTCAAAGCATTTTTCAAGTATTAATTCTGGAAATTCTTAAGTAAAAATTCTAATGTTGTAAATCAATATTATATGATAGAAAAACATATGAAAACATATTTTTAAACTATATAAATATATTTATAAAATTATAGGGTTTTAAACTATATAAAATATAAATAAACTATATATATGAAAATTTTAGTTTGAAAAACAAAGAAGAATAAGAATAAGAACAAATATAAAAACAAAATAAAGAAGATTGAGGAAAAAAAACAAAATAGAGAGGATTGAGGAAAGAACTGAAAATCAGAATTTGAATTTGGATTTGAATCTGGAGTGCTATTTAGAGTCTTACAAAAATTTGGTCTCTATAAATATATTATTCTTGAAAACTTGAGCTCTTGAAATCTTGATTACTCATGAGTCTTGAATCTACTCTGAATTCTGAATCTCTAAAAGCTCTTAAACTGTATAGTCTTCAGTATTAATTCCTGTATACAAATCCTGCATATATATATATATATATTCTAGATAAAGATGTTAGTATATATTTTATAATCAATGATAATTGAAATAAGGTTGTTGTCATCAAAACTCCATTCTCCAACATAGTCAATCTTAATAAGAAATCAAAATTAGTATTAAGTTACAAATAGTATTTGAGATACTATAACCCAAAATGTTATGAAATTATTTGAAAAATATACAAGTTAAACTATGTATGTTTAATCTTCATATAAAAGATATATATATATATATATACATATATATATATATTATAACAATATCAAGTGTGAAAATTAAAATATTTATGTAATGAATAGTTTTATTTATTTATATACATTCAATATATATTTTTGAAACAAAATATATGAAACATAAGTAGATGAACGAAATTGATAACTAGAGTTTGAACTGACATTTTTATATTGAAAAGACGTCTTTTCAAAACCAAATCAAAGAGTTGTGAAATTTTAAAATAAGAAGAGATTTTAATTAAATCGGTATATTGATTTGTATACTATGGTGTATTGACATATGAACCAAAATATCTAGAATTATAAAAGAGATAAATTTCTATACCTAACTATATGCATAGATGTATATTCCTGAATTCAACGATAATTGTAAAGCGTACCTATTTTCGCAATCTTTCTTTTTGTGGTTCTTCCATTGTCATGAACCACACATTTACATCTTCCAGAATTTGATGATGAGATCTGCTTTATTGCGACGGACTCGTTTTTCGGATCCGCATACTATATTCATTTGCTGAATTTGAAGATCGTATGAGAAAGATATTGATGATTTAGTAGTTTAACCAACTTGGTGCTAAAAATTTGAATTTTAATTTGAATGAATGGACACTTCAATTACTATAAATAGGCCCAAAAGTAATGTCTCTTCACAATTTTTTTCTCTTCTTCTTCTTCTTCCCGTTTTTGCACTTTCAATCTATCTTTTGGGAGGCCTAACTTCTTCGTTTCTTAACAGAATTAGACGAAACCAGCAGCAAATAAAAGAGAAAGGCAAGGTCTAAGATCTATTAGTGGTTTGGTGAAGAATTTGAATGATATTATGGTGTAGTATGCTGAATCAGTGAGAGGAAAATAGAAAATCCAGTATGTAATTTTCTGTTTTGGATAGTCAACTTCAAACTGTCTTATCTTACTCGGTTTTGATCGAAATTTGATGATCTACCCATCAAAACGACCGCGAGAACAAGAACTACAATATGAAAAAGGAGTTAGGACGAAATAATACAAATATCTGGTGAAATATGAGAAATACTAGTGATGGTTTTGGTTTCTTTTTCCCTTTGTGCACCAAAACTTTATTTGATCATAACTTGGTCATTTCTTGACGGATTCACATGAAACCAGTAGCATTGCGAAGTGGATGAAGAGAAGAATAGAATTGAATCAAATTGTAGAAGAAAATCAAAAGATTTTGTATTGATTAGGTACTCATTTCATTGTAGATTGTCAATTTGTATCCACCTTTTTCTTCTTAATTGATGAATGATCATCTTGGTGTCTTTTGGCCAGTAGTTGTTAACGATATTGTTCGTCAACACCAGAGATAGGTCTAAGGAAGTGGACCTAAGGATTGAAAGGGATTATTTAGTTTCCACGAGCTTGAGTAAGTTCATTGTTTCCTAGATATCAAAGTCTAAATCCCGAAGGAATATTACTCCTCCCTCAAGCGGTGAGTATCACGCTTCTACGACGTAAGGACCAAAAGTTACCTTGGGATAAGGGTTCCCTAAGCACAACAAAAGTTAGGAAGCTAAACATCTGGTGGAAGGGTCTCTTAATGATCTAAGGTTGTAGGTAAGGGTCGTGTGGGAAGGCTTTCGTTGAGAAGAAAGCATAAGGTGTTTAGGGGACCTACGTTCAAGGATAAGGCTTGCATATGAAGCTCTTATTGAGGGGAAAGCATAAGGTAGCTTGGCACCCATTTAAAGGGTTAAGTTGTGAAGCGTTAACTAACATAGCACGATAGTATACTATAGAATATATAAAATAGTAAAGAACACAACAATTTATAGTGGTTTGGTTCAGATTGAACCTACGTCCACTTTAAGGGCTTTGATGGTTTTATTCATGGAGGAGTTTACATAAGAAATCTCCAAATTGATTTACAAATTAGGGTTAGCTCTCTTAGAAATGAGAGGAAGATTATGGAATGAGAAAAGTGCCTAAAAATGTGACCTCTGTGGTCTATTTATAGAGGTTTTGGGCCCCCTTTTGCTGCTTCTCTTTGCTACCCTTTTTTGCCACTTTTTTGGTGACATCTTTTTGCTTTTGTTTTTGGCTTTCGTTTTTTTATCTTTTTCTGCCTTTCTCCAGCTTCCTAGACCATTCTGGTCTCGGATTTTGTCTTTTTCTTGCTTTCTCCTTCTTCCTAGACCATTCTGGTCTCGGATTTTGTCTTTTTCTGGCTTTCTCCTTCTTCTTAGACCATTCTGATCTCGGATTTCGTCTTTTTCTGGCTTTAACCAGCTTTCTAGACCATTCTGGTATCAGATTTTGTCTTTTTCGGGCTTTCTCCAGCTTCCTAGACCATTTTGGTCTCGGATTTTGTCTTTTTCTGGCTTTCTCCCCCTTCCTAGACCATTCTGGTCTTAGATTTTGTCTTTTTCTGTCTTTCTCAGCTTCCTATACCATTCTAGTCTTGGATTTTGTTTTTTTCTGGCTTTCTCTAGCTTACTAGACCATTCCAATATCGGATTTTGTCTTTTCTGGCTTTCGGCACTACTCTGGTGTCGGTTTTGTCTTCTTCTGCTGTCCGCACCACTCTGGTGTCGGTGTTGTCTTCTTCTGTTGTTGGCACCACTCTATAGTTGGTTTTGTCTTCTTCTGTTGTCGGCACCACTCTGGTGTCAGTTTGTCTTCTTCTGCTGTCGTCACAACTCTGGTGTCGGTTTCCATCTTTGTCTTCCTTTCTTGTTTCAGCCATTATTCCCAAATGATACGTCCGTTTGTTTAATTGACCACTCCACGAAATGGGAAACCATCATCTGATTCCAATGGAAGTGGTTTCAGGTTTGAATCTCTTACCAATCGAAAGTTATAGGAGAAATAAGATCTCATCTTCTTCTTTTGATGTCGACATAGTTGTACCCAAGTCCTTTCCTTTTATATTTTCTGGTATTGGAGCTTCTGCTTCTTTATGTTAGGCCAGTGCGAATTTTGGTATTAACAGTTAGTCCCTCCTCTAGTCTAAAAAATTTTTTGTTCTTTAGGACAAAATCATGTGGCTCATGCAAAACTTGCCTGCCACTCAAGAATCATTATAAAATTATTTGGTATTAGTTTCGTATAACCGAGAGTAATGATGCAAGGATAAGCATAAACTTTCCTTAATCAAATAGGGCGTGAACATGAATTCCAAGTTATGAACGTTTTGTAGACTTAGTGTGCAAATTCAAACATGTATTCATGTTGGATCTTATAATTTAAAGCTTAGCATCATTCTACCAGTGGTGGGTGAGCATTTCATTATTGTTACTTAAACATTTAATTATCAAGAATTCATTCTCGAAACTATGATATGAAAAAAAATATCAAAATTTACATTTGGATATCTGCAATCGGAGGTTCATCATTGACGAACATAATGTGTTAATAAAAGTAATATGACTTGCATAGTGAGTGATATTTCACTTATAATGTGTGAAGCGTTGTTTTTAATCAAAACCTTTAACAATAAAGTTAAGGGTAAAAATAACATAATTTTAGAAAACTTCCCTATGTGCGGTGTCAAGGAACCATAACTTAATTTCAAAACTCTCTTTTCGTAAATACGGTTATGGGCCTTAATTCCACACTTGGGCATGGTGATAGAAGCCAGGAACTTTTTACCTGGAATTGAGAATAGAAAATCCGTAGCCAGATTCAAGTGTTAGAATAGTGTAAATTTTAGGATTTATTTCTAGAAGTATTCTAAGTCAAGAATGTTCATCTGCAATAATGAGGGAAAGGTCCAAAGCTCTGATTTGAGTAAGTGTAACAGAATCCCTTCCAACAATAATGGAAGACAAACGCCTAAATCCAGATATTTATGATAGAGGGCCAGAACTCTGACATTAGTAGAAACCCCAAGACTTATGCTCGAGTAAATAAGAAATCAGAAAACCACATCTGAAATTAGTAGAAACGTTGAGATTCATACTCAAGCAAATAGAAAATAAGAAGTTCATATCTGATATCCAGAGGCTCACACTCAGGTAAGCAGAAATAGTAATCCCGAGACTCACGCTCGGGTAAATGGAAATCAAAAATCCACATTTGAAGGATTATACAAGGTAATGCCAGAAATTGTATAGAAACCGCGAGAGGCACACCCGGGTAAGCAGAAAGCTAGTAATCATGTAGGAACCTCGAGACTCACCCTTGGGTAAGCAGAAAGCTAAAAATCATATAGAAGCCTTCAGACTCACACACGGGTAAGCAGAAAGCCAGAAATCATTTAGAAACACCGGGACTCACACTCGGGTAAGCTGAAAGCCAGAAATCGTATAGAGATCTCGAGACTCATGCTTGGGTAAGCTGAAACCAGAAGTCATTTAGAAACCCCGAGACTTACGCTCAAGTAAGTTGAAAGCTAGAAATCATATAGAAATCCCGAGACTCACACTCGGGTAAGCCGAAAGCTAAAAATCATTTAGAAACCCCGAGACTCACACTCGGGTAAGCTAAAAGCCAGAAATCATATAGAAATCCCGAGACTCACACTTAGGTAAGTTGAAAGCCAAAATCATTTAGAAACCCCGAGACTCATACTCGGGTAATCTAAAAGCCAGAAATCATTTAGAAATCCCAAGACTCACACTCGGGTAAGCTGAAAGCCAAAAATCATATAGAAACCACGAGACTCACACTCAGGTAAGCTGAAAGCCATAAATCATTTAGAAACCCCGAGACTCACACTCGGGTAAGCTGAAAGCCATAAATCATATAGAAACCCTAAGTCTCACACTCGGTAAGTTGAAAGCCAGAAATTACATCAACAAACCACACCCTAATTGGGAGTTACGGAGAAACATCGTGGTTAAACAAGCACAAGAGAATCACCAGACATTATTAAAAGTCATCCGATAGGAGTATTAAACACCATCCAAAGGTTATTCATGCGAACAATGTTAAACAACTAAAACATCATTGAAAGTGACCAAGCAACTATGAATTATTGGTGGGTTTCTCGGAAGCCCCACAGAGAAAACACGTGGGCGAAAGAATCTTACACATTCCGAGAAGTAACTTTCTCGAATGCGTATGTAGAGGATTGCTTTCAAGATAAATTAACCTTACCCTACATTGATTAATCGTTTAGCGATGTTTCGTTTAGATTTCTAGCCATTGGGTATCTAACGCCTAGTCTTACTCCTAACCCATAGGAAATGCAGATGAATGATTACTCTCTAAAAGAGTGACGCCGGTCCCTTTATATGGGAAGATGTAGGCAGTACTGGCCCCACATAGGGGTGCTATAATTTGTAGGGGAAGTTAGCCTCACTTAGGAGGCAACTCCACAAGGTGGAGATGTAAGTTTGTTTGTTAGCCCCACTTAGGAGGCAACTCCACTAGGTGGAGATGTAACTTTATTTGTTAACCCCGCTTAGGAGGCAACTCCACTAGGTGGAGATGTAACTTCGTGGCTTCTCTTCTTGGAAGCTGTATTTGCTGCTCCTCTTCTGGAGGCTTTGTTTAATGCTCCTCTTCTGGGAAGTTGTGTTTGCTGTTTCTTCTCTCTCTGGAAGCATTGTTGATGGTGCCTCTCTCCGCGGAAGCTTTGTTTGTGTAGCTTCTCCCTTTGGAAGCTTTGTTGATGTGGCTTCTCCCCCTGAAAGTTTTGTTTGTGTAGCTTCTACCTGTGGAAGCTTTGTTTGTTGTGTCTTTTCTTCTAAATTCTCTATTGGTTCGTCCTTCCCCCTGAAAGCTTTATTGATATCATTTATCAAGGGTAGGTTCCACACCTTCCAAAGAAGCATTTAAGTATGTCAATATAACATGTTTGACGAAGTTCATGAAATTCTGAAATAGCGGAGATAAGATTTAGAAGGATCTTATTTAAGTCGAGCTACGACGAGTGCTTAATCTTTCCTTTGTTGCATGTTTATCTGGACAGCTTCCACCGAAGCTTGTCATTGATTGATTACTTTGTCATGCATTTATTCATACATTGTGTTCCTTAAGTGCTCCCTTTTGAGCTTTCGTTCCCTTCTGTGGGACGAGTCATAGGCAGTGGTTGGACGCACTTTAGGTGCTCCTCCTGAGCTCTTGTTGTATGCATAAGCTTGAACAGGTTTTGGTTTTTACCTGTAAAGGCACTCGAACTTGTATTAATATTTGTTTGATTACAAAAAAGATATAAAGTGAAATAACTAATGGAAGTAAGTATTTGAGATGGAAGACTGATTGTTAAGTTCTCATTCCCATGTTGCGTTGTTACTGACCAGTTTCCCACTGGTCTTATTTCGAATTTCTCAAATGAGCTTCTTTTTCTTTTTGTCTTGATTTCTTTTTATCAAACTCCAACAATGTCTAGTTTTGTGTCCTTCTGTCTTGTGATAAGAGCAATAATCTTTCCTTTTATTTGATTTTGTAGAACCTTCTGCAAAGGGATTGGAACCAAGCCCATCTTCCTTCTGTTCTTGATTCAAGCTTTTCCTTGCGTTAAGTATTTCTTCCATGAGAATGAATTTATTGACTTTGGAATACAAATCATTCAAGCTTTCGCATTCATTTAGGATGAGCTCCTTTCAAAAGGAGGATGGCACAAGCAACCCTGATTGCACAGCTCTTAGCTTCCCCCTATCTGTAGCCCCTTTCACTTTGAGACTTATCGTGAAACCTCTTTAGATAGCAGTTAAGTGACTCCCTTGTTCTTTGTTTGATTGTAGCTAAATCATAAATGCTATTTGCCGATTCCTTTTGCATATGGAACTGTATGGTAAATGCGGTGGACGTTGCTCCCAAGTTGTGATGACATGGCCATGATAATGCTTGCACCATTTAAGAGCTATACCACGAAGAGCTGTTTGGAAGATCTTGCAATGAAGGGCTTTAGAAGCGTTATACCTATCCATGTAATTCTCGAACATGGCTAGGTATTCTTCAGGGTCTGTAGTTCCATAATATGCGAGTTTTTCTCTTTTATTTCGAACGGAACCTTCACCATCATTATCTCTTTGGAGAAGGGTACTCCTTGCAACATCCTGTCTTCTATCCATGTTAGGCCTTCATTTTCTTTTGAGCTGACTACATTTTTTGATGCTTGGTTGTTTCTCTACGAAACTGGATTGCTCTGTAGATTTGATGAAGAACCGGTTTGGTTATAAAGTTCTTAAGGTACTATTATTCTTGATTCTGCTTCATAAGGTTCCCCTTCAAGGGACCTTCGGACTAAGTCTTCTTTGATGGATTCTCTAGTTGCATCAATCTACATAGCCAAGTGTAGAATTTCCAATTCATTACTTTTTCTTTTCGTTAAGGTTGAAGATCCTCCGGTTTCTAGTTTTGCAGAGTTGATGTTGTTTTCTGGAATAAATGACGTGTTGTATCCTTCTTTAGAACTTTTCCCCAATTAAATCATTCTTTAATTGATTTTCAGAGTACCCTGTTATGATGGAATGAGAAATAAGGTTGGAAGGTTTAAGATAAGTATGGAGGGTTCATAATAAGGATGAAAGTCCAAGGTATCATATTCTTCAAATAGCTTAGACTAATGATGTTTGAAGTAGTTACTTGGTATTTAGAAGCTCCTTTTCGAGATTCTTTGCCTATTATCTTGCTTCTTCAAAGCTTAGTCCAACCTGGGATGGAACAACACAGTTAGAAATGTGGTAAATTATCCGAAAGGTTAGAGGTAGGAATGGAGACGAACGTTCAAGCCCTCCTTCTAGCGTCAAAATGTTAACGATATTTTTCGTCAGCACCGGAGATAGGTCGAAGGAAGTGAACCTAAGGATTGAATGGGATTATTTAGTTCCCACAAGCTTGAGTTAGTTCACTGTTTCCTAGATATCAAGGTATAAAGCCTGAAAGAATAATTACTCCTCCCTCAAGGGGTGAGTATCATGTTTCTGCGACTTAAGGACCAACAATTACCTTGGGATAAGCATTCCCTAAGCACAACATAAGTTAGGAAGCTAAACAGCTTGTGGAAGGGTCGCTTAATGATCTAAGGTTGTAGGTAAGGGTTGTATGGGAAGGCTTTCATTGAGAAGAAAGCATAAGGTGTTTTGGAGACCATGGTTCAAGGATAAGGCATGCGTATGAAGCTCTTATTGAGGGGAAAACATAAGGTAGTTTGGCACCCGCTGAAAGGGTTAAGTTGTGAAGCGTTGACTAACATAGCACGATAATATACTATAGAATATATAAAATAGTAAAGAACACAACAATTTATAGTGGTTCGGTTCAGATTGAACCTATGTCCACTTTAAGGGATTTGATGAATTTATTCATGGAGAAGGTTACATAAGAAATCCCTAAATCAATTTACAAGTTAGTGTTAGTTCTCTTAGAAATGAGAGGAAGATTGTGGAATGAGAAAAGTCCCCAAAAAACTGACCCCTGGAGTCTTATTTATAGATGTTTTGGGCCCCTTTTGCTGCTTCTCTTTGCTATCCTTTTTTGCAATTTTTTAGTGCCACCTTTTTGCTTTCCTTTTTGGCTTTCGTTTTTTTTTGCCTTTTTCCGCCTTTCTCCAACTTCCTAGACCATTTTGGTCATGAATTTTGTGTTTTTCTCCAGCTTCCTAAACCATTCTGGTCTCTGATTTTGTCTTTTTCTGGCTTTCTCCCGCTTTCTAGACCATTCTGGTATCAGATTTTGTCTTTTTCTAGCTTTCTCCTTCTTCCTAGGCCATTCTGGTCTAGGATTTTGTCTTTTTCTGGCTTTCTCCTTCTTCCTAGACTATTCTGGTCTCGGATTTTGTCTTTTTCTGGCTTTCTCCAGCTTCCTAGACCATTCTGGTCTTAGATTTTGTATTTTTAGCTTTCTCCAGCTTCCTAGACCATTCTGGTCTCGGATTTAGTCTTTTCTGGCTTTCTGCACCACTTTGGTGTCGGTTTTGTCCTCTTCTGCTTCGGCACCACTTTGGTGTCGGTTTTGTCTTCTTCTGCTGTTGGCACCACTCTGGTGTCGGTTTTGTCTTCTTTTGTTGTCGGCACCACTCTGGTGTCGGTTTAGTCTTCTTCTGCTATCGTCACCATTCTGGTGTCGGTTTCCAGCTTTCTCTGCCTTTCTTGTCTCTGCCATTATTCCCAAACGATATGTCCGTTTATTTAATTTGACCACTTTACGGAATGGGAAACCATCATCTGAATCCAATGGAAGTGGTTTCAGGTCCGAATCCCTTACCAATCGAAAGTTATAGGAGAAACAAGATTTCATCTTCTTTTTTTGGTGTCGACATAACTGTACCCAAGGCCTTTCCTTTTATACTTTCTAATATTAGAGCTTCTTCTTCTTTAAATTTGGCCAGTGTGAATTTTGGTGTTAACAGTAGTCATCAGACATAAGTCTTCTCCTGCAAAACAACACAGGTTTTCTAAGAATCAAGTGACTTTTCAAAATAACTAATTGTAATTTTAAATAATAACATCATGATAATTTTGTGACATATCCATATGAAAAATAGTATTAAAAATTGCCATTTAAACTTTTCAAAAATCAGATTATGATAACTTTATTTTTCAACAAATTAGAATGCAGACTCATCTGATACTGATGCAATGCATAAATTTAAACTAGTGTTATAAACCATTTCAAAGTTTGCTTTTTAATATTTCAAAAATTCAGATGATGAAATTTTGAAAACCTATGCTTTGATATCAATTGTTAAGAATGCAGATTAAGAATCTTAAGGCAGAATTAACACTAGAGGGGGGAGGGGGTGAATAGTGTTTATAAGAAATTTATAGAAATCTTTAACTAACTTGAATTACTATATGAATTACACAATGATTATCACACCAAAAATGATCACAAATACAGAAACAATCACAAACATGGATATAAGTAAATATAAAATGTAAAAGAAGAACACACCGAATTTTATACTGGTTCGGATTACTCTTACATCCAGTCCCACGCAACGCTGGATTGCGCAGAGTTTTATTAATACTAGTATCAATCTTACAACACCCTTGATTTCACGACTACAAGGTTAATACTGATTCCACTACCCTTGATTTCACGACTACAAGGTTCACACCGCTCCCTTTTGTTGGATCTAGATTAACCTTAGAGGGGTTGAATAGGGTTTATTAAAATAATTCGAGATAATATAACGTATCACAAAATAGATTGCAATAGACAAAATAAATGCAGAAAATAAATAACACAGATATTTTACCCAGCTTCGGCAAACCCTGCCTATTGCTGCATTCCCCAAGGTTTCCACTAGATGTTAGTCAACTATTACAGCGCTTACAATACTTGTAAACTCGCGACAATTCCTAGCCCAAATGTCCTAACCCTATGCTCAAAACTTATCCCCAAGTTTCTACTAGGTGCTACACAAAAGGCTTCATAATCTCGCTCTAGTTGCACTAATTCTACGCTCAAAACCGTGTACCGATTTTAACCCCAAAATCGGATTTTTTTTTTCCCCGTTACAAACCCTGTAATAAAAACCCTAGTTTTACAGACAAACTAGAAAACTTAGATTTATTTTACAAATTTAAATTCAAACAAAATAATTAAATCAAAAATAGAAAACCCCTTTTTCACTAGACAAACTGGGCCAACCAACCTTATTTATTTTGTTGAACCCGATTCCTTTTGCTCTCTTGAAATAGAAATTGCGGCGGCTCCCTAAATTCTAGGGTTTTCCCAAAATCCCAAATCTCGATCGTTAGTTTGATAATTGGGTTCACTTGTTGCTTCAATCTCTAGTGGCTTCCTTCTTCGATTGATTTGGGAAAATGGCGATCGAAAAACTGTGAGTTTAAAATGATTTCTACGTTATGCTTTCGAATTGTGTGCTGTGATTTTTTGATGCTCTACCAGCGATGATAATGGTGTCAATGTATAAGATTTAGAAATCCTATAATCACTCTCTGATTTCAATATAATGACTTGAATTGATTTGGCAAGTTTCCACTTTTGGTTCCCTTTGATTGAATGAACCTAGTCTTGTATTAGGCCTTCAATGAATCTGGTGAATATAATTTACCCCTTGCGTGATTAAACTTGATTGATAAATGACCGTGAATACCTTGTGCGTTCTTGGAAATAATGCGTGATATTTGATTTGTTCCCAAGTTTAACTTTGTATAATTTTGGACTTGATTTTCTTCTCTGGAATCAATTAAAAACTTGCCAAAACTGACGTGTTTTAATTCTGAAATCAGTCTTGATTTTTTGCCAAAAATAATACTGTCCATGTGGATTTTATTCCTTGCCTTTTATACTAAACAGTGAGCATAGAAAAAGAAATGCAATGCCTTTCTGTTTACAGGGATTATTTGACCATTTCCAAATGCACTTGTTTAGTTTGTTCTGCCATGTTGACACTGTTCTTGGTTTGAACATTTCTGGGCCTGTCAACTTGGTTGATTGTTGCATTAATTCATGTTGGCCTTGAAATATTAGTTGTATGTTGTTGCACTTGTACATTTGCTTGAATTGCCTTGTTACATTGATATGTTTGAACTTTGTTCATGATGTACTGCTGCCTTACTTGATGCCACGATTTATGCATTTATTTGAATATGAACTTGATATGCTGCTTGTGATTACTTGGCACTTGAACACGTCGTGTGTATGCACCATACTCTTATACACTTGACATGTTTTTGCACTTTAGACTTGAAAAATGGTGCATGCATGGTTTGTTTGCTGACATGATTCACTTGAAGTTGTACTCGCACATCGTGACCCTGACTTGAACAATTGAATACTGAGTTGTTGTAACCACTTTATTCGTGTACAACTCTGAGCTTCACTGACTGAATATGTTGCTCTGTTTATTTTAGAAGCTGTACACATGAAACTGATGCACTGTTTTAGCTTATGCATGCTTTTCCCTTGACTTGTGCTCTGTCCAGTTTGAATGTTCACTTGCATTGCTGGGCTGAACCTTGTTTGTTGTTGTGTATTCTTGAACCATGCTCTATATTGACTTGTGCACCATTTTCTTTGAGGAGTGTGTGTACCCTTTGGTCATGTTGACCTGTTCTTGAAGCAGTGCACTTGCTTCATTTTGTATCAACTGGCTCGACTGTTTTGTATACATGCTTTATTGTAGCTCCACTGTGTACAACTGTCTCGACTTGCCTGCACCATATTTGCTTGTCTCTGGCCATCCTGATTTCTTGACATTTTGTATACACCTGAAGTTGTATTCCTGCATGTATTTGTGCTCTGCATTGTTTATTTCTGTCCATCTCAATACATTTGTGTACTCTGGTCTGGCTTGAACAAGATTGGACTGCGCACATATGTATTTGCATGTCGAGATATTCTTTGATCATGCACTGTGTTATAGCTTGGTCCATTGTGGCCGCTCTTCAGTTCATGTGTGTTCATGGATACCTGACCCATGCACTGTGCATGTGTGTCGGGCTTTACCTGAACACAGCCTGTTGATATATTTGTCCAATGCTGACCGTATTGACCCCACACAGTAAATATGTGTATATGTATACACATGTATGTGTATGCATGTATAGTGCATGACAGATTATATATATGTGAGCACTACAGTCAATTTGTTTACCTTGTGGTATTTACAGTGTATCACTGTGAATATCACAAGTTGTATAGACACCGATGGATATACAGATAAATCGGATCAAGTCATGAAAAATTATGAGAAACACACCAAAATTCTGAGGCAAATAAATTTTTAAAATAAAATTTATATCTGCTAGAATATAAATTTATTTCTGTTCCAGATTACTGTGTGTTTCTTCTGTGACAGGTAAGCTAAAGACTGGACTGACAGTGAGGCAGACAGAAGACTGAAGACAAGGACAGTGTCAGTGAATGTATATATATATAACAAATAGTAAAGTGTATATGAGTGTTTGTACAACTGAGTGAACTGTAGTGAGGAGCATTGTATGAAATCTAATATGAATTGAAATGTATTGTATTTTAGTTGAATGTACACATAATGGAGTTATAAATTTGTACTGTTTGAAATGTTGAAATAAAATATTATATTTAAATAAAATATTGTTTGAATATTTAAATTCTTGTGCAGTATTATTCTATTTAAATATAAATATAAATATTATATTCTATTGGTGATGTAGTATAACAGTACAATAACTAACACATTTATAATAATAAATATATGTTTGTTATCATCAAACAAAAATCATAGAATTGTTAGATACAACAATCTCCCCCTTTTGATGATGACAAACATATAAGATTTTGAATATAATATTATAATAAATGTATTTGACAGTGAAATATGGAACTCCCCCTATTTGAATGCTCCCCCTACAACAAAAACTCCCCCTAGAAATGTGCATGAGTGAATAGAATAAATTGAATGAATTTTTCAATATTAAAAAATATATAAAACATTCCTCATAAATCAAAATCTTAACCCATTCCCCCCTTGTGTTATCATCGAAAGGATACTGAAATTAAAATAGTGATAAAAATAGACTAAAAATATAATTTCAGCTTAAGAGGAAGAACAATCTCAATCAGTCAAACATAAATCATAATATTCTAAGAACTAGTGGAAAATTTCACAATTTAGAATGATTGATTTACGATGAAATTTATAAAAATGGGGAGAGTTTGAAAAATATGATTCCAATTATTTTCCAAAAGAATTTTATAAAAATTGAGTACAAAACAGTGATGATTTGGACTACGATTATATATTCAATTTAAGTGAGGCAATCAAATAATCTTAAATCCCAATAGCTGTCAATCAACAAATCATAATATTTCATAAAATATTAACACATTTCACAAAATAGAAATGGATTGATAGGCTGGTTTTTACACACCAAGGAGAATTTCATATAAAAAAATTATTTATTTAATTTCCTTTTCTTTTTCTTTTTATTTAAGAGCACACTGACCACACATAACTAGATCTTGGATTTTTAAATGAGATCAGTTGCAACTTAAATATAAGTAATCTCAAAACCATACATGACCTGAGCTTGGATTTTTAAATGAGGTTAGAGAAACACTTATGAATATTATATTTTTATTATTTTTTGTTTCAAAATGAAAAACTCCTCAGTATATAAAACCAATATGGATGATAGAAATGTGATAGATGTAGAAATGGTTTGTGAAATAAATTTCTAAATTAATCATATTATGAAATACGTTCAACTGTACCGAGATTCTTGAAAATTTTCAATTATAACTAATTCTGAAAAATAACACAGTTACATTTCCATCACAAATATTTCCACTGTTTATTCAAGATGATTTTTAAAGAATAATTAACTCTCCACATTAATATAAAATCATTATGGATAGCAAAATAAAGTTAGATAAGGAGATGGTCATGAAATAAACGCCAATTCAAAGATATTATAAAAAATGTTCAGTCATCATGAAAAAAAATTAAATAAATTTTCCTCTCGTTGTGAAATATACTATAGTCACAACTCATCACAATTTCAATAATATGATAATAATTTTGATGAGTTCTAAATATTGTTATGTTTGGTTATTGATTTCAATCTCTGAATAAATAATCAATAAATGATTTTAAAATTGAAAAATCAATTACAAGAGGGAAGTTAAAAAATTTATACAAGACAAGAGAAATTTAAACAGATCTATACAAGACAAAAAATGGTATAAGGAACTATACAAGATGAGAATCAGAATAAAGAATCAAAATAAACAAGTGAGAAATTTTCAAGCACTTCTGATACCACTTGTTGTCTCTGCTAACAGGGATTTTAAAACCACCTTGGTGGCTAACGAACGTTCCTCAGACATCAATATCTAATTTCCAAGCCCAAGCATTTAAAGCTAACAAATCAAACTCATCAATCAGAGCAGGAAACAATTTTGCCAAAATAAGCAGCCATCAAAACGATTTCTTCTCATCATAGCTTCACAACAACCAATTTCAAAGCAGACTTGTCAGGATAATTTTTCACAGATATTTCTGACAGTCACATAAGATGATTCATGACTCAAGATTAAAAATATAGTTTATTTTAAATCATTTGAAGGAATATGAAAATCTCAAGATTAAATGAATCGATCACACCATATCCAAGATTTGTGTGAGATTCATGAATTAATAATTTCAAATGATTTTAAACAAACAGATATTCAAATCAAATGATCATTAAATAACAATGGGTTTTAAGACCCGATTTTCAATGAATTTTTCACAATTATTTCTGACAACGACAAAAGAAAATTTCAGAATATTTACATCAAGTTTGAGAGATATTCATGATCCAAAATTAGAAAACAATTTATTTGAAATCACTTAAATAAATGTGAATTTTGAGATATAATGAATCAATCACACAAGATTAATAATTTCTAATCTAAGAAGTATGTGAGATTCAAAATATCATAAATTTCTGATGATTTCAAACAACCAAATGTTCAACAAAAGATGATCATGAATAATAATGAATTTCAAGATGTAACACAGTGATTCAAGCCAAATGTTATTCAGTTCAGAAATATTCAAGCCAATCCAAAAACTAATATGAAAAAAATGTGCTGTAATGAGTATAATATTTCAGGTCTTTCCCAAATGTATTGGAAGAATCTCAAAACAGCGGAGATGTGTGAAATTTCATTAATTTATCAGATCTTCAAAAATTTAGAATTCAAAATTAACAGTGTTCAAGATATAATAAGAACACTTCAACACTATTAGAAATTCAGAAATAACAAAAGAATTAAACTTCAAAATAATTGCAGAAATTTACAACTTTGAATTCAAGATCTGGATATGATTAAAACATCAGAGTTATATACACATGAAGTGAATTTCCAAAAGATCATGAATTTAGCAATTTGAAGCTAAGAAAGCCCAGAATAAAAGAAAATAATATAGCAGTGTCAAATCAAATCATCATAATCAAAAGAAATTAAATAGAAGGGGTAGAAGGAGGAATAAACAAAGAAAATGAAAACAGAGAATATTAACACAATTGACTTTAGAGATCATACCAGATTTACAGTAAACATTGTGAATCTCCAACTCAGCAAACTTGGCTAAGGAACTCTGAATTATACAGAATCATAGAACAACTTGAATTCAATTCACTTTTGCAAAACAGTTCCTCAGCCTCCTCCGGTACCTAAGAATTTTGAGAATCGAGTGGTCTAAAAAAATTAGTAAAACCACTCATAGTATCGTTTACACGTTTTGGTACCCAAACTTGTTTGTATAACAATCCATCTGAATTTACCTTTGTACCTTTATGAACCCAAACTTGTTTGAATTTAGGCGAATGCACTTTATTTCATTTTGGGTTCCAAAAAGTATTGAATAAATTGTTATCAAACAATTTTTATCTCGTTCGTGATTCAAAAATCCTTTGAAATTATCAGAATTCAAATTATCAAGTCGATTCTTTTCAAAGAAATTTGAAGGATTTTTAAAATCATTTGAATTCCGTTTTCCAAAAACATTATTTTTCCTAAAGCCAATACCATATTTATTTCCAATGGAAACTTGATTTTGTAATAACATATTCAACGATTTTTCCCCATTAGAGAATTTTTCCGAAGTTAATTCTAATCGTTGAATTTTGGATTTAATATCACTGTTTTCTTTATTTAAATCTAACAACGATTATTAGTGATCTTTCTTTCGGTATCATGTTGTTTCAAAATCAAATTCTCATTTTCAAGTGATTTAATTTTGGCTTGAAATTCGGAAATTTCAAATTCAAAATGTTTTTGCTTTTCAGATTCAAGTTTATCAAAAATTTTGAATTTTTCAATCTCACTTTCAGGTTCATTCAAGATCAAATCTGTTTTCAGCAAATTTTGTTTTTCAGCAAAACCATGTTTTGAAATTTCAACCGTCTTAAAGTTTTCAAATTCCTTTTGCAACGAACGGTTCGAACTTAATAACTCAATCTCCTTTAAGATTAGAATTTCATTCTCAAGCTTTTGAATATTTTTATTGAGATGAACAAGATTGGTTTTCAATTTCAAACAATTTTTATAACCAGAATTTTCAAATTTCCTGACGTTTTCAAGTTTTAATTCCAAATCATGAATTTTGCTGGTCAACTCAAAATTTTTAGATTTCAGAGATTTGTTTTTCAGTTGGAGTTTATCAACAGATTTAGTTAAATCGGCACACATATAAACTAAATCTTCATAAGAGAAATTTTCTGTCTCATCGTCTGTTGAGTCTCCATCGTCTTATCCATCTGAAATATTATATGTATCTCCTTTCAAGCATAGATCTGAACTGAGTTTACATTATGGGATTTTGAGCTGTTGTCGTCTTTTCCATACAACGCATCAAGAGTTTCTAGATATCCTGCACAGTTGAACAATGAGAGATAAACTTTAATTGATCATTACCAAGATAAGAATAAATAATATGCATAGCATGAGCATTGAAAAACTCATTCCTCTTATTTAACATATCTCCCAAATTTTCAATAATATTCCAATATTCTAAATTAAAAAATCTTAAATAGAATTCGATTTTTGATTTCCAAATTAAAAAATCTATTCCATTGAAAATAATTGGAATATCACTGGACTAACTCTCAGTAGACTGACAACTAAGGAACACCATTACTCTAGAGTTAATAAATTACTTGCTCCAATACCACTTGTTGGATCTAGATTAACCCTAGAGGGGGGAGTGAATAGGTTTTATTAAAATAATTCGAGATATTAAAACAGATTACAGAACAGAATGCAGCAGATAAAATAAATGCAGAAAATAAATAACATAGAGATTTTACCCAGCTTCGGCAAACCCTACCTACTGCTGCATCCCCTTAGATTTCTACTAGATATTAGTCAACTATTACAATGCTTACAACACTTGTAAACTCACGACAATTCCTAGCCTAAATGTCCTAACCCTACACTCAAAACTTATCCCCAAGTTTCTACCAGGTACTACACAAAAGGCCTCACAATCTCGCTCTAGTTGCACTAATTGTACGCTCAAACCCTTTACCAATTTTAACCCTAAAATCAGATTTTTTTCCCGTTACAAACCCTGTAACAAAAACCCTAGTTTTACAGACAAACTATAAAACTTAGATTTGTTTTACAAATTTAAATTCAAACAAAACAATTAAAAATAAATAGAAAACCTCCTTTTCACTAGACAAACTAGGCCAGCCACCCTTGTTTATTTTGTTGAACCCGATTCCTTTTGCTCTCTTGAAATAGAAATGGCGGCGACTCCCTAAAAGGTAGGGTTTTCCCAAAATCCCAAATCTCAATTGTCAGTTTGATAATTGGGTTCACTTGTTGCTTCAATCTCTAGTGGCTTTCTTCTTCGATTGATTTGGGAAAATGGCGATTGAAAAACTGTGAGTTTAAAATGATTCTACGTTATGCTTTCGAATTGTGTGCTGTGATTTTTTGATGGTCTACCAGTGATGATAGTGGTGTCAATGTATAAGATTTAAAAATCCTATAATCACTCTCTGATTTCCATATAATGACTTGAATTGATTTGGCGAGTTTCCTCTTTTGGTTCCCTTTGATTGAATGAACCTAGTCTTATATTAGGCCTTCAATGAATCTAGTGAATATAATTTGTCCCTTGCGTGATTAAATTTGATTGATAAATGGCCGTGAATCCCTTATGCATTCTTGGAAATAATGCGTGATATTTGATTTGTTCCCAAGTTTAACTTTGCTCAATTTTAGGCTTGATTTTCCTTTCTGGAATCAAATAAAAACTTGCCAAAACTAACATGTTTTAATTCTGAAATCAGTCTCGATTTTTTGCCAAAAATAATACTTCCCATATGGATTTTATTCCTTGCCTTTTATATCAAACATTGAGTATAGAAAAAGAAATGCAATGCCTTTTTATTTACAGGGATTATTTGACCATTTCCAAATGCACTTGTTTAGTTTGTTCTGCCATGTTGACACTGTTCTTGGTTTGAACATTTCTAGGTCTATCAACTTGGTTGCACATTGCATTAATTCATGTTGGCCTTGAAATATTAGTTGTATGTTGTTGCACTTGTACATTTGCTTGGATTGCCTTGTTACATTGATATGTTTGAACTTTGTTCATGCTATGCTGTTGCCTCACTTGATGCCATGACTTATGTATTTATTTGAATATGAACTTGATATGCTGCTTGTGATTACTTGGCACTTGAATACGTTGTGTGTATGCACCATACTCTTATACACTTGACATATTTTTGCAGTTTAGACTTGAAAACTGGTGCATGCATGGTTTATTTGCTAACATGATTCACTTGAAGTTGTACTCGCACATCGTGGCGTTAACTTGAACAATTGAATACTGCGTTGTTGTAACCACTTTATTCGTGTACAACTCTGAGCTTCACTGACCGGATATTTTGCTCCATTTATTTTAGAAGCTGTACACACGAGACTGATGCACTGCTTTAGCTTATGCATGCTTTTCCCTTGACTTGTGCTCTGTCCAGTTTGAATGTGCACTTGCATTGCTGAGCTGAACCTTGTTTGTTGTTGTGTATTCTTGAACCATGCTCTACATTGACTTGTGCACCATTTTCTTTGAGCTATGTGTGTACCCTTTGGTCATGTTGACCTATGCTTGAAGTAGTACACTTGCTTCATCTTGTATCAACTGGGTCGACTGTTTTGTATACATGCTTCATTATAGCTCCACTGTGTACAACTGTCTCGACTTGCCTGCACCATATTTGCTTGTCTCTGGCCATCCTGATTTCTTGGCATTTCTTATACACCTGAAGTTGTATTCTTGCATGTATTTGTGCTCTGCTTTGTTTATTTCTATCCATCTTGATACATTTGTGTACTCTGGTCTGGCTTGAACATGATTGGACTGCGCACATATGTATTTGCATGTCGAGATATTCTTTGATCATGCACTGTGTTGTAGCTTGGTCCATTATGGCCGCTCATGTGTGTTCACGGATACCTGACCGATGCACTGTGCATGTGTGTCGGGCTTTACCTGAATACAGCCTGTTGATATATTTGTCAAATATTGAACGTATTGCCCTCGCACAGTAAATATGTGTATATACATACACTTGTATGTGTATACATGTATAGTGCACGACAGATTATGTATATGTGAGCGCTACAGTCGATTTGTCTACCTTGTGGTATTTACATCGTATCACTGTGAATATCACAAGTTGTATAGACATAAATGGATATACAGATAAATCAGATCAAGTCATGAAAAATGATGAGAAACACACCAAAATTCTGAGGCAAATAAATTTTTAAAATAAAATTTATATCTGCTATAATTTAAATTTATTTATGTTCCAGATTACTGTGTGTTTCTTCTGTGATAGGTAAGCTGAAGACTGGACTGACAGTGAGGCAGACAAAAGACTGAAGACAAGGACAGTATCAGTGAATGTGTGTGTGTGTGTATATATATATAACAGACAATGAAGTGTATATGAGTGTTTGTACAACTGAGTGAACAGTAGTGAGAAGCATTGTATGAAATTTAATATGAACTAAAATGTATTGTATTTCAGTTAAATGTACAAATAGTGGAATTATAAATGTTTACTGTTTGAAATGTTGAAATAAAAAATGATATTTAAATAAAATACTGTTTGAATGTTTAAATTCTTGTGCAGTGGTATTCTATTTGAATATAAATATTATATTTTGTCTGTGATGTAGTATAACAGTACAATAACAAACACATTTATAATAATAAATATATGTTTGTTATCATCAACCAAAAATCATAGAATTGTTATATACAACATCTTTTCTTGATTTCCAGGCTAAAAGGAACGCATCCTTTCCCAAACAATTCGTGGATGATTACAATATCCCTAGAACTCTTTAGTAGCACTTCCAATCAAAGAGTATTCGATGGAGATTGAGAAAGGAAGAAGTTTGATATAATTTGAGTAGAAATCAGCAGAGTATAAGTGTAGAAATCTTGAAATTAAAGTATGATAATGGTGGTAAGAGAAGGGATGAAGAAGGAGATGAAAAGTTATAAGAAATTCGAAATTAACCCCAATTTATAGTGTTTGAAATGTTTCAACGTTTCTAAAGTGTTTCAAAATATGAAAAGACACTTACTTTGAAATTTGAAAAAATGACAGTTATATGTCGACATGTCGAAATATGTATGTCGAAATATGCTTATTGTTTTGATTTTTTAAAATGATTTTTCAAATGTTTAAATCAATATATATATATATATATATGTATATTCTAGAAATTCTTGAATCAAAACTAATGTTTCAAAATGAATTTTCTAAAGTGTAAAACGTAGTTATATATAATATAAACATATATTATAAAACTTTATAAACTATATATGTATATTTGAAATCATAAGTAAGAACTTAATAATTTGAAATCATGTAAAAAAAAGAGTTTGAAAATTATTTTGAATTCAATTTGAAAAGGAATTTGAGAACAGAATTTGAAAGTGCTAACCGGAGTTTTACATATAAACTAGACTCTATTACTTTGATATTCTTGAGCTCTTGAAATCATGATATCTTGATACTCATGGGTCTTTAATTCCTTGATACACTGAATCTCTAATATTGTACAGTCTTTAATATTTATATCCTGCATATATATCATGCATATATATCTTGCATATACATACATACATACATACATATATATATATATATTATGGACAAGGATATTAGTATATATTTTATAATCAATAATGTTATTAATTGAAACATGGTTGTTGTCATTAAAAATCCATTCTCCAATAGGAAGAGGTAAGTAGTGTTCTTGTCATGGAGGAATTTGTTGAAGTCTTTGAACCAGTGATAGGCTTACCACCGAAGAGGGCTATGGAGTTCCGTATTGATTTAGTACCAGAGCAGAGCTAGTGAGTCGACCACCTTGCCGAATGACACCTTCGGAGATGAAAGAGCAAAAGGCTCAACTTGTTGATTTAGAAGGAATAAGGTTTATTCTTCCAAGTAGCTTGCCTAGGGGTGTTGTTGCTATGTTTTTGAAGAAGACTGATGGAACACTGAGAATGTGCATCGACTACCGAAAGCTCAACGAGAGGGGTGAAGAATAAGTATCCTAAGCCCTATATTGATGATACATTTAATCAGTTGAGCGGAGCGGAAGTGTTTTTTTAGTTGGACTTGGCTATTGGTTTTCACCAACCGAGGATAGCGGAAGAGAGTTTTCCATTGACAGCATTTCGTATGAGGTATGGATTGTACAAATGGATGGTTATGCCATAAGGATTGACGAGTGTGCCTGCTTTCTTTGTGGATTTAATGAACTAATTATTTCAGGAGCACTTAGATGGTTTTGTGTTGGTTTTCATTAGTGATATATTGATATATTCAAAAGATGCGAAGGAGCACGAGTGCTATCTTTCGATTGTTTTGGAGACCTTGTGGAAGCTCAATTAAAGGTCAAGTTTTCTTAGTGTTAGTTTTAAGAAGAGAAAGTGAAGTTTCTTTGTCATGTGATTTCAAACGATGGTCTATCGATAGACCCTATGAAGGTAGATGATGTCGTTAGTCGGAAGACGCCTGAAAATTATACGGAAGTCCGAAGCTTTCTTGGATTGGGCAGGTAATATCGAAAGTTTATTAAAAACATCACTCGTTCTAACAAACATGTTGTACAACCAAGTTATTTACTTTTACATCCATAAACAGCTAAATTTAACATGATTATGTATTACGGACAAACTAAGTGAGCTTGGTTCTAGCGTGAAAGTGTAATCCGTGATGACACATATATGAGAAACATCTTATTATGCATATAATTTCCATATGAATGCATAGTGTATTAGTGCTGCAAACAATTCCTATCATCCAATATATCAATCACAATGCAACAATAATTAATATTCTAAGGAAATAGTCACCTGTGACAAGCTCATATGAGTCCCCTTTATCCTTTCCTCGGTTTCCCATGTGCTTCTTGCAGGGTTATCTCCCCATTATACTCGGAAGAGATTTATGATTTTGTTGCAAAGTCTTTTAGTTCTATGCTACGCAATATGCGCGGTGGCATGGGGAACTCTTAACTCTGTCTCAAAGCCTCCTGAGTCCCCAATCCGATTTATCTTAAGTTTGTCGAAAGAATCATGGAAGCACTTCTGAAGATGAGAAACGTGGAAAACTTTATGGACCCTCTCCAATTTCTTGGGGAGTTCCACTTGGCTATCCAGTCTCCCAATCCTTTCTAAGATCTTGAATGGACTAATAAACCTAACAACTATCTTTCCCGCCTTCCCAAATCTAGCGGTTTTTCTATGAGGAGAAACTTCCACAAAAAACAACTCATCAAGAATTAACTCAAGTTCTTTTCTCATCCTATCAGCATAAAATTTTTACCGGTCTTAGGCAGCCTTCATTCTTTGCCGAATCAGAAGATTTTCCATGGAATCACGAATAAGGTCTGGTCCGAGTAAGGTTTTATCAGTATTTTTCTACCAATAAGTTGGCAATTTTCATGGTCGTCCATAAAGTACTTCATAAGGGGCCATACTAATCGTCACTTGAAAACTGTTGTTATATGAAAATTCGACGAACACAATTGTTGCTTTCATGATCCTCCAAGGTCGATGATGCAGGATTTTAACAAGTCTTTAAGAATTTGGTTGACTCTCTTTGTCTATTAGTTTGCCTGAGGGTGGTATGCAGAACTAAGATTTAGTGATGTTCCCAAAGCTGTTTGTAGGGTCCTCCAAAATTCGCTTGTGAACAGAGGATCTCGGTAACTAACAATGCTCAAAGATATTCCATGAAGCTGAACTACCTCTTTTATATAAAGCTGGGCATGAAGTTACATTTCTGTTTTTCTTTACTGGAACGAAGTGCACTATTTCCTAACCGATCCACTACAACCTAAATTTCTTAATTCCTTTTCTGACTTCTTGGTAAACCATCAATGAAATCCATCGAAATGTGCTCCTATTTCCATGTGGGAACTTACAAAGGTAGAAATAACCCTCTGGACTTACCTTTCTCAACTTTGACTTTTTGACATGTCAAGCACTTCGCTACAAGCTTACCAAAGTCCTTCATAACATTCCAAAACAAAGTCCTCCTTATGTCTTTGTACATCTTATCCCATTTGTAATGCATGGTAATTCTCAAATGGTGATATTTCTTAAGGACTTCATCTCTCAATTCCCAGTCCTAGGGTTACAAGGATGTCTGCTCCACTTTAAGCTTCCATCATTATTCCACTGAATACCAATCGAAATGGGGAAAAAGTTCTCTAATTTTTAGCTTTCTTATCATTCCTCTAAACTCTTCATCTTGACCTTGCTCGAACTTAGTCCTATCTAATAAGGTTAGTCTTACTTCTAAAATAACAAGAAATAATTAAGAAGACTTTGACGGTGGTTGAAGGTTGGAACTGGAAAGAAACTCTAACTGTCTCCACTCAGCAATTGCACTTAGGGTAGCATGCCTCCTACTTAAAGCATATGCGACAACATTACCTTTTCCCGAAGTATACTGAATATAAAAATCAAATAAGGCTTTATACTCCATCCACCTCTATCTAAGATTCAAATATCTTTAGGAAAATAAATACCTAAGAGATTTATGGTCCGCAAATAGCTCAAACTTACCCCTTAAGAGATAATGTCTCCACATTTTAAGGGAAAATATTATAGCTGCTAATTCCAAGTTATGAACGAGATATCTCTTCTCGTGATTCTTTAATTCTCTACTTGCATAAGCGATAACTCTCCCTTCTTGCATTAGCATTGCCCCTAATCCTGTACCACAATCATCCGTAAAAAAGGTAAAAATCTTATTTCCATCGGGAATAGTGAGAGTTAGTACATTAGTGAGAGACTCTATCAATTTCTCGAAAGCTCTACTGCAGTTATCAATTTCTCGAAAGCTCTACCGTAGTTATCACTCTAAACAAACTCAAGATTCTTCTTAGTTGGACGGGATAGAGGGACAATGATCCAGGCGAAGTATTTTATGAATTTTCGATAATAGACCGCTAACCCTAAAAAGCTCCTAACTTCAATTTCACTTCATGGAGTCTTCCATTGTTGAACGGCTTCAACTTTTGTGGTGTCAACAGCTAATCCTTTCCCTAAGACAATATGTCCAAGAAACTTAACTTCCTCTTTTGGCACTTGATGTGTGACACCCCACGTCCGTTAATGTCACTCACTAAGGGAATGCATTAAGTTCCATGAAGCGTTATAGGTAATCAAACACAGAATAATTACAAGACAGATATAAATAAGATAGCAGCGGAAATTTAATTTTTTATTTTAATCATAATACCGTGTTCCACAATACTATAAGTCACAAAAACCATTACAATAAAATAACTTCTGTCTTGCATCATCAGAGTACATAAAATATGAAAACATAATTCCCCAATTGAAAGAGTTAAGTCATAGTAGAGACAAGAACTTGAGCCGTATTTCAGAAGTAGCTCCTAGCAAGGTGATATATGAAACCTGACTAAGCCTGGATGTTTCCTCCCTGAGAACCTGGGGGGGGGGGGGGGGTAACAGAAGAAAGAAGGAGAAACAAAAAGAGTTAGACATAAACTCTGGCGAGTCTAGTTACTTTTAGCCAGTAGATAAATAAAAGTAACATAACAGGCATATAAAGTGGATAAGGGAAGATCAATACATAAATGGCAGGTGTGACAAGGTAAGCAAGATAAGGTGTACATGCCTCACTAATGATTACTCTGCACTATTTCTAGTATATCCAGAAAGAGATGATCCCTTCAACTATAAGATGGTAGACTTAAGTATACGTCCAAATGTATCCTAACTACTACCCTGATCGATCGGTTCCCTAACCCTGGTAGATACCTTGTGTTGGCCCCACAGTAGGAGGTATCACTTCCTAAAGTGGCAACCCCTCATCGTAATAATGTGCACAACCATATCTATAGGTGTCATGGTTGTCTTATCCCCCTCTGCCCGGCTCATGCACGCACATGGCCCGGTCGGTTTGCGCCGCCCACACCATCTTCCACGTTTGGATCTCTTACAATCAGTTAGTAAGCGTGCCCCTTCTCCGCCTAGTACAGAGTACTTTGTTTGATACCTACTCTGGGTTACTAACTGAAATGGGTCCCACACAATATGATACAAGCTCTCCCCATTGTCTTGTATCCCCTACTAGGTTTTCACCGACTATGTATACCACTAGGTGTCTTTAATCACATAGCCTTATTTATTTCTACCGATCATGCTTACCTACATGTGTCTTTTATACATAACTCCTAATCTTCCAATCGGTTATACTTACCTATAGGTGTCTTTAATTATATAACCCTATCACTTCTACAAGTTATGTTTACCCTAAGAGGTGTCTTTAATTACATAACTTTATTATTTCCACCGATTATGTATACCACTAGGTGTCTTTAATTACATAATCTTAACGGGTTAAGTTTATTGGCCTATTACCCATCCCCTCTTCAGATTTACTTAACCCACCTATCAACCATGTTCACTTAACCCCCCACTTAAATTTAAGTTCA
Source organism: Allium sativum (assembly GCA_030737875.1). Taxonomy (NCBI): domain Eukaryota; kingdom Viridiplantae; phylum Streptophyta; class Magnoliopsida; order Asparagales; family Amaryllidaceae; genus Allium; species Allium sativum. The sequence continues at coordinate 677,730,399 of CM060912.1, forward strand.
TACGATCCCTATGGATTAACTTAGGTTAAGTAGTCCAATTCTTTACCATGTCCATTTATGGTTTCATAATGGGCCAGACCTCCCACATTAGGCCTACAACATGTGGATGCTGAATATGTCGGTCGGGTCCGGGCAGACTTATTCCACAGTTGGACCTAACCTCGTGTCATAGCCCGATTCATATTTACGTACTTAGACCTCCCACATTAGGTTCACCATTAGTGGCTGCTGGATATGCCGGTCGGGTCCGGGCAGACTTCCACCACTAATGCAACCTAACCTCGTGTCATAAGTACAATTACAATTCCTAATTGTAATCAATTAATTAATCCTTTCCTTTTATAGGTGTCAATACCTATTTTGCCCAATAATTTGAATTACATGTCCATAAATGTTCATATTCAAATTATGCCATTTTTAATTAATTTACCAATTAATTAATCCTTTCTTTTTATAGGTGTCAACACCTATTTTGCCCAATAATTTGAATTACATGTCCATAAATATTCATATTCAAATTATGCCATTTTTATACCTTTTTCCCTCGTTCCTTAACTAGCGCCCTCACAAAATTGGCAACATGCCTATGCTAGACAATAGCCTAGTCATAAACAATAATAGGGAAAATAATGGGATTATAACTAAAACGATCATCTTGGCATAAACTTAAACTTTTATGATAATAAGGTGAACATACATACTAGAATGGACATGAAATTGTCATCATAACAAGGTTGACATAAAATTGATGTACTATGATGCCACAATATATAAATTAGCAATTTAGATGTCCAATCGATTTAAATCTAACATGATAACATAGGGTGACAATTTAGATCACATAAAATAGATCTAGCATGTTAACAAAAGGTGACAATTTAGATCACATAAAATAGATCTACATTTTAACATAAGGTGACAATTTAGATCACATAAAATAGATCTAACATTTTAACATAAGGTGACAATTTAGATCACATAAAATAGATCTAACATGTTAACATAAGGTGAAAATTTAGATCACATAAAATAGATCTAACATGAATCATAAGGTGACAATTTTAGATCACATAGGACAGATCTAACATGAATCATAAGGTGACAACTTTAGATCACATAGGATAGATCTAACATGAATCATAAGGTGACAATTTTAGATCACATATGATAGATCTAAAATGAATCATAAGGTGACAATTTTAGATCACATAGGATAGATCTAACATGAATCATAAGGTGACAATTTTAGATCACATAGAATAGATCTAACATGATAATTTTAGATCACATAGAATAAATCTACATACATCCACATCATAGCATATCATAAAAGTTACAACCCAAGTTCTATAATGATAACATAGTAGAACAATTTGAATTGGATCCAAAGAAATAGTTCTATCAAGGCATAACATAAGATATAACAATAACATAGATTCATAGTCTACAACGTATCCAAATCACAGTCTTTCATTATTCACTATTATTTATCTAAACCTAAAAGCAACTAGAACTCACTGTGATTGGATTGGATTGCAAAGATTATAGAAAAGGTGCTGAGTCTATGTTTGAATCTCAGAATTCGATATGCTTTAGAAGAAGATGAGAGATCCTAGTTCAGTTCAGAATCCAACATAGTCCGACCACCATTGTTTCTTTGTGAAGAAAACAAAGGACATAAGATATATTTATAGCTGCTGGGTTACAGAATTCGGATGCCACCTCAGCCCTAATGGAATTGGGTCAGGTCACGAGTCGCCACTCACTCGAAAAAGGCCCAAATACCCAGAAATTGTTCTGGGTGCACTTTACAGGTGCGCCAGTGCAAAATTGCCTTGGCGCACTTGGCAATTGCGCCATTTATACCCGGTTCTGATTTTCAACTTTTTATCGTCCGTAACTTCTACATATGTTATCCGTTTTACGCAACTAGGTGTCTATCCTGACCAGAATTTCGAGACGGGCGTAATGACGTAATCAGTTTCCCTTAATTCTTAATATTAAACTATTCATTATTTAATTTATCTTCTTTAATGTCGTTAAAAATTCGGGGTGTTACATTTACTCAAATGATTTCGTCCCCGAAATCTCCAAATTGAGAAGAATGCATATTGTAATAACCCGGAAATCCGAGCCAATTTAAAATTTTTATTTTGGCAATTTTGATGAATTTTGAATATTTAAAATGAATTATTTTAAATAATAACGACGAGAAATTTATTTTGAATAGTATTAGAACGTATATATTTATATAGATCGTCGTTAGAATATAAATATTTATTTATAATTATAAAAGGAATTGAAAATGGCGCGGTAGTTTGAAAATTCGATTTCAAATTTTAAATGAATGTATATGATTCAAAATAAACCGGATTTTAGCGTAACCAAAAATATTAGAATCTATTTGAGAATATCTTTCCAAAGAATCCGAAAAATTGAAATTTCATAGCGGGGATAAAAAGTTATGCCCAGTTGAAAATTCAGAATAGTCGTTATGGAATTCTGGCCCTTAAAAATGGAAACTTTGCAAACGACCTCGGTTTACGACGAAACCACATTTGTTGGATCTATGATGTCAAGTTATTGCTAGGTTTCAAAATTCGTAATTTTTCGAATCAATATGTGAGCGTGGTGAAGTTAAACGTGTTTTGACAGTTTCAGTCAATTTCGATCGACCAGAAAATGGCCATTTTTCAAACGGTCTCGGAATTTGACGAAATTAATTTTGTTAGGACGGTATCGTCAATACGAAGCTAGAAAATATTTTTCAGGAATTTTTAGAGTTAGTATGTGACCCCAGTAAATTAAAATGTGCATTCAAATTCAATATACATTGATTTATATTTTGAATTTAAAGAAAACTGATCGTAACAGCCGAATTGGGTTATGAAACGTATCCCATTATGTTCGGAATGAGGGTAATTAGCTAGGGGCGACAGTCGTTGGACTCGATTTGGAGTTCGAATTTAAAAGTAACTTTATTGATTTCGAGATTGAAATAAATAATAAATTAATTAATTATATAAACTCTCCCTTTCTCTCTCTATTTACTCGGTCAACCCCCCCTTAACTCGTCCATTTCAAAATCGAATTCAGGAAGAAAAAAAAAAGCACAAATGCCCGTCGCCCTCAAAACCCCCGTCGCCGTTGACCTCCGCCGCCGAGCTCACCCCGCCGCCGCCCCTTTATCCTCCCTCTCCTCTACATTTCGACGCCCCAGAGCCCTAAAACCCGCGAACCCGTTACCTTGGCCCCTATGCACCACCGTGGCATGCACCTCCAACCTCCGGCGATGACATCCTCCCACCCCCCTCTAGCGCAGCGAACCCTCTTTCCCCCTCCACTGTAAGTTTTGTTAGTTTATTTTATTTAGTTTAATTTAAATTCTCTTTTAAGAATGGATTATTTGATTTTTTTTATAGAATAAAAGTTTTGGTTTTTTTAAGTAAATAGAGAAATAAAATTTGATTTTCAGTTTATATAAAATTGTTATTTTCATAGAAAATGATAATGTACACAAATTGGATTTTTAGTATGAAGTTAAAGATATAAAAATCTGATTTTTATATATGTAGCGAATTAAAAATATGATTTTTATATAATAGAGAATATAAAAATGTGATTTTTATATATGAAGAGAATATAAAAATATAATTTTTATATACAAAGCGAATTAAATATATGATTTTTATATAATAGAGAGTATAAAAATGTGATTTTTAATATTCAACTACGTGAAACAGATTGCGATGGAACTGTCGAGAACCACGGCGAAGATTTTCTACATATGAAGAGTCGCGGTGAATTGGTTTAGCTAGTTGGTGAGAACTCCTTACCTTTATTTTAATTTCTAGTTTGAAATATATACTGCAGACGGTGCTCAGCAGCACCCGACACCCGTCGTCCACAGACCATGGATGACTTGTTTGTTTGATTGCTGTGTTGTGAAATTTGATTGTGTGATGTGGAATGAAATAAAATATTTTATAGTGGAAAATATTTTATAGTTAAAAATATGATTTTTAACGTGTATATAAAATAAATAGTAATAAACAAATCGGACGATTTGTTTATATACACTGATTTGACTGATATTGATTGGGACGATAAATTTTACACATCGTCCAACTGCACAAATAAAAATCTGTGTTTGTTGATTTGAAACCCCACACAGGTATTGGGATGATATTTGATGTACACTAATCCCGATTGTTTAGTTGTACGTCAATCGATGGGTTGACAGACTGTGTAAGCGATAATTATTTATATTTAATGCTTATGCAGTTGTGTGGTGCACTCTGGATGATGGTTGATGATTTATCGTTGCTATTATATACACGTGTTGTAGAAAATCCATATAATTAACATTATATGGTAATTGACTGGGCCTCATTCCAATTTGGAAAATAAGGAATATTATAAAAGAAAATTCATGTGTTGAATAGAAAGAAAATTCATGTGTTGAATAGAAAGAAAATTCATGTGTTGAATAAAAAAGAAAATTCATGTGTTGAATAGAATAAAAATTCATGTGTTGAATAAAATAAATTCATGTGTTGAATAAAATAAATATTCATGTGTTGAATAAAATAATTTCATGTGTTGAATGAGATAGATATTCATGAGTTGAATAAAAATATATATTCATGTGTTGAAAGAAATATAGATTCATGTGTTGAATAGAATAAATATTCATTTGTTGAATAGAATAACGAAGTTATTGAAATATATATATATATAGCCGTGTGGATTAGATTTGCGCCATTTTGACGCGAACGATATTTATATCGATTATACTCGTTTTTATAATGAATATAGAAAAGGAAGTGATTTCAAAATATAACATTTTGAAAATATTATCATTTATAGATTAATGATATGGAATATTCAATTTTGATTAGAAATTGAATATGAAGTTGAAATCGTTTTGAAAACGAATTTAAAACAATTTATAAAATATGTTTTGAAAGGAAATCGACGAAGTATATATTATATATATAATATAATGGCCTGAACAAAACGCACCGCGCCGCGGTAGTTCGCTAATTTCGACCATTGACTTCAAATGGATATTGCGGGAGATCCGACCGTCAGATTCTCCTAAAACTGGAACCGTTGGGTTCGTATTGAAAAGAGCTTTCTAACGAATATTAAAAATTAGAAATCTAACGGTTGGATTTGGAATTATGTCCGAATCAAATTTGGAAAAGGTCGTTGTAAGTGCAGTTCGATGGCTGTTGATGGAAATCGACTGTACGGGCCTTGATAAAATTATTAAAAATAGTAATAATTTGTGTAGAATCATAAGAAATGATTTAGGAAGAATTGGGATGAAAAACTCCATATTTGAAAAGATAAAAATAGATTTTTATCAAAATGAACTAGTTCTGAACTAGAATTATAATTTATTTATTTTTAAAATAAATAAAGTGGATTTGAAATGGTTTTGAAAGTAACCAGAATTTCCAATAATTGAATTGGAATGGATTTGAATCGAAATTGTCTTTGGAATATTTCGATGTTGGATTTCGTGATTATACATATATTTTTATGGAAATTTGAAAGATATATTTATATCATCATTTCCAATACGATATTTGTTGACGATACTGAATATAAGCCGATATGTTTTCTATTCAGAGCCTTGTATTTAATATCAAATGGGATTTGGGTTTGTTGTGAATGGTGTCTTCATTAACACTGTTCTTAAACCCAGTTGAGGAAAAAATTAAATCTTTTTATTTAGATTTAATGAAGTGTACCAATTAAATGGTATTTAATTGGAACTGAATTTGAATTGATTTTTGGGTTTATCGTGAACGGTGTTTTAAATAACACTTGTTCTTTAACCCGATAATTAATGGAACGTGATTTTGGGTTTATAGTGAACCGTGTTTTAAATGACATTGGTTCTTTAACCCAGTTAAAGATAGGATATGATTTCCCAAGTTAAACAATCATTGATATGATTTTTGGGAAGATTAAAACTAAGTGGAGTTTTAATGAAACTTTAATTAGATTGAAATAATCAAGAATGGAGTATCACCAGTTTTGCTCCAGGCGATAGTTAAATCTTTAATTAGATTTGAACGTTAAATGATAATTGAATTTACCGATAACACCGTGGTGTTAGATATGAAGTATGACCAGTTTTACTTCATGGGATGAATAGGTTGGGATTGGAAAATAAAATAAATGATTACTTCGGTGTGGTTCGCTAATCCCGACTAATTTGAATTGATATTCAAAAGAAGATTAAAGAATAAATTTAAAGAATTTATCTTTGATAAAATTAATGGAAACCTTTCCCAAAGTATAAGAATATTTGAATAAAAGAATATTCTGAATTGGAATGAGGCGTATGTTGTGTTTGTGTAACACTTGTTTATTATATACGCGAGTTATTCAGAAAGACCGGGTTTATCCCATTCTGAATAACTGATTCGACGTGGTGTCGAGGATGAAGACGGTGGTCGAAGACCGGAGGTCTTCACATCGTTTGGGTGATTACTGATGATCTTGATTGGGTTGTACACCCAAGAGGAGGGAATAAGTTGGTGATCGTCTAGACGTACTTGGAGATCGATGGATATGCGAGGTACAAGGTGCCTCCGGTTTCGTTCAGACCCAGAACGAACTTGTAAATGGACTGTGTGTCTAACATTGGATTTTATTCTGTGTGATTGATTTCTATTAAATATATATCTGTTGGGCGACGGAGAATTTATTCTCTTGCTTAACGCCCTTCTCTGAGACGTACGAGCTTAAAGGTTATATATTTGTGGATATCAATCACATGGAGTGAATTGCCTGTGTGGCATGCCTAAGTGGAAAATGATCAAGGCTTTTGTTGAAAAGCAAAGTCTTGTGGTTGATGATCAAAGCACGACCTGTGTGGCATAGCTTTGTGTAACGTTGATTCGCGAGCCTCACACCCCAGTTGTGAACCAGAAACGGGAGAGGACATCAGGGACGGCATGCGTTTCCTTCTAGCTAGGGTGGTGTCAGTGACCTACCAGCCCTGACATTTATATTATTTTCACCTGTGTGATTGTTGCTGTTGCGAGGCGCCACGAATATATCGGTGACTGTGTGGAGCCGATGGAGTCATTTGGCTCATTTACGCCCCAAAGGGCGGGGAAACGCAGTGTTCAGGCATTTTAATCCACATCGGTGGACCGGCCCTGACGATCCAAGGGACGATGCGTTCTATTCCTGAGACTCATGCTAGACAGTCTCGAATCGGTAGAGGACTATCTTTTGCCTCGGTTCACCGATGGAAATCCAACTTCCAATACGTGACATTTGCGGTTTTGATTGTAGAGCCTAGTATGGCGACATGATATATGGTACCCATGCCGTCTATGATTGATATTTATGATTGAAATTGTTTTGACACTATACACTTATAATAGTATCAAATGATTTGTTTTTAACGTACCAAGCATGTTTGGCTATTATAAGGGAAAACCCTATCCTCCGGCTTGTGTTGCATTGTGTGATGGGACCTGGGTCTTATAATACCTTCATTTTTCCAAAAAGCATTGCGCTGTTTTGTTATATGCACTGGTATTCTTGGGAGGAAACCCGTTCCGTGTTATACGGCGTGGTCCCTTGATATGTCTGATTTAAAGTAAAGTTTTAAATAACTGTTTTAGTTCTCACACCAGTCACATGACTGACCTGGAGTTTATTGTTTTAACGTAAACTCTGGGTGCACTTATTTTGACACGGGCAACTAGTAGTTTTGGGTTTGCAGATTTATATTCACAGGATCCTGATTTTCAGCTGGAACGATACTCGGAAAGCTCTGTATCCGTGTATTACTTCTAGTTGTGTTTTGTATTATTTTCCGCTGCGATGTATTTAAATGTAATTTAAATCTCTGATATTTTCTGTGTAATATTTATGCATACTCTGTGACATTCTTGTATTCTGATGAATTGTTGTAATATACAATGAAATGTTCTTCTGTTTGCGTTCCGATGTGTCTTGTCCTCAAAGCAATCCGGGCTTTCCTTCCCGGGGAAGTTCGGGTCGTCTCACATATCCTACCATCCATCAGCCATCTACTCATCCATCAATCACTATCATCCGTTGTCCTTATCTATTTCTAATGCTTTCATGAATATATGCAAAAGTGTGTGTATATGTCCCAACACTAATGCGAAGATCAGGCGGCCTTCTGATTCAGTTGACCTCCTTAATGCAATGTATGTTAGTGCCATGAATCCAATATGTATGAAAATAAGCCTATTATAACATATAAGCTCTACTTGTGTGCACACTCATTCGTCCAAATGCAACATCCATAAGCTAGTTCATCCATTTCCATCCATAAAAGAAAAGAAAATGCACACATCCATATGCAATATGAGAGTGATTAAGCCAATCTTAGTGCCTAATGTATGTGTATATGCGTCCACAGGTAACCACTAGCAAACACTTGCATCCATTTGCATCCATCAATCATAACATGTCTCAAACACATGTTTACATCCATAGGATCCCTATCTAAAGGTCGAAAATACTATGGATAAGATATACTCAAACGATAGAAACAATTACTGATAAAGCTTTGGAAAAAAGAATTAAGAGCATACCCTCGAAGAGAAAGGGGCACGAAGCACGAATCTTGACTTCAGTCTCCCAAGTCGCATCCTCTGGGTTATCTACCCATTGAACCTTTAGCAAGTTGAGCTCTTTATTGTGTAGCTTCTTAACTTCTGATCCAAGAATATGGGAAGGAACTCGTCTGACTGTCGCCTCCCATTCCACTTCTACCTTTTCTAATATACTCGGCTCAACAACTTCCACGGTGTCATGCAAGCACTTCCACAGATGAGAAACATGGAAAACATCATGAACACCAGATAGATTTTCAGGAAGCTTTACTCTATAGGCCATTTGGCCAATCCTCTCGGTTATGGGAAATGGTCCCACAAACCTAGGTGCCAACTTCCCTACCGATCCGAAGCGAATCACATTCCTCAGAGGTGACACTTTGATAAAAACCAAGTCTCCTACTTCAAATTCGAGGTCAGTCCTTCTCTTGTCTGCATAGGATTTCTGCCTATCTTGAGCTGTCTTCATCCACCGTCGAATAAGGTCAATCTTTTTGGACGTTTCTCTAACCATACCAGGTCCAAGTAATAATCTTTCTGTAGATTCCCACCAACAAGTTAGTGATCTACAGGGTCGTCCGTACAATGCTTTGAAGGGTGCCATGCAGCTGTTGTTATAGGCAAACTTTACCAAAGGAAGATGCTCTTCCCAAGTCCCTCCGAAGTCTAGGATACACAGCCTTAAAAGATCTTCTAGGATTCTGTTCACCCCCTCCGTTTTCCCATCGGTATGAGGATGATAAGAGGTGCTCAAACGCAACTATGTACCTAATGCTTCTTGCAAACTTCTCCAAAATTCGCTGGTAAAGATGGGGTCGCGATCACTTACGATGCTGGAAGGAACTCCATGAAGACGAACTATCTCTCGGACATAAATTGTTGCTAACCATGATGTCGTCCTCTTACTCTTAACTGGAATAAAGTGAGTGCTCTTAGTGAGTCTATCTACCACAACCCAGATACTGGTGTTTCCTTTCTTCAATCTAGGCAAACCATCTATGAAATCCATAGAGACGCTCTCCCATTTCCATTGAGGAACCTCCAACGGATGAAGTAAACCACCGGGCTTCTTTTGCTTAGCTTTGACTTGCTGGCAAACTAAACATTGAGAAACAAATTCGGCCACATCTTTCTTCATCCCAGCCCAAAAGAAAACCCTCTTAATGCTCTTTACATCTTATCATCGCCTGGATGAATGGTCATCTTAGAATGGTGGGCTTCTTCTAGGACTGCCTTTATCAAGCTTCCAGTTTGAGGAACTCAAAGCCTTCCATCTCATCGCAACCACCCCCTTTTCATCTATGGCATATCTGCTGAGGTGACTAGAAGTCTCCCCTCTTGTGAGCTTATCTATGATGTATAGAATCTGTGGGTCACTTTGTTGCGAAGCTCCTATCTGGTCCATAAGAGTCGGTCGTATCTCCAAGAATGCAAACAATTCAGGCAAAATTTCGATGGAGGGTCTAAAATCAAAAGCTGGTATGAACTCCAAGTTCTTTCTTTCCACAAACAGAGGACTCAGGGCCACCCTCTGCCTACTTAGTGCGTCTGCCACCACATTACCCTTGCCGGGGGTATAAGAAATTTCAAAATCATAAGAAGCTAGAAACTCCATCCACCACTATTGCCTTAAATTGAGATCCTTCCGTGAGAACAGATACTTGAGAGATTTATGATCGGTATATAACTCGAACTTCTCTCCAAGTAAATAACGACGACACGACTTTAATGCAAACACTATGGCAGTTAGCTCTAGATCATGGGTGGGGTAGTTCTTTTCATGAACTCTCAGCTGTCTACCCTTATAACATACTACTTTCCCTTCTTGCATTAGAACCGCACCAAGCCCTGTACCACACGCATCAGTGTAAACAGTAAACACTTTATTCCCATCAGGTAAGGTCAAGACTAGGGCTGTTGCCAGAGCCTTCTTCAGTCGTTGGATAGCAATGTCACAGTCTGTATCCCATGAGAATGCCAAGTTCTTCTTCGCCAGCCTGGTGAGTGGGGCTGATATCTTTGCGAAGTCCTTAACGAACTTCCTATAGTAACCTGCTAAACCAAGAAATCTCCTCACCTCGATCGCATTTTTAGGAACCCGCAATCTTGCATTGCAACCACCTTTGCGGGATCTACAGCTATCCCTTCTTTGGAGACCACATGCCCTAAGAATCTCACCTCTTTTCTCCAAAAATGACATTCGGAGAACTTTGCTTTAAGCTAATGGTCGCGAAGAGTTTTCAAAACATCTCTCAAATTTTGGCCATGCTCTTCTTCGCTCTTGGAGAAGATCAAGGTATCATGAATAAAGACTACGACAAATTTGTTTAGGAACTCCCGAAACACCCTACTCATCAAATCGATAAAATAGGCGGGTGCATTCGTCAACCCAAAAGGCATAACCAGCCATTCAAAGAAACCGTCCGGAGTCCTAAAGGAAGTCTTATCTATGTTGTCCTCAGCCACACTCAATTGATGGAACCCTGTGGCCAAGTCTAACTGAGAAAATACCGCGGCACCAACAAGCTGATCAAATAAATCATCAATCCTCGGAAGCGGGTGCCTATTCTTCTTAGTGAGCTTATTCAACACCCTATAATCAACACACAAACAAAGCGAACCATCCGTCTTAGTTGCGTATACAACTGGATCACCCCATTCAGATATGCTTCGTCTGATAAACCCTTTCTCGAGTAGCTCCCCTACTTGCTTACTCTGCTCACTCCATTCCCTTGGAGCCATGTGGTGCACTGGTAATGCAACTGGCTTTGCATTGTCCACTAGATATATGCGAAAGTTGATCTCGCGCCTTGGAGGTAAACCCCGAACCTCATCAAAAACATCGGAAAAGTCTCGGACTACTAGAACAGATTACAGATCGTCGATAGATGCATCAATAGACTCTAGGAAACTAAGCATAACCGACCCTTGTGGGTCACACGAAATCTCGAGGGTTCCCCCATGACAAGTCAGAAGCCTAACAACCCTCTTCTCACAATCTAGAATGGCACCATAAGTGGTAAGCCAATCCATTCCTAACATCAACCCATAGCCCATAAACCTGAGCACATACGCGTCACATTCAAACTCGACGCCTAACACAGATATTTTAAAACCCCTACAAATCATCGATAAATGAGACGAACCAACAATGGGGTTTGAAACAACTATGGGATCTACTACCATACTAGTAATTAAGTGCAGAGATTCAACTACAGAACTTGATATAAATGAATGTGAGGCACCAGAATCAAAAAGTGTTCTAATAGGATGGGTTGATAGAGAAATTAAACCTTCCACGGAAATTTTCTACCTGTATCAGGAGCACTGGTCGTGAGAGCATGCACCTTCCCTCCAGAATTTCCAGCCCTTTGACCTTGTCCCTGTGATCCCTGTTTCTTCGGTCACTCTTTAGCAAAGTGTCCGGCCTTTCCACAGTGGAAGCAAGAATTCTTCCTTCGCTTACAGTCTTTAACCATATGACCTTCCTTCCCACAATGGTTACATTTTCTCTAATCCTTGCCTTTATCATTTTTCCCTCCTTTCTTCTGTTGTTGCTGTTGCTGTTGCTGTTGCTGCTGCCGCTTCTTGGGCCACACCTTCTTATTATGTGACGTCCCCTCAGCTTTTGTTTCCATCTTTTCTCCCTTGTCCTCCTCATGCATTAGGGCCATATCAACGAGCTTTTCAAAGGTGGCCCCCATTGGAATATGGGACATAGCTAAACCATGCAGAGGCTCATTCAGCCCTTTAGCAAACTGCAAAGCCTTTCTGTGCGGCGTATCCACCAACTCTAACCTGAACCTCGCTAGCTAGTTGAATTTGTTCACATATTCTTTCACCATCAAGTTTTCTTGTTTGAGTGCTAAGAATCTCTCCATCTGCATGCTGCTTTCAACTTGAGAAAGAAATTTCATTTCGAACCTCTATCTAAAATCTTCCCAAGTTTCCACCGGACGTTCAGCTTGGGTGACTTCTCGCTAAAAGGAGACTTCGTCCTTCAATAGCCAAGCAGCTGATTGAATCTTTCTTCGGTCCTCCACTTCAAAGATTATGAATAAGTCCTCAGTCTCCTTAAGCCAATTCCGAGCTTCCACGAATGTCTCATTCCCATGGAATGGCTTCCCTCCCATAGCACAGAAGTCCTTGCAGATCTTGGTGAAGTTATCTGCTTTTGGAGGGGGAGGAGGAATGACTGGTGCAGTTGGGGGAGGAATGTCTCTTTGGCCTTCGGCCGACGCCGTGGCCTCCAAATACCTATGGAACCATTCGGGTATAGTGACGCCCTCTGGGATATTAGGGATGTTTTGTTCCCCAGACATGCTGAAAAAGGGAAAAGAAAGAAATTTAGATAAAGGACCGAAGGATACTACATATGGCTTTTTGGGGGATGTTTTTCAAAATAGACTTTTTATTTTTGAAAATGCTTTCTTTTATAACCTTTTTGAAAATAATTTTCAAAAACTTTTATCTAATCTGGTAACCTTCAACTCTGATACCAAGTGTGACACCTCATGTCCGTTAACGTCACTCACTAAGGGAATACATTAAGTTCCGTGAAGCGTTATAGGTAATCAGACACAGAATAATTACAAGATAGGTATAAATAAGATAGCAGCGGAAATATTTCAATCATAATACCATGTTCCACAATACTATAAGTCACAAAAACCATTACAATAAAATAACTTCTGTCTTGCATCTTCAGAGTACATAAAATATAAAAACATAATTCCCCAATTGAAAGAGTTAAGCCATAATAGAGACAAGAACTTGAGCCATACTTTAGAAGTAGCTCCTAGCAAGGTGATATATGAATCCTGACTAAGCCTGGGTGTTTCCTCCCTGAGAACCTGGGGGGAGGGGGAGGGATGAGGGAAACGGAAGAAAGAAGGAGAAACAAAAAGGGTCAGACATAAAGTCTGGCGAGTCTAGTTACTTTTAACCAGTAGATAAATAAAAGTAACATGATAAGCATATAAAGTGGATAAGGGAGATCAACATAAATGGAAGGTGTGACAAGGTAAGCAAGATAAGGTGTACATGCCTCGCTAATGATTACTCTGCACTATTTCTAGTATACCCAGAAAGAGATAATCCCTTCAACTATAAGATGTAGACTTAGGTATACGTCCAAATGTATCCTAACTATTACCCTATTCGATCAGCTCCCTAACCCTCGTAGATACCTTGTGCTGGCCCCACAGTAGAAGGTATCACTTCCTAAAGTGGAAACCCCTCGTCGTAATAATGTGCACAACCATATCTACAGGTGTCACAGTCGTCTCATTCCCCTCTGCCCGGCTCATGCACGCACATGGTCCGGTCGGTTTGCGCCGCCCACACCGTCCTCCACGTTTGGATCTCTTACAATCAGCCAGTAAGTGTGCCCCTTCTCCGCCTAGTACGGAGTACTTTGTTTGATACCTACTCCGGGTTACTGACTGAAATGGGTCCCACACAAATATGATACAAGCCATCCCCTTTGTCTTGTATCCCCCATTAGTTTTTCACTGACTATGTATACCACTATGTGTCTTTAATTACATAGCCTTATTTATTTCTACCGGTTATGCTTACCTACAGGTGTATTAAATACATAACCCCTAATCTTCCAATCGGTTATGCTTACCTATAGGTGTCTTTAATTACATAACCATATCACTTCTACAAGTTATGTTTACCCTAAGAGGTGTCTTTAATTACATAACTTTATTATTTCCACCGATTATGTGTTCCACTAGGTGTCTTTAATTACATAATCTTAACGGGTTAAGTTTGTGGGCCTATTACCCATCCCCTCTTCGGATTTACTTAACTCACCCCTCAACCATGTTCCCTTAACCCCCAACTTAAATTTAAGTTCATACAATCCCTATCGATTAACTTAGGTTAAATAGTCCAATTTTTTATCATGTCCATTTATGGTTTCATAATGGGCTAGACCTCCCACATTAGGCCTACAACATGTGGATGCTGGATATGCCGATCGGGTCCGGGCAGACTTATTCCACGGTTGGGCCTAACCTCGTGTCATAGCCCGATTCATATTTACGTACTTAGACCTCCTACATTAGGTTCACCATTAGTGGCTGTTGGATATGCCTGTCGGGTCCGGGTAGACTTCCACCACTAATGCAGCCTAACCTTGTGTCATAAGTACAATTACAATTCCTAATTGTAATCACTAGACATTCCATTTTTAATTAATTGATCAATTAATTAATCCTTTCCTTTCATAGGTGTCAATACCTATTTTGCCTAATAATTTGAATTACATGTCCATAAATGTTCATATTCAAATTATGCCATTTTTAATTAATTTACCAATTAATTAATCCTTTTCTTTTATAGGTGTCAATACCTATTTCGCCCAATAATTTGAATTACATGTCCATAAATGTTCATATTCAAATTATGCCATTTTTATCCTTTTTTCCCCCATTCCTTAACTAGTCACAAAATTGGCAACATGCCTAGGCTAGACAATAACCTAGTCATGAACAATAATAGGGAAAATAATGGGAATATAACTAAAATGATCATCTTGGCATAAACATAAACTTGTATGATAATAAGGTGAACATACATACTAGAATGGACATGAAATTGTCATCATAACAAGGTGGACATAAAACTGATGAACTATGATGTCACAATATCTAAATTAGCAATTTAGATGTCCAATCGATTTAAATCCAACATGATAACATAGGGTGACAATTTAGATCACATAAAATAGATCTAACATGTTGACATAAGGTGACAATTTAGATCACATAAAATAGATCTAACATGTCAACATAAGGTGACAATTTAGATCACATAAAATAGATCTAACATGTTAACATAAGGTGACAATTTAGATCACATAAAATAGATCTAACATGAGTCATAAGGTGACAATTTTAGATCACATAGGATAGATCTAACATGAATCATAAGGTGACAATTTTAGATCACATAGGATAGATTTAACATGAATCATTAGGTGACAATTTTAGATCACATAGGATAGATCTAACATGAATCATAAGGTGACAATTTTAGATCACATAGAATAGATCTAACATGATAATTTTAGATCACATAGAATAGATCTACATACATCCGCATCATAGCATATCATAAAAGTTACAACCCAAGATCCATAATGATAACATAGTAAAACAATTTGAATTGGATCTAAAGAAATAGATCTACCGTGACATAGCATAAGATCTAACAATAACATAGATTCAAAGTCTACAACGTATCCAAATCACAGTCTTTCATAATTCAGTATTATTTATCTAAACCTAAAAGCAACTAGAACTCACTGTGATTGGATTGCTAAGATGATAGAAAAGGTGCTGAGTCTATGTTTGAATCTCAGAACTTGATATGCTTTAGAAGAAGATGAGAGATCCTAGTTCAGTTCAGAATCCAGCAGAGTCCGGCCACCACTGTTTCTTTGTGAAGAAAACAAAGGATATGAGATATATTTATAGCTGTCGGGTTACAGAATTCGGATGCCACCTCAGTCCTAATGGAATTGGATCAGGTCATGGGTCGTCACTCACTTGAAAAAGGCCCGAGTACCCAGAAACTATTCCGGGTGCACTTTGCAGGTGCGCCAGTGCAAAATTGCCTTGGCGCACTTGGCAAGTGCGCCAATTATACCCGATTTTGATTTTCAACTTTTTATCATATATAACTTCTTCATACGTCATCCGTTTTACGCAAACTAGGTGTCTATCCTGACCAGAATTTCGAGACAGACGTAATGACGTAATCAGTTTCCCTTAATTCTTAATATTAAACTATTTATTCTTTAATTTATCTTCTTTAATGTTGTTAAAATTTCGGGGTGTTACATGATGAACTTCGCTTTGAGCTGATTCTTCCTCAAGATTCCTATGACCTCTCTTATGTAACTCTGGTGCTCCGTATAGTGCTTGGAGAAGACAAGAATATCATCAACTTGCACTCCAATAATCTTGTTGAGAATGCCCCCAAATACTTTGGTCATCAAGTCTACGAAGAAGGATGTGGCTTTTGTTAATATATATGACATAACCTCCCACTCAGAAATTCCAACGGGTGTTCTAAACGCCGTCTTGTCCTTCTTTAGAAATTCCCAATTGATAAAACACTGTTGCTAAATCCAATTGAGAGAAAAATCTAGAACCTCCCAAATAATCAAATAGATCATCGATCCTAAGAAGGGATACATATTCTTTTTAGTCAGCTTATTAAGTGCCCTATAAAACATACAAAGCCTTAATGATCCATTTGCTTTGATGGCCAAAACCATGGATGCTCCACACTCCAAAGTACTTTGTTGGATGAATCCTTTCTGTAGCAACTTAGAAATTTGCTTATCCAATTCCCTCCTTTCCTTGGGGTTATAGGACTTAAAAGCAAAGCAACTGTCTAACGTCCTTCTCGAGATATATCCTAAATGAAATCTCTATGGGTAGAATACCCGACACTTCCTCGAAGACATATTGGAGCTCAAGAACAACGGTCAGTGTAAGTGGTTCATCCAATTCTGAATATAGAGAATGCAATAGAGCTGTATACCTCATATTTGTCACAATACAAGAGATTTCTAAATTATGGCCTCTACCACTCCTTAAATAGACTTCTCTCCTGTCACAAATAAGGATGATTGCATAAAATGATAGCCAATCCATCCCTAAAATAAGCCTATAGCCTTCGAAGCTTAAGTGATACGTGTTGCCAAAGAAATGAAGACGATGCCTAGTACTAGATCTTTACACATAAAAGAAAGTGGAATAGCACCTCCGATAGGATTGGAAACCAATATCATACTACTTGTGATTGAAGTAAGAAGTTTCAAGAAATTTATCGCATTCCTTGCTATAGAGGAATGTGATGCCCTGAAATCAAATAAGGTGTGAATAGAAGTTCCTAGAATAAAAATGATACCCTCGAGGGCAGGTTCCTCTTAATCTCTAGACAATGGACTCTGAATAGTTGTTGCTTCTAAAGCATAATTTCTCCCTACTTAATACACTTGAAACAACCCGAAACCCCCGCTCGGCCTAGACCGAATTGTAATACAGATAGGTTGAGAACACAATGCATCGGAATGCAAAACAACAGAATATCTCATTGTTGTTACAATAATTTACATCATAGTACAAGAACAACAGAGTGCGGAAAAATAAATGCACAAAGGAAATAAAATTATCAGAGAATAAATAAACTACATAGCATCGGATATGTAATTATAAATACAATGTAAATATAAAGTATTGGAAATCATCAACTAACACAGCTGAAAGCAATACACAGGTACAGAGCTTTTCGAGTATAGCTCCAACCGTAATCCTGGATCATGTGAAAGAAAAGAATATGCAAACCCAAAACTACTGACTGCCCATGTGGATAAAATATGGGCACCTAGAGTTTAGGTGGAAATAATAAACTCCGAATCAGTCATGGGACTAGTGTGAGAGCTAAAACAGTTATTTGAATTTTACTTTAAAATTAGGTAGATTACAGTACCATGCCGTATGTCATGGAACATGTTTCCTCCACATGAAAATCAATTTATAATAAAACAACGCTATGCTTTTTGAAAAATGAAGCTATTATAAGACTCCGGCCACATCACATAATGTAACGCAAGCCGAAGGATAGAGTTTTACCTTATAATAGCCAAAACTGCTTGGTACGCTTCAAGACAAATATTGTTGATATTATTATAAGTGCGTAGTGTATAAAACAAATTCAAATATAAATGTATCAATCATAGACGACATAGTAATCCATCCTACTATGTCGCCATGTAGGTTTACAACTAAAACCAAAAAGTCACGTATTGGAAATTGGATTCCATCTACGAGTTGAGGCAAAGGATATTCCTCACCGATTTCGGATCACCTCTAGCAAGATGTCCAGGATCACACCTAAGGGAAACTATAGGACTTGCAGGGCCTGTCCCCACCTAACGTTTGTGGATTAGTTATTCCTGAACAATACGTTTTCCGATCCTATTGGACCTGTCACTTGGTTAGTAGGTCAACCATATAAGCCTTTTGCGGCTTTAAATCCGAGGGCCCTCGTTGTAAAATGTTTGGGCTCCATACCATGACATCACCTCTAGCTAGAAAGAAACGTATGCACTCCCTGCAGTCCCTAATCCCATTTTTGACTCATACTGAGGTGTGAAGCTCGCGAATTAACGCTATACAAAAAGCGATGCTATATGAAAGTGGTGCTTTGATCATCATCCTCAAGGCCATGCTTTTCAACAAAAGCCTTGATCATTGCATCTTGGTATGCCGCATTATCAATCCGTACCATACCATTGATTTCCACAAATATATAACCTCTAAGCTCATACGTCTCAGAGAAGGGTGTTAAGCAAGAGAATAAATTCACCGCCACCAAAAAGATATATATTAACCAGAGATCATTAAATACAACACAAGTACAATGTCAAACATACAATCCATTTACAAGTCCGTTCCAGGTCTAAACGAAACCGGAGGCACCTTATTCCTCATCCCATATGTCTAATACAGGAGAGAGACCCTCGCATATCCCGTCAATGTCCAAGTACTTTTTAGGCTATCACTACTTATTACCTTGTCTTGGGTGTACGACCCAATCAAGACATCAGCAATAGCCCAAATGGTTTGAAGATCTCCGATCTTCAACCACCGTCTTTATCTTTGACTTTTAATCAAGATATCAGCAATAATCTTAACTCACATCTGTTGGCAATGGCGGGTCCCCTAGGCGGCGGTGGAAGGAGAAGAGGGAGGAATAGGGGTCTCCGTTATTTAGTTTTCAAGCTCTAAACCTAGTTTTGGAAAAGTGATGACAACATTAGATTAGTTAAACCTTAATTAGGCTTAAATCACGTCATGTAGGCACCAATTAAGGAGGGCATGACATGTGGAGGGAAGAGTTACTTAGGTGTCTAAATTTCATTTAGCTATCACTATTCATGAAGTGACCAAATTTGAGGATGTATCAATTACAACATCCAAACTTCGTTTCAGTCTCACGGCCACACGTTAACTCCAAAAATTACGATATTTGAAATCTCGCTACATTATGGAATTATGGTTCCGGTGAATTTGGCCTCATCGAATTTGGAGACCGTTTGAAAAATGGCCTTGTTTTGAGTTAAATTCGAATTCACGGCGTACTTTTATATGTCGTTCTTCTACATACAAATCCGTTGAACTTGAAAATTTAAATTCTGACATATTTCAACATTCCGGATCTAATAAAAGTGGTTTCGTCGAATTTCAAGGCTGTCTAAAAAATGGTCTTTTTATAAGCGATCGACATAGCTTTGAAATATCGATATTCAAATTCAAGGCTTATAAATGGATTTAAATATTTTACTGACCCTATTTTAAATTAAATAAAATATAAAAACTAATTTTAAAATTATTCTTAACTTTTGTCGAGCAAAAATAACCAATTTATATTCAAAATCCATTAAAATAGATTAAATTAAAATTTTAAGTTGGTTCCGAAATTCCGGGTTGTTACAATCTCCCCCACTTAAAACTTTTTCGACCTGAAAAAGGAATGGAGCTGAAAGTTGTTTAACTATCCAACTCAACTTTCATTCTGGCTTAAGTTCTTTAACCTTTCAATTTCTAAGAACTTCCAAGTTCTCCAGAAATTTGGCTAACACCTTAAATTTCTGAAAATTTTCGCCAAAACCTCCTTTGTACGTGTTGATCTGAACAAATATATATGGCCTTACCGACACTCAGTAAACTAATATATATATATATATATCAAACAAAGCAATTGTGACCTATCCACACTCACGGGAGATGTGTGAAAAATCATCCCTTGACCCTATGATGGGGATTAGTCGCGATCCATGTGTCGTATCTACTACAAGAGAGATGTGCATATTTTTGTCATCTCAAGACCCACTGATGGGGTTTTATTATCAAATCCTTCTATTTATCGTTATATATTTATTAAGTCCATAATCAGTCCTCAGTTCAACCTATATTTCAGTCCTCGCCATACAAGCATCAAACAAGTGCATGCTCATATGGTAATCCAAACCTCGTCATATAAGCACCAAATAATTGCATGCTTATATGGATATGTTATGCTATGTTGCCCTCGGTATATGTTATGCGGTGTAGTCCATAGTTGTTGTTTACTATCTATGGCGTATGTTTAATTTCACATAAGAAACCATCACAGCACATCCAATTCACTCACAGCAATATAATAATAAAATTACGCAACCAACTAAATAAGGTGCACCTGTTTGTCGGGCACACAATTTATTTCTTTACTCATCTTTAAGTCAATAACCTGCTCAATATATATATATATATATATATATATATATATATATATATATATATATATATATATGCACTCAATATAAGGTAAGGTGTCCATGTCTTATTTGTTCCATAGGGTCTTTCTGGCCTTCGTAATATAAGAACCAAATAATTATAGGCTTATATAGATAATATATTGTCCATAATATATGCTACGCAGTGTAGTCATATCACACAAATATCCAAGCATATATGAAACATCAACAAGTCACAATAAAAGATCAACTGTCGTCATCATATCATAGTGAAGCCATCACCAAAAAGATCAACTATATCATAGACATAGTGTATACCCTAGTGTGAAGTGTCATTTAAGGTATAACCATGTATGTGTATCTGCTATCCATATCTATGCTCACCCGAGTACTGCTACGTACATGAGGTGGCCTACATCCCAAAATATACACCACATATCCAAAATATACATCATGTGCCTACGTCGCACCAAAACGAGACTGGCACATATCCATCATACATATATATACATACAAACTACTAACTAATATTAGTGATCGGTGTTGGGGCTCTACACAGACGTCCCAGACAGAGTCAGCTCCTTAGGTTCTTAAGCTAACACATCCTCAAATCCTGGAGGGAAAAGAGGCCAGTCGATGTAACAACCCGCATTCTACGCATCGGAGGATCGTAGAATATTTATTTCTTTCTCATACGAAGTCGTATGGTCGTGTAACTTTGGGAGACGACTATTGGGGTCATTTCCCATGTTCATGTTTTTTGCCGATTTTTAAATGACCGTTTTACCCCTAGCGAATCTTGTTTTGGCCATAACTTTTGATTGGAAAGGAGTTTTGACCTGAAACCACTTCCATTGGCTTCGGATGATGTTTACCTTTCCGTAGAGTGGTCACATGTGAAAAACGGACTTACTGTTTGGGAGATATGGCTGAATTAAGGTTTATAAGGCTAAAAACAGCTTAATTGGACTTAGCCGGGTGATTAGCAGCTTGGTCCATAACCCATTTCGGGATTAGGATTATGGGAGGGCTGAAAGGGTTAGGAAAATCATTTCATTTCAGTTTTCTCAACCGCCACAAACCTCCCTTAAGCTCTAGCAATGGCCTCCATCTTCTAAAACACTCCAAAACACCTTTTTGTCATTTCTAATCACATCTATTACTTAAACATAAAAGCACAATCTCCACATTGATGATGTGGCATTGCCCTTGGCTTTTCATTTCAAAACAAAGAGCTTTTCTTTGCTATCATCGTTAATTTTTCCTTCTCCCATACAACTCTCCCACGTTCACAAACATCTCTCCCACTCTCAGTTTTAACCGTTCTCCCTCCTCCATCAAACCACTCCCTTCTCATCTCATCATCTCCTACACGCTTTTTTCCTTCTGAAATCAAAATTAAGTCCAAAACCAACCTCTTAACCAACATCTAATTTCCGTTCTTCGCAGATTTAATCCCTCTTCACCATCTTCTAATTTCAATCCTCGCTAATTTAATGACCTTAACTTCTGATTAACCATGGATTTTGCTCCTAAGCAACTGCAAGTGATTCGTCGGATACGAAATTTATACTTCCTGCTAAAGGTATTACACTTTTTTCCTCTTCCGCGATTATTTTGGTCATTTATCGTTTCATACGATATTCTTACAACTTTGAATGTTTTGACCTTCCATCCTAATCCTATTGCTATGCAAAATTAAGATATCCTAACCCACTAATTACAAATTTTTGGATGAAACCCTAAATTTTATCTTCGCTACTGGAAGTATTTCATCTACATGCATAATTCCTGGTGACTATGTGTTTATAAGTAAGAGTGGATAGGATCTGGACAGACGGCGATTTACTTTTTGGATGTTTAAACTCAGATCTATCAAACCATTGCCGTAGTTTTCTTTTTCGGGTATTACCCATTTTTTCCCTTGCTTTTATTATTGATATCATGTTTATTTTTTTATCTATTAATCATATGTATCGTGTGTGGTATATATTAATTTGAAAGAAAATCCTGTAAAGAAAAATTAGACTGTTTAATTAAATTGTTATTTACACTAGCTGCTTAGCGACAATCTTCGCCTTTTTATTTCAAAGTTGATTCATTTTGGATATAATTCATCTCGGATATAATAATCTTTGGACGTAATAAATTTTTTACATTGCGCAAATCTGTATTGGAGTTGATAGCCATAACACATTTTATCCACTTCGTTCACCATACTTTATTTTTCAACTATAGGTCACTTTGTTAACCTGATTTTATCCCCTGTTTTTATGTATTAGAAGAAATATCCAGTTCATGAGCTACCAATTCACATCATTTTTGCTTAAGTTTGCAATGAGGAAAAATAACATGTGATTACTTGCACAAATTTTATGTTTTTCTGCCTACGGCAACAATTTATGAAACTGAATTGATGTTTCTGTATTTGGCAGCCATTTTTAATGTTCAAGTCTATTGGTCATCTACCAAGAAATGTAGTTTTTGCCGTGGAGTTATATGTTTCGCTGATAGCCTAAATCTTTGATAAGTTATTGTTAACCCCCACATTTTCATCGCATTGCGTAGAATGAACGCAAATTTCCTACCGAGTGGAGAGGAACAACGATACAAAATATATACTCAAATTATTGTTTACGCAGGGATGTTCAACTATTTAGCAGATATGTATTTTAACATTTCTACCTTTATGTTCTCCATGTCATCTTGTACTAATTGATCTTTCTTCTGTTTGTTTCACTATTTTTTGTTGATACCCGTAATAAAGAAATTGATTCACTTGATGCAACATTGCATGTGATCAGTACAGATGTTCACAGCACTGCATTCATATACAATTCCTATATTTTTGGAAGTGGATGCTGCTAGGTAACTATATTTTACTACCGTATACTATTGCATGTGATTTGTAACAAATTGTTTTCTTGCAAAATCTTTTGTATCACTGCGGGAATTAATTTAGTTATTAAACAGGGTGTAAGGTTACTTATCATGCATGTTTATGTCACTGATAATTTATTTTTGGTCAAAGTACGTTTTGGGTCGAAGAGTGAGTCTATTATTGCATCTCATCCATGTTTAGTGCTTCAATCTTAATGTTTTTTCCTTTAAATTTTGATAGCGGTGGGTATATGCTTTTAACTACAACGCTCCATAATTTATTTTATTATGGAATAATTATATGCGGATGAGCATTTGACATCATTCTTTGTCTTCCTCAAAATACAAAGGGGTTTGTTTGTTTCCATGATTTCGACAATACGTATTTGAGGAAATTGAAAAAAAAATGAAGAAGTTATTGATCGATTATTGAAGATGTGCCCCCACTTTCACCTTTGCTTTACAGGATTTAATCCGTCAGTTAGGAAACTATATTCTTTTGTTTAGACATCTCATCAAGTTCGATATGCTTATGGAAATTTGAATAATTGATTAACTGCTCAATCATTGCACAACTATAATGTATTATAATTTCGTGATATGGCTTCAGTAACAAATTTCAGTATGAGCCTAACATAATATTGATCAAATTGGCTATTTTTAATTAGTATATATATAAAAAGTTTGATTTTCATTGTTTTTTGTTTTTGTGTGATTTGTTTATACTTTACAGAGCTTCTAATTATTAAATGAAGTTCCCTCCCTCTATGCTAAGTGTATTCATGCGTACTGTCGGAACATATTTATGTTTTTGTTTCTTTACTAGAATGGTTAAATCTCTATTGTATACTTATAATACAAAAGAAGTTAAACACTTGATAACTTATATTCCTACTTGCTAATGAATATTACTAGCAGTAATGCAAAAATATTTTTATATGTCTAAATTATAGCACAAAAAGATTAAAGAGAAGGCTGGTGCTATTTAGTTTACATATCCTAGCTACAGAACTGTACATCTTGGACACTAGATTAGCAGAATATAAATATAGTAGTTGCTAACATACCACTGTTATCAAGGCGCTCGCCTAGGCGCCAAAAAGCCCTACGCATCAGCTTAGGGCTTTTTACCTCGTCGAGGCACCAGCCGTGCTCGAGGCGCCAAAGCCCTAAAGAAGCGAAGCTCCAAAGAAGGCGTGCTTCAGTGAAATTTGGTATTTTCGTACTCCATGCCCAAAACCGAGCCCAATTTCGTGAAATTAGGGTAAACTTTAAACATCGAACCAAGAAAAAAAAAAGATTGAATTGCAAATCTCGACATCAACTAATAGCCGATTATGCTCATCCATCTCCACCTTGTCAGATCCGCCACCATCCGAAGCTCGAGCCCACCTTAGAATCTCGATTTCAAGTTGCTGCTGTTTTTTGAAGGGAAAGCGCTTCGTTTTTTAAAATTAAAATGCAGTTTTTTGAAGAAGTGCTGTATTATTATTATTTTTAAGAAATGCAGTTTTTGTATTTTTATGTTTTAAGAAGTGCAGTTTTTTTGTTTTAATTTCAGCTTTTTCCCCCTTTCCGAATTGCATTTTTTCCAGTTTAAAGTGCCTTTTTTGTTGAAGTGCGGTTCTAAAATCAACACTGCACTATTACAAGTTTTTTTTTCCAGTATGAACTTTGAAATGTAGCTTTTCAAGTGTTTTTTCTTTTCTTTTCAGTTTGAACTTTGAAGTGCATTTTTTTCCCTCTATTCTTTGAACTGCAGTTTTTGTCTAAGTGCAGTTTTTTTAAAGAAATTAAGACAACTGCTTTTAAGAAAATTAAAACTCTATTTAAGCATCTAAGTTGTTTGTAGACTTAAAGTGAATGGCTTTATGCCTTCTTTGTTTGGTTTATGATGATGGTACGATGTTTTAATCTCAACATTGCATTTATAAGCATTTTTAAAAAGCCAAAATTTGAGTTTTATACTGTTTTTTAGGTGTAGTTTTTATGACTGTAAAATAGCAAAACTGATACTCAAGGCGTCAAAAAAAGCCCTAGACGCCAAAAAGCGCTAGGCGAGGGCCTAGGGCTTTTTTCGCCTTGACTGCTTTGTAACATACAACTACTGTCATACAGACTAATTTAATGTCAACCCTTGCGAAATGATTTATAGTTTTGGCATATATGCCTACATATATGGCACCTAAACCATGTTTATTTGCACATTATTGTTTAACGATGTGCTTATTATCATTGTGTCTGTGTATAATATGTATCACTAAGATTAGTTTGTTGATATTAAATTATATTTCATTTATGTGTTAACCATCTTATATTTTGCTCCCACTTGAAAATGAGGATATTGAACTGTCATTATCTTTGCAGCTTTATCTCCCCGTTAAATACTTAGACAAAAGTCTTTCTTTATGAGCTGGATCAATAACGAACCTTTTCACCATCCGACCAAGCATGTAAATTTCAGCTGCAAATTAAGATAACCAATCTATGTTTTCTCTTATTTAGTAATTTTATCGTTCGTCCTTGACAGTTTTATGTATATTTTCTACTACATTCCTTTTTCAGTCAGTCAAACTAATTATGAATAGTAGTTTTATGTCGCTTTTGCATATTAATTAAATGATCATGCAGTTACTGTTAACCTATATTAACAGTTATGCAACTACAAAATATGTTAAATCATTTCACAGTTATGTTTTGTTACTCGAACCGGTTTAATTTACATATGAAAAGCTCTGTCGACAAGTGTTATCATCATCTTACATTATTAATGCCTGATTAGTCCACCAACAAAATTATGATTTGCAATTATTTATAATTCATCATACTTTTATACAAATACATATTTGCTACTTCAAACTCGACTATTCAATCTTCCATATGTATCTAATGTTCTGTCTATAATACCATGAGAAGTTACATTTGCCTGAAATAAGTTAGTCAAAAACAATTATCATTGACTAAACAAATTGAATTCGTAATTGACAACATCGAAGACACGTATACGCATCCATATATAATCTTAGTTCCCAAGCGCATTCAGACGTGTTTTTTTGTGGTTGAGCTCGGTCTCCGAATGTCATAACCGAGTGTCATTTGCAAAACCTTTTCATTTACTAGATTAACTTAATTTGTCCTCTATTTTGAAATACTAAAATTGGTATTGGTTCTTTCAAGGCGTTCAACTTTGTTGCTCCAAATTTTGGAGATACTCCACCTACATTTTTCCACTAAATTATAGTACCGATGTTACGATATTCAAAAAGGTTTTACATTTATAACACTGCATAAATTTAGACACTAATGCAATTAGTCATACACAACATGCAGGCTTTTTATAACTACTTTTTTCAACATGGCAGGATATGAATAAATGGATCATCCAACTTATGCTGATTTTTCTTATTGGGTTTTTAACTATGTTTGCAATGTAACATTTTTTTCCTAACAATTAATTCTACCTGATTTAGTTCCTTCACCGAATACCATCTGATATATGTAACTCAACATAGCGAGAATTCTCATCTGATTATACTGTACAGTTTGCTACTCTCATTAATTTGTAGGATAGTTTACCTACTTGCTTTTTGTTTAATCTACAAATAGTGGATTTGTTCTAAGCTCTCAGTTATCCTTCCTCTTCAAACTACAATTACTGTTACAACTAAAATGATATTAACCTAATTGTACACATTTAATTAAAGTTCCTCAAATTGATCTTAGTTTTGATCTTTATACTAATTTACTTATCAAGCTTGGTGACATTGAGAGAGGATTAATGACCTTATATATATGTTACATTGCTTTTTGACTGAATTCAGGTTCCTACCATTTCTATCTCTTTTAACTTTGCGTATTTGTTACTATTTTATTAGGTGGGAAGAATACTTTAGCCAACTTGAGAAAATTGGACAGTATTTGAAAGGTACAATTTTCTTTTCAGTTCAACAATCGAACATATGTATTATTTTTGATAATAATTTGGAGGGTGCAAATTGAGTTAGTGGATTAAAAAATGGGTGGTTAACTGTGTCTCCGACAACTTAAAATGGGTGCTGCAGCCGTCTATAATGCAAGCACAAGTTTCTGTGATGGACCTCGATTTAGACTTGATGCAGAGGTGAACTTATTTTCATTTTCTCTGTTTCACTTATAATATTATTCATATTAGGTTCATCTATAGATTGAGGATATTATGGACTGAATCTATGATATTTAAGCTGTCTTTAAAAGTGCATCTATATATGAATTACAAATGCTGCACATTGAGCTCTGACATCTTATAAGTGTTTTCTTTTTTCACTTTGGTATTGTACTCATGTTTTAATTAATTATATTAACAATGCTATTAAACTTTATCACCTTAGAGATAATGATAGAGTTTGTTTAATAATTTTATTAACAAGTACAGTATTGTGTTAAAACGATGATAAGTATCCCTTATGTTGTCTTATGTGTACAATGTTCGGTTTAGGATTCTAGAAAGACATGAAGTCATCTAGAAATCCTACAGAGGATCTCATCTCTTATCAAACACATTTGTTATGCTTTGTACAAGGATGAGTGGAATTATATTATATATAATTCATCAAATTAATAATTAAAGACGATAAATTATATAAAACATTATAACCGTCATACTTTTGTAATCTATGTAATTAGTAGATGCATTCTACATATTGTTCTTGGATTTTAATTGCAGAAGCTGCAAACTATTTTGAAAAATATTGCCAGTGATCGAAGACAATAGGTAATAAATGTATTCCTATTGGATTTGCATGGTATGTAACAGAGCAAACTAAATATTATATACTTTATTATAGAATAACAATCTATATATAATATTTAGTCATGTGAGCTTGCAAAAATTTAAATTTAAAAGACAAACCTGCCACTATAAATCATGGCAAATTAATTATTACTATACCTAAATATATGAAACCATTTTTAAATTACAGACATTCAAAACCACCCAGGCTGTGATTCCTTATTTCCAATTCATATTTATTACACATATGCTGACATAAATTACATTAATGTACCACTATTTCATTATAAATTGCATTTAATCTTCAAAGAAGCTACATTTTAAAAAAAAATCTGAACCAATGTATCAGTAGAGGTAATGCGGAAGGAAAAAAAAAACATCCGTTAAACATGCTGAAATTAAATTCCCCTTAAATCAACAGGTTTGGTATGTATCATATGCAGTAATATGGTGTTGGAAAATCAGGAAAACTGTTAATGTTCATACATAATTCTTGACTGTATTAGTTATCAAACAATTGGAATATTTCAACTACTTCATTTCCTTCCTTCTAAAGTATATTCGTATTTATTAAATGCATTGATTACATCATTTTCTTTCGCTTTAAGTTCGTCTGCATTTAAACACATGACATGGCAATGCATATAACAACAGGAATTTGGAGATTCTTTTATACGACAAACACTTGCAACGCTGGGTTACGTCATATGAATATAAAGGTAGTGTTGTAGTTTTATTCATGTGGAAAATTTCACAGTAAAAGGAGGCTTAATGGTACAGTAATCTAATACATATATCTCTATATGTAGAAATCAGAATAAGTGTTATCTTTAAAAGGCATAGGTATGATTCAAATTATTAACAGTCATAGAATATATATTAAAAAACCTAAGATACAGTGTGAATTTGTGTCCTTTGCATGCGATTTCTACCCCCTTTCTTATACCGAGCAGGGTGCCCAGTAGTTCACGAATTAAATTCATGTAATCATTATTTTCTTTTTTCTTTATCTGTTGCGATTGTTTCTAGGTACTTAATATGATCTTTATGCTTAATAACATTATTATGGCTAGCAAAAGGTTTTCTCATTGTGTGTATATATATGTATATTTTTTAATTATATTTATGATAGTTGATCTGGCTTTGAATCTGTTTGATTATGTTACCATTTAGCACTTTATAGATGTCAAATATGTAGCTATTGTCAAAATTTTGGGTGTAAAACTGACCACACATATGATTATTAGGGTTAAGTTTTCATCTTTTCTTTGTTTTATTGTTTTTGTTTTTTTAATGAGCTATGAATCTGGCAACTATTAAATCACGGTTTTAAAATTTTCGATCAACTAAATTTAGCACTTCATAGATGTCAAATATCTAGCTATTGTCAAAATTTATGGTGTAAAACCGGCCACACATATAATTATCAAGGTGAGGTTTGCATCTTTTCTTTGTTTTTTTTAATGAACTATGAATCTGGCAACTATTAATACATGATTTTAAAATTTTCGATCAACTAAATTTAATGTACATTCCAGTAACAATAGAAAATAAATAACTTTGGGATGATATGCAGGTCTGGAGATGCAGGATAGTGCTGCAGTCGTCTATAATGCAGGCACACGTTTCTCTGATAGAGCTCGATTGGGACCTAATGCAGAGGTGAACTTATTTTCATTTTCTCTGTTTCGCTTATAATGTTATTCGTATTACGTTCATTTATAGATTGAGTGCATCTTTTCTAGATATGTCATTGGTAAACCATTTGTTGAAAATTATACCTGTTAAGTAATAACATAGTCATGAACTATGCATGTGATGGTTTAGATGAAAAAAAAGATATGTTCCTAAATAACAGTGCTACGTGCAATCTCATCATCAAAACCAACCTTATCATCATTGAATTTCTTTGAAATACAAATTTTATTTTGTTACATCCAAATTCTCACTTGGCTTTTCATGCCTCAGGTGTAGAGGGGTTTCCCACCCAATGTGTTCACGTGCTGCCAACCCCTGATTCAAAAGAAAGGGAAAAGAGAGATTGGCTAAGCTGAATGAGCATGAAGAATTATTTTGTAGCTGGCAGCGTTTTTGTATTGAATAGAATAAGTTGCAAACAAGAGAATTGGCCGAAGATGGGTACTCTGGCGTTCAAGTCAGGGTTGCTCCTTTAAATCCAAGCAAAGGTGAGTTCTTGGGGATCTATGGGCGAAAAACGTGTTTTTTATTGATGTAGAAGAATCAACTTATTATTCCTATTACTTAATGGAGTTATCTAGCATTGAATTCATCCGTTATTAGGAAAACAAATCAACGTTTGTTATATTCAACAGTCCATGACCATTTCAAGGCAATGCAAAATCAGATTGGAATGATCCTATTTCGATGTTGTAGTGAAATGTATCATCTCCTCTGTCCAGAATTTGAATTAGCAGTTTTTTTTTCTTTTGAAAACAATAAGCAGTTATGTCAGTCATATGTATTAATAGCATTATCAGACTTTGTTTTTGAGTGAGAATGATGCAGAGATGTTTTGTAATTTACAGCTGCTAAAGCATGTTCCTATGGTCATTATCCTTTTCTTTTGGTTACAGTTAATAACATTTGGAATGAATTCTGTGGTGAGAACTTGAGCAAAAATCATTTAACATAATTTTTTCTAACATGTTGGATGTAAAGTAGCATCAACTGTGTTGAGATTATAGTTTCAATTTTTTTTCTCTTCATTTTTTGCTAAGTTACACTGATATGAAAGCAATACCACTGGCTGAAAAAAGGTTTAAACCAACGAAAACTTTAATATTATAGGTATTGGAATTTTGTCAGTATTTTGAATATTGTACTCATATCATGTAAAGCAGGAACAAACAAAAAGCATGTATAAAATAGAATAATGTTCTAAATGTAATGTTGTTTCATAACCCATCTACTCATTACAAAGAGTATGACTCTAAGATAAATAGTTATTTTGACTAATTATGGAAAAACTACTCTATTGTTTCTACGAAGATTTGAACATATAAAGATGTTTTAATTTATTAATAAGAAATTTTAGGTTCAGCTAGAGTAAGTACAATATACAAATGCCAATACGACTAATGATTTGAACATTCAATTGGATGACTGAATGTATACATAGAGGTTCCTTGAACATAGAAAATTAATTTATCTATAATATAACAATTAGAGGAGTTTTGGCAAAAGACCGACCATAAATTGACAATTTTAAACATAAAGAATTAAATACTAGGATATTAACTAAATAATACTTTCATAGATACAAGATCTTTTATAGGGGAAATACAGCAAGCAAGGATAATTCTAGATCTAAAAAATAAAATACGTAATAATATGGAAGTATACAGAAACCTATGTATAAATGGTAATACCCCAAAAACAAGTTAGCTCATGTACTTATCAATGCAATTATTACCAATGCATTTACCACAATTTCATAAAACGTAAATTTGCTTCTTCTTTTTTTGTAAAGATACATCCAAAGGAAAGTGCCTAACGTTATTTACCAAACGTAAACATGAACAAAACAAAACTTACGTGGCTACACCATTGACTAACATTTAAAATTACTCTAACGTGGATTCGTTCGACAAAATTTCCCTTTACTTAGAATATTAATTGTCTCTGTCCAAAATCATTTAAAACATAACCATCTGTCTTTCCCCAAATTCATTGTCTTCAGTTTTAGTCTCTCTTCCCATATCCGTTTACACTGTGTTTTATTCCGCCTCTTCCCCGTATATGTTTCTTCCCCATTCTAATTTCATTGGCATGCATATAATTGACGGTTTTATGTGTGAGCGGTTAGCAAAGGTTTATGCTATACACATTGAATTATCGAATCTGTCTTTAATTACTTATAGATCTATTAAACTAAAATTCACAATATAAATATTACGCTCAAATATCCCTTCTCTACCATTAAACGCATTCCTATCTTGCTAACTTCATCGCTGAAATAACCCGCACAATTATCTCATTACCATAAATTGTAAACACACCCTAATGCATCACTCATGCCTACCACCACAAAATATCTTCTATGTTTAGATTACTAACAATGTCCGTGTGCTTAGCACGGGTTCCAACCTAGTATTAGCCTAATCTACATCAAATTAAGGCGGATTAGCATAAGAATTGGGATAGAGCTGCTGGAATACATAGAGATTGGATCCAAATCAGAGAAGTTTCAGATTTGAGAATTAATTTGTGGTTAAGGTGAGTGATTTGCATCGTTTTTCACTAATTACGGCTAATTATGGTAATTAGCGAAGATTAGCAAAATTATGGCTCAGAAAAATCTAGAAAAATTCCTAAAATTCTAAAACATCATTTTATGCCTCTGATATGAATTTGGGTTAATTTCGGCTAATTTTGCAAATCCCGGAATTTAGGGGATTAAGGGGTGATTAGTGATAATTAGCGAATTTATGCATGATTAAAATCTGGAAAAATATTCAGAAATTCTGAAATATTGTTTTAGGCCTCTATTAGAAAATTTGGCTGGTTTGGTTAAGTTTTGTTAATCCTATCATTAGATTTGCTTAAACGTGATTAAGAGGGATTAAGGGAAAATATGGGGTTTTTGGCTATGTTTGATCCGTTTTAACATACCATATTGTTGTTTTGCTGTTTGTGGATGTTTATACATGTTTCTATGACTGTATGGTATGCATTATGATTGTTTAGAATAGTTAGAATGGTCGAAAATGCCATCGAGAGGCGTATAAACAGTCGTTGGAAAGTTGCAGGCAAGGATCGGATCGGACCTCCCTTACCCAACCCGAACCGTTCGTGGGTACTTACCACGATCCGAACCGGAGACCACGATCCGCCAACAGCTCTCGTACCCGATCCGCTCTCGCGCTTCGCACCCCGATCCGGCCAGAGGAGGACAACATGCACTTGCACGCTCTGACCCGATCCACTTCAGAAGCCACGAACCGATGGTGCGACCCGATCCGATGGAGCTGGAGCGCCACGAGCAAGAAGGAGCACGACCCGATCCGTGTGGCGCGACTCGATCCGATGGAGGGAGCACGACCGACCCGATCCGAGATGCTTGGACTTGAAGTGAAGACCACGATCCGACCCGAGCGAGGGTGATGACCACGATCCGAAGCATGGTGAAGTGAAGACCGACCCGGATGAAGATGATGACTAAAAACCGAGATGCAAAGGTAGTCCATATGGAAGTTAGAGCTCAGAATCCAGATGGGAACCAGTGAGTTCACTTCATGATGAGGCTTTGCTGCGGAACGTGTGCAAAGGGGTTGTCGGTATTCATAACTTTGGTTCACCACTGAGAGATGGATAGTGGGCTTGTAGTGATAGTTACACGGGATTGGGTTCCGTCATGGCCCAAAGTATTAGATGACCAAAGTAGTGGATATCGTATGCTTTACGCACTGAGTGAGGGATGTGAGGATGATTGCTATGCTTGATTGTTTGACATCACTATGACATGCACACCCCCACCCCCGTATCTCTTACACTGTATGTTAGTGGCACCTTAGAGTATTGTACGGTATGTAGTGCTAACTCTTTGGTTGCAGGTCCAGGTATGATTGGATTATACCTATTATTGTTCTGTTTTGTTGCTTATCGCTCACACCAGACTTTTGTCTGACCCAGAGTTTTATGTCTCTTCTTATTACTCTGGGTGCTCACACGAGCAGACTAGAGACAGGTTATCTGGTGATGCACGAGTAGTTGATCTGGAGGCGAGCAGGAGGCTTCCACGTATGATATATATAGATATCCTCCCTGTGTCATTGGTGGTCACTACTTGGGCATTAGTAGTATACCTTCCTTATCTTGCTTTGCTTTTAGAGACAGTTTTAAAAGTTGTAACAATGATGTTGTGAAACATAAGCTGTATTTGGATTTTCCGATGCTCTGATAGTTTGTTTTCAGCTTATGCACTGTCTCACCAGTTTTGTGTCAAGTATATGTTATGATTATATTTTATCCCATGCGCTGTGAGACATATTACAGGTTCTTTGTTTGTTTTACTCTCTTCTTTCCTTTCTTCTGGCGACCGTCCCGTGCTAGCTGGACATGTGTACAACGCACATTTGGAGTAAATGTCAGTTGGTGCAGGGCCGACCGTCACATTTGGTATCAGAGCTCTAGGTTGCGTAGTTAACCTAGGGAAAGACACCAGGGATAGATAGTACGTATATAAGAGCGCGTATTTGTGATTATTTTGTTTTTTAAAAGCTATATCTATATATATTATTAGTATAGGTAAGGATGAAGTCGTACTGCACTGGCACCACTATGGAGATGGTTAATCGTTTTCTCTCTACAGATTTGACGATGAGCCGAAATTTGAGAGGTGCTGGTAGAGAAGCCAATAATGGGAACGCTCCTGACATGAGGACGATGTTCACTGACTTCATGAGGGAGATGCTTAGGGATGTTCAGGGAGCAGTTCCCAATGCCGGTAATGGTGGTGGTCCAGTAGTGCAGGCGCCTAGGGTCGATTTCGCCAAGCTGTGCAAGGATTACACTAACCTTGGTGGGAAGCCATTCCACGGAACGGAGTCGGCCACAGATGTTCAGGATTGGTTGGATAGCTGTGATCGTATCTTCGACGACTTGGGTATCGAGGATGCGATGAAGAGAAGGCTAGCGTCTCGTCAGCTGCAAGGACGAGCGGTGAATTGGTGGAATGCCATTAAGACAGCTACTCCAGAGGATCAAGTTACTGGGAATCAGTTTAAGACTCGCTTTTGTGATAAGTTCATTCCATCTGCTCATAAATCAGAATTGTTCAGGAAGTTCTTGGAGCTTAAGCATAATGGTAGGGCAGTCTCGGAGTACATCGCAGAATTCGATACTTTATCGAAATATGGATGGTCCCTTATCGATACAGTCGAAAAGAAGAACGAGAAGTTCATAACTGGCTTGGATGGGTACTTGGGGGAAAGACTTATAAACCATATCGATGAGACGTTCGAGTCTATTGTAGGAAAGGCATTAAGGTCAGAGAGCCTTTTCCCTAAGTCGAAGACTGAGGTTGCTATGGCATCTGCAGAGGAACCAAAGCTGCAAGCAGGCGGTGAAGGAAAGAAGAATTCTCAGAACAAGAGGAAGCAGAACCCGACCAAGGATGGTCAGAATAAGAAAAATAAGAAAGATGGCGAATGCTTTAGTTGTGGCAAGAAGGGCCACTATGCCAGAGATTGTCGAGAAAAGCTTGGGGAAAGGAAGTGCTTTAACTGCGGCCAGGCAGGACATCACAAGGATGATTGCCCACAACCTCCTAGGGAGAAGCAGATTGTGAAAGCGTATGCTATCAACGCTGTTCCTTCTTCGTCGAATGCTCCAAGTGCGGCGCAGAAGGGAAAGGGTGTCGTTATAAAAGGTATGCTTTCTATTTAAGATGTTTCTGTACGGGTATTGTTTGACAAACCCGAGATAGTCGATAGACCTCTAATTGTGACGAACCCGATAGGTGGTTCGACTGATCTTAGTATGATTTGTTGTGGTTTGGTCTTATCGAGTCATGGACGTATGTTTCCTTGTGATTGCTTTATTTTGGTCTTTACTGGGTTTAGCATTATTTTTAGGGGGGTCGATTTAGTCTAAAAGAATAGGGTGGTATTAGGTACCTACCTAGTGATGGCGATAGTAACTGGAGTTAAGGAAGCTAAGAGGTTATCGTTGTAATAAGTTCTAGTTGTCTCTGGGAGAAAAATGAGTGCTCCAGTGCTGACTTGTTTTGCTAGTATCACCTCACGTGGATTGTCCGAATTCGGAGGAGATGTTCCTTGGGTGCTTGTCTGATATTGGTTTAGGCCTTTGGGGCTTGTGCTTAGGGAATATCGAGTTCGACTAGGATGGTTTGCGTGAGAGATAAATAGTTGTTGCGATTCTTCATTGGATGATATCTTGGTTTACTCGAGGAGTGATGGGCGGCAGTGACATGATAAGACTGTTCAATGGTATAGACTGCCCCGAGTTAGACTCAATAGGGTTATGAGATGGCTTGACTGGGATTCGAGAAAAATGCAAAGTAATGGATTGTTTAGAACCCTATGTTGATGTTCTCTTTGGATAGTAGGACTTTGAAGGAATAGGATGTGTTCGTTGATCATGGAGGATACAACGAAGATTAGGGCGATTCAAGTTGGACTTGAACTCGTAAAAGGAAAATGGGTGTCCGTTGATCTTGGAGATGCAACGAATAAGGAGACGACGACTCATGTTGGACTAGAGTTTGTCGGTAATGGATACTCAAGACTGGGTCTGAGTTATAGATTGACTCGAGTTGGACTCGAGAAGGCTGCAAGGAATTGGATTCGGCTTGAGTTGGACTCGAGAGGGCAGCAAGACAATGGATAGACTTGGGTTGGACTCAAGTATTTTAGGCGGACTAAAAGCAGGGGTATCTGGGGACGCCCGTTACCCTGGATCCGTTGGACGTGATCTAGTTATCCTTGGAGGATAAACGTACGTTGGACGTATGGTAGTCCGTAGGGAGGCGGAGCTTCCATTGGCCTGGGATTGGTTGGACCAGTCAAGTAGGCATCGGTGTATGTATGGAGGCTGGGCTTCCATTAGTTATTGATGTTGGTTGGACCAGACATACTAGAATCGACATATTGGGATTGGTTAGACCAGTCATGTAGGTGTCGATGTGTATGAATTTAGCAGGTGATAGGTAGGACTTGTTTGATGGATGTTATGGTTGCTATGTTGTTCCTATTTTTCTTCCCTTGAGTAGACTATCACCTGTAGGGTTCCAGCGATGGGGAACAAAGTGATTGTTGTAGGACTATAAGCCAGTGCAGTAGAGTCGTCATGACTCGAGGGGCAAAGTGGACATAGTAAAGGATTAGTAAGGCTATGAGCCAGTGCAGTGGAGTTGTTATGACTTCATGGGGCAGAGTGGACATAGCAAAGGACTAGTGGCTATGGATCAGTGCAGTGGAGTCGCCATGACTCCATAGGGCAGAGTGATCATAGTAAATGATTTGGGTGCGGTAATAGTTGCATTGAGTAGGAGACATGCCAGTCTAGAGGTTATGTTTCTGGGATGGAAGCAACTAGAGTATATCACATGATATGATTTTAGACCTAACTATGGATTGGATCCAAAAATGTTAGCAAGTTTGGCGATTAGATCGATTTTGATGGAGTGGATTGGTTCCAGTTAGAGGAACGATCCTAACCTATTGGAAACCATCTCTAAGGTAGAGATGGATATCGATGGCGAGAGATTGATCAAGTAAGGACTTGATCGAGAAGGATGGCTTCAAAAGAATGGGGGACTAGTTGTACTCAACGTAGATGGACTGAGAGATGAAGTGCTTAGAGCATATCATCACCCGAAATTGACTATACATCCCAGTGGTAACAAGATGTATTGAGACATGGAGCAGATCAAGTACTGGGAAAGGATAAAGAAAGACGTTGGGAAGTTTATGTCCAAATGCATAAATTGCCAGTTAGTAAAAGCTGAGCAAAAGAAGCCTAGTGGTTTGTTACAACCATTAGAAATTCCTAAATGGAAATGAGAACAAGTCTCAAATGGATAATAATAGTTATTAGCCCAGTATTGGTATGGTTCCAATTGAAACTTTGTACGAAAGACCGTGCAAGGCACCATCATGTTGGTTGGAGAATGGTGAGAAATTTGAGCTTAGACCAGAAATAATAAGGGGAACTTCAGGCAAGATCAAGGTTAACTAACAGAGAATGAAGGCTACCCAAGATAGGCAGAAGACTTATCTCGATAAGAGACGAAGAGATTTGGAATTCTTCGTTAACGACTTGGTGTTCGTCAAGATCTCTCCATTGAGAATGTGATTCAGATTGGTTGGAGAGGTAAGTTAGCACCAAGATTTGTTGGTCCATTCCCAGTCCTCGAGCAAGTTGGGAATTTGGCGTATGAAGTAGAGCTACCTGACAAGATGGCGGGAGTTCACAACGTATTTCATATTTCCCAGTTAAGGAAGTTTGTGCAAGACCCTAATGTGGCTATTTCACCAGATCAGTTGGACGATATCGAGGTTGAACCCGAGGCGGTTGAGAACCGCAAGCCTATGCGTATTGTTGGGAACGATACGAAGCAGCTTCGAAGGAAGGCGGTGAAACTAGTCAAAGTCCAGTGGGGTGAGAATGAAAAAGACTGTACTTGGGAAACAGAGGAGGATATAAGGAAGAAGTATCCAGAACTCTTTGCCTAGTAAGATTTTCTTTGCGATTTAGTTATTCCGCATGCTAGGATAGACGTGTTTTGCATGTTTGATTGCTGTTTTATAGCCGGTAGGCATGCGGGACCTTTTGTGTGTTTTGGTTAGGGAATTTCGGGGGCGAAATTTCTTAATTGGGGGGGGGGGGGGGGGAATGTAACAACCCGCATTCTACGCATCGGAGGATCGTAGAATATTTATTTCTTTCTCATACGAAGTCGTATGGTCATGTAACTTTGGGAGACGACTATTGGGGTCATTTCCCATGTTCATGATTTTTGCCGATTTTTAAATGACCGTTTTACCCCTAGCGAATCTTGTTTTGGCCATAACTTTTGATTGGAAATGAGTTTTTGACCTGAAACCACTTCCATTGGCTTCGGATGGTGGTTTACCTTTCCGTAGAGTAGTCACATGTGAAAAACGGACTTACCGTTTGGGAGATATGGATGAATTAAGATTTATAAGGCCAAAAACAGCTTAATTGGGCTTAACCGGGTGATTAGCAGCTTGGCCCATAACCCATTTCGGGATTAGGGTTATGGGAGGGCAGAAAGGGTTAGGAAAATCATTTCATTTCAGTTTTCTCAGCCGCCACAAACCTCCCTTAAGCTCTAGCAATGGCCTCCATCTTCTAGAACACTCCAAAACACCTTTTTGTCATTTCTAATCACATATTAGCCTAATCTACATCAAATTAAGGCGGATTAACATAAGAATTGGGATAGAGCTGCTGGAACACATAGAAATTGGATCCAAATCAGAGAAGTTTCAGATTTGAGAATTAATTTGTGGCTAAGGTGAGTGATTTGCATCGTTTTTCACTAATTACGGCTAATTATGGTAATTAGCGAAATTATGGCACTCAGAAAAATCTAGAAAAATTCCTAAAATTCTAAAACATCATTTTATGCCTCTAATATGAAATTGGGTTAATTTCGGCTAATTTTGCAAATTCCGGAATTTAGGGGTGATTAGTGATAATTAGCGAATTTATGCATGATTAAAATCTGGAAAAATATTCAGAAATTCTGAAATATTGTTTTTGGCCTCTGTTAGAAAATTTGGCTGGTTTGGTTAAGTTTTGTTGATCCTATCATTAGATTTTCTTAAACGTGATTAAGAGGGATTAAGGGAAAATATGGGGGTTTTGGCTATGTTTGATCCGTTTTAACATACCATATTGTTGTTTTGCTGTTTGTGGATGTTTATACATGTTTCTATGACTGTATGGTATGCATTAGGATTGTTTAGAATAGTTAGAATGGTCGAAAACGCCGTCGAGAGGCGTATAAACAGTCGTTGGAAAGTTGCAGGAAATGCAGGCAGGGATCGGATCGGACCTCCCTTACCCGACCCGAACCGTTCGTGGGTACTTACCACGATCCGAACCGGAGACCACGATCCGCCAACAGCTCTCGTACCCGATTCGCTCTCACGCTTCGCACCCCGATCCGGCCAGAGGAGGACAACATGCACTTGCACGCTCCGACCCGATCCACTTCAGAAGCCACGAACCGATGGTGCGACCCGATCCGATGGAGCTGGAGCGCCACGATCTAGAAGGAGCACAACCCGATCCGTATGGCGCGACTCGATCCGATGGAGGGAGCACGACCGACCCGATCCGAGATGCTTGGACTTGAAGTGAAGACCACAATCCGACCCGAGCGAGGGTGATGACCACGATCCGAAGCAAGGTGAAGTGAAGATCGACCCGGATGAAGATGATGACTAAAACCCGAGATGCAAAGGTAGTCCAAATGGAAGTTAGAGCTCAGGATCCAGATGGGAACCAATGAGTTCACTTCATGATGAGGCTTTGCTGTGGGACGTGTGCAAAGGGGTTGTCGGTATTCATAACTTTGGTTCACCACTGAGAGATGGATAGTGGGCTTGTAGTGATAGTTACACGGGATTGGATTCCGTCATGGCCCAAAGTATTAGGTGACCAAAGTAGTGGATATCGTATGCTTTACGCACTGAGTGAGGGATGTGAGGATGATTGCTATGCTTGATTGTTTGACATCACTATGACATGCACACCCCCACCCCCGTATCTCTTACACTGTATGTTAGTGGCACCTTAGAGTATTGTACGGTTTGTAGTGCTAACTCTTTGGTTGCAGGTTCAGGTATGATTGGATTATACCTGTTATTGTTCTGTTTTGTTGCTTATAGCTCACACCAGACTTTTGTCTGACCCAGAGTTTTATGTCTCTTCTTATTACTCTGGGTGCTCACACAAGCAGACTAGAGACAGGTTATCTGGTGATGCACGAGTAGCTGATCTGGAGGCGAGCAGGAGGCTTCCACGTATGATATATATAGATATCCTCCCTGTGTCGTTGGTGGTCACTACTTGGGCATTAGTAGTGTACCTTCCTTATCTTGCTTTGCTTTTAGAGACAGTTTTAAAAGTTGTAATAATGATGTTGTGAAACATAAGCTATATTTGGATTTTCCGCTGCTATGATAGTTTGTTTTCAGCTTATGCACTGTCTCACCTGTTTTGTGTCAAGTATATGTTATGATTATATTTTATCCCATGCGCTGTGAGACATATTACAGGTTCTTTGTTTGTTTTACTCTCTTCTTTCCTTTCTTCTGGCGACCGTCCCGTGCTAGTTGGACATGTGTACAACGCACATTTGGAGTAAATGTCGGTTGGTGCGGGGCGGGCCGTCACAGTCGTCGGGTATGTGGTCCTCCATCAAGATATCATCGAGTTGGTCATCATCGCTATAATGGTTTGTCTAGTAAATAACCACTTCATAATCATCCTCTACCTCTTCCTCTGGTACAATCTACGCTATGGTGGCTCATCGGCATCCGCTGGTAGTGAAGTAGATAGTGGCTCCCTATCTCCTAATAGCTCAGGGGCTAGATCCCAAGCAGGCAACTCTACCGGTCCTAAAGGTTGAGCATAATAGACAACCTTCTCGTTAATCTCCTGTATAAAGTCGAGAAAGATATCTAAAGCTGGAGGGGGCTGGTCCACTAACATAGCATCTTCCCCAGGAATCAATAGGGGGTCAAAGCCCTCCATCATCATCCACGCCCATATGATAGCATCAAACTCAGGGTGGGGAGGCTCTGGGAACTCGGGGACTACATCATAGAACACTAAATCTAATACGAGAACTAGGACTTGGTTAGGGATAATCAGTAGCTCTAAGGGTGGTTATTCCTCAACAACACCATCTATCACAGGAAGGGGCATGGGAACGGGGTCTCCCATAATCACATGTCCATACTCATCAAGCAGAATCCCCTCATCACCATCTAACATCCAAGCATTGTAATCAGCTGAATCCTCGGGCTCATAAGAGCCCGAGTCTGTAAAAACATCATCAGAATCTGAGCTCGAGTCGGTATCAAGAAGTATAGGGGGTATGGAAACAAAGGCAGTATCGGATACATATGCATCATCCCTACCATGGTCGGGTGCAACTGGGACA
Organism: Allium sativum; assembly: GCA_030737875.1. Classification (NCBI taxonomy): domain Eukaryota; kingdom Viridiplantae; phylum Streptophyta; class Magnoliopsida; order Asparagales; family Amaryllidaceae; genus Allium; species Allium sativum. The sequence goes on from CM060912.1 coordinate 677,772,680, forward strand.
CTGCTATGATAAAAAGAACCAGAAGAGCTGCTATCTGAGCTATCCTATGAACTGTCTGAACTATCAGATGAGCTAGTACTATCTGGTCCATAAATACTATCATCAGTATGTGGGGAGACTGAGGAACTATCGCCCATACTGAAGGATGAGCTATTATCCGAAGATGAGGAAGACAAAATGAACAGGAGCTCAAGCTGGCCACCTGGTACTAGCTTACCTCTCTAGGAATTCGAAACAAAGGATTCTAAATTAGGATTTAAACTTAAACCAAATCATTTAAAATAAATAACAAGTGGTTTTCATATATTCACCGTCCAAAATCGTGAATGCATTTCCTTTACGCATTTTAAATTCTAAGATATTTTAGAATTCATCAACTGTCCAATACCGCCAAAGATCCCTTTTTAATTTATCCTAATTAAAACGTCTTTAATAACAAAATAAAACACCAAAACAATCCATTGATTATTTATATTTTAAACCATGTATGTTTACGGAGCATAAATTTCTTCTACATTCATTATATGTAATTGAAAATCAAATTATATATAATGTAACAACCCGAATTCCGACAAACTGATTTTTTTTTTAAATTCCAATCTATTGAAACTCAAGTTGTTGTGCTCTGGTATCCTGTAGAAAAGACAGAGACATAAAATATGTCAGAGCTCAGAAAACATCTCACAGCGAAATGGATAAAATATAATATAATCAAAGTATAGCCTTACCATATTAATAATACTGCCCAACCAGTATTCAAAGCTATCATGTCTCTGCCACAAATCTAACCTGCGAGTATGTTATGAGGAGGGGGTCAGAACACAAGTTCTGGTGACTAGATTTAAATTACACACTTTGGATAATCCTACATATACCGTTCAATCATATTTTCTTATTTATTAGGCTACTTGGGTTAACAACACTCAAGGCTTACACACACGTCGTACCCATTTACTTCCCAGTGGATTAACCTAATATAGTATATATGTAGCTACCCCTCAATACTGAGGTACACCCCATGGTACCCCACTCGCACGGTCTCCACTGTAATGCCACAGAAATGAACATAGTCCCTCATCCTATGCCGGAGTGACGTACGGATCTCTACATAACAATGTTACATTCCACATATATCTGTCATTACTATGCTACGTAAGCGTATGGACTGCTATCGTCGATTGAATCAGATTTCATACCGAAGTAATGTCCTCAAGTCTACGATACATCACCAAGAGCCGACATGCATGTATATAGACTGTCCCACATACATATCATCAATTGTAGCCCGATGCCTTAACCACACGTCCTCTAATGTGCACCGAGTTCCGTGGCAGGGCAATACAAGAAACACGGAACTCGGTCGGGGGCTTTTCAATACCTGTACAGGCCCGTTTCTAAGAGCCTCTATATACAGATATTCCTAGTGTCTGTTTTCACGGTGGCTATGGCCCCACCTCGGCCCCTCCCTTAACTAGTAAAGACTACAAGAGCTAAATGACTGCCCCTAAAAAAACAATGCAAACATCTATTTGACATCTTCCCTCAACCATCGTACTCCGATAGTGAAGGGTGAATGGTCTATTGGTTTTAGCTCTAGTCTTTTCGCATCCCACTGTCTGCCGATGACGGGTATTCGACGATTTAGTATCCTTGTTGGTCATGACCCTTCGCCTCCTCATTGAGGCAACCGCCGAATCACCCTGGTGTCACAGCGTCACAGCATTTTGACTGCATAGCTACTTTTGCAGTCAAGGCCCACCCACCAAGTAGTTACGTGCAGACCCAACCTCTGCGAGCACAGCCTAACATCTACCACCGCACAGAGGACTACTAGGAGCACGTTACGTATCTCAGGAAGTCGCGTGCTTCCCCTTCCAGTCCTTCGAAGCCGACAGAATAATCAGATAAATATGTGCTCCCCTCGTGCCTTATAACACCACGATGATCTACCCCGTTGGGTTATTCACCCTTAAACGTGCGGACTAGTCCAAGCGCCTCACTTTAATATGTTGTTAGACCCTATGTCTAAGCACTCTTTTACGTGATTTCCTTACCTCATTAGGTTTCCATTTATCTTAGTTATTCTCATTCATATTGAATTCTTAATCAAATTACCAAGTTTCTCTTGCTTATTAATTTCAGTTATATAACTTAACCCATTTAAGTTTATTAATAAGCCCACAACATGTTATTCTCTAGATTGTGGTCCAAGGTCTGTAATCACGATCCCTTTATATTCTTGTTTGATTTTATCGTTACAATAACATGTTCTACTTAATATGTAATTAAGTATATCCCAATTCACATGTTTTCTGTTTAACATGTCAGTCATTACTCATGATTAAATATAACTTATTTCATAAGTTTTCCTCATTCTTTCTCATTTAATCATAATTCCATTTTACACCGTTACTACAACTTATCGTTGTTTACTTATTAACTTAGTTCTTTTAACTAAGGTCCATTAATAAGTTTCTCCACCCATTTATTATAACCTATGCTATAATTTCCTCCTGTCCCTAGGACAAGTCCAAACATGTTATTCTTATCAATGGGTTTCAGACTTCCAAGTTTACAGATTACTTAATTCATAATTAAGTACAACTTCTTATATTTCATATATTTCCCCCTTTTTCTCAACTGGTTTCTAGCTTTCCCCATTTACTGATTACTTAATTTACAATTAGGTGTCCCTTATCTCATTTCACCAGTTATCCCATTTCCTTACTAGTTTATTATAACATAAGTTATAATCTTCACTTATACCTAAGACAAATCTACCTATTATACAACATTCTCATTAATGTAATTTATTTATAATAGGTGATTATCATTCCCCGTTTAAACCATTTACTGTTGTAATCCAGTATTATTCATACACTGTAATATATGTTCCTTATTTTATTAAGGAAAACATTTCATGCACCTTATCAGTTTGATTTATAGAAGGAATCAGTGATTTATTTTTCATAACGTATTCCCATCTAAATTCGTGGTGGCAAGTAATTCCTTTCCACTTTCTTACTTTATTCACTGTGGCTTACTTGCAACCACGTTCTCAGAAATAGGTCATTTAGCGAAATACATCACTTTTCCTTCGCATCACACTAACTCAGTCCATTACATCCCTTCCTTTATTATTTTCTTAGTTAGACATTTAATTATCATCATTGCCATTTATTCATACCTTGTTATATATATACATACATATATATATATATATATATGCACTAGACCTATCACATTAAGCCTACACTTGTGGACACTGGATTTGTCGGGCGGGTCCGGGCAGGCTTCTACCATAAGTTGACTTAACCTCGTGTCTTAGTACCATTGCATGTTTTAATTAAGCACTTAGACCCCTCACATTAGGTTTACCACTTGTGAATGTTGGATATACCGGGCGGTTCTGGGAAGACTTCTATCACAAGTGCAGTCTAACCTCGTGTCTAAGAGCGTTATAGTGTCAAATTACTGTGAATCTAGGCATGTTCGCTCTTTAACAACTATTCCTACTTTATGTAAATTTTAGGCATATTGTCCTTTTCATATGTTTACTGTAATCCAATTTACATGTCATCAAATTATGCATATATTTTGTCGCATGTCCTTTTTAACATGTGTTTAATTCTATTTTGACATGTAAATATTTAATCGGGTAATTGTTCAAATCCAACAAGTTAAACATGTCATTTACTCAATAATATACCACAAATGAATCATGTGATTATAACAACAGTAGTCATTATCCATTTTCCAACAAGATTGTTTTCAACATGTAATCATTCAAACACTTTAATTGATTCAACATATGAATTATTCATATTAACATCTCAACTTATTATAATAGTAATTCTTAATTATTCTGGCAAATTCAATTATACAAAATGGGGAATGGTAAACGATAACATATTATTATCTAAAATGCTATAGCTTAAGCCCACTCACCTCGTACGCTTTCCCAATTCTGGATCTGAACCAGTTTTAGCATCCATGGCTTTTCCCTTAATCAGATTCAAAACCTAACTACCATGGATTGATTATTTTCATTAAAAGAGAAACGAAAGAAAGAGGAGGGAAATTGAATAGATTTGATCTAGAAAATCACCTTACTTTGACATGAGATCTGAACACCTACTTACAAATACGCGTTCCTTTTCTTCAGATCTGGATTCAGAATTTTTTTTCTAAACTAAAAATGTTAATTTTCTGAATAGATTTGAGAAGAGGGAAGAATGGCAGAGCCTCCGCGTAGCCTCAGAAATATAAGGCTTAGGGTTGGCTCTACAGACTTATTTATAGGTGTAGTAGAAAACTCTGAACCTTCAGATTTAATTAAATTAAATCCGAACCGCGCACACACATCACACAATGTCATATAAATGCGCTGCAACACGTATGGGTCCTCAAGCGTTATATGTGTTGTGTTGTTTTTATATGTTAACGTTTATTAATTTTTAAACGTTAGTTTGCTTCCTTTTTATTCTTCTGATTTTAATGTTTATTAATTAAAGGTTTATCACTTGCTTGTTATGTCTCCTTTAATTAATCTTATTCCTGTTACAAACCATACTCGCTTTTGAATTTCAAATTTGTGTGCCACAAATATATATATATCTTCCCTTCATTATTTCATGCATTACCTTTTTTTTAATGCAATCAATTCATTACATTATTTCCTTTCTATTTATCTCTATCAATTCATTGCAATGTTTCCTTTCTTCTATCACATGTCGCATTAATTTCTTATGCACACTTTTATTCCTCTAATATCAGGTTGCATACATTCAATTCTGTAGTTTTGAATTTCATGGTTATTGTAACAACCGGGAATTTCAGAACCAATTTAAAATTTTTATTTTAGCTATTTTAATGGATTTTGAATATTTAAAATGATTTATTTTAAATAATAATGATTAAAATTTATTTAAATCAAAGTTAGAACAAATAAGTTTATTTTGATTATAAAATGAGCCTGAAATGGCGCGGTAGTTTGAAAATTCGATTTCAAATTTCAAATGAATGTACAAGATTCGAAATAAATCGAATTTCAGTAAAACCAGAAATATTTGAATTTGTTTAATTATATCTTCCTAACAAATGTGAAAAATCCAAATTTCATAACAGGAATAAAAAGTTATGTCCAGTTTAAAATTTAGAATAGTCGCTATGGAATTTAATATAATATTTAGCCCTTAAAAATAGTCACTTTGCAAACGACCTCTGTTTTTGATGAAACCACTTTTGTTGGATCCGGAATGTCAATTTATTGCTATATTCCAATTTTCATAATTTTTGAAATTAATATGTGAGCGTGGTGAATTTAAACGTGTTTGGTAATTTCAATTTGAATTTAATCGACTGGAAAATGATAGTTTTTCAAACGGTCTCCAAATTCGACGAAATTAGTTTTGTTAGGACCGTATCGTCAAAACATAGCTAGATTTATTTTTCTGGAATTTTTGGAGTTCGTATGTGGCCCCGGTAAATTAAAATGTACGTTGAAATCAATTTTGAACGTTATATTAATTTATATTTTAATTTAAAGGAAAACTGGCTTACCGAACTTATCCGATTATGTCCGAAATGGGGGTAATTAGCTAGGGGCGATAGTCGTTGGTCCTGATTTGGAGTTATAATGGAGAATTTACTTTTCTGGAATTTAAATTAAATAATATATATATATTATTAAAACAAGTCAATCCTATAACTTTCTCTTTCATCCCCCCCCCTTCACTTCAGATCGAACAAACAAAATAAAAAAAAGAAAAACCGCGCAATCCGATCCACCGCCACCCATCGTCAGATCGCCACTGGCGATGCCCCTCCCCCTGCAGCGCCTCTCCTCCTCCCTCCCCCTTCTCTTTCCTCTCTCTCCTCCTTCAGCGAAAACCGCACCAATCCGACGCGGCGAAACCCTAGCCGCCAGGACCACCAACCTGCCTCCGCCAGTCAGCCCATCCCCTGGCCGCCGCCACCCACCTGAATCTGCGAGTAAACTCCCCTCCTCCGATTAACAGTGAGTTTTTCTGATTTTGTTTTATTTTATTTTATAAAAATCTGATTTTTAAATTATTGAAAGTTAGGATTTTTACTTATATAAAGCTATGATGTTTATATACATAAAGCTATGATTTTTATATGCGTAAAAATTAGATTTTTAGTTATATAAAAATTAGATTTTTAGTTGTATAAAAATTAGATTTTTAGTTATATAAAAATTAGATTTTTAGTTATATAAAAATTAGATTTTTAGTTGTATAAAAAAAATTTAGATTTTTAGTTGTATAAAAATTAGATTTTTTTTATATGTATGAAGCGATATAAAACTATGATTTTTTTATATAAATTAGTGATATAAAAATATGATTTTTATTATGAAATAGTTTAAATAAAAATATGATTTTTATAGAAAACCGATTTATAAAAAATATATGTTTTTTTAATAAATAAGAACATAACATTAGAAAAATATGATTTTTAAATATGTAGCGGATATAAAAAAATATGATTTTTATATATGTAGCGAATATAAAAATATGATTTTAATATATGTAGAGAATATAAATATAAGATTTATATATATATATATATTAGCGATATAAAAATGTGATATTTAATGTAAACTGCGTGAAACAGATTGTGTTGAAATCAAGGTGAAGAACACAACGCGGTGGAACAAATCCAAATCCAAACTGTCCAATAAAGACTGACGGAGTGGAAATCAAAGGTGAGAACTTCTCACTCTAATTTTGTTTACAGTTAAATATATATTAGGATGCAAACGGTGCTTAGTAGCACCCAACACCTTTGATTGAAACCATGGATGTTTGGTTGTTTGTTTTTGATTGATTTAATTGGTTGAATTTGGTTTGGGATGTGAATGGAATTGATTGAATTTGGTTTGTGTATGGCGCGAGCCATTATTAAGCGAGGGATAAGGCTAGACCTTATTCCGGTTCTAGTATCGCACCGTTATGCTGCCAAAATTTTCTAAAATAAAATGTGTTAGTAAAAAAATAACATTTTTTATGTGTATATGAACTATTAAAAAATATTCATGTGTTGAATAAAATATTTAACAATGAAAATACCATTTTTATTGAATGTATAACTATTAAAAATATTCATGTGTTGAATAAAATATTTAAACAATAAAAATATACATTTTATTGAATGTATAAACTATTAAAAATATTCATGTGTTGAAATAAATATTTTATCGTTAAAAATATATTTTTTAACGTATATATGAACGACATTAAATTCGCCTGAAATGAAAATAAATATTCATTTACAAATCGAACGATTTGTTTATGTACACTCATTTGACTAACATTGATTGGAACGATATATTTTACACATCTCCCAACTGCACAAATAAAATCTGTGCGTGTTGATTGAAACCCCACACGGGTATTAGGATGATATTTGACATACACTAATTCCAGTTGTTTAGTTGTATGTCAATCGATTGTTTGGCAGACTGTTGTAAGTGTTAATTATTTATATTTAACGCTTATACGGTTGTGTAGTGCACTCTGGATAATGGTTGATTGTATAATTATTGTTGTGTACATGTTTGTATGAAATCCATATAAATAAAATTATATGGTAATTGACTATGTCTGATTCCTATTCAAAAAGGAACAAATATTTTAAAATAACGAATATTTTAAAATAACAAATATTTTAAAATAATATTCTGTAAAGTATTAAAATATGATTTTGATGTTTGATTTGGGATGAACACGAAAATATTTAAAAATATAAAGCCGTGTTGTTTAGATTTGCGCCATTTTGACGTAGACGATATTTATATCGATTTTATTCATTTTTATAATGATTATCGAAAGGAAATGATTTCAAAATCTAATGTTTTGAAAATATTATCATTTATATATTAATGATAAGAAATATTCAATTTTGGTTTAAAATTGAAAATGAAGTAGAAATCGTTTTTAAAACGATTTATAAAATACGATTTAAATGGAAATCGACGAAATATATATATATATATATATATATATATAATATTATATATTTAATAGCTTGAATAGAACGCGTTGCACATCGACCGTTCATGAATTTCGACCACTGGCTTCGAATTGATATTATGGGAGATCTGACCGTCAGATTCTCTTAAAACTGGAACCCTTGGGTTCATATCGAAAAGAGCTTTCCAATGAATATAAGAGATTTGAAATCTAACAGTTGGATTTAGAATTATGTCCAAATCAAATTTGGAAAAGGTCGCTGTAAGTGCAGTTCGATGACCGTTTATGGAAATCAACTGAAAGGGCCTTAATAAAATTATTAAAAATATTAATAATTTGTGTAAAATCATAATAAATGATTTGGAAAGAATTGGGATGAAAAATTCCACGTTTGTAAAGATAAAAATATACTTTTATCAAAATGAGCTAGTTATTAACTAGATTTGAAATCCAATAATTTTTAAATAAAATAAATTGGATTTGTGAATGGTTTTAATATAACCAAAAATTTCCAACGAACAAATTGGAATGGATTTGGAATGGAAATAATCTTCGGAATATTTTGATATTGGATTCCGTGGTTATACGGGTATTGTTATGGAAATTTGGAAGATATATATATCGTTATTTCCAATACGATATTTGTTGGTTCCAGAATTTGATATTAAATATAAGCCGATATAATTTCTATTCAGAGCCTTGTATTTAATATTAAATAGGATTTTGGGTTTGTCGTGAACGATGTCTTAAATAACACTGTTCTTAAACCCAGTCGAGGAAAGAATTAATCTTTTAATTAAGATTTAGTGAAGTTTTCCAATTAATTAATATTTAATTGGAATTGAATAAAAGAATTGGATTTTGGGTTTGTCGTGAATGGTGTCTTAAATAACGCTGTTCTTAAACCCTGTGTGAAAAGAATAAATCTTTTAATTAAGATTATTAGAGTTCAAGTTATAATTAATAATTGGAGTAAAATGGAATGTGAATTGGGTTTATTATGAACTGTGCTTTTAACGACATTCGTTCTTTAACCCGATTTACAGTGAAATGTGATTTGAAATTTATAAATCTTTTCATTAAGATTTAAAATAAAATTTCCTAAGTAAAGTTCTCCAATTTAATACAATAAATTGGAATTGAATGGAATTAGATTTGATAATAATCCAAGTAAGCTTCTATGGAGGAAGACTGTTAATATATATGGAATTTAAAAGGCTTTTTCGTTATTCCATTTATATTATTAGTCGGATATGGAAATTGATATCGATTATATATTGATCCATTTTTCCATGAAGATTCCATAATAAATGAAATGTGATTTTGGGTTTATCGTGAACTGTGTTTTAAATGACATTAGTTCTTTAACCCAGTTAAAGGCATGATTTCATGTCTAACATTGTATTTCGAACTGTACTGTTGATCTCTGCTAAATATATATCTGTTTGGTGGAGGAGAATTTATTCTCTTGCTTAACACCCTTCTATAAGACGTACGAGCTTAGAGGTTATATATCGGCAGAAATCAATGGTACGGTGCATATTGTCGATGCGACTTGTTTTGTTTCCCAAAATTAAATAATCATTAATATTTATTTTTAGGAAGATTAAAACCAAGTGGAGTTTTAATGAATCTTTAATTAGATTGAAAAGTGAATATGATTATTTAAATTATCAAATTTGGGAAATGATCAAGAATGGGGTATCACCAGTTTTGCTCCAAGCGATAGTTAAATCTTTAATTAGATTGGAGTATTACCAGTTTTGCTCCATGGGATGAATAGGTTGGGATTCGGAAATTAAACAAATGATTACTTCGGTAAGGTTTGCTAATCCCGACAAGTTGATAAACCTTAACTTGATTTAGAATTGATATCCAAAGGAAGATTAAAGAATAAATTTAAAAGAATTTATCTTTGATAAAATTAATGGGAAGCTTTCCCTAATGATGCGAATATTTGAATAAAAGAATATTCTGAATTGGAATGAGGCGTATGTTGTGTTTGTGTAGCACTTGTTTATAATATACGCGAGTTATTCGGAAAGGCCGGGTTTATACCCATTTTGAATAACTGATTCGACGATAAGTCGATGATGAAGATGGTGATTGAAGACCGGAGGTCTTCACATCGTTTGGATGTTTACTGACGTCGTGATTGGGTTGTACACCCAAGACAAGTTAATAAGTGGTGATCATCCATACGTACTTGGAGATCGACCGGATATGCGAGGACCTCTCTCCTATATTGGACATATGGGACAAGGAATAAGGTGCCTCCGGTTTCATTCAGACCCAGAATGAACTATTACATGGATGTGTGTTTGACATTGGATTTTATTCTGTGTTGATTGATCTCTATTAAATATATATCTGTTTGGTGGCGGAGAATTTATTCTCTTGCTTAACACCCTTCTCTGAGACGTACGAGCTCAGAGGTTATATATCGATAGAAATCAGTTGCATGGCGTGAATTGCATGTGTGGCATGCTGAGATGCAAATGATCAAGGCTTTTATTGAAAAGCAGAGTCTTGTGGTTGATGATCAAAGCACGGCCTTAAAGGGCATAACTTTGTGTATAGCGTTAATTCACGAGCCTCACACCTCGGTATGAGTTAAACACGGGATCAGACCGTTGGGAGAACATGACGTTTCTTTGTAGCTATGGGTGGTGTCATGGTAGCCCAAACATTTATATTTTTACCTATGTGGATGATGGATAGCGAGGCGCCTCAGATATATCGGTTACTACAGAGCTGATGGAGAGGTCCTATAGGACCCGGAAACGTGTGTTCAGGAATAAATAATCCTCAAACGCAAGAGAGGACCGGCCCAACCGATCCAAGGATTGCCCAGAGTGTGTAGTCCTGAGACATTTGCTAGAGTGTCTTGAAGCGGTGAGGAGCCATCCCTGGCCTCGACTCATAGATGGAATCCAATTTCCAATAGTTTTCATTGTAAACCTATATGGCGACATAGTAGCATGGGATACTATGCTGTTTATGATTGATACATTTATATTTGAAGCTGTTTGATACACTATGCACTTATAGTAATATCAAATGATTTGTTTTAAAACATACCAAGCATGTTTGGCTATTATAAGGGAAAACTCTATCCTTTGGCTTGCGTTGCATTGTGTGATGGGACTTGAGTCTTATAATAGCTTCGTTTTTCAAAAAAAGCATTGCGTTGTTTACAAACTGTTTATGCACTGGTATTCTTGGGGGTAAACCCGTTCCGTGTTATACGACATGGTCCCTTGATATATCTGATTTTAAAGTAAAGTTTTGAATAACTGTTTTAGTTCTCACACCAGTCATATGACTGACCTGGAGTGTATTGTTTTAACCTAAACTCTGAGTGCCCCTATTTTCCACACAGGCAGCTAGTAGTTTTGGTTTTGCATATATTATATTCACAGGATCCTGGATTTACAGCTGGAGCTATATTCGAAACGCTCTGTATCCGTGTATTTCTTTCAGTTGTGTTATGTATTATTTTTCCGCTGCTACGTATTTAAATGTAATTTAAATCTCTGATATTTTCTGCTGTATATTATTTATTCATACTCTGTTATATTCTTGTACTCTGATCTAAATTGTTGTAATAAGCAATGAAATGTTCTTCAGTTTGTGTTCTGATTTGTCGTGTTCTCAACTCAATCCGGGCTTTCCCTTAAGGGCGAGTTTGGGTCACTTCATCGTGGTATCGGAGCTTTGGTTTACAGAGCTCGAGAACGAGGCACATTAGAACCAAATGAAAGAATTCATTCGAGATTGGATTAGTAATATCCAATGAGAATGACTCGTTAGAGATGGTGTAACGACCCGCATTCTACGCATCGAAGGATCGTAGAATATTTATTTCTTTCATATACGAAGTCGTATGGTAATGTAACTTTGGGAGACGACTATTGGGTTCATTTCCCATGTTCATGATTTTTGCCGATTTTTAAATGACCGTTTTGGCCCTAGCTGATCTTGTTTTGACCATAACTTTTGACTGGAAAGGAATTTTGACCTGAAACCACTTCCATTAGATTCGTTTGATGGTTTACCTTTCCGTAGAGTGGTCATAATAGCCAAACGGACTCATCGTTTGAGAGATATGGCTGAAACAAGGTTTAGAAGGTGAAAAACAGCTTAACCGGGCCTAATTAGGGTGATTAGCAAGAGGGCCCATAACCCATTTCGGGATTAGGGTTATGAGGAGGCTGAAATCAGTTAGAGTACGATCTTATTTCCATTTTTCAGCCGCCACTTTCATCCTTGGAACCCTAACAATGGCCTCCAACATCTAGAATCATCTCTAATCACCGTTTAATCAAGGATTAGGCTTAGCAACACCAAATCAAAGAAGATCTTCACAAAATCAGTATTAGAGCTGCTGTTAGACATCAGTATTTTCCCAAATCAGCGAGGTTTCAGTTCTGAAAATTTTATTTGTGGCCAAGGTGAGTGATTAGCATTGTTTTGACACTAATTACGGTTAATTAAGGGTAATTAGTAAAGATTAACGAAATTAGACTTGGTAAAATTCTGGAAAAATATTTATAAACTCTAAAATGATATTCTAGGGCTCTGATAGAAATTTGGGTTAATTTGGTTAAGTTTTGCTAATCCTATCATTAGTTTTGTAAACATGATTAAGGGGAAAACATGGGTTTTTGGGTATGTTTGATCCTTATAAACATGTCATATTGTTGTTTCATTGTTTGTGGATGATTATACATGTTGCTATGACTGTATGGTATGTTTTGTGATTGCATAGAAAAGTTAGAATGGTTGAAAACGCCGTCGTTTGGCGAAAATAGCTTGCTGGAAAAACTTGCAGCAAACTGGATAGGAGCATTCGGATAGGAGCAACCGGATAGGAGCAACCGGATAGGGGCATCCGATCCGAACCGAATAGGGGCATCCGATCCGAACCGGATAGGGGCATCCGATCCGAACCAGATAGGGGCATCCGATCCGAACCGGATAGGGGCATCCGACCCGAACCAAATAAGAGCATCCGAGCACCCGAACTGAACTAGAAAGGAGCATTCGTGCCGAACCAAGCAGGAGGGGGTGAACCGAACCGAACTGGAGGATCGAACACCAAGTAGACCTAAACCCGAGATGCAAAGGAAGTCCAAATGAGGAGTTGTACCTCAGGATCCAGATGGGAACCAAGGAGAGAACTTCATGAGTTGGGCTTTGCTGCGGGACGTGTGTTAAGGGGTTGTCGATGTCTGTAACTTTGGATCACTATGTGTAGGGAGTACGTGAACGGATTCAGGGCCACAGTGGCCTAGGTACGACTAAAGAGCTAAAGACCAATGAAGTGGGGTCATTTGTAAAGGTTTGGTCATGACTCCATGTGGTAAGCTTGGTAGTAGCAGTAGTTGTACAAGTCGAATTCCGTCACTACTTCGATGGGTCTAGTGATTGACAGTGGTGGACATCGTATGCTTTACGCACTGAGTGAGAGATGTGAGGATGGTTGCTATGCTTGATTTGTTTGCCATCATTACGACATCCACACCCCCACCCCCGTTATCTTTACACCATTTACTTAATGGCACCTTAGAATATTGTACGGTATGTAGTGCTAACTCTTTGGTTGCGGGTCCAGGTTCAGGTATAGTTTAGTATACCTGTTATTGTTCTGTTTAGCTGCTTATCGCTCATACCAGACTTTTTGTCTGACCCAGAGTTTTATGTCTCTTCTTATTACTCTGGGTGCTCTCACGAGCATACTAGAGACAGGTTAGCTGAGTATGCACGAGTAGCTGATCCGAAGACGAGCAGGAGGCTTCCACGTATGATATATATATAGATATTCTCCCTGTGTTGTTGAAGATCACTACTTGGGCATTAGTAGTGTATCTTCTACTTTTGCTTTCTTTTGTTCTAGAGACAGTAATTTGGAAAGTTGTAATAAGCTGTATTTGGATTTCCGCTGCTCTGATGATGATGTTGATGTTGGTTTTAGTTATCAGCTTATGCACTGTCTCACCTGTTTTATGTTAAGTATATTATTATTATTATATTTTGTTCCATGTGCTGTGAGACATTCTATAGGTTCTTGATTAGTTCATTCTCTTCTTTCCTTTCTTTGGCGACCATTCTGTGCTAGTCGGGCATGTGTACAGCGCACTTTCGGAGGAAATGCCGGCTAGTGCGGGGCGGGCCGTCACACTTGGTATCAGAGCTCTAGGTTGCGTAGTTAACCTAGGGAAAGACACCAGGGAGAGATAATACGTATATGAGAGCACGTATTTGTGATTATTTTGGTTTTCAAAAGCTATATATATACTATTAGTATATCTAAGGATGAAGTCGCACTGCACTGACACCACAAAGAGGATGGTTAATCGTTTTCTCTTTACAGATTGAACGATGAGCCGATACGCAAGAGGTGCCGGTAGAGGAGCCAATAATGGGAATGCTGCGGACATGAGGACAATGTTTACTGACCTCATGAGAGAGATGCTTAGAGATGTTCAGAGGGCAGCTCCCAATGCTGGTAATGGTGGTGTTCCAATAGTGCAGGCGCCTAGGGCCGATTTCGCCAAGCTGAATAAGGATTATACAAGTCTTGGTGGGAAACCGTTCCACGGAACGGAGTCGGCTACAGATGTTCAGGATTGGTTGGATAGCTGCGAGCGTATATTCGAAGATTTGGGTATCGAGGATGCGATGAAGAGAAGGCTAGCAGCCCGTCAGCTGCAAGGACGGGCAATGAATTGGTGGAATGCTATAAAGGCAGCTACTCCCAAGGATCAGATTACTTGGGATCAGTTTAAGGCTCGCTTTAGCGATAAGTTCATTCCGGTTGCTCAGAAGTCAGTGTTGCTTAAGAAATTCTTGGAACTCAAGCAGAATGGCATAGCTGTCTCGGAGTATATTGCCGAATTCGACACTTTGTCGAAATATGGGTTATCCCTAATAGATACCGCCGATAAGAAGAACGAGAAGTTCATAACTGGCTTGGATGGATACTTGGGGGAAAGGCTTATTAACCACATCAATGAGACGTTTGAATCGATTGTGGGGAAAGCTTTAAGATCGGAAAGTCTTTACCCTAAGTCGAAGATTGAGGTTGCATCTGCAGAGGAGCCAAAGCCGCAAGCAAGCAATGGAGGCAAAAATGGTTCTCAGAATAAGTGAAAGCAGAATCAGACTAAGGATGGCCAGAGGAAAAACGATAAGAAGGATGTTGAGTGCTTCAGCTGTGGTAAGAAGGGCCATTATGCTAGAAATTGTCGGGCCAAGCCAGCGGATAGGAAGTGCTTCAACTGTGGCCAAGTGGGACATCACAAGGACAAGTGTCCGCAACCCCCTAAAGAAAAGCAGACGGTGAAAGCATATGCCCTTAATGTTGTTCCTTCTTCGTCGAATGCCCCAACTGCGGTGGAGAAGGGAAAAAATGTCGTTATTCAAGGTATGCTTTCTGTTTATGATGTTCCTGTTAGAGTTTTGTTTGATACCGGAGCTTCCAGTTCCTTCATATCTAGTGACCTTGTAGATAGATTGGGATTGGAGCCCGAGATCGTCGATAGACCTTTAGTAGTGACGAACCCGATTGGTGGTTCGACTAACCTTAACATGATTTGTCGTAATGTGGTCTTATCGAGTCATGGATGCATGTTTGTTTGTGATTGCTTTGTTTTGGGCTTTACTGGGTTTGGCATTATTTTGGGAGTCGATTGGCTCCAAAGATACGGGGTGGTAGACTGTGAGGGCTTTTTGGTGACAGCTAGAGCGGATGATGGGCAGAGGGTAGTGTTTGGTGGTCTACCTAGTGATGGGGTAATGGCTAGTTTTCTAAATGGGTGCATTTTTTAGAGGTCCCTATTAAGTTTCAAAATATAAAAAAAACCCGGTCATAAACTTATTGTAAATTAGGTCCCTATTTTTTGAAAAGTCATAAAAAAATATAAAAAAATCACGTAAATTCGTATTTAAATAAAACATGTAAACACTAAAAAATTCAGAACAAAAAACCATCAAAGAAGGCGTCAAAAATCAAAAAAGCAGAAAAAAAACGAAATTTCCAGTTAAATGCATAATAGTATGCACATATATCATTTTCCTGCATACATCCGTGCATATTTTTCACTACATACATCTTCGTTGATTTTTATTCATACAAAAACATGCTTACATGTGTGCAAATATACCCAATATTTGCACACATTTGTGCAGGTTTAGTTTCAAATTTTCAAACCGAACACAGCTTACGGAAAAGATGCATACATATATGCAATTATCAGTAATAATTGCATAAATGTATGCAACTATTTTTTTTATTTCCGTAGAATCCTGAAATTATTTAAATATTTTAGGAATTTTTTTTAATAAAGGAACGTACTTTTTTTTTTTTTAAAAAAAAAGGCGGAAGTAATAAAATAAGGGGCGGGTTTAAATTTTTCGAATCTTTTTTTTTTATATAAATTAGGTCCCTACTTTTAACCTATAAAAATGTTGCACACATGTGTGCATTTTTTTGAGAAATTTGCACACTTGGATGCAAATAAAAATGAACTGAAATATTAAGTTAAATCTATCCGCTGGAAGAACTGCAGTTAATTGCATATATGCATGCAATAAAATCAAAAAGGTGCATAATATTATGCATTTAACTGCAGTTTTTTTGCTGTTTTCTTCTTTTTGACATTATTTTTGTTGTTTTTTGAACTGAATTTTTTGTATAATGCATAATTTATTTTATTACTAATTTACGAATTTTTTTTATTTTTTTTAATTATTATTTTATAAGTTTTGAAAACAGGGACCTAATTTATATTAAGTTTATGACCGGATGTGAGCCTAATTAAGTTTCAAAATAGGGACGTGAGCCTAATATTCACTTTCTAAATTCCCTCGACATCCCGCATAGTGAGTTGTCAGGTTTGCCCGTGGTTGGCCAGTATCCGGACGTCTTCGAAGAAGTGACCGGGCTTCCACCACATCGAGAGATTGAGTTCCGTATTGATTTAGTGAAAGATGCCAGACCTATAGTGATGCCTCTTCGTCGTATGGCACCAAGGGAGTAGCGAGAGCTCGGGGTGCAAGTCAGCGATCTTTTGAAGAAGGGATTTATCAGAAGGAGTGTTTCCGAATGGGGAGCACCAGTTGTGTTTGCTACCAAGGCGGATGGTTCCCTTCGTTTGTGTGTAGACTACCGCGAGTTGAATAAAGTGACGAGGAAGAATAAGTATCCTCTACCGCAGATAGATGATTTGTTTGATCAGTTGAGTGGCGCGAGAGTATTCTCTCAGTTAGATCTCGCGACATGTTTCCATCAGCTTAGAGTGGAAGCTGAGAGTATAGCTAAAATGGCATTTCAGACGCCGTCTGGATTTTATGAGTGGTTGGTCATGCCATTCGGGCTGACCAATGCCCCAGCATACTTTGTGGATCTTATGAATAGGGTATTCAGAGATCAGTTGAATAAGTTTTTCCTTGTGTTCGTGGATGATATTTTGGTCTATTCGAGGACAGAGGAAGAACACAAGGAACATTTGAGGATAGTGATGGAGGTGTTGAGAAAACACCAGTTGAAAGCAAAATTCTCTAAGTGTCACTTCTGGAGGAGGGAAGTGAGATTCTTGGGCCATCTTGTTTCAGAGAATGGTATTGCCGTGGACCCTGCGAAGGTGGCTACGGTACAAGATTGGTCTACGCCCAAGAATTCAACGGACATAAGAAGTTTCTTGGGATTAGCTGGATATTATCATAAGTTTATCCAAGACTTCTCCAAGATAGCAGCACCGTTGACTCAGTTGACCAAGAAGAATCAAGCTTTCGTCTGGGACGAAAAGTGCGAGAATGCATTCAAGAGTCTAAAGGAAAAGTTGACATGTGCACCAGTGTTAGTCATTCCTAAGGGGAATGAAGAGATGATAGTATATACGGATGCATGTGGTACCGGACTAGGTGCTGTATTGATGCAAGGAGGTAGGGTTGTAGCTTATGCAAGTCGGCAACTGAAACCGCACGAGAAAAGATACCCTACCCATGACTTGGAATAAGCAACGATCGTATTCGCACTAAAGATATGGAGACATTATCTCTTGGGAGAAAGATTCGAGTTGTTTACCGATCATAAATCGTTAAAGTATCTCTTCTCTCAGAAGGATCTAAATCTCCGACAGCAAAGATGGTTAGAATTCTTGGCTTCCTATGATTTCGACATCGCATATACACCAGGAAAGGGCAACGCGGTGGCTGATGCATTGAGTAGAAAACATGCCAGTTTAGGGGCTATGTTTCTAGAATGGAAGCAACTGGATTACATCGCTGGGTATGATTTCAGACCAAAGTGCGAATTGGATCCAGAAATGTTAGCAAGTTTGATGATCAGACCCACTTTGATTGAGTGGATTGGTTCCAGTCAGAGGAACGATCCTAACCTATTGGAAATCATCTCAAAGTTAAAGATGGGAATCAACGGAGATAGGAACAAGTATGGGCTTGATCGAGATGGATGGCTTAGAAAGAATGGAAGACTAGTTGTACCCAATGTCAATGGATTGAGAGATGAAGTGCTTAGAGAATGTCATCACTCAAAACTGACTATACACCCCAGTGGTAACAAGATGTACCGAGACATGAAGCAGACCTACTACTGGGAAGGGATAAAAAGAGACATTGGGAAGTTTATATCCAAATGCATGAACTGCCAGCTAGTTAAAGCTGATCAAAAGAAGCCTAGTGGTTTGCTACAACCATTAGAAATTCCAGAATGGAAATGGGAACAAGTGTCAATGGATTTCATTGATGGGTTACCAAGGAATAGACCGGGCCATGATAGCATTGGGTTGATTGTGGACCGATTGACTAAGAGTGTAAGGTTTATACCCGTCAAGTCAAACAGGATGGTAGCTAAGTTAGCGGAACTGTATATAAAGTGGGTAGTGAGATTTCATGGAATACCCAAATGCATTGTGAGTGGCCGAGATCCGTTGTTCACTAGTGGATTTTGGAAAAGCTTACAAGAGGCGTTAGGATCAGAATTACACCTCAGTACCGCGTATCATCCTCAAACTGACGGACAGACTGAGAGGGTGAATCGTATATTAGAAGACCTCTTGAGAGCTTGTGTATTGGATTTTGGTGGATCATGGGATGACCACTTGCATCTAGTAGAGTTTGCATATAATAATGGTTATCAATCCAGTATTGGTATGGCTCTATTTGAAGCTTTGTACGGAAGACCGTGCAACTCACCGTCATATTGGCTAGAAACTGGTGAGAAGTTTGTGCTTGGACCAGATGTGATAAGAGAAACTTCAGACAAGATCAAGATCATTCAACAGCGAATGAAGGCTGCCCAAGATAGGCAGAAAAGATATGCTGATAGGAGGAGAAGAGATTTAAAGTTCTCCATTGGTGACTTGGTGTTTGTCAAGATATCTCCGTTGAAGAGCGTGATACGATTTGGCAGGAGAGGCAAGTTAGGACCAAGATTTGTTGGTCCATTCCCAGTTCTTGAGCAAATTGGGAGTTTGGCATACAAAGTTGAATTACCAGAGAAGATGGCAGGAGTTCACAACGTGTTTCATGTTTCCCAGTTAAGGAAGTTCGTACACGACCCAGATGTGACTATTTCACCTGATCAGTTGGATGATATCGAAGTTGAACCCGAGGCGGTTGGGAACCGCAAGCCTATGCGTATTGTTGGGAACGATACGAAGCAGCTTCGAAGGAAAGCGATGAATCTAGTCAAAGTTTAGTGGGACGAGAACGAGAATGACTGTACTTGGGAGACAGAGGAGAGCATTAGGAAGACGTATCCAGAACTCTTCGCCTAGTAAGATTTTAACTTCGATTCAGTCTTTCTGCATGCTAGGATAGGCTTGTTTTGCTTGTTTTGCATGATTGATTGTTGTATATGGTTGGTAGGCATGCGGGATCCTTTGTATGTTTTGGGTTAAGGAATTTCGGGGACGAAATTTCTTAAGGGGGGGGGGGGGGGGAGAGTGTAACGACCCGCATTCTACACATCGAAGGATCGTAGAATATTTATTTCTTTCATATATGAAGTCGTATGGTCATGTAACTTTGGGAGACGACTATTGGGGTCATTTCCCATGTTCATGATTTTTGCCGATTTTTAAATGACCGTTTTGCCCCTAGCTGATCTTCTTTTGACCATAACTTTTGACTAGAAAGGAATTTTGACCTGAAACCACTTCCATTAGATTCGTTTGATGGATTACCTTTCCGTAGAGTGGTCATAATAGCCAAAAGGACTCACTGTTTGGGAGATATGACTGAAACAAGGTTTAGAAGGTGAAAAACAGCTTAACCGGCCCTAATTAGGGTGATTAGCAAGAGGGCCCATAACCCATTTCGGGATTAGGGTTATGAGGAGGCTGAAATCAGTTAGAGGACGATCTTATTTTCATTTTTCAGTCGCCACTTTCATCCTTGAAACCCTAACAATGGCCTCCAACATCTAGAATCATCTCTAATCACCGTTTAATCAAGGATTAGGCTTAGCAACACCAAATCAAAGAAGATCTTCACCAAATCAGTATTAGAGCTGCTGTTAGACATCAGTATTCGCCAAAATCAGCGAGGTTTCAGTTCTGAAAATTTTATTTGTGGCCAAGGTGAGTGATTAGCATTGTTTTGACACTAATTACGGTTAATTAAGGGTAATTAGTAAAGATTAACGAAATTAGACTTGGTAAAATTCTGGAAAAATATTTATAAATTCTAAAATGATATTCTAGGGCTCTGATAAAAATTTGGGTTAATTTGGTTAAGTTTTGCTAATCCTATCATTAGTTGTTGTAAACATGATTAAGGGGAAAACATGGGTTTTTGGGTATGTTTGATCCTTATAAACATGTCATATTGTTGTTTTAGTGTTTGTGGATGATTATACATGTTGCTATGACTATATGGTATGTTTTGTGATTGCATAGAAAAGTTAGAATGGTTGAAAACGCCGTCGTTTGGCGAAAATAGCTTGCTGAAAAAACTTGCAGCAAACCGGATAGGAGCATTCAGATAGGAGCAACCGGATAGGGGCATCCGATCCGAACCGCATAGGGTCATCCGATCCGAACCGGATAGGGGCATTCGATCCGAACCAGATAGGGGCATCCGATCCAAACCGGATAGGGGCATCCGACCCGAACCAAATAAGAGCATCCGAGCACCCGAATTGAACTAGAAAGGAGCATTCGAGCCAAACCAAGCAGGAGGGGGCGAACCGAACCGGAGGATCGAACACCAAGTAGACCTAAACCCAAGATGCAAAGGAAGTCCAAATGAGGAGTTGTACCTCAGGATCCATATGGGAACCAAGGAGGGAACTTCATGAGTTGGGCTTTGCTGCGGGACGTGTGCTAAGGGGTTGTCGATGTCTGTAACTTTGGATCACTATGTGAAGGGAGTACGTGAACGGATTCAGGGCCACAGTGGCCTAGGTACGACTAAAGAGCTAAATACCAATGAAGTGGGGTCATTTGTAAAGGTTTGGTCATGACTCCATGTGGTAAGCTTGGTAGTAGCAGTAGTTGTACAAGTCGAACTCCGTCACTACTTCGATGGGTCTAGTGATTGACAGTGGTGGACATCATATGCTTTACGCACTGAGTGAGAGATGTGAGGATGGTTGCTATGCTTGATTTGTTTGCCATCATTACGACATGCACACCCCCACCCCCGTTATTTTTACACCATTTACTTAATGGCACCTTAGAGTATTGTACGGTATGTAGTGCTAACTCTTTGGTTGCAGGTCCAGGTTCAGGTATGGTTTAGTATACCTGTTATTATTCTGTTTAGCTGCTTATCGCTCATACCAGACTTTTTGTCTGACCCAGAGTTTTATGTCTCTTCTTATTACTCTGGGTGCTCTCACGAGCAGACTAGAGACAGGTTAGCTGGGTATGCACGAGTAGCTGATCCGGAGACGAGCAGGAGGCTTCCACGTATGATATATATATAGATATTCTCCCTGTGTTGTTGAAGATCACTGCTTGGGCATTAGTAGTGTATCTTCTACTTTTGCTTTCTTTTGTTCTAGAGACAGTAATTTGGAAAGTTGTAATAAGCTATATTTGGATTTCCGCTGCTCTGATGATGATGTTGGTTTTAGTTATCAGCTTATGCACTGTCTCACCTGTTTTATGTCAAGTATATTATTGTTATTATATTTTGTTCCATGCGCTGTGAGACATTCTATAGGTTCTTGATTAGTTCATTCTCTTCTTTCCTTTCTTTGGCGACCGTTCTGTGCTAGTCGGGCATGTGTACAGCGCACTTTCGGAGGAAATGCCGGCTGGTGCGCGGCGGGCCGTCACAGATGGGATCAGTAGTAACCTAGAACGAGTGTGAAGAGTGTTATTTTTAAAATAAAAATGAAAACAAACTTTGTTCTGAAAATTTAAACCCTACTATACGTATATGAGTATACTATTTTATTTTATTTTGGACAATCGAGTATATGAAGATTTTGCATATACGCCTTGCAAACGTGTATACAAAGCCTCAAATATACTGGATAGATATAGAATCACGCTCTAGTCACCCGGAAATGATTCTGATGATTGATACATCATCATCAGAGTTTATGTTCGAGTGCCGGAAGTGGGATTTCTATATATTTCCAGTTGACTAGTGTGAGAACCAAAACTAGATAGGGTTTATTGTTTGTGATTTGGCATCAAAAATATGATTTTGACTATATAAGAATTATATATTTGAAAATTAATCAACTAATTGATTGATGGTTTTATTGAATGATAATTGGTGCGACTGAATAAAAATATTGGACTAATGAAAGGCAAATTTAGCCAAATCGAATCATACATTGAACTGATTTGAAAATTGATTGAAATTGCATGCATGTACATATATATATGTGTGAACAGGTCATAACATGGAAGCTAAGAAGAGGAATAAAATTGTATGCCCGACAAATAGGTACATGTTTACTAATTGATTGGGTTTGATGATTTTATGAGCCGATTGGATTTTTCTTTTTCTTTTGGATTGGTGAGGGGCCTGCGTTGCTAGTTGCAGTTTTAAAGGTCTACCCGTACAAAGGAGGTTATGGCGAATTTTTTCGAAAATTTAGGGTAGACAAATTTTTGAAAAATTGGAAAATTCTTAGAAGCTAAAAATTTGAAGAATGAACGCCAGAATGAAAGCTGAGTTGGTTAGTTAAATGACTTTCAGCTCTGTTCCTTTTCGAGGACGAAAAGATTTTAAGTGGGTGAGATTGTAACAACCCAAAATTTCAAAATCAATTTAAATTTTTTATTTTGACTATTTTAATTGATTTTGAATATTTAAAATGATTTATTTTAAATAATAACGACTTAAATTTATTTAAATCGAAGTTAGAACGAATAAATTTATTTTAATTATAAAACGAGCCTGAAATGGTGCAGTAGTTTGAAAATTTGATTTCAAACTTCAAATAAATGTACAGGATTCAAAATAAATCGGATTTCAGTAAAACCAGAAATATTTGAATGTGTTTAATTATATCTTTCTAACGAATGTGAAAATTCCAGATTTTAGAACGGAATAAAAAGTTATGTCCTGTTTAAAATTCAGAATAATCGCTATGGAATTTAATATAATATTTAGCCCTTAAAAATAACCAATTTGCAAACGACCTCCTTCTTCAACGAAACCACTTTTGTTGGATCCAGAATGTCAATTTGTTTTTAGATTCCAATTTTCATAATTTTTTAAATTAATATGTGAGCGTGGTGAATTTAAACGTGTTTGGTAATTTCAGTTTGAATTTAATCAACTGAAAATGACCGTTTTTCAAACGGTCTCCAAATTCGACGAAATTAGTTTTGTTAGGACCGTATCATCAAAATATAGTTAGATTTATTTTTCTGGAACTTTTGGAGTCCGTATGTAGCCCCGGTAAATTAAAATGTACGTTGAAATTAATTTTGAATGTTATATTAATTTATATTTTAATTTAAAGGAAAACCGACCGTAACAGTCGAATTGGCTTACCGGACATATCCCGTTGTGTCCGAAATAGGGGTAATTAGCTAGGGGCGATAGTCGTTGTGCCTGATTTGGAGTTCAAATGGAGAATTTACTTTTTTGGAATTTAAATTAAATTAAATATATATATTATTAAAACAAGTTAATCCTATAACGTTATCTTTCTCCCCCCCCCCCGTTCACTTCAGATCGAACAAACGAAAAAAGAAAATAGCGCAACCCGATTCGTCGCCACCGATCATCAGATCGCCGCTGGCGACGCTCCTGCCGCGCCTCTCCTCCTCCCTCCCCCTTCTCTTTCCTCTCCCTCCTCCTTCAGTGAAAACCGCACCGCACCAAACCAACACAGCAAAACCCTAGCCGCCAGGACCACCAACCTGCCTCCACCAGTCAGCCCATGCCTTGGCCGCCGCCACCCACCTGAATCTGCGAGTAAACTCCCTTCCTCCGATTAACAGTGAGTTTTTCTGATTTTGTTTTATTTTATAAAAATATGATATTTAAATTATAGAAAGTTAGGATTTTTACTTATATAAAGCTATGATGTTTATATACATAAAGCTATGATTTTTATATGCATAAAAATTAGATTTTTAGTTATATAAAAATTAGATTTTTAGTTATATAAACATTAGATTTTTGGTTATATAAAAATTAGATTTTTAGTTATATAAAAAATTAGATTTTTAGTTGTATAATAAAAATTTAGTTTTTTAGTTGTTTAAAAAATAGATTTTTTTTATATGTATGAAGCGATATAAAAATATGATTTTTATATATAAATTAGCGATATAACAATTTGATTTTTATTATGAAATGGTTTAAATAAAAATATGATTTTTATAGAAAACTGATTTATAAAAAAATATGATTTTTATATATGTAGCAAATATAAAAATACGATTTTTATATATGTAGAGAATATAAAATTATGATTTTTATATATATAGTAGTGATATAAAAATGTGATTTTTAATGTAAACTGCGTGAAACGGATTGCGTTGAAATCACGATGAAGAACACAACACGGTGGAACAAATCCAAATCCAAAATGTCCAATAAAGACTGACGGAGTGGAAACCAAAGGTGAGAACTTCTCACTCTAATTTTGTTTACAGTTAAATATATAATAGGACGCAGACGGTACTTAATAGCACCCGACACCTTTGATTGAAACCATGGATGTTTGGTTGTTTGTTTTTGATTGATTTAATTGGTTGAATTTGGTTTGGGATGTGAATGGAATTAATTGAATTTGGTTTGTGTATGGCGCGAGCCATTATTAGGCAAGGGATAAGGCTAGACTTTATTCCGGTTCTAGTATCGCGTCGTTATGCTGCCGAATTTTTCTAAAATAAATGTTTTTGTTAAAAAAACATTTTTAATGTGTATATGAACTATTAAAAAATATTCATGTGTTGAATAAAATTTTTGAACAATAAAAATATCATTTTTATTAAATGTATGAACTATTAAAAATATTCATGCGTTGAATAAAATATTTGAACAATAGAAATATCATTTTTATTGAATGTATGAACTATTAAAAATATTCATGTGTTGAAATAAATATTTTAGTGTTAAAAATATAATTTTTAACGTATATATGAACGACATTAAATTCGCATGAAATGAAAATAAATATTCATTTACAAATCGAATGATTTTTTTTATGTACATTCATTTGACTTACACTGATTGGGACCATATATTTTACACATCGCCCAACTGCACAAATAAAATCTATGCGTGTTGATTGAAACCCCACACGGGTATTGGGATGACATTTGACGTACACTAATCCCAATTGTTTAGTTGTATGTCAATCGATTGGTTGACAGACTGTTGTAAGCATTAATTATTTATATTTAACGCTTATGCACTTGTGTAGTGCACTCTGGATGATGGTCGATTGTATAATTATTGTTGTGTACATGTGTGTATGAAATCCATATAAATAAAATTATATGGTAATTGACTGTGTCTGATTCCAATTCAAAAAGGAACAAATATTTTAAAATAACGAATACTTTAAAATAAAAAATATTTTAAAATAACAAATATTTTAAAATATTATTCTGTAAAGGATTAAAATATGATTTTGATGTCCGATTTGGGATGGACATGAAAATATTTAAAAATATGAAACCGTGTTGTTTAGATTTGCGCCATTTTGACGCGAACGATATTTATATCGATTTTATTCATTTTTATAATGAATATCGAAAAGGAAATGATTTTAAAATCTAATGTTTTGAAAATATTATCATTTATATATTAATGATAAGAAATATTCAATTTTGGTTTAAAATTGAAAATGAAGTAGAAATCATTTTTAAAACGATTTATAAAATACGATTTAAATGGAAATAGACGAAAAATATATAATATATATATATATATATTATATATTTAATAGCCTGAATAGAACGCATCGCACAGCGACCGTTCGCGAATTTCGACCATTGACTTCGAATTGATATTACGGGAGATCCGACCGTCGGATTCTACTAAAACTAGAACCATTGGGTTCATATCGAAAAGAGCTTTCCAACGAATATATGAGATTTGAAATCTAACGGTTGGATTTGGAATTATGTCCAAATCAAATTTGGAAAAGGTCGTTGTAAGTGCAGTTCGATGACCGTTTATGGAAATCGAATGAAAGGGCCTTAATAAAATTATTAAAAATATTAATAATTTGTGTAAAATCATAATAAATGATTTGGAAAGAATTGGGACAAAAAATTCCATGTTTGTAAGGATAAAAATATAGTTTTATCAAAATGAACTAGTTATTAACTAGATTTGAAATCCAATAATTTTTAAATAAAATAAATTGGATTTGTGAATGGCTTTAATATAACCAAAAATTTCCAACGAACAAAATGTAATGGATTTTTAATGGAAATAATCCTTGGAATATTTCAATATAGGATTCCGTGATTATACGGATATTGTTATGGAAATTTGTAAGATACACACACACACACACACACACACACACACACACACACATATATATATATATATATATATATATATATATATATATATATATATATCGTTATTTCCAATACGATATTTGTTGGTTCCAGAATTTGATATTGAATATAAGCCGATATAATTTCTATTCAGAGCCTTGTATTTAATATCAAATGGGATTTTGGGTTTGTCGTGAATGGTGTCTTAAATAACACTATTATTAAACCCAGTTGAGGAAAGAATAAATATTTTAATTAAGATTTAGTGAAGCTTTCTAATTAATTAATATTTAATTGGAGTTGAATAAAAGAATTGGATTTTGGGTTTGTCATGAATGGTGTCTTAAATAACACTGTTCTTAAACCCGTGTGAAAAGAATAAATCTTTTAATTAAGATTATTAGAGTTCTAGTTATAATTAGTAATTGCAATAAAATGGAATGTGAATTGGGTTTATTGTGAACTGTGTTTTTAACGACATTCGTTCTTTAACCCGATTTACAGTGAAATGTGATTTGGAATTTATAAATCTTTTTGTTAAGATTTAAAAGAAATTTTCCAAAGTAAAGTTTTCCAATTTAATATAATAAATTGGAATTGAATGGAATTCAATTTGATAATAATCGAAGTGAGCTTCTGTGGAGGAAAACTGTTAATATATATGGAATTTAAAAGGCTTTGTCGTTATTCCATTTATATTATTAGTTGTATACGGAAATTGACATCGATTATATGTTGATCTGTTTTTCCGTGAAGATTCCATAATAAATGGAATGTGATTTTGGGTTTATCGTGAACTGTGTTTTAAATGACATTAGTTCTTTAACACAGTTAAAGGCAGGATTACATGTCTAACATTGTATTTTGAACTGTATTGTTGATCTCTGCTAAATATATATCTGTTTGGTGGCAGAGAATTTATTCTCTTGCTTAACACCCTTCTCTAAGACGTACGAGCTTAGATGTTATATATCGGCAAAAATCAATGGTACGGTGTAGATTGTCAATGTGACATGTTTGGTTTCCCAAAATTAAATAATCATTAATATTGATTTTTGGGAAGGTTAAAACCAAGTGGAGTTTTAATGAATCTTTAATTAGATTGAAAAGTGAATATGATAATTTAAATTATCAAATTTGGGAAATGATCGAGAATGGAGTATTACCGGTTTTGCTCCAAGCGATAGTTAAATCTTTAATTAGATTTGAACGTGAAATGGTTACTAAATTTACCGATAACACCGTGGTGTTAAATATAGAGTATTACCAGTTTTGCTCCATGTGATAAATAGGTTGGGATTGGCAAATTAAACAAATTATTACTTCGGTAAGGTTCGCTAATCCCGACTAGTTGATAAACCTTAACCTGGTTTAGAATTGATATTCAAAGGAAGATTAAATAATAAATTTAAAAGAATTTATCTTTGATAAAATTAATGGGAACCTTTCCCTAATGATGAAAATATTTGAATAAAAGAATATTCTGAATTGGAATGAGGCGTATGTTGTGTTTGTGTAGCACTTGTTTATAATATACGCGAGTTATTCGGAAAGGCCGGGTTTATACCCATTCTGAATAACTGATTCGACGATAAGTCGAAGATGAAGACGGTGATTGAAGATCGGAGGTCTTCACATCGTTTGGATGATTACTAATGTCTTGATTGGGCTGTACACCCAAGACAAGGTAATAAGTGGTGATCATCCAGACGTATTTGGAGATCGACCGGATATGCAAGGACCTCTCTCCTGTATTGGACATATGGGACGAGGAATAAGGTGCCTCCGGTTTCATTTAAACACAGAACGAACTATTACATGGATGTGTGTCTGACATTGGATTTTATTCCGTGTTAACTGATCTGTATTATATATATATCTGTTTGGTGGCGGAGAATTTATTCTCTTGCTTAACACCCTTCTCTGGGACGTACGAGCTCAGAGGTTATATATCGATAGACATCAGTTGCATGGGGTGAATTGCCTGTGTGGCATGCTGAGATGCAAATGATCAAGGCTTCTGTTGAAAAGCAGAGTCTTGTGGTTGATGATCAAAGCACGGCCTTAAAGGGCATAGCTTTGTGTATAACGTTAATTCGCAAACTTCACACCTCAGTATGAGTCAAAAATGGTAACGAACCGTTGGGAGAACATGACGTTTCTTTCTAGCTATGGATGGTGTCATGGTATGGAGCCCAGACATTTATATTTTTACCTATGTGGATGATGGATAGCGAGGCGCTTCAGATATATCGGTTACTACGGAGCCGATGGATAGGTCCTATAGGACCGGGAAATATGTGTTTAGGAATAACTAATCCTCAAACGTAAGAGAGGACCGGCCCAACCGATCCAAGGGTTGCCCAGAGTGTGTAGTCCTGAGACATTTGCTAGAGTGTCGCGAAGCAGTGAGGAGCCATCCTTGGCCTCGACTCATAGTTGGAATCCAATTTCCAATACGTGACATTTTAGTTTTCATTGTAAACCCATATAGCAACATAGTAGCATGGGATACTATGTCGTCTATGATTGATACATTTATATTTGAAGCTGTTTGATACACTATGCACTTATAGTAATATCAAATGATTTGTTTTAAAACGTACCAAGCATGTTTGGCTATTATAATGGAAAACACTATCCTCCGTCTTGCGTTGAATTGTGTGATGGGACCTGAGTCTTATAACAGCTTCATTTTTCAAAAAAAAGCATTGCGTTGTTTACAAACTGTTTTTGCATTGGTATTCTTGGGGGTAAACCTGTTTCGTGTTATACGACGTGGTCCCTTGATATGTCTGATTTTAAAGTAAAGTTTTAAATAACTATTTTAGTTCTGAACAAGTTACATGACTGACCTAGAGTTTATTGTTTTAACCTAAACTCTGCGTGCCCCTATTTTCCACATGGGAAGCTAGTAGTTTTGGTTTTGCAGATATTATATTCACAGGATCCTGGATTTACAGCTGGAGCTATATTCGGAACGCTCTGTATCCGTGTATTTCTTTCAGTTGTGTTATGTATTATTTTTCTGCTGCTACGTATTTAAATGTAATTTAAATCTCTGATATTTTCTGTTGTATATTATTTATTCATACTCTGTTATATTTTTGTACTCTGATGTAAGTTGTTGTAATAAGCAATGAAATGTTCTTCGGTTTGTGTTCTGATTTGTCATATTCTCAAATCAATCTGGTCTTTCCCTTAAGGGCGAGTTTGGATCGTTTCAGTTATATATGTATGCCCTTTTTTTATGCAATAACTTGATTGTTTTATTTCTTTCTTTTTATTGCTTACCTTTATTATTGCTGCTTACATTGTTAACTTCCTCCTTTTTTTTTCCATGCATTAAAACTTTTAACCATCATGTATGTATATACATCTTTCCTCATTTTTATTGTTGCATGAAATTGTCTCATTAATTTATCCTTGCTTATCTCTCTTTTTATTTTAATGCATTCACACATTGATTTCCTCTTTTTAAACCTTTCCATGCATTGCACCAATTAATGTTTCTCTTTTTTTTTGTTAAAAAAATATACATTTCATGCATTGCATTAATTAGCGCATACATTACCTCTTTAATTGCATGTGCTCTCTAAAACAATTGTATGAATTCCTTCCTCTTTTTAAAATATACATATTTCTGCATATATATACATATATTTATATGTTCAGTTGGCCCTCTCTAAAACAAAGATAAAAATTATGTCACCGTCGGGGTTCGAACCCCCGACCTCTATATTGCATATCCAATGCCTCAACCAACTGAGCTATGAAGTCTTCTATTAATAAGTTTAGAAACAATGGTACTCATTGTTCTCCTTCTTTACCTTATTTTCATGTTTTGCTGCAATGCTTCATTTAAAGGTAGCTCTTTCATCTTAAATCGGTTTTCTGCAATCCATAGGTCTAAATTGACCAAAAAATCGCCATGAACGTAATGATGCTACTCCCGTAGCCAAAATCTGGAAGCTCTTCATTTTTTTTTCTTTTTCTTATATGCATTATTTAATTATTTAATTGTTACAAAAATGCGGGGTGTTACATATAATAGTCACAAATACGTTTTCTTATGAACATATAACTCTCAACTCATCCTAGGGTGTTACTAACCCCATCTCTAACGAGTTTTCTCATTCTAGGATACTACTGATCCCATCTCCAATGAGTATTCTTTAATAAAATAGTACTAATTCTATTCTCTGATGAATTCTTTCGTTTGGTTCTAATGTGTCTTGTTCTCGAGCTCTATAAACCAAAGCTCTTATACCATGCTAACACAACTCGAAACTCCCGCTTGGCCTAGACCAAACTAGAACACGGATAGGTTGAGAACACGATGCATTGGAACGCAAAACAACATAATATCTCATTGTTATTACAACAACCTACATCAGAGTACAAGAACAACAGAGTGCGGAAAAATAAATATACAACGGAAACGAAATTACCAGAGAATAATTAAATTACGTAGCAGCAAAAATGTAAATAATAAATACAATGCAGCGGAAATCATCAACTAACACAGCTAAAAGCAATACACAGATACAGAGCTTTCCAAAAATAGCTCCAGCCGTTATCTAGGATCCTGTGAAAGAAAAGAATATGCAGACCCAAAACTATTGACTGCCCATGTGGGTAAAATATGGGCACCCAAAGTTTAGGTGGAAACAATAAACTCCGAGTCAGTCATGGGGAGTGGTGTGAGAGCTAAAACAGTTACTTAAATTTTACGTTAAAATGAGGTAGATCACGGGACCACACCGTATGTCACAGAACGGGTTTTCCTCTACATGAATATCAGTTTATAATAAAATAACGCTATGCTTTTTGAAAAATGAATCTATTATAAGACTCAGGTCCCATCACACAATGCAACGCAAACCGAAGGATAGAGTTTTACCTTATAATAACCAAACATGCTGGGTACGCTTCAAAACAAGTATTGTTGACATTATTATAAGTGCATAGTGTATAAACAACTTCAAATATAAATGTATTAATCATAGACGACAAAGTACCCCATCCTACTATGTCTCCATATAGGTTTACAACTAAAACCGAAAAGTCACGTAATTGGATTCCATCTATGAGTCACGGAAAGGATATTCCTCACCGATTTTAGATCACCTCTAGCTAGATGTCCAAGATCACACCAATGGAAAACCCTTGGATCTTGTAGGGCCGGTCCACACCTAACGTTTGTGGATTAGTTATTCCTAAACAATACGTCTTCCGGTCCTATTGGAACTGCAACTTGGTCAATACGTCGACTATATGAGCCTTTTGAGCTCTAAATCCGAGGGCCCTCGCTATTTGTCATCCACATAAGTAAAATGTATGGGCTCCATACCATGACATCATTTCTAGGTAGAAAGAAACGCATGCACTCCCTGCTATCCCTAATCCTGTTTTTGACTCATACCACCATGTGAAGCTTGCAAATTAACGCTATACACAAAGCGATGCTATATGAAAGCGATGCTTTGATCATCATCCTCAAGGCCCTTCTTTTCAACAAAAGCCTTGATCATTGCATCTTGGTATGCCACATTGTAATCCATACCATAACATTGATTTCCACCAATATATAACCTCTAAGATCATACGTCTCAATGAAGGGTGTTAAGTAAGAGAATAAATTCTCTACCATCAAAAAGATATATATTAAGCAGAGATCACTGAATACAACACAAAGTACAATGCCAGACATACAATCCATTTAAAAGTCCATTCTGGGTCTGAACGAAGCCGGAGACACCTCATCCTCATCCCATATGTCCAATATAGGAGAGAGGCCCTCGCCTATCCGGTCAATTTCGAAGTACATTTTAGGCTATCACCACTTATTATCTTGTCTTGGGTGTACGGCCCAATTAAGACATCAACAATAGCCCAAACGATGTAAAGATCTCCGGTCTTCAACCATCGTCTTCATCCTTGACTTTTAATCGTCGTAATAATTATTACAGAAAAGTCATCTTCCATTAATATAGATTCTTTATGGAAATCTGAACAATTTATAATCATATAAATTTATGTATCAGAATAATACTGTAAATGAAATAACGGTGAGGCCTTTTAAATTCCATGAATAGTAAAGGCCTTCCTTTACAGTAGCTCATTTCGATTATTATGAATCAAATTCCATTCAATCCCAATTTATTTGAATAAACTGGAAAACTTTATTAAATCTTATTTAAAAAATTTATTCCTTTTCTTTCCACTGGGTTTAAGAACAGTATTATTTAAAATACTATTCACAACAACCCAAATCCAATTTGATATTAAATACAAGGTCTTAAATGGAAATCATGTTGACTTACATTCGATATTAAATACTAAAATCAACAAATATTGTTTTGAAATAATGATATAAATATCTTCCAAATTCCTCAAAGATATCCGTATAATCACGGAATCCAATATTGAAATATCCGAAGATTATTTCCATTCTAGTTCATTCCAATTTATAGTTGGAAATCTTTAGTTATATTAAAGCCATTCTCAATCCATTTCGTTATAATAAAACATTGGATTTTCTCTGTAGTTGTGAAACAACAATTTCAGATAAAGTAATATTTATCTTTCAAAACTTGGAATATTTAATCCAAACTCTTTTCGTATCCTTTGTTACGATTTACCACAATTTATTCATTTTTTTTTAATTTTATTAAGGCCCTTACAATCGATTTCCAATATCGGCCACCGAACTACATTTATAGCAACCTTTTCCAAAATTGATTTGGGTACATTTTAAAGTCTAGCCCTTAAAATTTTAAACCTCTTATATTCATTTGAAATATCTTTTTGATACGAACCCAATAATCCCGGTTTCAGGAGAATCTGACGGTCGGATCTCCCGATATGTCAGTTCAAAGTTATGGTTTGACGTTCGCGAACTGTCGCTGTGCGACTCATTCTATTCAATCCCGAATCAATTAATAAATTTTAAATAAATCGAATCACTTCCAGCGTCCTTTATTTATATATATATAATAACCTTTTAAATTTCGTTTCAGTCGTTTAACTTCAAATTCAAATATTTCATTATTGGGTCAAATTTCATATTATTCTAATAAATAAAATAATGTTATTTTTTGAAAGTCGTCGGTTATCACTCAAAATCTCCTTACGGTCATAATGAAAAGAAACGAAGAACTTTCAAAAGATAACTTCTTTTCAAACGTTCGCTACATATCCTAACCGAACTTCACTTTGAAAAGATATTAGGCTAATTCTATTTCCACCCCGCTTTTCTCCTTTCCCACCCCATTCATCTTTAAAAAACCATCGCACCCCAGTTTTTCCTCTTCACACCCCGATTTATACCCAAAATACCATCATAATTTTTGAATCACGTACAAATATGACGTGGTTGATTCACAAACATCGCTTACTCCAAACTAGGTTATCATACAAACCTCACTCGACCCTAACTAGGTTATAATACAAATCTAGTTTGATGGTAGCGAGGTTAGCATGCAAACCTCACTCAGACCGAGCGAGGATTTTACATAAACCTAGTTACATTCAAGCTTATTTGCACGATTATTTATTTTAAACGTGTTATTTTGTGATCTGGAGGGAGGGCAATTTCGAAATATTAAAATTTTATAAATTAGCGGGGTGTGAAAGGGAACAAGAGGGGTGCAAATAGAACCAGCCAAGATATTATTCATTTAAAATTCAAAACTTTAACAAGCCATAAGTATATTGAAAATACTTCAAAATCATTTGCTATTGTTACGAATATTCATGGATATTTTGATATAAACGCGTCCATCTGAAATTGGACATCGAAAACAAACTTCATATTTTTTTCCTTTTTCACCTCATATTGTAATACTAAAATATAAATTTTTATTCTGGATTGGAATAAAATTCAATCAAACATCGTACGATTCCATTCATATGAATTCAATACATCCAACAATAGTTGTGAACAACTGTCAAACATCCAAATGACATCCAGTGTGCACTTATTTTCATACAAGCTTCAAAATAATTTATTGACGCTTATTTCGTTCGTTGATCGATTAATCGACATATGAACTATATACAAGGGAGACATGTAAATCAAAAATCATCAAAAGACCCATGTGTGGTTTCCAATCAACACCAATCAATTTAATTCACCATTGATTTATGAATTTAACCGTATTAGTTAAATTCGATTTATAATTCAGATTAGTTATTTTTGCTTAAACGAGTAATAATAAATTTACCGTTCAAATTATAAATGAATATTTATATCCGATTTAAACTACCATAATATATTAGACTTATTTAATATGTAATTATCCCAAAATCATAAACACAACATAACCGAAAAAATCAATAATTCATCCATCGGGTTTGCGAACAACAGCGATGTGAGCTACCGTATACCGTATAACTTTTCAGATATTAATCAAATGAAATCTACGGTTTTCACTAGTATTTAGCTTACTAAATGATAGATATTTTAATGTCGTGATAATTTTAAAATTAGCTATTTTCTAACTAGCAATTTTATTTAACTTTTTCACATTAACTATTAATGTTAAACAATTAACTAATTGATTTTTCATACATAATTAAACCACTTAAATATACTAATTAAAGTGAAAATCTCTCACCCCAGCCATCAATTAACAACGCACTGCAACACCAGACTTTTCTACGTGCGCTACTACTTAAAAATCCTGCCTTTTTTGTTCTGAATGTCTCCAAACTTTCTGGCAACTTTTGTATACCTTTAAACTAGTGAATGGAGGAGGAAAGCAACGATTTTTGGCAGAATGGAGGACTGGGAATTACAATTCTTTGTTGTTCAGCAAAGGTGGAGGCTATGGCAGGGTCCACGTAGTGCCACATGGATTGTAGGGACCATAAAAGTGTAGCTAAGGGTGGTAAAATGGGTGGAGGCACTTAAATGGAGGAGCTTTTCACCATTGGAAGAAAATTGGAAGAGGGAAGAGGGGAGGGAGGGGGTGATGCGTCGGAGATGACATGGAGGGAGGAGGGGTAGGCAACACTGACATTGGCCGACGGTGGTGGGTCCCCTAAGCGGTAATGAAGGAGAAGAGGGAGGAAGAGGGGTCTCCATTATTTAGTTTTCAAGCTCTAAACCTAGTTTTGGAAAAGTGATGACAACATTAGGTTAATTAAACCTTAATTAGGTTTAAATCAGATCATGTAGACAACAATTAAGAAGGGCATGACATGTGGAGGGAAGAGAGACTTAGGTGTCTAATTTTCATTTGGCTATCACTATTCATGAAGTGACCAAATTTGAGGATGTATTAATTACAACATGCAAACTTCGTTCCTGTCTCACGGCCACACATTAACTCCAAAAATTACAAAATTTGAAATCGCTCTATATTATGGAATTACGATTCCAATGAGCCTGACCTTATCGAATTTGGAGACCATTTGAAAAATGACCTTATTTTGAGTTAAATTCGAATTCAAACTGGATTTTCAACGTACGTTTATATGTTGTTCTTCTACATACGAACTCCATTGAACTTGAAAATTTAAATCCTGACATATTTCGACATTTCGGATTCAATAAAAGTGGATTCATCCAATTCTGAGACTGTCTGAAAAATGGTCTTTTTATAAGCTATCAATATAGCTTTGAAATATCGGTATTCAAATTCAAGGCTTATAAATGGATTTAAATATTTTACTGACCCTGTTTTAAGTTAAATAAAATATAAAAACTAATTTTAACATTATTCTCCAATTTTAACATGCAAAAATAACCAATTTATATTCAAAATCCATTAAAATGGATTAAGTTAAAATTTTAAATTGGTTCCGAAATTCCGGGTTTTTACACCACTCTTAGCCAATTTTCTGCATTGCCTGATGTGATGCCCTTCCTTATGACCATTGTAGCACTTCCCTTGATCCTTCTTTTATTAAGCTAACTCTAGAGTCTTTGGCCTCATGGCTTTTCCTGTGACATCTAGCTCAAACTTTGGCTTTCCTTTTGAACTTGCCCAACTTCTTCTTCCTTTTCTAGTATCCCTTCTTCTTATTCTTTCCTAGTCTCTTGGTATCATCAAACTTTTCCTCCTTGACCTCCTTACTCTCCTCTATAGCAGTATAAAGGATTGTAGTCTCTACTAAAATCCCTCCAAATGGTACTTGCGTCAACATTGTCTCTCTCAAGAGAAAATTAAGTCCTTTTATAAATCTTAACACCTTGTTCATGGACGTATTCACTAATCCTCTACCAAACTTCGATAGCATAGTAAACTTAGTAACATACTTTCTAATTGTAGAGTCCCCTTTCTTAAGCTGTATAAACCTCTCAAATGTAGACTAACTTTAGATTCGGTAGAAAATTCATATCGAGACTTGTTTTGAACTCATTCCATGTGAATATTCTCCTGGCGTTCTCTTTTGAGACCATATTCCACCACTCTAAAGCATCACTTTTTAGATGCCATGATGCTGTTCTTCTTTTAGCAGGTCCTCATGTCCAGTAGCTTCAAAAATACGGTCGCACTCTATTAGCCATGAGTTGGCTCCAAGAAATACTTTGGTTATATGAAAAACTTTTCCTTCGAGATTGGTGAAGTCTTTGCAAAAGCAAGGAAACTTAGAAGCTACTTTGACATGCAGGGTTGCGGGTTTTGTTGGGGAAGTAGGGGAATTGGTACTTATTCCACAGTCCTTAGAACCGTTCGGGTACATATCGAGGTCTCCTTGAATTCCCTTGATCGGACCGATTATAGCCATTTCTACTATTTGTAAGAGGGAAATTTTTTGATTGGAATTCCCAATATAGTATTCAAGACCAAGCAAATGGGAAGAAGGAAATTTTGTCTAGTATAAATGCGTATGTCTTAAGGGTGTGTGTGTGTGTGTGTGTATATATATATATATTTGAAAATCCTTTTCAAATAAAAAATACGTCTCTCATACGTAAACTTCCCCATATTTGGGTAACCTAGGCTCTGATATCAAATGTAACAACCCACTTAGAACGCGCCTAAATCCCGATCCAGAAAAGGCTCATCGGAATTTAGAACCAATCTAACTAGGTTGTTGGTTTCTATAAGAAATAAACTAATAGAGTCAGACTATTACGAAATCATATTTCACAGTGGAAGGAGCAAAGCATAATAATAAAATAGATGTACCTTAACATAAAATCACCATAATGTCAAACTACACCAATAACATAATGTATAGGTACAAAGTCAAACGTACATCAAAATACCAACTTCATAAAATAGAAAATAAGATAATAGCGGCCATCGCTAAGCCTATCATCCATCAGAACGCTCCTCAAGACCGCTCGAACTAACCTATGTAGTTAAGAGGAGGGAGGTCAGAGCAATAGTTTTGTTAAATAAAATCTTTAAGTTTATAAGCCTTTATCCTACACTTGGGCAGTACAAAACCATAAAAGTTTGTTTAAGCGATAACAAACATTTATACGCCTATTTGTTTACCAGTATGTATATAAAGAAAAGGGGCAAACTCTTCAGCCATTTAAGGCCATCAAAATAAGGGTGGATTCCAACGAACACCCAAGGTGGATATATATGATCGTTATGACCTAATGGCAGGCCCAATCACTTAAGACCTCATTTCCAAATAGACGTATGAATACATATACATACTCTTAAGTTAGTGCGAGAGATAGTAATCAACCACTTAAGACTGGGTTTAGGTAGACACTAAGCCATTTAAGACTCTTTCAGTAGACCCCTCGTCACTATCTAGTTGGCAATAAAGACGAACTGCTAGCCACTTTAGACTTCCCTTAGATAGGCGGTTTCCTTCCCTTTTTGGGCAAAACTATTATGCAGCCCATCCGCAAGGTGTCCCCTCACCATAATCCCTCAGAGGAAGTGGACAACTTTTGGAGAGTTACCAAACTCAACACAAGATAAGTTATTCTCTCAGTTGAAAAACCAATTTGAGAACGGAGGATCTATCAATCACTTAATACCTAATAAAGGTAGGCCCTATGACCACAACACAAAACCTAAGAATAAAATCACTAGGAGAGGGTCGATTCCAATCACTTAAGACCTTTCAAAGGCGGGTCATCCACTTAAGACCTTTCTCTCGAGACATACTTCTCTATAAGCACAAAATATCCCTTGGTACTAGACGTCTCACATTAACCCTGTGATGACCGCCCACAACTCCTGCACTTAACAAAGGAAATAATGCGCTGAAAGACGTTCTAGCCAGCTATGGACGATCATCATGGTAGAATAATATGTGCGAAACCTGTCATATAACTCAAAGCGCAAGGATTTAATATAATATAATATAACATATTCAACAGGCAATAATAGTGAAGCAGAATTGAGCAGAATCTTAAACTTTTCGTATCACCATGAAATATCCATACAACATTGGATAACACTATAAGAGTCTGTACAAAGTGCCTCGCTACAAGTCACTCAAAGAATACACCAAATAGCGGAAAAACAACAATAGTATATAGTAGAAAATAATACGCCAGCCTCTTGCTCGTCGTCGCTCAACAACATTGTCCTCATCAAGATCCACTATGTGTCACCTGCTACTCAGTCTGCCCATCCACAACTGGATGAATAGCCCAAGGTAATAAGAGGGAGACATAAAACCTTGAGTCAGACAACAGTCTTAATGAGCAATAAAACATCTAACTAACATCATCAATAAAGTATATGAGAATAGGCAAATTAATCAACTAATATACCAACACATCAGAGAAGAATCCAACCTGTCTTCCCCACATTCGACACTGATAGCCTTTACAAATCAAATAGAAACAAACAGTACAATCATGGCAATCAGTTGTCAAGCGTAGAACATCCTAATCGATATTGACTTCTCCCAAGCACAAGCCCGAAGGCCTAAACCAACATTAGACAAGCACCAAAGAGATATCTCCTTCGACGTCGAATAATCTACACAACATGATACAAGCAAAACAATCATCATCCATGACTCTGTCTATCACTTCCAATCTTGCTTTGAAACCGTCGTTGATCGTATGACCGGCTCAACATCATGTCGTCCGTCAAGGAAAATGGAAAACCCCAGTTCTAGCAAAAATTCCATACGCCATCGTGACTCGCATCTAGGCCTTTCATCGATACCCAGGGTACTCGACCAATCATCTAGTCTTTTAGGCGTCCCTATTGCACCCCTGCTTTGAGCCCGCTAGAACCTAGGACAACGATAATTCCTTGTCCTTCGATATCTCTAGTCGTCATCATCGGCGACCATTCACAAGCTCAAATCATATTGAGTGGCCATTATCCACGAACTCAACATCTTTAAGTCGTACTCACATTCGTTGCATTTCATCGATCAACGAACACTTCACAACACTTCGAAAATTCCATCTTGAATTCACTTGAAGCCACATCCATCGTCGAACTAAAATAACATCATTTTAGTTCCCTTCAAATTCAATAACCCGTGTCTCGAGTCGCACCTCAAGTCAAACGACCCAACCTTCTCGGGTCGCTCCTCCAATCAAACAACCCTTTTGGGTTGTTTCTCAACCCATCAATCCCTTCGGGTCACTTCACAAGCCCACATTCTCTTTGGATCGCTCCACAGAACCAACGACCCACCTTACTTTGCTTTCAAAGGCCTCGACCGACCCAACCATCAAACGACTCGATGCTTCAAAGTTCCAACGACCTAACCCATTGTAGCTCCAACACGCCGACCTTCCGATGTTCCAATGAACTGACTTCGTGCCACGTTGTTAATGACCTGATGACGAATGACCCGAAGCCATAAATTTATACGACCCGACTCCTTTCGTGCTCCCTAAGCCATGACCCATGACTTGACTCCCCTCGGACGAACCAAGCCTGCCACATCATCAACGACCCATCAAAACGACTTGAGTGTATACGGCCTATCCAAAAACGACCCGACTTTGATTCTTCAACAAATGACAACGTCAGTGCACGCAACTCATCCAAATCGACCAAATCTATCATCAATACTTCATGCAATCATCATATAATCATATGAAACTCACCAAATCATGATAAATCAATGAATCACCAAATTGTAGATCTAAACTTCGATAAACATATGAATAAACATAAGAATTACCGATTTAAGTTGCTAATTAGATCCTATGGTGATTTGAATGAAAATACACTTACCATGATGTAGACCTAGGTGAAAACAACTTGTAAATAATGAAAATAAGATCAAACAACCCATATACTTGATTGAATCCGTGTGAGAGATGCTTATCAGTCGCCAATTCTTCAAAATAACATGAAATCAACTAATCTCAAATCCGGACAGTGGTGATCAATCTCCAAACCTCTCAATTTGATGTGATCTTCCTTCACTCGATGTAGATCTTCAATCTTCTTGCATAAATCAATAATTTTAATGGAGGAAAGACGTATTTGACTGAGCAAGGAGGATCATGAGCTCAACCAAATGAGAGAATTAAGAAAGTAAACTATTCTCCATGCCTCTACCCCTATTTATAACCTCTAACCAGCCCACTAATCAGCCACACCAATTCAGCCCATTAACGACTAGCCAAACCTATACAGAAATTGTGAAACACTAAAACAACGATTTCTCCTAAACCGTTGAACCAAACATTTAATGTGACCACTCTACAGAATTGGCAACACCATTTCCGATCCAATGAAATCGATCTCGGCACTTAATTCGATCCCAGTCAAAAGTTATTCACTGTACAAATATGACAAGGGCAAAATGATCACAAATAAAATTGATAAAAATTATGGACATGTCTCACATCCCCATAACCATAATATAAAAATATGAGAATGATCCGACACTTAGTGAATTAAATAAAAATATTTTATGATCCTCCGATACGTAAAATGTGGGTCGTTACAAACCCACCTTCTTATTATTGGTTGTAATCGGGTTGTCCGACCAGACTTCTACAATAAAGAGGGATTAACCTCGAGTCAACATGTCATTTAATGCTAAGTAAAGGTTGTTAACGTGCACAAATTCTTGGTAGAGATATCTAATTTTAAAATCCTGATCAATGTTAAGTACATATTTAAGATATATAGACTACGCTAGTAATATGTATAATACATACACAGTAAAGGAGCACACATAAAAAACGTACTAATCGTGTGGAATTGTTAGAACTCTTTTATCAATGTTTTGATAGTGACAATTATATATCGTGTGTAATAACTAGTGTAGGAAAAGATTTCAATCAAAAACAAGTTTGGAATAAAGATATATAGTATAAAAAGGATAAGCACTTATATAGAGATACAAGAAGAGATACTAAATGGAGATAACAAAAGAAGTACTATTAATCATCAAATGTCATATTTAGAGTATACATATGTTAAATTTCTTCATGAGTGGTATACACACAAACTTGCAAAAATGCATGAAGCAAGCGCTTTAACCAGCTGAGCTATGACCATTTTTAGTTATAAAATAATTCAATCGATTGAACCTGTACACTTACATATTTATATACTATGTGATAGACGATTGAATATTCATGATCAGTCAACTAAGCACTAATTTAGTTGACTAACCATAACATTCGATCGACTGAAATCATATTTTTTTGAACTATTTTCTTCTGTTTTAATTTAGTCAATTAATAATATAAATTAAGTTGACTGAACATGTTATAACAACTATATCTTTCAAAATTCTTGAAGAGACACTTCTCTTCGTGAAGAGGAATCTCTTCAATAAAAAGTTGCAATGATTTCTATTTATTAAATATTTTAAACAAAGTGTTGCAACTCTTAAATCTCTCTATATACATACAAGGCTCAAGATCGAATCACTTAATTAACTATCCTTGTAATGTCCCACCATGAGACCCATACTAATAAAGAACATTACTAGATAATACTATCTATTAGTGCAGAGAATAGGGCTGCTTAGGAGCGACCATCCGCGAGTCTTACATTAAATGAGTATCGAATATATCGATTGGGCGTATAAATTTTTCTCTCTTACCATAAGTGGATTGACATACTCAATTAGTCTAATATAAAACTTCAGTGGCTAAGGATTTTATTCAGAATAAGATACAAATGCAAACATAAATAATAGATCATAGAAGAGAATACATATATACATACACCAGAGTATTTCAAATAAATGTGTTACATACAAAAATGGTTTTATACAAACCTAATATAAGTACACATATCCCTATACATAAATGTACATAATACAGGAATACACAACTACATAACTCAGATGTAGTGATAGATGATCCAAGGAGAAAGCAGTTATACATGAATCACAAGCTATAAGCCTGAAAAAACTCAGTCAGACCCGAGTATAAAATACATGGGTCAGACTAGCTTAAACATATCAATTGGAATATGACAAGATGAAGAAAAATGACACATTTGAGATAATTCTTTCTCATTCGAAAAGTAATAATATAAATATAGATCGACATATGGCACAAGCCACTTCCACATATAAGTTCATAGGTAAAGTAAGAAAACAAACACTGATGTTTCCATTAACACGAGCAACCCAAACTCTAAGGCTAGGGTTTAACAAACATAAATCACACCAACACAGAAGGGAAATCACATAAATCAAGATCATAGAAATCTCAGAAATCACAGAACATGGGAACTCGATTAGGAGTTCAAAACATAGAAATGAAATCACCATATATAGATAAATCCTCAGATAACACTAGACTATATGTATATACCCCGATCGGGTCAAAATAGTGAAGTCATAAAGAAATCTCAAGGTTTAAAAATCATAATAGTGAAATATAGAAAATAAATTAGAATGGATCCATGACTCAGATGGAAAGCTAAGCGACGCCGCATGTGCATATCACAAATGGTCGAATCCTAACAGTACTAAAATGTATATAAGGTACCCTTCTCAAATGACCCGAAGGTCATAAATGTCGCAGATGTCTCGAAGACCATAAATGCTCAGATGACCTAAAAGGTTTAGTACTAGTAAAATCTTAGAATGTGTCACAATCTTACAAATAATAACCCACATAATGGTAATGATACATCACATACCACATGTTCTCACTCATCAGTTTACTTTCTATTAGCTAATTCCACATTAAAATAGATAAATCAAACTAAGAACAATATCTTCGATTGGAAATGTTTAGAATTAATT
The DNA here is from genome assembly GCA_030737875.1 of Allium sativum. Classification (NCBI taxonomy): domain Eukaryota; kingdom Viridiplantae; phylum Streptophyta; class Magnoliopsida; order Asparagales; family Amaryllidaceae; genus Allium; species Allium sativum. The sequence goes on from CM060912.1 coordinate 677,816,781, forward strand.
GATATAATAAACCAATGTATCCCATACCAGATAGTTTACTACATCGTTTAAATCACAACATCGCTTTCTCAAAGGATGCAAAATGTGTGGTTTATATAAGAAGATATGCATGAAAAAAAACCAGGTTTTCTAAATGATTTGGAAAACTATTTATATATCAATTATTTGAAAATCCCTTTATAAAAGGAAATGTTAGTATGTTAATAACTTCTAAATAATTATAATTTTACAGATCAATATTGTAAAATATTATCTTAAAATAATTCTTATACATACCTAAATTCTTTATAAAACAATTTATAAATCATGTGTACGTGTACACAAAAACACGAAATCATCATTAAATAAATACATGAATATTCATACGAAAACTTGTTAATCCGAAATGTGCATCAGAGCAGGAAATAAGACGTTGTAGGTGCTTAGCACTAATAGGCAGATGCCCATCTGAATTGAAACTCGGGCGGGTTCAAAGTAGGAAATAAGAGACCGTAATGGTTAGGGTGGCCCGTCCTAATGACGATTGTTTAGGCGGATTCTTCTTAGTGTAAGGTGCATGTGGAGAGTAGTTAGGCCGATCACAGGATAGACTAAGGAGTAACTCCATAAGTAGAACTTTAGTGCAAACAATCATCCGAAGAATCCACAAACACTGAACCTCTATAACACCTATAATAGTTTTGACACTATTATTGCTTGAAATTCCTCTTTCCAGTGTTTACTCCTTGTTCACCAAACATTTTTGTTTGATCCATTCCCTTTTTTCCTTCTCCTCCATTAGTTTCACAAGGTAGCAATTGACATTTAATAGACTTAGAGCATAGCTTGGGAGCTACACCTTTTCATGCTTTTACATCTTTATCTTTTAGTTTGATTCGGTTGTGTTTTGGATTTGTACGGGATAATTTTCATGTACTATATTTAGTTGTTTTTGAGACTAATATGTTGACGTTGTGAGATTGTGATGTTCTAAAATATTAATTTTATGTTAAAGGTTTCCAATGTAAAATGTTTTTTTATATGTTTATGTCTTGTTATCTTAATCTATGTATGTTTCAGCCATAACTGGATGGTCCATGCTCTTTGATATGATTCGATAAGGGTATATATAAAGGTATGGGTTGTCACAATGCTTGAAACCACCACAAAGTTCATGAACCCGAGTAACGTAAGTGTAACGACCCGTATTTTAACAATTGGATATTTAAATATTGATCGTTAATTATTTAATTGATGGTTCCAAAATGGGATTCTTCATTGATGATCGAATCAGGACTTAGGACCAGATCCATTGAGTCTGGATTGTTAGTTATGTGAAGAATAAGTACCTGGATCGCTATATTTAGAGACTCGGCCATTTGCTGGTCATGACGATCTAGATATACGCATAAATCATTTGTTCCAGGAGCGAAGTGTCTGATTTCGACAAAACTTGTATTTTTTTAAAATCATAGTAGCAAGTTGTTCACGGCATTAAGTTTCGTAGTGATTAGATGTACCATTCGCTCATGCTTAAATAAAACATGTACTAATTTCTATAAGAAACTAACATAGCATAATTCCAATTTTAAAGACTAACTTCTGCATATGAACCATTTAGGTCTCCAAACTTATCTCATTATTTTAGAAGGCGCTTTTACATAGATGATGATAGAAAACACGTGCCAATTGGAGGTCACAAGTTTTTGATTGCGTTTGTGAAAAAATTAATCAAATAATATTAAATGAACAAAACCCCATCCAAATTCCTGAACCCGACCCATTTTCTCAACCCTTCCCCTCTTTCTTTTTACTATTACGTTATTTTTTCATGGCCTCTCCTCTATATTATTCAAAAATTCCAATCACCTCATCCACATCGTTAAAAATCATGAAACCACCGTTGTTGATCTCGTATTGACAATCTTCAGCTTCCTATACCCATTTTTATGCATGCGTTCTAGTTTCACAATGGAGGATGTGATTTAAGGTTGAGATTTGCGCGAGTTGTAGCTGTAATCAGGTGAAATGGAGAGGCACCGGATCGGGGGAGGGAAACGCACTGCCATCGCAGTTTGTAGGCATTTGATCTTGGGTTGGGGACCACGATTCTCGGCAGTAGTGACGGGTGCTGGGGATGTTGCAATCAGTTTTGGGTGGTCAGGGTTTAAGATGATGGCGTAAGTAGTGAAGATTCTAATGGGGAGTCGATTTTTGAGGTTAGTTCATTAATCAATTGACCAGAGCTTTGTATCATAAAAAATGATACATAATGGAGGGTGTTGTGCATGTATAGTGAGGAATTAGGGAAGAAAAGGGTTAAACTAATTAGGTAACCAACATTTGTTAATTATGATTTAACTAATTTATTATTTAAATAATCCGACAACTTATGCCATGAATAACTTTCTCATACGAGGTCGGATTTGGAAGTCGTTTCTTCCGATGAACTCATATTTGCGAGCTCTAAGTTTTGATATTGGTTTGGGCTGATTTGACTATGATGAGTGATATTTTCTCTCACCGAACTATTTTGTTCTTATAGCATAAACTTGACGTTTTAACCGATTTCTAATTATAAAACGTATTATTTATGATATTTGAACCTTGTAAATAATAAATAAAAAGTGATTTTAATAGTTTTAACCTGATTGTCACATTTTTTTGTTTGCACCTTATTATGCGCTATTTACCCATCTACACGCTATAGTGACCATATTGCTAGATACAGATTATCTGGACACTTATTTCGCTTTGATTGCTATATATAAGTTCTATTTGGTTTATTGACATTATTATGGATACTTTTATGCTAGTTTATGAATTTGTATGACTATTAGTTGCATGGTTGAATTGTTTGCTTAGTTTAGCTTAAATAGTCGTTCGTAGGCAATCTAGTATTAGGGAAGTTCGTTTATTAGATTTTGGGGTGCTTATCGATCAAATGCACATGTCGGTATATACTGATTAAACACACAAGAATGATAGACTCAAAAAGTTGAGATAAATTCGCGAAGGATCTTCAGAAAGTATGGATGGATTCGACAATGTAGCAGCATCGGAGCTCGGCAACATATTTGAAGGTGGACTAACACTGAAGCTTGATAGCAGATTTGAAGATGATGGATGGACTTCATGACGAATGCCATACATTTTCCTTGGACGTGGATTTAACCAATTTTGGTTAAATAAATGATCCGAGTAGTTATTATTAGTTACAATGGAGTTGTCGATCTCGACTATAATGTTATTGGTCACTTTGGTCAACTTTACATGGAGCATGGTGCGATTTCGAGGAGCAACACATGGTGGTCCATTCGATTGTGATTTCAGTATGGTATCTCTTTGATCGATGGCTTCTATTTGGTGATCTATTATTTGATGACGATGATTCCATGATGGGAGTGAAGCTGCTGCGACGAATAGTTTTCCCCAAAATGTAGAAAAGATGGTAGTGGGTTGTACTGAGATGACTGTCATATGAGGATAGTACCACACACAGTTGTTATGACTTAAAAGGGAAGTCGATGAGGTCTCACAACAGTGCAGTTCGCCGGGGATAACCCACTTGTTGATTGACTTCAAAGTGGAGTCTTATGGATATTGTAAAGATGTATTCTACTGTGGAGAACGAATGCAAATGGATTGTTGGTATTCATGCCTTTGAGGGGGGCATAAGGAAAAATCAGATCTAGTGCAGTTTGGATTAATTGACCCAGACCCCTGAGTCAGGGCAGTTTGGACTGGGTAGGGTTATCTGCTATAGACCTGGGAAGTTGGACATAGCGATAGTCTGGCTGAGACCAGGGAAGTTGGACCTGCTAGTGCCTTGATGGATTTGGTGACTGAAATATTGGATGCCATACGCTTTACTATTTGAATGAGTAAATGTGAGTATGGTTGATGGATGCTATGGTTTTTTATTTATTTATCACCATTAGTACTTAGACATCTATCACATCTTTTCTACTTGATGTTTGTCATAGTGTTGCATATGTCGATTATTATGTGCTAACTATGTGGATGTAAGGGCAGGACATGTATGATTCTCCATACCCTCCACACCATTAATACTATTATGACTTTTACAGTACATTGGGATATGTTTATTGCTCACACCAGACTATCGTCTGACCCAAGGTTTTATTTCCCTCTTATTACCTTAGGTGCTCATCGATGATGCTGATGAGAATACTAGGTGACAAGTCTGGGTATTACTTAGAGTTGTGCAGGTGGATTAACGAGAGATGGCATTTTTCCTATTTATACGTGTATTAATATTGTTTATTCATGTGTGTGACATTGTGGAGCCTTGTCAATGCTATGTTTCTTTGTTTAAGACATATTACTAGTTTGAGTTTATGTATTACTTGTGTAAACTCTATCACCATTCTGTTAATTATATGAGCCTATATACGTTGATTCTATGGTTTATATAGTTATCATTATCTCATCTGTTTTATATCAGTGATTGTTATGTTATATGTTATTTGGTGTGCTTTGAGATATATGATAGGCTTTATAATTGTGTTTATGTCCTCTTCTTCCTTCTTTCTCTTCAATTCCCTTCTTTTCATTTTCCTTTCTCTTCTTTTCTACTATTCCTTTCTCTTGATGATGGATTTACATTGAACATATGGCTCAACATCGCAAATGCTTTGTTATGAGCACTGATGGTGTATCATCACACTTGGTACCATAGCTTAGGCTGCGTTGTTTAGCCTAACAGTACAGAATTTGTGAGTCAATATATACGAAAGAGTACTTATTTGTATATATTTTGGTATTTATATATATATATATATTATCAATATATATGGTATAGTTTTTTTTCACATGAGTGACATTGGAATAGTCTTCTCTATTAGCGACCGATTATCCTAACCACTTATCTAAGACGATCTAGCAAATGAGAAATACGTCCAATTACTCTGTCTATAGAGTTGAGAATTGGGAATAATTGAGAAATAATGGCCTTAATTTACCGTTTATGTTTCCAGCAATGGTACGAACCATTATCTAGCATGCTCTTATATTTCTAATTAGTTATGGCACTCAAGTGTAGCGAGTTGACTATGCCACACTATATGAACACTTACGTGTTTATATAGCGAATTGTTCCTTGGAACGAAGTCAACTATTGTAGTGCGAGGGTTGTTTGGGTTCTTGCAAGGGTTTCTTTGATGACTTGGAGTTGGATGTTTAATGAATTAGGAGTTTAGTCTAAGGAACTCCAAGGTTGAGTCTGAATTGGTTGGGAGTCTTATCGCTTTTGGGTTTCCAAAATTGATTCGCTCGAGACCAGTTCATGGTTTGCTTCGAAGAGATTTGTATCGACTTCTTAGAAGTTGATGAAGAATTCGCTGATTTAGGAGATATGTCTATGTCAGAGTGTGCGATCGAATTCGATGTGCTATCGAAGTACATGTATCCTCTCCTTTGTCAATCTGAAGTCTGGAGTTCGTGGCTGGGTTGAGAGATCAACTTGGAAGGTGATTATTTCATTTTGAAGGAATGATGGTTTGGATGAGTTGATCGAGGAAGCTTATGACGTTCCTCGTGCCTAGTATCGAACTTTGTCCGGCCTTGTCGGGACAATTCATGGATACATGTACTGATCGTAGTTTAGGTTCCGTCGAGTGTTCCCTCGATAAATGAGGAGAACGGTATCACCACTCAATATATGTTTCCACTAAAGGCGTTTCCACACATGTTTTTGTTTAACGTCGAGGTTTCATTATTCCATTTGATCTTGCAGTCCGATGGATGGAACAGGGTTGGAATTCATGATAACTAGTTTGCTTTTCTTGGTTGTGACTTACCATGTTGAGGGCTTAATAAGAATATATATGTTAGTATCATCCCATGTTTGGTCGCCAAATTTTAATACTATGGGTGACTGTAGAATCCATAGCAATTAATTTCGAGCCTCGAGGTAGGGGAGTTTTATGGCATAAATTGTCTGTACTTGTAGTATACATAGTTCTTCAAAACTCAAATTTCATCGAGTCATGTTTGCATGTTGGCTAAATTGTTTGCAAATTGCGGATTTTTGAACTTAACTGGACTTAATGTTTGAGTCAAGTAGTTCATTTACTGGGAGGATACAGAATATCAATGGTAGTTAGAGGTTGTTTGCGACGATAGTGGGCTAGGGAAAGCTCTTTAGTAGCGAGTCTTCGATTTAGCGATAATGGGCTATGACCTGGATCTTCAGTAGGTGAGTAGCTTTTGACTGGATGACAGTAGGCTGAAATAGTTCTTTAGTAGTGAGTCGTTACCTGAGCTTGTAGCTTGAGACACATTCGATGAGATGACCAGATTTCCACCATGTTTGAGTAGATTTCAATATCGATTTGGTTATGAATGTTTGTGACATCCTGGGAAATTCGATCATCGAATTTTGACATGAATGCATTCTCTGCATTCACATGTCTAAATTATTGGATACCTAGAAAGTTAGAAGAAAGAAGTTAGAGGGTGAGAAAGAAGAAGAAAATAAAGGTTAAAATAAAAGAACATAAATACATTAGAATTATAAAAGATCGGAATCTCACGGCGGAGTCAATAAAATATAATATACCAATACTCTTTACACAAAAGAAACTGTATACATACATGAACAAATAATCAATGTACATAACTAGGTCAGCCTATATAGTCATAAGAATCTGTCTGTACAATGGCTGGTAAATACAATACACACCATGGAAATAAATTAATACAGAAAATACGAGAATTCGTCTCGACTCCGACTCCTCTCCTGCAGCTCCAAGAAAATCCAAAGCAAATCTAGAAAGTATACTCAGTCTGAACCAAGCACACTTTAAGGGAAAGTAAAAACACCCAGATCAGTCTGAAATACTTACAGTCAGAAAATTCGTACCACAAACAACTTGCTTAATTTCAGAAATTCTTCAAAATAATGGATCTCTCGTAAGATATGACCACACATAAACATGGCACATGTTTTTCTCTTATGATAACCAAAGCACTTTTATTGTAAATCCAATGGTATTATAATAATGTCTAAATACAAATAATTATCAATCTAGCTGAAATTATTACATTAATTAAATTCCAGCATAGTAGGTATACAACTAAAATCGTAAAAGGCTCGTATTGGAGTTTGGATTCCATACAATGACTTGGCACTGGGGTACCGCCCATCACGGTACCTCTGAAGATAAGTGTATCGAGGACCTCACTTAGATAACATAGGACCGACCTATCACTAACTTGACAGTGCCGATTACGTTATCACCATAGTTGGGATCAACAACCATACCAAAGCATATATAATATGGTCAACTAGTCTAGATTTGGTGATAAACATACCCTAATGGGTGCGACCTACATAGCCTGCTGCATCTCCCCGGATTTAAGTCCTTACCGGCTGATGAAGCTAGAGTCTACATTTTTACCTTTAATACATGGCATATTTCATCTTTGAATGTTAATCCCCCTTCAGTGGCAATGTATTGATAACATTCATCCATACAAGTCATTCAGGAACATAGTGAATCGATGGCATTACCTTTAATAATCCATTAGTAGCAAGTAACCCTTGCACTCTTAATACTTTGCCTTTGCATAAGCATACCTTTTAATTCTAGCTCGAACGCAAAGTCGTTTCGAAGTGGTTTGGATCCAGTTCCAATCCCGGTTCCTCTAACCATCACGTTATAATTAAGAAGGAAATTTATTGATAGTCGGTTCTTTAATTATCAATCTGTAGTTGTACAGTTAAGTACACTAGCATCACAGACCCTTCCAATTAAAACCATTCATAAAACCATAGCCATACACAAATCTCTTGTTTTCGCCATACATTTATCACTTTGGAATAAGTCTATTCACAAATCCATTTTATTTCCACAACTTATGAGATAAGGCTATATACTTAACCAACTGGTATGAGTATGATCACACATCATGCCTGGATTAAACAATGTCATGAGATACATTGTATATAAAACCCAACATTTCTATTTCACTTTTAAATTTTACAAATTAAAGTTTATTACACCATTTAAGGAAATAATAATTTAATTTCCAATATTCACTTTCATTTTCAAAAAAGTATCATCTCTTAGATAACAATGAAGTCGTTCATGTTGGGGTATTTTATTTAGCTCTCAGACCTTGACTCAATAATAGTCTTTTCTTCAAGACAAATAGAATTTTGTTAACGGAAAACCTGATATTCAATAAATATCGCAATAAGTTCCATTTATTGTTCAATTCAAATAAGGTTTGAAATCATTCTTGCAAATTGAAAATCTCTTCCCAAATAACCATTTTTACTTAATTCATTGATTGAGTAAGCTCTTGCTAAAAATGTATTCTTTTAGCTTAAATTCTCTTTTTATAAAACTTGCTTTAAAAACTTGGATTTATTTATAAAATACCTTTATAGATTCCTTTATACAAATTCATTTAAAATCTCGTCATAAAACTCAATTTTCATACATTTATAAAACTTCAAATCTTATTAAGACCTAATTGGTTATAAATCAAATCTTTTACAACCTATTTCAAAATCCTATTAAATCACTATAAGTTCTTTTATAAATATCCAACTTTCCATGAATATCTATTCTAAAAATCGAGGTCATTTCTATGTCATTTTAAAATTTAAATAAAGCTATTTATTAAACTTTTTCAAAACAGTTGAAATCATTTATAAACTCATTGAATCACAAAACTTAGTATTATAACTTCAAGAAATTAAATATAAAACTTAGTTAAGTTCTAACATTCGAAATCTCTAATTATAAAACTTATTTATAACAGCAATTTGCTACACAAATCATTTTATAATCTCTTTATAAAATCCAATTATAAATATGGATTAACTATAAAACCTTTATTTTATGTAACTTATATAACATAAAATTTAAAACCTTAATTTTGTTACAAAAATAAATTCTATAACTTCAACTTAGTCAATACACCTTACGGTGAATCAACCTCTTTAAAAATATGGATTTTAGGCCAACTGCTACCAATCACTTAACCAATACTATTTATTGATTAAATCACATCAATGTTGAATTCTATTCAACATTCATCATCCAAATCAGATTTTAATGTTACTTAAGTTAGATAGTTCATATATGTATAATATGGAAGCAAGTAACATCCAAAGCATTGAGGAATCCTATTGGATCCATCCAACATGCCCTCTGCATCACAGCTCATATATCAGCTTATATATGCATATAAATTAGATAATCTAATCTAATTCATTTAGTTAGAATCTTCCTCTAAAAAGCAGGTAATGTCAAAGGTCATCCATTTATGGACGGGAATATATACATACACACACACAACACACAAATATCTCTACTAATAAAGGAAATCTTTTAGAGTGGTGAAGCTTTTTTGGATTTCCAAAAATATCCTTTGCACTTCTACGCACAAAATTATAATGGAGGGCAAGCAGGTCTTTTCCACGCACCACTATGCACTACTACAGTGCGGTTAGTCAAAACTTTTCATTTTTTTTTAATTTTCCCTTTCGTTTCCCCACTATGTTCTTTATGTATTCCGTCTTCTTCTTATGTTTTCTCCCGCCGTCAACCCTAAACTATCTCAATCTTTCGTTAATGGATTCAAACTTTACTTCCTTTTCTCCTCACCTCTTATAGCTTTCGCCTTTTCACATCTGCCTTGATCTGCAAGCTGAATTTCCTCCATCCTTCTCTAACCGTTCAAATCATGCTCAAAACCGCGTTTTGTTTTTAGTTTCTCTTCAGATCTCTCACTGCTCTTCAGATCTGCCATTGGAGGAACCCTTTTTCCGCCTCGATAATGACATCACAGGTACAATCTTTTTTTTATTTCAGTCGTTGCTACTAAGTCATATATTTTAATCGTTGTTACCGTCGTAGGTCACGCTTTACCAACCGACTCAACGATTGGTTCTTCAGATCTAACAATAGCTTTGTATTGTTGTTTTTGAGATACATGCTCGAAGAATAGTGCTCTTTAATAACAGAGAGTATCGGAACCGTCAAGTACTTTAAAATGGAAGTGAGGTGTGAATTAAATTCAATTTATTTTCTCCTTTTCTTACCAATTGTTATTTTTTCTCAAACAATTGTAGTATTTCAGATCTCAGACCTTGATTTTCTAGAGAACTAATTTAACCAAGCACGCCTTGCAAAGAGGAGCTCCATTTCATTAATTTGGCTACATGTATTGCTTTCTGGAGTAGTTCATTTTTATTTTTATTTTTATTTTTATTTTTCACTAAACAATATGTAACTTCTGATACCAAATTACTAATATTACCTTTTCTGCAAGTTCCCCTGCGACTTATGTTTCTACGGATGGTGAGGGACAAGCATTAGCCCTATATTTGTTAATAACCATTCAGCTGAAGTATAGTGGCGGTATTTAGTTATAATTTTCCATTTAGCTTCTGTTATTTTTATTCCATCAATATTGTGTCATATTGGTTAGGGAGAGAACTAACTGCAATTATATTACTAAATGATTTACACATTCATTCTTTGGCATTTACAGAGGATAGTATCTGCATGAAAATTAATGAGTGGAGAAGATGCAACATTCATAATTTATGTATTGAATGGGTGAAAAAAATTGGCGAATGCAAAAGCTGTTCATTATCACTAAGGTATGGAAGACACTGGGCTATTCAACACTGAAGTGCACTAAATTTGGTGAGTGAACTGATTACTTCATACAAGCACGATGAGTATTTTTTGTTAACACTTTTGGTCATAATATATTTGATTAATAAATCCTAAATGATCAGCTTAGATTGAGAGTTATGCTATATCTGAAACTAGAAGGAAATAACATTATGAAATATAAGACAACTTATGTCATAGACCGTTAATGTGTTGTGTAAGAAGGCTAGATTTTTCAGTGCAAGTAGAATATTTATACGAACTCTGGCCTTTAATTTTGTATTAAGTGACATTTAATTTGTAATTTAAATTTTAATATGTGGATAGAATTTATGATAAATATATCACTAAAAGACAGCCTACAAAAATTAAATGTGTTGTCCTCATTTCTATATTACTAGGCAGTAGCTATCTATTTAGCATAAATATCTTAATTTTAATGAAGCGAAATTCTATTATGGTTTTACTCAAATGATGTCATTATATTTGTTAATAAGTAAAAGTTACTAAAATATTTAATCAACTAAGTAAAGGTTACTAAAATATTTAATCGACTACTGCTACGTCAGTTGCAAGGTATACCTATAGCTTTATTGTCTGTTATGACTGCATGTTTCATGTCTGTTACTATAATGCTATTAATAAATCAATTTTATTTTTACTTGATCAACCTTTTATTTGTTCTCAAACTCATAGTAGTTAAGGCGCTAAGGCGCAAGCATTGAGCCTGGGGATTTTTTGAGCCTTGGGCTTTTTTGTGTGCCTTTTATATGAGTTTGATCTGCTATTTTACTAACTACAAATTAGTTTTTAAACCATATTTTGTAATTCATTCAATTATTTACATATTTTATTAATAAGATTTAAATTTTTAACCATAATTTATAAATTGTTGAACAATCAAATTTTTTATTTAACTATTTATATGGAAAATTTTGAATTTAGCAAAAAAAGCGCCTCAAACTGCAAAAAGGCGCACTCAAACAGCAAAAAAACGCAATCCTTGAGCCTTGGGCTTTTTTGCACTTAGGCGTTGCGCTTAGGCGCGCCTAAGCGCATGCCTCAATACCTATGCTCGAACTGTCATCATCTTCTTAGTATAGTAAATATTACTGAAATATATGTATGGTACAACTTCTTAGCAAAGCTATAAGGAATCTATTAAACCTTAAAAATACCTAATAATCAAGCAAATTATGAAATTTTAATTCTTTCATACTTATAAAAATACAGTAAAAAAAAGGAAAGTCGGCTTTTCTTTCCACAATAATAACATCATAGAATACAAAACTATAGTCAAGCAACAAGTGTTATTTGGCAATAAACACTATAAAAGTAAGAGGACATAAACCAAAAAAGTTGAATAAAATCCACCTTCATATTATAACGATCAAATGATGAAAACAAGGAAGAAAAATTCATTTACCATATTTTTATGTGAAACAACTTAAATTCTTTTGCTCCTATTATTTTCGTCTCTGGATGTATTCCATGATACACCTATAAAGGCATGCAAAACATTCTTCAGAATGCTTTCTGCTTTGAATCTAAAATTTGAGATATGAAGTAGCAGTGTGTTCGACTCTACCTGTAGACTGAATAAGTAATTTCCATGTAAATTATTGAGGTTTTTCATCTGTATGGTTTACTATGTTGACTAACCAGACTATCTTTTCAAATTGATGTAGCGAACTAGATCATTATGCTATATATGAATGGCTTTTTTTTGAATAAATTTAGAGATGACTTAGGCATGCATCAGAGTTAACATGTTAATATTTTTGTCAGTATATAGTCATACTATTAGTCATTATAAATTTATCTTTTATTGTCGTTGCATTGTTCTTGCAATTTGGTTTTATCTCTAACGACATGATTGGATTGGAGAAGATTTAGAGACTGTCAGTGTTTATTGGATGAATTAAGTTTCTGGCACACATGGTGGGGGTGTGTGTAATGACCCGCATTCTACGCATCGGAGGATCGTAGAATATTTATTTCCTTCTCATATGAAGTCGTATGGTCATGTAACTTTGGGAAACATCCATTAGAGTCATTTCCCATGTTCATGATTTTTGTCGATTTTTAAATGACCATTTTGCCCCTAGTTGGTACTGTTTTGGCCATAACTTTTGATTGGAAAGGAATTTTGACCTAAAACCACTTCCATTGGATTCGTTTGATGGTTTACCTTTCCGTAGAGTGGTCATAATAGCCAAACGGACTTACCGTTTGGGAGATATGGCTGAAATAAGGTTTGGAGGGTGAAAAACTGCTTAACCGGGCCAAATCGGGTGATTAGTGAGTAGGCCCATAACCCATTTCGGGATTAGGGTTATGGGAAGACTGAAATGAGATAGAGGATCATTCCATTTCAGTTTTCTAGCCTCCACTTACCACCAAGGAACCCTAAAAATGGCCTCCAACCTCTAAATCACCTTTTGGTCAAGGATTTGGCTTAGCAACCTCTAATCAAGGAAGATCTACACCAAAGCAACGTTGGAGCTGCTGTTTAGCATTGGGATTCACATCAAATCAGAGATTTATTTCAGATCTTAGTTTATTTGTGGCTAAGGTGAGTGATTTGCATAAGTTTGCACTAATTATGGCTAATTAAGGGTAATTAGTGTTAATTAGCGAATTTAAACATGATAAAATTTGGGGAAAATGTTCATAAATTCCTAAATGATGTTTTAGACCTCTGATATGAATTTGGGTTAATTTGGTTAAGTTTTGCTAATCCTATCATTAGTTTCACCTAAACATGCTTAAGGGGAAATATGGGGTTTTGGTGTATGTTTGATCCATTTTAACCTATCATATTGACGTCTTGATGTTTGTGGTTGGTTATGCATGTTGCTATGACTGTATGATATGCTTTGTGATTGATTTCAATAGTTAGAATGGTCGAAAACGTCGTCGAATGGCGTAAACACTTGCTGGAACAGTTTCAGAAAACAGTGCAGGTTTCGGATCGGATCGGATATGGGGCTCGGATCGGATATGTTGAACTGGGCAAGGAATCCGATCGGATCGGAACCTGACACTTGAGAAAATTGGCGAAAAGGAAGGCCACGCTACTGAACTGGGCTCAGATCGGATTAAAGAGGAGGATCGGAGCGGATAGAGCAAGACGGATCGGATCGAAGCACGTGAAGGAAGCATGGGGACGGATCGGCTCGGAAGCACGAACTGGAGGGGGATGGCACCCGACCCGAGGAGAAATACTCGACCCGAACCAGAAGAGAACCCGAACCGATGGAGTATACCCGACCCGAACCGATGGCTTGAGGAGGAATCTGACCCGACCCAGTATTGACCAATAACCCGAGATGCAAAGGTAGTCCAATATGGGAAGTTAGAGCTCAGGATCCAGTTGGGAACCGATGAGTTCACTTCATGGTTGGACTTTGCTGCGGGACGTGTGCTAAGGAGTCGTCGACGTTCATAACCTCGATTCACCACTAAAAATGAATGATGGGCTACTTATCAGTGCAGTAGGGTCATTATGACCTGAGGGGCAAGGTGATGGTAGCAAGACTACGTTATCAGTGCAGTAGGGTCATTATGACCTAAGGGGCAAGGTGATGCATAGTAAGACTATGAGCCAGTGCAGTGGGGTCATTGCGACTCCATGGGGCAGAGTGGACATAGTAAGGATTAGTAAGGCTATGAGCCAGTGCAGTGGGGTTCTTGTGACTCCATGGGGCAAAGTGGACATAGCGAAGGATTTGTGGCTACGTTATCAGTGCAGTGAAGCCATTTATGACTTCATGGGGCAGAGTGATCGTAGCAAGGTATGTTGGGTGATCGAAGTGGTGAATATCGTATGCTTTATGCACTGAGTGAGAGATGTGAGGATGAATGCTATGTTTGATTGTTTGTCATCATTATGACATGCACACCTCCCCCACCTCTGTATCTTTACACCGTTTGATAGGATACCTTAGAGTGTTGTACAGTACGTAGTTCTAACTCTTTGGTTGCAGGTCCAGGTTCAGGTATGTTTTAGTCTACCTGTTATTGTTCACTTTATATGCTTATCGCTCATACCAGGCTTTATGTCTGACCCAGAGTTTTATGTCTCCTCTTATTACTCTGGGTGCTCACACGAGCAGACTAGAGACAGGTTAGCTGGTGATGCGCGAGTAGCTGATTTGGATGCGGGCAGGAGGCTTCCACGTATGATATATATATATACACACATTCTCCCTATGTCGTTGGTGGTCGCTACTTGGGCATTAGTAGTGTACCTCATTTATCTTACTCTTACTTTGAGATAGTTTGAAAAGTTGTAATAAGCTGTATTTTGGATTTCCGCTGCTATGATGTTTAGTTCTGGCTTCCAACTTATGCACTGTCTCACCTGTTTTATGTCAAGTATGTTATTATTATATTTTATTCTATGCGCTGTGAGACATTCTACAGGTTCTTTATATGTTCATTTCCTTCTTCCTTTTCTTTCTGACGACCCGTTCCGTGCTAACTGGACATGTGTACAGCGCACCTTTGGAGTAAATGTCGGTTGGTGCGGGGCGGGCCGTCACACTTGGTATCAGAGCTCTAGGTTGCGTAGTTAACCTAGGGAAAGACACCAGGGAGAGATAGTATGTATATGAGAGCGCGTATTTGTGATTACTTTGGTTTTCAAAAGCTATGTATATATATACTATTAGTAGTATAATGATGAAGTCGCACTGCACTAGCACCACTATGGGGTCGTTAATCGTTTCCCTTTTTCAGATTGACGATGAGCCGAGACACGAGGGGTGCTGGTAGAGGGACCAACCAAGGGAATGTCGCTGACATGAGGGCAATGTTTACTAACCTCATGAGAGATATGCTTAGAGAAGTGCAAGGGGCAGTTCCCAATCCCGGAGTTGGTGTTGGCCCAGTAGTGCAGGCGCCTAGGTTCGATTTCGCCAAGTTGTGCAAAGAATACACTAATCTTGGTGGAAAGCCGTTCCACGGAATGGAGTCGGCCACGGATGTTCAGGACTGGATGGATAGCTGTGACCGTATCTTCGATGACTTGGGTCTTGAGGATGCGATGAAGAGAAGGATAGCGTCTCGTCAGCTGCAAGGGCGAGCGATGAATTGGTGGAATGCCATTAGAACAGCTACTCCAGAAGATCAGGTTACTTGGGATCAGTTCAAGGCTCGCTTTAGCGAGAAGTTTATTCCAGCTGCCCAGAAGTCAGTGTTGTTTAAGAGGTTCTTGGAACTTAAGCAGAACGGAAGGGCAGTTTCTGATTATATTGCTGAGTTCGACACTTTGTCGAAGTATGGACTGTCTCTCATTGATACTCCTGAGAAGAAGAATGAGAAGTTCATTACTGGTTTGGATGGGTACTTGGGGGAAAGGCTTATCAACCACATCGATGAGACTTTTGAATCGATCGTGGGGAAAGCTTTGAGATCAGAGAGTCTTTACCCCAAGTCAAAGACTGAGGCTGCATCTGCAGAAGGGCCAAAGCCGCAAGCAGGCGGTGGAGGCAAGAATAACTCTCAGAATAAGAGAAAGCAGGACCAATCAAAAGGTGGCCAGAAAAAGAGCAAGAAAGATGTTGAGTGCTTCAGCTGTGGTAAGAAGGGCCATTATGCTAAAGAATGTCGGGCCAAGCCAGCGGAAAGGAAGTGCTACAACTGTGGTCAAGTGGGACATCATAAGGATAAGTGTCCGCAACTTCTTAAGGAGAAGCAGATTGTGAAATTATATGATATTGATGTTGTTCCTTCTTCGTCGAATGCCCCAGCTGCGGCGGAGAAAGGAAAGAATGCTGTTATTCAAGGTATGCTTTCTATTTATGATATACCAGTTCGAGTTTTGTTTGATATTGGGGCTTCCCGTTCCTTCATATCTAGTGACCTGGTAGATAGGTTGGGACTGGAACCCGAGATAATCGATAGACCATTGGTTGCGACGAACCTGATTGGTGGTTCGACTAGCCTTAGTATGATTTGCAGGAATTTGGTCTTATCGAGTCATGGATGTATGTTTGTTTGTGATTGCTTTGTTTTGGGCTTTACTGGGTATGGCATTATATTGGGAGTCGATTGGCTCCAAAGATACGGGGTGGTGGTAGACTATGAGGGCTTTTTGGTGACAGTGAGGGCGGATGATGGGCGGAGGGTAGTGTTTGGTAGCCTACCTAATGATGGGGTTATGGCTAGTTTTGTAAATTCCCTCGACATCCCGCAGGATGAATTGTCAGATGTGCCCGTGGTTGGACAGTATCCGGACGTCTTCGAGGAGGTGACCGGGCTTCCACCACACCGAGAGATTGAGTTCCGTATTGATTTAGTGAAAGATGCCAGACCTATAGTGATGCCACTTCGTCGTATGGCACCAAGGGAGCAGCGAGAGCTCGGGGTGCAAGTCAGCAATCTTTTGAAGAAGGGATTTATTAGAAGGAGTGTCTCCGAGTGGGGAGCACCAGTTGTGTTTGCCACTAAGGCAGATGGTTCCCTTCGTTTGTGTGTGGACTATCGCGAGTTGAATAAGGTAACGAGGAAGAATAAGTATCCTCTACCGCGGATAGATGATTTGTTTGATCAGCTGGAAGGAGCAAGAGTGTTCTCCCAGTTGGACCTCGCGACAGGATTTCATCAGCTACGAGTAGCGGATGAGAGTGTTCCGAAAACGGCATTTAGGACGCCGTCTGGATTTTATGAGTGGTTGGTCATGCCATTTAGGTTGACCAATGCACCAGCCTATTTTGTGGATCTTATGAATCGAGTATTCAGAGATCAGTTGAATAAGTTTGTTCTTGTGTTCGTGGATGATATCCTTGTTTACTCAAGGACAGAGGAGGAACACAAGGGACACTTGAGGGTAGTGATGGAGGTGTTGAGGAAACACCAATTGAAAGCGAAATTCTCCAAGTGTCATTTTTGGAGAAGGGAAGTGAGATTCTTGGGTCATGTTGTTTCAGAGAGTGGTATTGCCGTGGACCCTGCGAAGGTGGCTACGGTACAGGATTGGCCTACGCCCAAGAATGCTACAGATGTAAGAAGTTTCTTGGGATTAGCTGGGTATTATCGTAAGTTTATCCAGGACTTCTCCAAGATAGCATCACCGTTGACTCAATTGACTAAGAAGAATCAGTCCTTCGTCTGGGACGGAGTGTGTGAGGATGCCTTCAAGAGTCTAAAAGAGAAGTTGACGCGTGCGCCAGTGTTAGTCATTCCTAAAGGGAATGAAGAGATGATGGTATACACGGATGCTTGTGGTACCGGACTAGGTGCAATATTGATGTAAGGAGGTAGGGTTGTGGCTTATGCTAGTCGACAGCTAAAGCCGCATGAGAAGAAGTATCCTACCCATGATTTGGAATTGGCAGCGATTGTATTTGCGCTGAAGATGTGGAGACACTATCTCTTGGGAGAAAGATTTGAGTTGTTTACCGATCATAAATCGTTGAAATATCTCTTCTCTCAGAAAGATTTGAATCTCCGTCATCAAAGATGGTTAGAGTTTTTGGCTTCGTATGATTTTGATATCGCATATACACCTGGGAAGGGTAATGCGGTAGCCGATGCCTTGAGTAGGAGACATGCCAGCTTAGGGGCAATGTTTCTTGAATGGAAGAAACTGGAGTATATCGCGGGGTTTGATTTCAGACCAAGGTGCGAATTGGATCCAGTTATGCTAGCTAGTTTGACGATCAGACCCACTTTGATAGAGCGGATTGGTTCCAGTCAGAGGGACGATCCTAATCTATTGGAAATCATCTCCAAGTTAGAGATGGACATCGACGGTGAGGAGATGAATGTGTATGGGCTTGATCGAGATGGACGGCTTAGAAAGAATGGAAGACTAGTTGTGCCCAACGTGAATGGTTTGAGAGATGAAGTGCTTAGAGAATGTCACCACTCAAAACTAACTATACATCCCGGTGGTAATAAGATGTATCGAGACATGAGACAGACTTACTACTGGGAAGGGATGAAAAGAGACGTTGGGGAGTTTATATCCAAATGCATGAATTTCCAGCTAGTTAAAGCCGAGCAAAAGAAGCCTAGTGGGTTGTTGCAACCATTAGAAATTCCCGAATGGAAATGGGAGCAAGTTTCGATGGATTTCATCGATGGCTTACCAAGGACTAGAACGGGGTACGATAGCATTTGGGTAATTGTGGATCGATTGACTAAGAGCGCAAGATTTATACCAGTCAAATCGACCAGAACGACAACCAAGTTGGCAGAATTGTATATGAAGTGGGTAGTGAGATTTCATGGAGTACCCAAAAGCATTGTGAGTGACCGAGACCCGTTGTTCACTAGTGGGTTTTGGAAGAGCTTACAAGAGGCTCTAGGGTCAGAGTTACATCTCAGTACCGCATATCATCCTCAGACCGACGGTCAGACGGAGAGGGTGAATCGTATATTGGAAGATCTCTTGAGAGCGTGTATATTGGATTTTGGTGGATCATGGGATGACCATTTGCATCTAGTAGAGTTTGCAT
This sequence comes from Allium sativum, assembly GCA_030737875.1. NCBI lineage: Eukaryota > Viridiplantae > Streptophyta > Magnoliopsida > Asparagales > Amaryllidaceae > Allium > Allium sativum. The sequence continues at coordinate 677,835,889 of CM060912.1, forward strand.
ATAATAATAGCTACCAATCCAGTATCGATATGGCTCCATATGAAGCTTTGTACGGAAGACCGTGCAACTCCCCATCATGTTGGATAGAGACTGGCGAGAAGTTTATGCTTGGACCAGATGTGGTGAGGGAAACTTCGGATAAGATTAAGATCATTCAACAACGAATGAAAGCTGCCCAAGATAGGCATAAGAGTTATGCTGATAAGAGGAGAAGAGACTTGAAATTCTCCGTTGGTGACTTGGTGTTTGTTAAGATCTCTCCGTTGAAGAGCGTGATACGATTTGGCAGGAGAGGTAAGTTGGCACCAAGATTTGTTGGCCCATTCCCTGTTCTTGAACTAGTCGGGAATTTGGCATATAGAGTTGGCTTACCAGAGAAAATGGCGGGAGTTCACAATGTATTTCATGTTTCCCAACTAAGGAAGTTCGTTCACGACTCAGATATGACTGTTTCACCTGATCAGTTAGAGGACTTCGAAGTAGAACCCGAGGCGGTTGGGAACCGCAAGCCGATTCGTATTGTGGGGCACGATACGAAGCAACTTCGAAAGAAGGCGGTGAAGCTAGTCAAGGTTCAGTGGGGCGAGGACGAGAATGATTGTACTTGGGAGGCAGAGGAGGGAATTAGGAAGGCATATCCAGAACTCTTTGCCTGGTAAGATTTACCTTATAATTTAGTTTTCCGCATGCTAGGGTAGATTTGTTTTGCTTGTTTGCATGTTTGATTGTTGTTTTATGGTTGATAGGCATGCGGGATCCTTTGTGTGTGTTTTGATTAGGGAATTTCGGGGGCGAAATTTCTTAAGGGGGGGAGAGTGTAATGACCCGCATTCTACGCATCGGAGGATCGTAGAATATTTATTTCCTTCTCATATGAAGTCGTATGGTCATGTAACTTTGGGAAACATCCATTAGAGTCATTTCCCATGTTCATGATTTTTGTCGATTTTTAAATGACCATTTTGCCCCTAGTTGGTACTGTTTTGGCCATAACTTTTGATTGGAAATGAATTTTGACCTGAAACCACTTCCATTGGATTCTTTTGATGGTTTACCTTTCCGTAGAGTGGTCATAATAGCCAAACGGACTTACCGTTTGGGAGATATGGCTGAAATAAGGTTTGGAGGGTGAAAAACTGCTTAACCGGGCCAAATCGGGTGATTAGTGAGTAGACCCATAACCCATTTCGGGATTAGGGTTATGGGAAGACTGAAATGAGATAGAGGATCATTCCATTTCAGTTTTCTAGCCTCCACTTACCACCAAGGAACCCTAAAAATGGCCTCCAACCTCTAAATCACCTTTTGGTCAAGGATTTGGCTTAGCAACCTCTAATCAAGGAAGATCTACAACAAAGCAACGTTGGAGCTGCTGTTTAGCATTGGGATTCACATCAAATCAGAGATTTATTTCAGATCTTAGTTTATTTATGGCTAAGGTGAGTGATTTGCATAGGTTTGCACTAATTATGGTTAATTAAGGGTAATTAGTGTTAATTAGCGAATTTAAACATGATAAAATTCGAGAAAAATGTTCATAAATTCCTAAATGATGTTTTAGACCTCTGATATGAATTTGGGTTGATTTGGTTAAGTTTTGCTAATCCTATCATTAGTTTCACCTAAACATGCTTAAGGGGAAATATGGGGTTTTGGGGTATGTTTGATCCATTTTAACCTATCATATTGACGTCTTGATGTTTGTGGTTGGTTATGCATGTTTCTATGACTGTATGATATGCTTTGTGATTGATTTCAATAGTTAGAATGGTCGAAAACGTCGTCGAATGGCGTAAACACTTGCTGGAACAGTTTCAGAAAACAGTGCAGGTTTCGGATCAGATCGGATATGGGGCTCGGATCGGATATGTTGAACTGGGCAAGGAATCCGATCGGATCGGAACCTGACACTTTGAGAAAATTGGCGAAAAGGAAGGCCACGCTACTGAACTGGGCTCGGATCGGATTAAAGAGGAGGATCGGAGCGGATAGAGCAGGACGGATCGGATCGAAGCACGTGAAGGAAGCATGGGGACGGATCGGCTCGGAAGCACGAACTGGAGGGGGATGGCACCCGACCCGACCCGAGGAGAAACACTCGACCCGAACCAGAAGAGGACCCGAACCGATGGAGTATACCCGACCCGAACCGATGGCTTGAGGAGGAATCCGACCCGACCCAGTATTGACCAATAACCCGAGATGCAAAGGTAGTCCAATATGGGAAGTTAGAGCTCAGGATCCAGTTGGGAACCGATGAGTTCACTTCATGGTTGGACTTTGCTGCGGGACGTGTGCTAAGGAGTCGTCGACGTTCATAACCTCGATTCACCACTAAAAATGAATGATGGGCTACTTATCAGTGCAATAGGGTCATTATGACCTAAGGGGCAAGGTGATGGTAGCAAGACTACGTTATCAGTGCAGTAGGGTCATTATGACCTGAGGGGCAAGGTGATGCGTAGTAAGACTATGAGCCAGTGCAGTGGGGGTCATTGCGACTCCATGGGGCAGAGTGGACATAGTAAGGATTAGTAAGGCTATGAGCCAGTGCAGTGGGGTTCTTGTGACTCCATGGGGCAAAGTGGACATAGCGAAGGATTTGTGGCTACGTTATCAGTGCAATGAAGCCATTTATGACTTCATGGGGCAGAGTGATCGTAGCAAGGTATGTTGGGTGATCGAAGTGGTGAATATTGTATGCTTTACGCACTGAGTGCGAGATGTGAGGATGGATGCTATGTTTGATTGTTTGTCATCATTATGACATGCATACCTCCCCCACCTCCGTATCTTTACACCGTTTGATATGATACCTTAGAGTGTTGTACAGTATGTAGTGCTAACTCTTTGGTTGCAGGTCCAGGTTCAGGTATGTTTTAGTCTACCTGTTATTATTCACTTTAGATGCTTATCGCTCATACCAGGCTTTATGTCTGACCCAGAGTTTTATGTCTCCTCTTATTACTCTGGGTGCTCACACGAGCAGACTAGAGACATGTTAGCTGGTGATGCGCGAGTAGCTGATTTGGATGCGGGCAGGAGGCTTCCACGTATGATATATATACACACACATTCTCCCTGTGTCGTTGGTGGTCGCTACTTGGGCATTAGTAGTGTACCTCATTTATCTTACTCTTGCTTTGAGATAGTTTGAAAAGTTGTAATAAGCTGTATTTTGGATTTCCGCTGCTATGATGTTTAGTTCTGGTTTTCAGCTTATGCACTGTCTCACCTGTTTTATGACAAGTATGTTATTATTATATTTTATTCTATGCGCTGTGAGACATTCTACAGGTTCTTTGTATGTTCATTTCCTTCTTCCTTTTCTTTCTGACGACCCGTTCCGTGCTAACTGGACATGTGTACAGCGCACCTTTGGAGTAAATGTCGGTTGGTGCGGGGCGGGCCGTCACAGTGTGTGTGTGTCTATATATATATAATTACTGAGTTTGGTTTCTTGCACACAAAGGCATACCACATCAGTATTAGAACCAAACCGTCCCGTCTTAACTCTTTTCTTCCACCAGCATACGACACTTCGTTTTCTAATTATTATCCCCTCTCTCTCTCTTCTTACCCTAACCTTAATGATCTATTTATCTACTTTGGGATAATCACAACGCCTCAATGGTCAGAAATAACGGTGATGGAACTGTCCCTGATTTAGGTTAGCTCAATGGCTGTTGACTCACCACCGCATTACGATGACTAAGACTTATGGTTCATAAAATTAAAACTTACACCGGCCGTGTTAATTTTAAATTGTTTGGATATTTAAAAATGTGAAAACAAAACTCATTTACATCAATGTTTCTTTTTTTCATAGTAATCTATTTATTGCATATACTAGCTTCGTTATTAGTTCTTTGAAGGTTTACTGATGTTTATTTCGAAGATACTTTAATTTCTATTTATTTTGTTAACTCCTTATGATGTCCTCACAGTTAAACCTTATTGACATATGTTACATTCAGTTTCCTATCATTTCCGAAGGTGTTCAGTTTAACTGCTCCATATTCATTTTTCATTTTATTTTTATTGTCAGGCTTCAACACAAAGTCAACCTAAAAAACGAAAAAGGATTCAAAGAAAGACTTTCTAAGGGCAACAGAACCTGAATCTCGATCTCCGCTTCCTCAACAAGTAGATTCCTAGATCTCAAACATGGTACCTTTAATGTGTCGATTCTAATGCTATTTACAAATTTACTCTTTTCGTGGTTTGATTTTGAAATTTCTTACGTTTTTTTAGTGGATTTATTTACATGATTGCAAGTTGTCTGATCTATTTTCTTATGGTTTGGCAACGATTTGAGGTATTAAATCTTAGTTTCCTGAATGTTAACAAAATGATTGATTTCTTTATGGCCACGTTAGACAACCATTTCAGTTTTGAATTTTTCTGTAGTCAAATTTGTGGATTATTTAACTAGAAATTGAAAGGTTCGGTTAAAAGCAATGTTTGTTCCCTACAACATGACTTAAGACTACAAAATTTGCCACTTTTCTTTCTATTACAAAATATTTTGCTTGCAAGTTTAAATCGGGAAACTGCATATACTAATAGACATGGATACTCAGCGGTTCAAAACTAAACTTTATTACTACATTGAATGGGATAAAAAAGCTGTTTGACCAAAAAAAAAAAACCAGCTTCTGAAATTCAGTACATTTAGTCTGATTTTAGAAGAAAGCGATGGAAAGTAAACATTTTTTTGCCCATGTATCGATCACGAAGGGAACTTCAACAAAAAATTTTTTGACAACAACACTCTATATGTCAATGGAATTATACTATTTACACTATTGTTATGTGTGTGTGTGTATATATATATATCTTGAGCATGTTCATCATGCGACATGTTATAATTCCAGTTTACGTATCACAGTTAGAATTTTGTACGTATATGAGTATAAGTACAAACATTTCTATACATGATCTGAGCACAATACGATTTTTTCACAATGGGAAAAGGTTGAACTTATATTACTCCAAAATATCATTATGATAACTAAGACTTATGGTTAATAAAAATAAAACTAGGACTGCCAGTGTTAATTTTACATGCTTTGGATATATTAAAACTTATAAAGGTTTTATGATGCATTTAAGAAAACTGAAAGATCCAGTGTTTCTTTCCAGATAAAAGATTGCTTCTTTATTGGCTCATAATATTATCTCAGGAAATGGATTGGTCATCTGTGACTGTAAGTCCTAATACTTCATTTTTTTTGTTATTAAGTTCCCTACTGCTATTTTGTTTACAAGGTGATAGATTCATATGACCATGCCATCTACTGCTTTTTCTCTCAGGCAATTCAGTTTACACCACCATATAAGTAACCTATTTCATTTTTTAAGCTCCTTGATCAAATGGAAATTCTGTTTGGTTCTTTTTTTAATGAAATCTACTGTACTAACACATTCGCGTTATCATGTCCACATGTTAGAAAGTGGAAAAATATCATGCATAAGTGGACTGCTGCTGCGATCTTGGAAAGGACGGCGCTAATTTGCCAGAATGGAGGATCCAATATCTAATGTGCGGCGTTACAATTTATTCGAGAACTTAGGCAATTAATTTCATTTTTTCCCCTTTTGTACTGTGTTTTGTTCTGCCTGTACTGTGATTCTTCAGTAACAGAGACTTTATTTCATACGTTTAAAGAAGTTTACTGCATTCCACATGCATCACCGTATTTTGCAGTAGCATAATCATTTGCGCACGCTGTTCCTTTTTTAAACTGGTGTATATCTTCAACTGTTTGTCATCTGTATGATGTTGGCCTTCTGTGCGTGACTATGTGCAGTTTTGTACCATTGTATATCCTTCATCTATACTGCATCTACAGTGCTGCTAACTTCTTTACCGTTGTATATCCTTCTTCATTTATACATGCTTCTGCAAATAACAAATAAACCATCTATGCTTTAACTATGTATGCACACGTTCATTTTAAACATTATTTCCAGCTTTGGTCAAATTCATTTTTGCACACGTCCATCGGACGTGCCTGCGTACTGGTATATATATATATATGTATGTATGTATCAACAACCACCAACAAAGCATTAAATCATCCAATCATCCGAACACGCAATTTGTATACAAACAACAACGAATATTATTATAAGAAATAACACCATTCATAATATTTTAGAAAATGTGAGAGTTAACTCACCATCCATTCCATTTTCGATTTCACGTTGTTATATATAATTTCAAACTGGTGTTTGAAATTAAATAAAAATCTAGATAGCTCCAAATCACTCATATCCAAGTACACGTAGTGTTCGCGAATACAAACCCAACGCAATTTGTTTCATCTCAATCTGACGTCGTATGACAAAAATACATGCACTACAATTTTGAATACACTTTTATACTATTAAACTACCATTAATTTCATTAATTATTGAATTAACTACCTAATCATGCCTCTTAAACCCTTCTTCCTCTTTAAACCTTCGTACCCGTCTGTAGCACCATGGATGCAACTTCACCTCCCTTTTTCTTCCTCTTTAGACCTCCTCTCCCCTCCACAAAAATCAAAAGGGCTTTCAGTCTGGCAACCTCATGTTAATGGCGTCAAGGTTCCTCAAATAATTTCCACCTCCACGATCTTTTCTCCTCCACTTTTTTCAATTCTCTCAATCTCCTCCATCAGTTCCTTTTTTCTTTATGACTCCCTTCCCCATGAACCTTGCTTTTGCCATGCGTGTGATCGTTACCAGACCCTAATTTAATTTCCAGATTTAAAACCCTTAAGCAAGCGTGCACCTTTCATCCCTTTTCTTCTCCCTTCGACATCTCAGCTACTTCCTTAACGAATTCGCAACTGTTGTCCCTTCCGCATCTTGGCGTGGTGGCTAAAATCGGTTTTGGTTTTGACTTGCTAGATGCTAGACTGTACGGTACTGTGCGGTGTGTCCCTAGCTGCAGAAGTTCACCCTCTTCTTTGATGGCATCGCGACTCATCGTCTACTCTGTTTTGGTATGCTGAATTTTCTCTATTGTTTAATGAGATGCTTCCCTCACATGAGACTTAATATTCAGCTAAAAGAGGGTTCGTAGTCTCTACCCAGTGAGTTTTAACAAATTGGTTTAGCATATTGAATTGTTTAGTGGTTGTGTTGGTTCCTCTTTGACGTTGGAGTTTCTGCTATGGCTTTGGATTTCGACTTGTAGTATTGAATTGATGGATGTAGTATAGTTCTGTAGGTTGTTATCTGTGTTACTTGGTTGAACGGTGGCTTATCTGATTTGTTGGTGCATGTAATATTAACAAGTTATACTGGTCAAGTAATCTTGGTTAAAATTCTGGTTGTCTCGTGAAAGGCATGCTAGTTCATATTTATTCATCTCAAATTAGCAGCACCTCAACGCTTCTAGTTCTTGCCGTGGTTTTCTTTTCCTACCTTTTCATGATGCATCCTTATTTTGGACTTCAAATGTGATGGTTTAGACGCAAGTCTAACTGCTAGCATGGTACATGCTATGATGTAATATTTTGTTGGTGCATTTCATCGATGTGGAGCTCAAGAAAAGCAAGCAGCTGTCTCTTCAGCTGTATTGACTAAGCCATGTCATTTCGTGGATGGGTAAAGATCCCTCTGCTGTATTTACGGTTGCACTATTCCTACATGCACTATGTACTTTTTGTACTAGTCTTTATTTGCTAGCCTGAAGATATATTTGAATCTCTCTTTGTAGAATGTAATATAAAACATGTGACTCGCTGCGTGGAGCAATAATTTGTAGTCTAGTTATTTAGCTAGCTCCAGTGCGGTAAGCCTGATAGGTAGAGTGGATGGAACACTATAAACTCCGTAGGCGGTGGACGGTCCACCTTAAAAACCGAATTAGTTAATTGTAACCACAATCACCTGTACTATACTATATTTTTATTATTGGTTATAATAAAAAAAAGTGTTACGGATCACTATAGAAACTGGTCGGCTATGCCAAAAAACAAAAAAACTTCTCCTCCATGAATGCCACCTATTTCATCCCTCAACAACTAGCTCGGTCCATCCATGTAATTCACGATTTGTAGCTTTCCTAGCTACAATGAAGTGCACACAAATCCCTATAGTCCATCGCACCTTTCTAAACTCACCTCGTCGGAGCTCCTTAGCACCAGAACATTAACAACCACCTTACCTTGGCCCATTATCGATTTAATTTTGTTGAAATCTAAACCCTGTCTAATGTGGTGTTCATGACCACAATGCAAAGCCACCGAGCACAACCAATCACTAGTCTAGATGTGAAGAAGAAGGTCAAACAAGTCCAAAAGAACTTTGTTTATATAATTTCACTCAACATATATTTTTATTTTATTTTTCTTGGAATTGGTTACTAGAGTTTGAGAAGGAAAGACAAATGGAATACATGAAGTATGAAAAAAGGTGAAAATGGCGGTACGAAATAAACGAGAGTGAAAAGTGTGAATTAGATTATGAGTTAAACAGGTGGAGTTCTATTATATTACATTCTCTTCATTTTACCGACATTTCTGACTTGCACGATCACATGCATCGCCGGATCGTCACGAAATTTGAAAATCTACAATAGTTTAATATTTCGGACTCGATGAAACAGGTTTCATCGAATTCCGAGACTGACTGAAAATTGACTATTTCATGTATAAAGGAAAATCAATTAATAATAATTCAATTTCAAAACACTCTAATTGATAATAATTTGTTATTACCATACATATTCAAATTGAATTTTACATAATTCCCCAAATTAGTCTAATTTGATTTTAAACTTAATGTTTACAATTTCAAATTAAATCGACAACAAGAATCTTATTTAAATTAATTTCAAGTCATTAAATCTTAAAATTAATCATTTTAAATATTTAGATTAATTAAATATTCAAATAGAAAAATCTAGGTTGTTATATTCTTCCCTCCTAAAAGGATTTCGATTCTGAGATCACAAGTTAAGAAGATTGGTACAAACCGATCAATTTTACTTCAAATAATTCCTTACTAAAATTTGTTAAAATTTTCTAATACTTGAAAATTTTGGAAAATTACGGGAGAACCTCCTTTGTACAGCTCTTTCCGAAAAAATCATACATCAAAATAAGACACTATACATCTCTCTCAATGATGAGGCATCCTAAACCATGGGCAAACAATATATAAGACCCTGGTACGGTATGTAATTTGAAATACGTACTACTTTGTTGGGAAAACATATCTAAAACAAAAGGCTATAAGCAAGCCAACAAGCTTTTGCTTTCAAATACATGTATATACTTACATAACCCAAAAGAGAGTTAAGCAAAATAAACAAGTAACAAAACAACCAACATATGCACAAACAACATATCCATCAAATGCAACCACCAAACATGATGCAACTTGGAATAGTAATGAAAATAAGAAAATAACAAAAATGTAACTTAACGTTACATGCAACAACTATTAAACAACAGACATCAATATCATATAGTGCCACAAACACTAATAATCTTAACTTGGGTTTTATTTAGAATATAAAGCTCATCATCTACTAGGATGATAAACAACATGTTAAGCCTCACCACTTGCTCAATACCCTCAAGTTGTTACTTTTCTCAATCAACACAAAAATTCTACCCCAAATTTACCACAAGTCTATATACCAAGCAGGTATATTTTATTAACGGAAATTCCTATTTTATTAAATAAAACATTTTAGTTCATAAACTACCACACCATGATTTTTCTGAAAATTTGACTTTGACGTTACTCAAATTCTACAAGATGAGATCTTAATTTTTATCTTTCATTAGAAAACTATAATCCAACATATCCAGAATATTCTTGTTTCAAAGAATTCTGACTTATATTAGATCATATATACTCACTCAAAGTTCAGATCGTAAAATTATGAAATGCCGCTACGAGATGAGCTCGTTTTAATTTAATTTAATTTATAAGTTCAAACTTTGTTTAGATAATAAATAATAACCATATTCACTTAATTTTCCATATAAAATTAGCTTAGTTTTCAACTTCATCATAACCTTCAATTTCTTTTATTTATAAACAATGGCATCTCCATTTTGTTAAGCCAAGTATTCTAACAAATTTAAATTTGTTGCAACAAATTACTCTTAGCTCATTCTTTAACTTGGAAATCTCGGCTGTCCAAAATCGTTGAATATACCATTACATTTAGAACCAAACCTACGAAATCACATCTTGTGAAATGGAAAATCATGCAACTCTAATACATAGAATATAAATGCATCCATATTATATTTTGATTAAAAATTCTAGAACCGAACTTCCGGATTTCAAAATTATTTCTCTAGGGTTCGAAGTAAAGCCTTGTTTACTCCAAACAATCTTCCATGGTAATAAGTTCTTACTTTGAAACTCGAAAATGAACACTGACAATGTTGCAATCATCATCATAATTATTTTCCAGCTACCGAAGTAAGATCAGTGCTTTTAAAAATATTTTAAAATCCATTTATTTTTATAAACACTTTCAAAGTAATCACAACATCCTTGTTGAAGCCTTGAAAAATCAATTTTAAATTTTACCGGAAATTTAAATCCTCAACTTAAATCCATTTCCTATTTATAAACCTCATTTATAAATTACACATATATAATATAATTCTATTCCATATTTCCCCACCTAAGTTCATCCTTGTTTAAGTTCATATTAAACAACTTTCTTAGGTTGAATTCTTACACAACAACATCATCAATGTCGTATAGTCAAATCATGAAACTGAATTCACACGGTACTCGTTTCCTAGGTTCTTTTTTATAAACCTACTCAACCCATGCAAGAAAGTGAGAAGATTGCTTTTATCTAAACAACGCAGCTAACACTCATAAACTGGCCGGGCACAACTACAAATTAATCAACGCTGGTCAACACTTGAAAGTGAGCATGACTTATCAAATACTAAATGATAATAATTAAATATCATCATTTCTTATCAAATCAAACTAATCATCTATAAAACTATATTTATCTTGAAAAATTACTTTATATATAAAAATATATAAAATCTTGGTAAAATTATTTCATGTACTAGCTCTATAAAACATACTATGTCGATTTGCCTTGTTCAAGTGTTTAGAAATCCCTATCGACTACGTGGTCAAATGTGTCAATTTGGAATTTATATGACACTCAATAGATAAACAAAAATAATATAAAACATTTTATAACACTAACAAATATGCTCTTCTATATATATGCACTCAAACTCATAATAAGGCATTCCATTACCTTGTCTCTTATTGAGTTACGCCACAGAGCCAAGGTTCTCACTTAACCTTACGCTTTGATACCAACTGTAACAGCCCGGGAAATTCGACCCTTCAATTTCGACACTAATACATCCCCGATATTCATATACTTAAACTCAAGTACTGAAAATCCAGAAAGTCATAAGAAAGGAGTTAGAGGGTGAGAAAGAAGAAAGAAATGTTAGAATAGGAGAATAAGAAGAACATAAACACATCAGAATTAGAAATGATCGGAATCTCACAACGGAATGAATAAAATATAATATACCAATGCTCTATATATAAGAGAAAAACAATATATATACATAAATAAATAATCAGAGTACATAATTAGATCAGCCTATACAATCATAACAATCTATATGTACAATGGATGATAAATATAACAAATACAATGAAGATAAATTAATACAGTAAATACGAGAATACGTATCGACTCTGGCTCCTCTCCTATGGCTCTAAGAAAATCCAAAGTAAATCTGAAAAAATATACTCAATCCGACTCGAGCAATTTTTAAGGGAAAGAAAAAACACCTGGATCAGTCTAGAATACTTAGAGTGAGAAAACTCACATCACTAACAACTTGCTTAATTTTAGAAATCCTTCAAAATAATGAACCTCTCGTAAGACATGACCACATATAAACATGGCATGTGTTTTTCCCTTACGATAACCAAAACAATTTTATTATAAATCCAATGATATTATAATAATGTCTAGTACAAGTACTTATCAATCTAGCTTGAATTGTTACATTAATTAAATTCTAGCATACTAGGTATGCAACTAAAACCGTAAAATTTTCGTATTGGAGTTTGGATTCCATACAATGGCTGGTCACCGGGGTACCACTCGTCTCGGTATCTCTCTAGATATGCGTACTGAGGACTTCGCCTAGAACCCTTGCTAATATAGGATCGACCTACCACTAACTTGATAGTACTGTATACATTATCACTATGGTTGGGATCAACAACCATACCAAAGCATATATAATAGGGTCAACCGGTCTAGATTTGGAAATAAAGATACCCTAAAAGGTGCGATCCACATAACTCTATTGCATCATCCATGATTTTAGTCATTTCCGGCTGATGAGGTTGAGGCTACGCTTTTACCTTTCACACATGGCACATTTCATCTTTGACTGTTCATCGCCCTTCAATGGCGGTGTATTAATAACATTCATCCATATAAGTCATTCAGGAATCGAACGAACCGAAGGCATTTCCTTTACTACATCCATAGGATTAGTAGCAAGTAACCCCTGCACTCTCAGTACTTTGTCTATGCACAAGCATATCTACAAATTCTAGTTCGAATTCAAAGTCGGTTCGAAGTGGTTTGGATCCAATTCTAACCTTGGTTCCTCGAACTAATACGTTATAATTAAGAAGGGAATTTATTGATAATCGGTTCTTTAACTGTCAACCTATTATTGTACAGTTAAGTACATTAGCAGCACATGCCATTTTAATTAAAACCATTCACAAAACATTTCATCGATTCTTAAAAATCAATTTCACATGCTTATCTTAATGGAAGAAGCATATTCACAAATCTCTTGTTTTCGTTACTTCAAAAACCATAGACATGCACATATCACTTTGGAATAAGTTTATTCACAAATCCATTTTATTTCCACTACTTAGGTAATAACGTTATATACTTAACCAAATGGTATGAGTATGGTCACACATCATACCTGGGCTAAAAAATGTTATGAGACTAAAAAATGTTATGAGATACATTATTTACAATAAAACCCAATAATTTTATTTAACTTCTAAACTTTGCATTTCATACCAAGTATTTTTCACAAGATAATCAAACGAAATGAGATTTCTCACTTTTGACTCTTTCCATGCTTCTTGAAAATTAGATTTTCTTTTAAGCTTTTAAAACTTCGAATGAATCTATCTTCCACCGAACTTGAAAAGTTGATATTTTTAAAATGAAATGATGAAAACTTTACTTGAAACTTGCAAGAAGGAAAGAATTAAAAAAGAAAATAAATGGAGTTTGAGAAGAAGATAGAAGAAGGAAATAATGGGAATGTGTCATAAACACTTTTAAAATAATCACAACATCCCTTTTCAAGCCTTGAAAAACCATTTTTCAATTTTACAGAAAATTCAAATCCTTCAATCCTCAACTTAAATCCATTTCCTGTTTATAAACCCCATTTATATATTACACTTATATAATTCTAGTTCTATATAAGATTTCCCCATATATGTTCATCCTTGTTTCAATCCATATTAAATGACTTACCTAGGTTAAATTCTTACCCAACATCGTAATAAAATATCATATAGTAAAATCGTGAAGCTGAATTCACACGACATTCGTGTCCAAGGTTTTTTTAATTATAATCCTACCTGTAACACCCCACCTCCGCTAAGGTCACTCACAAAGGGAATGCACTAGCTTTGGTGGAGCATTATCTAGGTAAACTTACACAGAAATATTACAAGACAGAACATATAAAACAGCCGAAGAAGAACCAAATTTCATTACTTTCAAGAAAAGAGTCAAAAACCTCACATATCCAAAGTACAAATTATTCCATTACATCAAGTTCTAAATAAAGAAGCATAAACTGAAGATAACAAAAGTAAATTTTTCCCCCAAAAATAGCAGAAGTGCAGCCATAGCATAGCTCAAGACCAAACCGTACATGAGCTGACAGAAAGCAAGCTAAATCCAAGCTAAGAGATAGTGTTTCCACCCTGAGAACCTGGGGGGGGGGGGGGGGGACGAAAGAAAAAGAGGCAAAAGAAAAAGGGTCAGTCATAAAGACTGGTAAGCCCTAGTGACTTTCAGTATAAAAACTAGTAAAGTTAACAAGACATGAGTAAACGGAAAGTAAACATAGGGATGATAATAAGTCTGGCAAGATAACTAAGATAACAAGATAAATCAAGTCTAGCATCGCATATTCAAGATTCGCTGCACCAACTGTACTAGTATTCTAACCCATGTCAAGTTTTAACCATGAAATGATCCCTTGGCCCAATATCATGAAATGACCCATTACGGGGTCCTACAGTACGATCTACTAATCGATCGGCTCCCTACAAGTTCTAGCTCGTCATGTGTCTGTGTCATACGGCCCAATCACGAAATGTAGTCACCTGTGCTAGGTCCACCATAGGGTGTATCAAGCCCTAGGGTGCCAACCACCGACACGAATCAAGCACGCACAGTGTAAACCTACTGGTGCCCAATGCCTGCTTTTTCAACTCCGGACTACGTGCACGACCATAGTCCGCCTGAACCTACAATGGCGCACCAACTCATCCGTCGTTCTGGTCGCTTACAATCAGCCCAGTAATCGTGCCCCACCCTGCCTAGTCCCAGGGTATCGTGATACATCCAAGTGGGTTACTGCTGAAAAGGACCGCGTAACTAGGGTTTCTAATGGGTTAAGTGTTGTCATTCAAATTCGTGACTTAACCCTATCCAATCATGTATCAAGTTGGTTAAGTGTATTCAGGTGGTTCATGACTTAACCCTATCCTGTAGCATAAATTCATTAATGCACCCCAACCTCTCACATTAGACTAGTTGTTGTGGTCACTGGATTTGCTGGGCGGTTCCGGGCAGATTTATACCACAACATAGTCTAACCTCGGGTTTTAGGTGCGATATGACCAATTACCCACATTGGATCCTATTGTTTGTAGTCACTGGATTCGCCGGGCGGTTCCGGGCGGATTTACACTGCAAACTCAACCCAACCTCGAGTTGGCCATGTTCAAGTTTATTCTAAGTGTCATGTACAGGTTCAAGTTTCGAGTCTAAATTCATGTCAAGTTCTCATGTCATGTTTCATGTCAAATCGTGTCAAGTTCATGTCCATATCCAGGTTCAAGTTATAACAATGTTCACGTTTCAAGTTTATAGTAAATTCAGGTTTGCCTAAACTACCCAAATCGTATTCCCATCGCACGTGAATTCAAATCGATACAAACAAATCTAATTAGGGAATAACATAGAAAGAACGGGCATAAGGTGGCAAAAGTGATTATAAGTCAAGCATGGTATAACTTGAGATAAATGACTACAACAATACTGGCATATGGAATAGTGGTCTCAAATATCTAACCTTTTAAAATAGGGTGATAGTCATGGAAACAGTTGACATAAGATAATAACCCCAAACTTGTGAATAACAACTAATTCAACATCACAGGCATGTTAACATCATGGACATGAGGGGTTTAGGTTTTCAACATGTTTAGGCCCCAAATCAATTTCATATAAATATTCCCACAAGTCAAGGTTCAAGACGAATAGATCCAAGGTGAATAATAGTAGATCCAAAATAATAGATCCAAAAGGAACAATAATAGACCCAAGATATACAATGATAGATCCAAGATAATTATCATACTTAGGTTCAATTTCAATTTACAACATGTCCATATTAAGTTTAAAGTTTAGATCTAAAAGTAAATGGGGCTTACAGATCGTGGTTTGAGAATTAGAAAACAAAGAGGCGATGTTGAATCTCGAGTCTAACAGAAATCCCCCAAACAGCAAAACTCTACACGTAGTCTTGTCGGAGAAGAAGCAATCCCTTTTCTCTAACTTTTCAACCAGAGTTTTAGCTGCATAATACCAAAGAGAATTTGTGTAGAGAGACTAGAGTTAGGGGCTGTTTATATAGGGTCAGGCCAACGAATTTAGACAGAAATCGGACTAGAAACATCAGAGTGAATTCTGACTCAAAAATGGGCTCGGCAACCAGGTCGACACCCAGGTCGACTCTATGGTCGACCTGGTCCTGGGAAGGTCGACACTATGGTCGACCCGCAGGTCGACCTGGTCCTGGGCGGGAAATTTCCCACCCAGTCCGTTCTGGGGTTTGAATTCGAAATTTGAATTTGAATTCTGAGCTGTTTTTGAACTTGAAAATTCCTGAAACTTCGAAGGGTCATAACTTGGTCATACGGACTCCGATTTTCGAAAACTCGGACTCGTTTCCAAGCAGAATTTCGAGACGAACGTAATGGCATAACCCATTGCCCTTGATTCTTATTTTAAAAATTAATTCTGCCTTGATTTATGGTTATAACACATTATTAAAGTACGGGTTGTTATATTACCTAACCCATGCAAGAAATCGATAAGATTTCTATTATCTAAACCGAACGCTCATAAACTGGCCAGGCACAACTACAAATCAATCAACACTAGTTAGCGCTCGAAAGTGAGCATGACTAATCAAAGTCAAACACTAAATGATAATAATTAAATATCATCATTTCTTATCAAACCAAACTAATCATCCATAAAACTATATTTAGTTTGAAAACTTACTTTGTATATAAAAATAAAAAAAAATTAGTAACATTATTTCATTTACCAACTCTATAAAATAATACTATGAAAAATTGCCTTGTTCAAGTGTTTAGAAATCCCTATCAACCACATCGGCCAAATGCGTCAATTTAAACTTTATATGTCACTCAATAGATAAACAGACATAATACAAAACACTTTATAAACTAACAAATACACTCTCTTATATATTTACACTCAAACTCATAATAAGGCATTTCATTATCTTATCTCTCATTGAGTTACGCTACATAGCCAAGGTTCTCGCTTAACCTGATTGTAATGGCCTGGGAAATTCGACCCTCGAATTTTGACACTAACACATCCTATGTATTTACATGCCTAAAGTCAAGTACTGAAAATCCAGAAAGTTAAAAGAAAGAAGTTAGAGGATGAGAAAGAAGAAAGAAAGGTTAGAATAGAAGAAGAAGAGCATAAACACATCAGAATAAAAAAAGATCAGAATCTCACAACGGAATGAATAAAATATAATATACCAACACTCTTTAAATAAGAGAAAAACTGTATATATACATGGATAAATAATCAGAGTACACAACTAGATTAGCCTATACATTCATAACAATCTGTCTGTACAATGGCTAAAAAATACAACATAAATAGCAAAAATAAATTAATACTGTAACACCCCGTATTTCTATTAATAACAATGTTCACAAATTAAAGAATAACTAATCTCAGACGTGAGAATTGAATGTAACAACCCGTATTTCTATTAATAACAATGTTCACAAAATAAAGAATAACTAACCTCAGACGTGAGAATTGTGGGAAACGGGTTGCGCCATTGTGTTCGTCTCGGAATTCTGGTTGAAATAGAGTCCGAGTTTGCGTGATTTGGACTTCGTATGAAGGAGATATGGCCATCGGAAGTTTCAGAAAATTCAAAACAGATTTCAGAAAATTTAAAATTTAAAATTCGAAGTCAAACAGGCTAGACGGGAAATTTCCCGCCCAGCACCCCAGGTCGAATGGGGAGTCGACACCCCCCCAGGTCGACTGAGGAGTCGACCTGGGTGTCGACCTGGTCCAGGCGGCTAGGGTTTGACTGAGCCCAATCTTGAGCTGCTGATGTGTCTTTAGGGCTGAGTTGGCAAATTAAACGGTTCAGGTTAGTTCTGAGTTGATCTGACGGCCTAAATAAATCCTAAACTCTATAAATACCTAGGTAGTCTCTCACTCTAATTCACATGAAAAATAGAATAGCCACCGTCATACCGCCGCCATGGAACTCAGTGTAGCCGCCGCCAACTAAGAAGGAAGAAAGCTAATCAAAACCCTAATTCTACTCAACTCTAAAGCAAATCAAGACTCTCTTTCTTCTCTAATTGTGAGTATGATGATTTTAACAAGATTATTGCAAACTAATTAGATTAAGTTGTGATATGGATCATAAGAAAATGATGTGAATTGTCATATATGTTGTTGTAAACCTTATGCTATCTTGTATGTTGTAAATCCTATGTTATGTGATGATGATATCCTATATGTTGTAAATCATGCTATGATGATATTGGTTGTAATTTTCTATGCTAAGTTGTGATAAATCATACATGTTATAAAGTCATGATGTTATTATCTATGCTAATTAGTTCATGTTAATCAAATCATAATGTTTGGGCTATGTTGATCTATTTGACAAATCATGTATGCAAGTTTAGATTGATTAGTAAAGATTATGAACATATGCCATGACATCTATTTAGACCTAGAATTATGACATCTAGAATTATGCTATGACATATGTGAATTCTATGTGTTAGATGCTAGTTCACACCATCATTATGTCGCCTAAACCACATATGCAAGTCCATACATGAATTTGGATTATGATCATATTATGTGAATTGTGACATTTTACCAAACAAGTTGACACCTTTAGATCCATGACATGTGTAGTTTCATGCAAGTTTCACCCCTATTATGATTAGGTCTATTTTATTTGTCTATATGTTGTGATAATTTATCTTTGTGCTATGAGTTAGACTATTCGAGTCTAACGTATATTCTGCGTTGAATAAACGAACGTATAACGTGGGGTAGGGGTAATATTAAGGATTTAATATTAAGAAATTGGGGTGCAATTGATATGATTTTGCATACCATAAGTGGATGGCCATAATTGAGTCAATTATGGACATCATTAAAATTGGAAGTAATTAATGATTTTAATAGGGATATATTTAAAACTGGGGTAAAAGATTATAAGTGATAATCAATGCTTAGGACACGAGGTTGGACTCGTTTGTGACGTAAACCTGCCCGGACCCGACCGACAAATCCAGTAGTCACAAATGTCAGCCCAATGTGAGAGAGGTTCAAGGCCAAAACTAAAGCATAACAGTTGTAAAGACACGAGGTTAGACTCTTTTATGGTGTAAGACTGCCCGGACCCGCCCCGCAAATCCAGCTGCCATAAATGCCAGTCTAATGTGGGAGGTCTTTATGAGGTTATGGCCTGAATGAATTAAGAAATACTTAACCAGATAAACATGTAAGGTGGGACATGGGGGTTAAGTAGGTGCCTTGGGTGGCATGAGGAATCTAGTGAGTGCCTTTAGTGGCATTTGAAATACGATTAGTAGGACTTAACCAAACACCCATGTAAATTAACATGACTAAGAGGGTTCAGTGGGATGTACTAGTGGGGACAAGCTTAGGTGGATAGCTTGTGGGGGCCCATTTCAACCAGTAACCCAAACGTATCTTTGTGGGCTCGACCCAAGTCGAGGACGGGACACGCATACTGGGGTTGACTATAAGAGGCCAAACGGGGTAGCAGTGGCAACGCAAGTCCAACGGGTTTCATATGCGTGTGTGGACCCGGGCTGGTAGGTAAGACGTTGTTGCATCGTGTAGGTATAAGCCGGGCATTCTCAAGTTGTATCAGGTTGCCACTTTAGGGGAGTGATACACCCCACTGTGGGGCCATCACGGGTATCTACGAGTAGGGAGCCGATCGAAAGTGGGTAGTGGGGTACACCTAGTGGAGATAGGGGCAGGTGGCACCTATGTAGTCAGCTAGGGGTACACAAGGCTATTTATATAATTTCTAAGTGAAGCAAGTGGGATCAACCTTTAGGGTGACTGGTGTGGTGCAGTGTAGTTATTCGTTAGTATTAGGTGTGCCTTTAATGTTATCTTTATCTGCTCGTCCATACCCAATAGTTCATAGACATTTCCTTGTTTTCCAGCTTATGCCTCGGTCTAATTATTTTGATAATAGTATTGTTAGAATTATCATACTCGCCAGACTTTATTTCTGACCCCCTCTATTTCTATCTTTTTCCCCCACCAGGTCCTCGGGGTGGGCCCAGCTCTAGCGGAGTTTGATTGGATTGCTTTATCTCTCGTTTGGAAAGCTTGGATCGCTGAAGTAAAGTCCAGCTTGTTATCTTCTTTAATGGCTATTTATGTAATGGGATTATGTATTTTGTTTTATCAAGATGGATATTGTACTTGACTCTGATTTATGGTTTTTATGATGTAACAAACATGTTTAACTTCCGCTGCAATGAAATAATGTTTTAGATTTTCAAGTACTACTTATTATCTGTCTTGTTGTAATTTTTCTGTTCTATATTCACTTAAAACCTCCATGGAAGTTAATGCATTCCCTTTGTGAGTGACATTAATGGACGTGGGGTGTTACAAATACAATAAACAAGAGAATACATCTCGATTCCAGCTCCTCTTCTGTAGCACCAAGAAAATTTGGGAAATATACTCGGTCTGACCCGAGCACGTTTTGAGGGAAAACGAAAACAACTGGATCAGTCTGGATATCTACAGTGAGAAAACTCACATCACGAACAACTTGCTTAATTTTAGAAATCCTTCAAGATAATGGATCTCTCTTAAGACACGACCACAAATAAACATGGCATGTGTTTTTCCCTTACAATAACCAAAACACTTTAATTATAAATCCAATGATATTATAATAATATCTAAACACAAATACTTATCAATCTAGCTGAAATTACTAGTTAATACAATTCCAGCATACTAGGTATACAACTAAAACTGTAAAAGGTTCGTATTGGAGTTTGGATTCCATATAATGACTCGGCACAGGGGTACCACCCAGCACGGTACCTCTCTAGATAAGCGCACCGAGAATCCCCTGCTAACACTGGACCGACCAACCACTAACTTGACAGTACCAAATACGTTATCACCATGGTTAGGATCAACAACCATACCAAAGCATATATAATAGGGTCAACCGACCTGGATTTGGTGATAAACATACCCTAATGGGTGCGACCCACATAGCCCTGCTACATCTCCCTCGATTTTAATCATTACATGCTGATGAGGCTAGAGGTTACGTTTGTACCTTTCATACATGGCACATTTCATCTTTGAATGTTCATTGCCCTTCAGTGGCAATGTACTAATAACATTCTTCCATACAAGTCATTTAGGAACAAAACGAACCAAAGGCGTTACCTTTATTACATCCATAGAATTAGTAGCAAATAACCCTTACACTCTCAATACTTTGTCTTTGTACAATCATACCTACAAATTCTAGTTCGCACGCAAAATCAGTTTGAAGTGGTTTGGATCCAGTTCTAATCCCGGTTCCTCGAACCAACACATTATAATTAAGAAGGGAACTTATTGATAGTCGGCTCTTTAAATACCAATCTATAGTTGTAAAATTAAGTACATTAGCAGCACATGCCCTTTTAATTAAAACCATTCATAAAACATTTCATCGATTCTTAAATATCGATTTCATATGCTTATCTCAACTCTATAAGCATATTCATAAATCTCTTGTTTTTGTTACTTTGAAAACCATAGCCATACACTTATCACTTTGGAATAAGTGTATTCACAAATCCATTTTATTTCTGCTACTTAGGAAATAACGCAATGTACTTAACTGAATGGTAAAAATATGGTCACATAACATACCTGGGCTAAACAATGTCATGAGATACATTGTTTACTATTAAATCCAACGGTTTTATTTAACTTCTAAACTTTGCAAATTAAAGTTTATTACACCACTTATGGAAATAATAATTTAATTTCCAATATTCACTTTAGTTTTCAAACCAATAGCATCACTTGGATAACAGTGAAGAACCATTAAGTTTATTAACACAAACTTGATATTTAATAAATATCACAATAAGTTGCATTTACTATTCAATTTAAATAAGGTCTAAAAACCATTCTTGCAAATTGAAATCTCTTCCATTTTTACTTAATTCATTGTGTGATAACACGGAAAGAACGACCTCCGAAGCTCGACGTTCGACATAACTCAAACGTCAAATGCTGGACTCCAAACGCCGGATTCTATATCGCCTTTGGGTATACAGCACAGAAGAACTGAACAAAAGAACCTTTTCATTAATATCGTCACAATATTACATCAGAGTACAAGAAAATATCAGAGTACATCAGAAAAATACATATATAACGGAAAATACATTAAACTCAACGGAAGACTAAGAAATGATCCAGAGTATAGCTTCAGCCATAACCCAAAATCCTGCTCTAAAAAACTCCAAGACTTAACCTGCAAAACCTAAACGACTAGGCTTCCCGCGTGGAAAATATGGGAACCTAAAGTTTAGGTGGGAGAACTATAAACCTAGGTCAGGCATAGGACTGGTGTGAGAAACAAAAACAGTTATGTTTTTATTTTAAAGATAGGTAAATCATAAGACCATGCCATATAACTCGGAACGGGTTTTACCTTTATGAATACCAGTCATAAAAACTAGCAATGCTTTTTGAAAATGAAGCCACCATAAGGTCTCTCGTCATACACACCAAGCAAACACAGATTAGGTGAGGTTTCTCCTTATGATACCTAAACATGCTTGATACACGTAAATCATTTGATATTATTATTAGTGTCTAAATGTGGAAATCACTTTCGTAAATAAATGTATCAATCCTAGTTGGCATAGGTACCATATATTATGTCGACATATATGTTTACAACTAAAAATGTACAAACTCGTAGTGGAGAATGGATTTCCAACTAAAGACCGGGCTAAGGAACTTCCTTACTGAATTCAGACACTTCTAGAGGGATGCCACGAGAATTAACACAAGTTCTCTGCCAACATAAGGCTGGGATATCCATTCTTGGTCACTCCAGAGTATATCATCTCCCAGTCGTTACAAACATGTAAACCGGGATCCTGCAACATCAACAACCACAAAGAGCAGAAGTCACCACTAAAGTAATACCTGAGCTCCATACCATGGTACACTTTTTTTTGTCTAGAAGGAGATGATAACTCATAACCTTGCTACATCTTTCTTGTTTTGTTTATTTTCCCGGATGTAAGGCTTGTCGTAGTCTGGTTACATAAAGCTACGCTCTCTAAGCCATGCTTTGATCATCAATAGAACATCACTTAGTATGCCACACATTCATTCCATAATATGTGACTGATAATCACTAACCATATCACCTTTGAGCTCATACGTCTCAAAGAAGGGTGTTAAGCTAAGAGAATAAATTCTCCGCCACCAAAAGAAACATGTTTAGTAAAAATCAATCACGTATTACAAAATACAATGTTAGACACACATCCATACAAATCTATCCTGGTTCCGAACGAAATCGAAGGCACCTTATTACTCATCCGATAAAGAAGAGAGGCACTTGCATTCTGGAAATTCCCTAAATACGTCCGGATGTGCCACCATAATATGCATCTCAATACTGGAGCAACCCGGTGAAGAGAAAATCAGCAGGCAATCCTTTTAATGGGAAGATTCCTGGTCTTCAGCACCATCCTCAAATATCTTCCATTACATCGTATTCTTATTTGGAATGGTCTTCGGACATAAGCCCGATCACAGTCTTTCCAAATAACAATCGTTATTTAAAAACAATATGGAAATACTGGATTCACTAAGTCTCTTATCCATTGCGATTAGTTAACTAAAACCTTATTATGGAAATATTTTATTTCATAAATCCTTCTTCTAAACCTATCTTTTTAAATCAAAGATAGTTAAAATCTTTAATTAAGATTCATTAGTTCTCCAATTCCTTTTCATTTCCAAAATAAGATCATTAAGCATTTCTCCATTAGCATTTAAAAAAATCTTAATCCATTTCATAAACTTCTCTTTGCAAATCAAAGATAATTAAACTTCAAAATCTTAATAATCATTCATTTACTTTTAATATATTTTAACCCGAAGGTTTTTTCATTAATACAGCAAAATAGTACATAATTCAGCAAAAGAAGCAACTAAACAAATCCTAAACCTAATAACGCAAATGAAAAAGCCAAAATACAAACTAACAAACCTAAGAACACAGCTTTCTACTATCTCAAGGAGAAAAATAACTCCCACAAACCACAATTAAGAGCAGTCAAATAGACCCTCCACCAAGAAACTTCTCACTCACCAAGCATAATAGCGCACCCAAACCACCCGCATAACCTTCAAGCACCACCAACAGCCATGATAAAAGCTTACAACCACCAGTAAACTACCCCAAAACACTGGTACAACATAAACAGGAAGTCAACCACGCAGAGCCACCTCCCCCACCTCACCACCATAAAGCGACTCTTCCTCCTCCTTGGAAACCCACCTACGCTGCAAACCTGCACAGTGCAGTGACACCCAACATAATGCAACCCCTCGCTAACATAATCGAAATGACCAGATCCATACTATTAAAGCCACCTCGAACCACATACTCAAACAACCGTAAATCGATAGGTCCCCCAGAATACAACTACCACAAACCTTACAGAACATCACGCACCAAAACCAAAAAACAAGGCCTGTCTATCGGAGAGCAAAGCTCAACCCAGATCTGAGGCCGGATACCCCGGTGAAGTTGATGTCACGACGGTGAAAGTAGGGCGCGAAAAGGGGGAAACTTCATAGGGAACCTGATGCAATTGAAGAAAGAAAGGGGGAGGAAATCCAAAGAAAAAACAGATTTGGTAGAGGCCGAAGAGGGGAAAGTGCAGACGTAAGGCACAACAAAAAATAGATAGGAAATAGGAGGAGCAAAGGACTTAAAACGGAGGAGGAGACGTTGAAACCTGAAGAAGAAAACGATGAGCTATGGGGAACCCACGCGTGGCGAAGCAGATGCGTTGGGGAGGAAGAATGATAGAGAAAAAGAAGAGGAGAAAAGAGATAACAGGAATAGAACGATAAAGAAGAAAAGGGAGGCGGGAGAAATCATCTGTCGACATTAACGAGTTTCACAGCTTGCGAACCCGAAATCAAAGTGAACTTCATTAATTTTTAATCACCATTCATTACATTCATAATACCTTTACCTTCCTATTACAATCGTTAAATCTCATCTTCATTAACCATTAGAAGATCTTAACCCTTTTTACATATTTCCAAATCATCACTTAATCTTAGCGAGTTAAAGAATAATGTTATTGAAGACGTCATTTACAACAAACCCAAAATCAATTCATAACTTCATCTTAGTGGGTTAAAGAATATTGTTATTTATGACATCATTCACAACAAACCCAAAACCAGTTCATAACTTCATCTTAGTAGATTAAAGAATAATGTTATTTAAGACATCATTCACAATAAATCCAAAACACCAATTCATAACTTCATCTTAGTGGGTGAAATAATATTGTTATTTAAGACATCATTCACAATGAACCCAAAACCAGTTCATAACTTCATCTTAATGGGTTAAATAATAATGTTATTTAAGACATCATTCACAACAAACTCTAAACCAATTCATATCAAATATAAGATTTAAATAAAAATTATATCAACTTATATTCAATAAAAATTCTCGTAACCAACAAATACTATAAGTGGAATAATGATGTAAATATCTTTCAAATTCATCAAATAGTACTTGTCTACTTTTTCCATATCAAATATGCAAAGATTATTTATATCCAAATCCAATTCATTTACATTGAAAAACCTTACCTTAATTAAAAGGATTTATCCAACATATCTTTTTCTTAAATTCCAAATCATACTCGATCTTGGGTTAAGGAATGATGTCATTTAAAATGTCGTTCGCAATAAACCCAACACCAATTGAATATAATTTGTATTAGCTTATATGCAGTACTCATCCTCAAATCAACTAATACTATAAGTGGAATAACGGTACGAAGTACCTTCCAACTTCCATGAATAGTAAAATTTGAACTACGAATTCAAATATCGAATATCTAAAAATGTATTTCCATTTAACTTTCCCAAGATCCAAACCAATTTATATTGAGTATATAAAAAATTAAACAGAAATTATATCTGTTTATACTTAATATTAATTTCCGTATTCAACACATACTATAGACGGAATAATGGTATAAATACCTTTCAAATTCCCTGGCTAGTATTTTCGTCTATGGATCTTTATACCAGTTATATGGAGATTATTCCCATAAAATTTCAAATAAACTCTTTTATTTGAAAACTCTTTATATCTTTTAAGTAATCTTAATCCATTTAAAGCAAACTTTGTTTAAATGTTTAAAACTCCCAAAAACATTCTATTTATCACTAAAAAATGATTAATTAAGTCGTTGATGAAAAAAATGAGTTTAAAATCTTTAAATAAACCATTTTCAGAAAATGTTGTATTGGCGTTACAAAAAGCGTTGCGAATAAGTTTATATTAGCTAGTTTAGTCAAATGACTTTTATATTATCCAAAATTTCACTTTATCAATTCAAATAAAATTTTAATGATTTAAAATGATTTTACAATTTTTTTCCATATTTTTATTTTATTTAAAATAGTTGTTTCCCATTACGGTCAACGAACTGCACTTATAGTGACCTTTTCACAAAAGGTTATACACATAACTTGAAACCTACTTATCGAATTTTAAAAATTCCTCTTTCATTTGAAAATCATTATCATTAGAAAGAAAATGTTTTTTGTTTCAAAGGAATCCTATTAAATTTGCTCTTGTTATGAGCATTCGAAGTTTATAGCCGAAATTCACGAATAATCGTAGTGCGACTAGTCCTATTCAGACTATATTATAGTAATGTGAATTCAAAACGTATCCAATTCATTTTAAATATAAGTACAAAACATATTTAAACTTGTCTGAGATCAATTTTTTAAATTTTAACTTCAAAATTCAATATTCTTATTAATGAATATTATAATATTATGTTATTATTAAAATAATATTATTTTTCAAAACTTATCCTTTTCAAACTCATATTAATTTGACTATATTATTCGTATTAATTTAACTTCAAAATTTGAACATGTCATTTGTACTTGAAATAAATTTCACATAATTTTCCATTCTTTCAAAAGTTTTTCATAAATACTTAAATTTCATTTTCAAATCATTTTGAATTTGAAATTCCAACTTTTATTTTTTACTTATTATTTTAATGAATATAATATTCATAATGTTATCCAAAACTTATTCAATACCCGTATATTTCCATATATGTGGGTGTAACTTGTGTAGTGTGCATATTATCACTATTAATCACCATTTCAACATCTGTCCATATTCATAACATCATTTCATACATTTCAACATATATTTCACAAATATAGTCAATAACGCTTGTATTATAATCAATTTCTAATTAACCACACATTAATAATCATTAACCAATCACAAACATACATAACTTTATATATATTATACAACCACTATATATTTATATATATGAACGGTGTTCTCACCTTTGTGTTCCACTCCACCATACTTTATTGGATCGTCGGACAGCGTAACTGCACCGTAAAATATTCTCTCTCTCTCTCTCTCTCTCTCTATATATATATATAAATATATATATATATATATAAATATATATAATATATACATATCTCTCTCTTTTCTTTCCTTTCTTTTTTTAATTTTCTTTCTATTTTATTAGTGGGGGCGCAAGGGAGGAGTAGGTGGCGCACGACCATGGAGAGGGGAGGAGGAGGGGGGAAGAAGAGGCTTGGAAGCCATTAGAGAGGAAGAAGAGAGATTAAGAAAATGAAGAAGAATGTGAATGAAGAAATGAGAGGAAGAGTCATTCTTTTATAGAAAAAGGGGAATAAGGGATGTGTGACACATAAGGGGGCATGTGTCTTCCATCCATTGAAACTACTCAAAACCATGTGCTTATGCACATTATTTTGGTTAAAAGCAAAGGTGGTTTTGTTGTGAATAAGACAAAACCCATGTGCTTGGGAATGTGTCATATTCCTAAGGATTTGCAGCACTTTTTTCACATTAAAGAAGTGTTTCAACTTGCTATACTTTCATATGTTACAATTCCATTTGCTCTTTTGTTAACAAAACAACTGCAACTTTTGTCAATTAATCATAACGATCTTTGTAAACATTTTGTCTGTTTTAAAGAAGTTATTTTATTTAATAACCCACACTAAATACTTATATTAAATCAATATAAACAATAGTAAAAATAATTTTACTTATACGTATTTAAACGCTTCATTTTCACAAAAGCCAGTACATTTTTATCGATATTTTTTCACAACTGTATTTTATAGTTTTGAACAACTACTAAACTAAATTAAAAATCCAACTTAACCTTATTAAATTAAAATTTTCAAATGTTTAAACCAACTTAAAATTTTCAAGTTATAGAATATCTCTTTTGACAAAATTTTAATATTTGACAAAACTCTGTTTTGATAAAAGTTGACATATTTTGTCAATATATTTTATATTCTCAAATATTACCCTTAATTTTTTTTTTTTGGCAAAGCCACTAGGGTTGAATGGCCCCTTCCATTTTATTTTTATATATAAGCATGACTTAGAATATAAATGGGGGTAAGAAAAGACATATGAAATATAAAAGATAGAAAAGAAAGGGGGAAGAGAGACTAGCTACAACCATCTATGATGCACATCCAGTTCGAAAGAATTGGGTGACATAGTGGTAAATCTGCAATCTGGTTTTAGATCGAATATTGAATATTCTTTCATTTATTTCCTTCCAAATCTCTCTCAAAGTGATTTTTAACATGATCAGCAATTCATAGGAAGAACTAAGCTTTCATTTTGTAGCTTTGTATATATTGTACCATTCTTCTTTGCTGTTTCTCTTAGATCCAGACATCTCACCATGTCTTCTTATCTTGTCCCACATGAAATATGTAAATGAGCATCCAAAGAATGAGTGATGGTTATCTTCAGCAACAGATCTGCAGAAAACACATGTGGAGGAAACATTGATCCCTTTGCTATGAAGATTAGATAATGTGTGCAATGCATTTTGGTAAACTCTCCAATAACGAAAATTAAGTCATTCGTTCATGTTTATGTTACAAATCCTCTTGTACCATTGAAATCTTGGCATACTCGCTTCAGCTGACAATACAAGGTAGATTAACCCAGTAGAATGTTTTTTATTTCCTTCATCCCATCCATATATCACTTTCTCACCAAAGTTATATTGAATACCATTAAATTTATTACACACATCATTTACAGTAGCATTGCCGCACTTAAGAATTCTAATCACACCATCAATCATGTAGGCCGAAGCTTTGGCATTAATGGGGATATTGCTTTAAATGATTGCATCATAAGAAATTTTCTTGCTTAGAACAATACCATATTGAATCCATGTAGTGTTCCAAAATTTCTCTTCATGTCTCTAGCAAGCAAAAGGAAAGAACGAGGCAATACCTTATTTCCGACTTTCAGCAAAGTCTTCCAAACCCAGCTACTCAAAGGCTTAGGGGAAATAATCCAAATATCATCATTTTTCAAATTGTGCTTGATGTTCCATTCAACCCAGAGGGTCTTCATTCTCAATACCAATCTCTCATAATGAACAGATAATGTTGCATACTTCTATATGCTTATATTTTTAAGGCCAAGACCACCTTTATCTTTCGTTTTTTCAAGTTTGTGAAATTCTATTGGAAACACCTTGTTAGAGCGAATAGACCCTGTCCATAGAAACTTTCTCATGGTAGTTATGATCAATGATAATAGCTTCATTGGTAGTAGGAAAGTACTACACCAGTAAATAGTCATCAAGAATATCATTGAATTAAGTATAACAAGTCTACCAGGATGGGCTATATATCTGTTTCCCCATTGAGTCATGTCAGATGTGATTTTTTGTTACAATGGAATGCACTATGAAATTGTAATTTTTTAGTAGCCAAAGGAATTCCGAGACATGAAAGCTTCCATTCTCAACATTTTGGTTATATTTAGACATTTGGCAGATTGTTCAGGTGTAACTCCAGCAAGAAGTATGTGGGACTTATAATTATTTATTCTTAACCTGAGAATGAAAAGAAAGATATAAAATCATCAGGTCATCAACAAATGCTAGTGAAGTAATCAGAGGTATTCTACACTTTGGGTGCAACATAAAATTTCTTAATGTCATTTGTCGCTCGATCTCTAGAGAAAGAGTTTCCATAACCATTATAATAGATAAGGAGAAATGGGGTCTCCTTTCCTTAAGCCATTTTGACCCTTGAAATATCCAACATTATGACCATTGTACACCAAAGAGTATCTAACTGTGGATATGTAAAGCTTTATCCAAATCATGAACTTGCTAGGAAAATTCATCCTATCCATTATATGATGTATAGTGCACCAATTTACTAAATCAAAAACTTTCCTAATTTCAATCTTCAACAGAGCATGAGGTGATTTTTTTTGAGTAGCCATTTACAAGTTCATGGGTGAGGAGAATATTATCAATGATGTTTATGTTGGGAAGAAAAGATGCTTGATTAGAGGATATCATAGGAGAAAGCACAGATTTAAGCTTGGAAGCAAGAATTCTGGATATGGCTTTGTAGATGACATTGCAGCATGCAATTGGTCTAAAGTAGGACACACAGCCAGGGTTAGGAATTTTAGGGATCAAGGCTAGATTGGTTGAGTTAATTAAGGATAACATCTTGTTCTTATCAAAGAAATTTTGAACAACTTTAAAGAAATGATTGGATATAATGTGCCAATAATGAACATAGAAGATGACTATGAAAGCATTAGGCCTAGGGGAAGCAGATTTTCTCATCGTAAAAATGGATTTTTTTAATTTCATCATCGATTATAGAGAAATTAAAGCATGTTGCATTTGTGGAGATAAAGATGGAACAAGCAGAGGAGATGTAAAGGATAAGTTAGGAGCAATAGTATACTGCCAAGAAGATCAGTATAGTTAGAGAGGAAAGCACCACCTATCTGGGTTGGAGTTTCATGCAATAGATCATTGGTATCAGATATTGAGTGTACAAAGGATCTAGATTGTTTTATCTTCAGAGAGGCATGCAAGAACTTAGTATTTCTATCACCATTAGTCGACCAGTACTGTTTGGTTTTTTGTTGAACCATCCTTGCTTAAGTCCGTAGAGCTCTTCCAAGTTGTTCATCTAAGTCTTTCTCCAATAAGTATGAAGTGTGATCAGTAGTAGGTAGGAAATTTTGTCTTTGCACTTGTTCAAGTTTATGTGATAATTCAGTAGATAGCTTGTTACCTGACCTGTAACAAC
Organism: Allium sativum; assembly: GCA_030737875.1. Classification (NCBI taxonomy): domain Eukaryota; kingdom Viridiplantae; phylum Streptophyta; class Magnoliopsida; order Asparagales; family Amaryllidaceae; genus Allium; species Allium sativum. The sequence continues at coordinate 677,867,027 of CM060912.1, forward strand.
CCGCCCGGAATGGGCCTAAATTTTGACTGAGAAAAGGCTCATCGAAACTTAGAGCCATTTGATTTGTGAGTGGAATATCGTTTAATTAAGGCATATTCATATTTTTTTTAGATTATCATGAGGATAGATATGCCTAGAAGGATTTGGAATTTTGATAACAAAAATACTAAAATCCCCAAATCCTCTATTTTATATTTTCGTATGAATTATCATGATTATTTGGGTTTTGTGGACTTTTGATTTTAATATTGGGTTAAAGATGAAAATGGGTGTTGCTACTATTGTTTCTATTTTGTATAATTCACCTTTATCAAACATTTGATTGTAACCTAAAAGGGTTTAGATTTGTGTATTCCATGATTTGATTAGGTTTGAATTCTATTTTGAATCAAAACGTATTCATACTTGAAATATGTCAAATATAAACATTTTATGTGTATAATACCCAAAAGGGGGTGAATTAGACAAAGTGGAACATATAATCATACATGTATAAATGTATGTAACACTCTATTTTCAATCCAGTATTGAGATCATTCCAACAAGCTTAGGATGCAAGTTGAAAGTTTTTATGAATGTATATTTTCCATTCACTACTATATGTTATCTTGTTATTATGCCATCATGCCTAAGTTTTTTTTGGCATACCCGACCGGTTTTTATAGTGATCTGTAACACTTTTTTTATTATGACTAATAATAAAATTACAATATAGTACAGGTGATTGTAGTTAGCAGTCAGCTAAATCGGTTTTTAAGGTGGACTGTCCACCATCATCCTATCTAGGTTACAGATCAGGAGCTAGGCACTTTTCCTAGACTACTATAAAGCTCCACGTAGGGAATCACATGCTTTGCAAAAAAAACAAAGAAATTACATACTACAAATAAAGTAGTGATTACATATGAATATAAAAAATACAATACAAGACTAAACAATATAAAGCAATGTATCCATCATATTACATGTCTAAGCAATGTATCCATCATATCAGATTTGACAAGACGAACTTAATCTACACACATGACCAATGACGCAACGTAGACCGTCCAACAAAAACTTACATCAACCAAGCAACCAAATCCACCAATAGCTCATCCAGTAAGAGCATAATTACCAAGATTTCATCTCATACTAGGTATATATGGATAAAAGCAAACCAGAGATGCCTGTGAAGTCATGAAATAGATCTGAACTGCTAGCTAGTCAGTGGCAAAAACTGCCTCCGCGTCAGATCTGAAGCAACCACCAACTCAACAAGTCGAACTCCACCCGACAGTTATTGAAAACGAAGGATAAGGACACCACGCCAAGTAGATGAGGGAGGAATGCAGTAGTATGGCGATAAGGTAGGAGTGAAATTAGAATGAAGCGATGGGGTTATTAGAGTTTATAGGGTTAGATCTGAAATGGATTTTAGGGTTTGTAGGTAAAACACATGCAGGAAAAACATGGGACGTAGGCGAGATTAGTGAGGAAGGTGAGAGGCGTAAATGACGTGGAAGAGATGGAGATAGAAGAAAAGTAAGCGGTGGAAGAAATCGCCTTTTCCTATGTCGCCATTAACATGTTTTTCTCTGCAAACCAAACCCTTTTACTGCCTAAGTTGTAGCAGTAAAAGTATGGAAAAACTAACTTGTATGCCCTGGTTTGGATAAATTGACAATTTCCACCTAATTAGAACGTTTCCTCGTTTATACGAATATTCAACGTTGTTACATGACCCATATATCTTATTTGACCATATCTTCAATACTTCCTTAGTATTGTTCAATTTCTTTTATAAACAAAGCATAGGGTTATTGTAAGTGTGTATATTCCAAGCATCTTGCATAACCTATAATATATCATTATTATGTATCCATTCATCATTTTTTTTTGTAATTTACTTGTTTAAAAATGACTGCTGCACCAAAATTAAGAATGAGGGGACAGTGGTCAGAGAGTAATGGCATAGGTATGTGAACATGTATGGATGTCCAACATGAGAGAGTAAGGGGATTCATCAGGCAATGATCAATCTTGGTAAGGGTTATAGGTCTAGAAATGCTTTTATTACTCCATGTGAAGTCAGAACCAAAAGATGGAATTTCAATGAATGATGCATTATGCATGGCATTATTAAGAGGTGTCATATCAGTTACTGACAAAGGGAGGCCACCAGATTTGTGACCAGATTTATAGGAGCAATTAAAATCACCAATAACCAACCAAGGGTGGGAGCACTGTGACAAATAAGGCAAATAATCATGCAGTTTCTTCCTAATAATAAGGCAATTGCTAGCATAAATGAAGGTAATATAAAAGGTAGAAGCAGATGGAATGTGTGAAATTAAGGCATGAATGGATTGGTATTCAAAGAGAACAGGACACAAAGAGAAAATAGATGGATCAAACAATATGAGCAATCTAACATATGGAGCTTGCTAGAGATTAGATATGAAATGCCAATAAGGGTTGATGTATTTAGAAACAGACTGAGAATTGGCTAGATTAAGTTTGGCTTAAGATATAAATACAAGAGAGAAATGATGATCATGAATAAGGTTTTGACTTGATCAAGTTTAGATTTTTTTCTGTGCATTATGAATGTTCCGTGCAATAACATTGTGTAACATGATTAAACTACTTGAGTGGTTTTTGAAGTACTTCTGGTTCTTTTAGGAGAAGAGGTAGGGGATTTTTCAGGTAATGTATGATATGAGTTATCAGATTCATCCTCATAATCCATTGGAGATAAGTGAATTGAGGGATGTGGGAGTAGGAGATGCGCATTTTTTTCTTCCTTGACTTTTTTTATATATTTCTGAAACTCTAACAATCACTTTTTTGCCAGCTTTCTTTGAATGCCTTTTTCACATAATAGCCAAAGGAGGGGAAATAGGAGATGGAGAGATATGGTTAGGGGATAGGTCAAGGTTAATGTCAGGTGGAGGATCTAGAAGAATATCATTGGAGAAGGTTAAGATTTGAGGGGGAGGAGGTTTTGGTAGAGGAAGTGCAAAAGTTTTGGGAGATCATGGTTGCAAAGGAGATGAGATCTCTGGAGGATCAGTCAAGATGAGAGGAAGTTTGGATTTATGGAGAGGCTTTGCACGGGGAGATCATCAATGGTGATTATAATTGGTGGTTGGTGAGCATTAGAAAGATTGGGTAGGTTGTGATCATTTATGATGTCATGCACAGAATTATCAGTGCATGCATGAGTTCTGATTTTTCCTTTTTTGTTGTTTCATGGTTCTTCTTTTTGCCTTTTGCATCACTGCTCTTGTTTTTCTCTATTCTTTGCTTTGTTTTGCTTTTGTTTGTTGCATTAACAAGATCATCCTCATTATTTGTCATGTCCTTTTGTTTGTTCTTGTCCTTGCCAAGATCAACAATATCATCATCTTCACTAATATCAATTTCACCATCTTCATTTTCTTGTAGTGCATTGAACTTGTTCTGGTCATTTTGCTTCACATTTTGAACACTTAATTTTCTGGTAGAACTAATCTCTCCTTTTTTATTCTCTGTTGTCACCACTTCTTCATTTGTGTAAGACTCATCCATTTTTCCTTTTGCCTTTGTCCATGTACTCACTGTGTTTAGCATCACCATACCTTTTGTTTGAGTTTATCTTAGTCCAAACTTTGTTATGACCCTCAACTGCAGTATTCCTTGTATTGAATTCTGAACCTCTTCTATATTCAGCATTTTTCTTTTTATGCACTTCTTGTACACTCTCTACTCTTTCAGTTGTTTTCTTTACTTTGCATTCCAGACTTTTATGACCCAAAACAATATAGTGCACACACACATCTGGCTTCCAAAGGTGTGACACTTGAATATTTTGAGTAGATCCATCTGGATTCTCTACTACAAAGTATTCTACTAGCTCCTTATCTTGTGCAATTTCAATTGAATATCTTGCGTCTTATATACGTGCCATATATTCTATTGCATTGTCTAGACTTACCAACTTCCCAATTCTATTTGATAGCCAATTTAACCCCATGTTCAACCATAAATAAATTGGCATATTTGACATTTTCACCCACATTGGAACTGCCTTAATCAAGCCACATACATTGCTTACATTGGGATCCACTGCTTGATGATGAATAGCTTGTTCTTTATGATAATGGGGTCACCACTTATCACTCTCTCTTTGTGAAGTTCATCTGAAAATAGGACCACAAATATGGTACCATCAAATTACACCTTAATTCGACCATGCAATTTCCATCTGGCTTTTAGGGTTTCAATAACCATAGTATATGATAAAGGCCCATCGAGAAAGAAATCCACAACATAATTTCTCCAAATATCCTTTCCAGCATTAACTATTTCAACACTGGGAACCATTTTATCACCTTTGTAAATAATGTCCATTTGAACAGGTTTGTACCTGCCAACATTCTAAGGAAGATGCTGAAATAATGAAGTCCAAGGATGTTCAAATGAGGTTGATTTTGTGGTAGGATGGATAGAAGAAGGAGGAATAGAGGGTTTGGAAGGAAATACCGGTTCAGATAGAGGTGCAGGAAAGTTTGGGATAGAGGGAGAAGAGGATGTGTAACGACCCGTATTTATACGGATAATAATTTATTTAATTAATTATTCAAATAGTGAAAATGCTTGTTTAATTAAATTATATTGAATATTTAATTAATATAAATAATAGAATAATATATTTAATTTTTGAAATAATCAAAAATAGTGAATTGACAATATAACGTGAACTGGACAATTCATAGTATTTAATTCAGCTTAGAATTGAATTAGAATAACGAATATATTATTTAAACGAAGTTTGAACGTATAATTATATTATAATTAAAATCGAGCTCGAAATGGCGTGGCAGTTCGCGAATCGGCGTTTCGAACTTTAAACGAATACACAGAAGCCGTTTTAAATCGGATTTCTGTGAAACAAGAAACGTTCAGAGCTGGTGAAGTATATTTTTCTAGTGGAAGAGAAAAATCGGGATTTCATCATGTAGATTTTGATTTATGTCCAAATCAAATTTTAGAAAAGTCGCTATGGAATTCCTTTATGATTTATAAACGATTTATTTATATTATAAATGGATTTTTAATATAAATCGAATATCGATTTAAAGCGGGATTTGAAATATCGAGTTAGAAATTCATATAGGAATATTGTGGAGCTGTATGATATCGTATGTGAATATATACGATAATATTTATTTATAAATATTTAATTTAATTATATTTAGATATTGTTAGACCAAAAAGTGGTTCTAACACCCAAATTGACTAAAATTTCGATAAAATGAGATCAAAAAACTGAAAAGAGACACAAGATTTATAGTGGTTCGGCATTAAAGAGCCTACGTCCACTTTATAACACTTTGTTTGATGATATAGATGAAAATACAACAAGATATTCGCTCAATCTCGCTCACTTTTCATATACATTCACTCAATTATCTCAAAATACACCGTGTATGATGATTTGGATTGTTTGGGAGTGCTGGAAATCGGTTCTCAAAGGTATATGAACTCTCAGAGTGCCAAAAGATCCCTTCAAATGACCCTTGGGGGTCTATTTATAGGTGGAAAATCTTCCTGGATCCGGTTCGGATCGGAGCTACGTGGCATTTTCTCCGCTACTTTCGAGATCGGATGAGTTCTGGTGTTGCCAGCGCATCAAGTTAGTGGTCGTTGTGGGTAGAAAGTGGCTGTAACTACCCTGAATATCCAGGAGATCGTGGGCTGAAGTAGCAAAGTGCACTGGGTTCGGTTCGGATAAGGTAGCAAATGCGGTTCGGATCGGGGCATCCCATCCGATCCAATCCGGTTTGAATTTTGCCTTTCTTCACTTTGTTTCGTTTTGCTTTTCTCTGACTACACCCGATCTGATCCGATTTAGCCTGCGTTGAATTCAAGCTCGTCCATCTTCTGCTCCGTTCCGATCCGCCTTGGTGTTAACCATCCGATCTGATCCGACTTGCTTCAGGAAGTAAGGTTCACCAAGGTTCGATATCTCCACTTTGTGTAGCCTATTTCACAAAGTAGGCTAACATTTTGCCCCCTCAAAGGATGCTTCTGTTGAAGACAGAGCGTGATTTGATGTCGTCTGTTCGCTAGTCTTTGAATTTGAATCGTTGAGAAGTCATTTCCATTGATTGTATAGGGATATGCTGCTTCAGGAAGTCACATCTCCTGATGTCTATATATATACATCACACAGCGTGTGGATTATTTTCTTCATTCTTTAGCAAGTTTAAGAATTCTTCTTGATGTCCAGCGATCTTTCCAGGTAATCATTTTTCTTTATCTTCTTTTGAATTTGACTTGTGTGTTAAGCCAGTATGTAAAACTCTTATTCGGTTCGGAATCCGACCTGAACAGGTTTTACCTCGTCTTGCCTGATATAGAATTAACAAGCTAGAATACTTTCATGGGTTTAATTTCCAATCCGAACGGGTTGAGGCCACAGAGGAAAGCCTCATTGATCCGAATTACTTTTCCTTTAATCCATCACCACTGAGCCGATGGGCCTGGTATGTTCACTTGGGCTTCGATTCTGGTCTGGACGGAATTTTGGGCCCGGAATATGAGCAGCCATTCTAACTTTACATATAAACCCAAAAATCCTTCTCTTTTCTTTTTCTCGTTTCCTTTATTGCCGGCGCTTATCAAACTCTACGCCGAACCCTAGCTCTTGAAACCCCCAGATCCTTCTTGTTAATCTCCAAATAAGCTCGTAAGTAGGTTTAGCACTCCAAACATCCTTGTAATAATTGATTTTAATTGAAACTCACGGTCAAATCGAGTTATTTGGTCATAACCTCTGCTCGGCCTCGACGCCATGGTTCCCCCTCTCGTCGCCATCGTCGCTGGTGATTCTGTCGCCACCTCGAGGCGTCGGGAGATGGGGTTTCGTTTAGTCATTGGACTCTGTAGCATATGGGTGCTAAGTCTTAACTGGATTTTTTGATAGTGAATGGGTTCGGTACGGGTTACACAAGATGGAAAATGGAAAAGAAGAAGGGAAGGAGGAAAGCTAGGGTCGGATCGGGGGAAGAAAAAGTCATAGCATTGGGAAAGGAGAGGAGCTCACATAATCGGATCGGATCGGGAAAAAAAGGTATGAGGTAATCAAAGCCTTCCCGGCCGGGTCGGAGCAAAAGACAAAAGGGGAAGAAGGAAAGGTTGTTCAGGTCGATCCGATCCACTCCGAAAGTCAACCCCCGAACAGATCCGGATATGACTCACTGAGTGTGAGCCTCTGCTTTAAACCGACACATGACCTTGCCTATCCGATCTGAACCTGATATATACATCCGAACCGAACCGAAATGGCTCATCCTCACGCACAAGAGTTTATTCAACTAACCTAATCAATGCTAGACATAACCTTCAACTTAATGGACAGTTAGGATAATGCCTTGTGAACAAAACGAACATCAAGAACTACTCTGAGCATTGCTTTGCCAAGATTTTGCATTACACTTTCGAGTGTTAACTTTACATCTTCTGCACACACTGTACACACTTTAGTTCCATACACATGCACGGGGGGATACGGGCTAATTTACTCTAACTTGTGCTATTGCTTCTTCAATAGTTTAGTGACCATGACAGCAAGACGTTCATCTAGATTAGCCGAAAAGAAAGAGATCCCAGAGACATCCAATAAAATCACTCTTGACGACATATCTTCTTCCTCAGATCCAGAATGGGATGATGAGGGATCAGATTACAAGGTAGAAACTCATGAAAGCGATAATGTGTCTTCTGAGGGTGGAGTTTCTCTGGGCTGTGAAGAGGAAGGAGGGGTTGGAGATAATCGAGCTCCTGACGGATTTGAGTCTGCCATCATATTGGAATCACCTCAAGATTCTGTTGAATCGACGATTGACAATGACAGACTTATTCGAATACGCCTAAAGCACGGGATACTAAAAGGGGATACCTTGGTGCCATCAAAAACTGACCGTCCTCACAATCCTCCAGAAGGATTTATGGCAATCACCCGACTGATGTGCATGGTTGGGGCTATTCCACCATTTTCTCCATTCGTTGTCGACTTTCTAAGACAGATGCGGATTGCCCCCATGCAGCTGCATCCCAACTCCTATGCTTACCTATATACCTTATATGTAGCATACAAAGAAATTCTAGGCATAGAACCAACCTTCGATGATGTCCATTTCTTTTATAACTTTAAGCACCGGACTCGAGAGACTCCTTCTTTCTCTTACTTCGAGTCTGTCCCAAAAAGGAAAATAATTCCAGCACCGTTCAGCAGCAAGGCGGGCGATTCCAAGTTGGAATGGTTTTATATAAGGCAACAGCCGGGGTGTGCTAGGAGATGGACAAAATCAAGTAAAGCACTGGTTTTCTAAATCTCGAATCTGAATGTCCACACCACTACATTAATCTGTTTTCTTTTTGTTTGCAGTTGATAATCCAAAACAAATATTGGGTCGAGTGTTCTTTGATCGGATGCACCGGCTCCTTAATGGCGATCAAAAGTTTTTAACTACCGATGGAGTCCTTAAGGATGAATATCTTCATCTTCATGGGTTGTTGTCCATTACCCGTAGCATAGGTCACGGGCCGGGTCCATATGTATATATCCCCCCAGTGGATGTAGTCCCAGAAACGGGCGAAAGCTCGAAAGCTCCTACAATGCCGCTTCAAGCTTCACCTTCTCCATCTTCGACTCAAGACGATGAGCTGGCCAACGTGGCCGAAAAGCACCGAGAGGGGTACATCGTTCCCGAGGATGCTATCTCTCCGGAGAAGTCGACGTCTTCCAAAGAACCGCCAATTGATGCTTCCCAGGGAGATGCCCCTAGTACTGATGATCCAACATTTCAGGGTTTAGGGGATCTCCCCTTACCTGAAACTATTTACACTTCAGAGGATTTTGGAACAAATCCTTTAGTTTTCACTTCTTCAGAAGAGATCACCCCTGCTAAGGCCAAAGAGCCCACTCGCACTAGTCTGGCTTCGGACTTGGGTTTGTCGGGGGGAAAACACCACTTAGGATGCACTTAACATAATAGCACCACATTTCACAGCATTTTCCTTTTGTGAGAACACTGATTCTGAATTTCATTTGCATTGTTGCGCAGGTACAATGTCTCGCTCCCATTATGATATCAGGAAACTTCGTCGCAGCATGTCAAGACCCCTTTTGATGTTGAGTATGATCGTCGCGAAAGCCGCGGTAGGGAGGATAGAAGGCCCTATGATTCTAATCAGTTGCGGTCCTCGCGCTCTCGCTCTCCCGTTCGGTCAGATCCAGAACGATATAAGGGCTACCAAGGTCGTCGAGAAGATGACAGGCCGCAGTCAAAAGACCCAATTCTTTCTCAAGAAAAGCGCAGTAGGGAAAGGAGCCCGCCGAGAGATACCGACTCGCGAAGCAAGCGCAAGGTTCCTGCTATACGGCCTAGAAGGGATGAGGAGGCCATTGAGCCCTCCACACATAAGGATACCGAGCTGACATTCCCTGCACCTCCACCATTGGATGCCGAAACTGCAGTTAAGCGGGCGTATCTGGAGGAGCAATTTCCCGAACACTACTTCGAAAGCTTTACTTTCTTACCTGCTCTTGAGCCTATTTCCTCGAGGTGGGCAGATGAGGCCAAAGCAAAAATTGATGCGGTCGAGAAACAATATTCAGAGATGTTCAAGTATTCGCGTAATCTTTCCAGAATCATCCGAAATCTAATCACGAATACTGACTCGATACAGAAGACCGCAGAAGACAACACAAAGGCCTTGAAAAATTTAGGGAAAGACCTTGAGGATACACATGCCCAACTTGCTATCGCTCAACGGGATACTGCTAGCTTCAAGTAAAAATTTGTGGACCTACAAAAACGCTACCATGACTTGCTTGAGTCTCATACTCAAGAGCGTTCAGAACTGAAAAAGCAAGCGGAAGACGCCAAGTCAGATGCTGCCAAAATGCAACTTGCTTATGCTGACCTTGAGCGAGAGAAGGCTGAGTTAGCGAAGAAGAACGCTGAATTGGAGAAGAAAAACGCTGACTTGGCTTCCAAGTTGGTGGAGGCTGAGAACAGGGCTGCCCTAGCGGAGGGTAATGTCGAAAGTGTTATTAAATCCGCCGAAGAGACCCGCAAGTAGCTGTCAGAGGCTGAGGAGGAGGTGCATGGTTTCGGCGAATTAATGATTGAATTCTTTGCGCATATAATCCGCCACCGGAACATCTCTTGGATTGAAGATTATCCATCTACCTTGGTCCAAGTATGGAGTCAAATCGTTGAATGGGAGAAAGAGCAGCTCAAGGTTGATTCCATTGACGAAGACAAGCTTATGGAAAAATATCTAAGAGATGATGAACCAGAACGCCTAGCCGAGGGACGCCGTCTTATTGCTGCTACTATGGAGGAAGAGAAGCAGAAGGCTAAACAAAAGAACATCCCTGAGGCTGGTTCTTCTTCCACCGCCTCTGAAACCTATGAAGTAGAGGGATATGACCCCGAAAACCCAGGGATCCCTCGGGCATCTCTTTTATCCCCCATACCCGAAACGGCGTCGGAGACGGCGGTCACTCCAGCTGAGAAGTCATCGGAAGGTATCTCTACCTTTTCATCTCAATTCGTCAAAGCTATCTCTACTTTTCATCACATAATCGGGGAATCGATGAAGGACCCATTATTTTCTCTTAAGTTGATAACTGTTGCTTCTCACTCTGTAGGTGTTGAACCGTCCGAAAAGACAGACGTGTCCCAGGGAACTACCGCTGGAGCAAAACCTACAGAGAAGGCTAAAGGGGGGAAGGACAAGGCTGCCACTATTGATTCAGGAGAAGGAATTGAACCGTCTAAGGCTGATGCTCCTCACGATGATGAAATGATAGATGCCTTGAAGGATGATGGCGGCAACGAGGGACACGAAGAAGACCCTGAGGTGGCTATAGTTGGGGAGTCAAAAAGCGCTGATAACATCACTTTGGTTGCATTGAAAGCTGAACAAGACAAACACATGCAGCTTAAAGTTGAAGACTTAGACCCCGAAAGCCTTAAGCCTCTCGCAGTAGTGGATGCTGGATCAAGGTTAGTTGTTAAGCTTTCGACTAGATCTATCATAGAAGAACTTGCTAAAAAGTCTTCTCTTGATTCCAGCGTTCCGACTCCTGAGAAAAAATCAACCGATTCCAGCACTTCAGTCTCAGGGAAGAAAAAACCAAGGCGCATCTTAACTGATGCTGAAAGAGAGGCAAAGGATGTTCAGAAAGCTGCTAAGAAATCCAAGTCCACTTCAAAGTCTAAGTGATGAAGTGCTTTGCTTTATTTTAGCATTTAATTGGCCCACAATTGTTGCAGCGAGTGTGGCCTTCGCATCTTCTTTTTGCCTGTTTTCCTGTACAAATTCATACATTTGTAAATAAAGATAATTCATCTCCTGTAATGCCTATTAGTCGTTAGTTCATTACTTATGTAAAAATGCAAATGCATGTCCTACTCAAGTTGTATAATGGAGTCATAGCGGGGGGAAATATGTGTGTACATATATGCCCCCAGTCAGTCTTGAAAAACTATTCAAGATTAAATTAAAAAGTCCGAATGTCCCCGATTGTCTGACGGGGGTCACATTCCTTTTGTCATTGATGCCTGTTCTTTTCTGGCATCTTTTATACTCTCCTGTCTTATGTTCAGGTTAGAGTTCTTGCTGAGACAATCTCTCATCTGGGTGCACCTTCACGCCTCGGAGGACGTCGTCTTCCCGTCCTTTATACTCTCTCCCAATTCTTGAGAGTTAGAGTTAAGAATGTCGTATTCCCATTCTTTTATGTCTTATTGTACAAACAGTCGTTGTGTTTGTTTCTGCATATAAGCCATCTCCAACTTTCCAGATTTTAATTTAACATCTCGCATTCCACAGTCACAATAGAATAATAGTTGAAGATATAAATAATGCAGGAAAGTAAATGGCACACGATATTTTTATAGTGGTTCGGCTAAGTCGTAGCCTACATCCACTTTATAGTTCTTTGTTTGCGTCAACAGACTTTTCTAAGGCAAGTCGTGCCTTTTTACAGGGTTCATAAGAAAAACAAAAGAAAATACAACATCCCTAATTCAAATATCGCATCAAGTGTTGGGCATTCCAAGCCCTAGGCACTTCTTCGCCATCTACGGTCGTTAACTTGAAGGCTCCTGTCTCAAGTTTCCGTTGGATGACGAATGGTCCTTCCGACTTTGGACCGAGGTGAGGAAGGGATGGAAAAACTCGCTTTAGCACCAAATCTCCTGGTTCAAAGGTTCTAAAACGAACTTTTTTGTCATAATATCGTGCCATCTGATGTCGATGTCTTGACGCACGCAAGTCTACCTCGTCCTTTTTCTCTTCGATTTCATCAAGGGACTCGAGGAGGAGTGCCCGATTTGTCATCGGGTCATAATATGTCACCCTGTGAGAGGGAACTTCAAGCTCTACCGAGATTACTGCTTCTGAGCCAAATGATAGAGAGAAAGGAGTATGACCGGTAGCGGTCTTAAACGTTGTCCGATATGCCCACAAAGCCAAGGGTAATTCATCCACCCATTTTGCTTTTGCACGCTCCAATTGCTTCTTGAGGATGGACTTTATGACTTTATTTATTGCTTCTACTTGCCCATTTGACTGTGGATGGGCGACCGCAGTGTACCGCTTGTCGATCTTGTATTTCTGGCAGAAATTTCTGAATTCAGCACCATCGAACTGGGTTCCATTATCGGTTATAATGGTCTTTGGAATCCCAAATCGGCATATGATATTTCTAACCACGAAACTTATCACCTTTCTCGCTGTGATTTTAGTTAAGGGCTCAGCTTCCACCCACTTCGTAAAATAGTCCACGGCGACTATTGCATACTTCGCTCCTCCTTTGGCAATCGGTAGAACTCCGATGATGTCAATTCCCCACATGGCAAACAGCCACGGACTCACCATCGACTTGAGCTGGGTCGGTGGTGCTCTGGGGATCTTAGCGAACCTCTGGCATTTGTCGCAGCGTCGTGAGTAATCAGCTGCATCTTTATTAATTGTGGGCCAGAAATACCCATACCGCAATACCTTTTTTGCTAAGGTCTGACCTCCCGTATGATCTCCACACTCACCTTCATGTACTTCTCTTAGTACACGCTTGATGTCATCGTGCGCTATACATCGTAACAGGGGCATAGAAAATCCTTGCCGATAAAGGGTATCATCTTGAAGGATGTATCTGGTAGCTTTGCGAACTATGGCCCGCCTCTCACTCTTCTTTGGCGGGAGTACTCCATTTCTAAGGAAATTCTTGATTGGGGTCATCCACGACTCTCTCTCCGGTTCTGCTTCGAGAGCTAATTCAATTTCCATTAACTCAAAGCTTGGAGATTCCAACGTCTCAATTGGAACCATTTCGGTTTCCTCCGGATTGTCGGAACTAGCCAGCTTCGCTAGCCGGTCTGCTTTCTGGTTTTCAGCTCTTGGGATATGCGTTATGTTATACCGTTCTAGGTTGCTCAACAGATACTTCACCTTTCCAAGATAGGTAATAAGTCGAGGTCCCCGGGCCACAAACTCCTCTCGCACTTGCCAGACGACTATTTTGGAATCGCAGAATATATCTAATGCCTTTATTCCGAATTCCTTAGCAAGCTTCAGCCCGACAATCAGGGCTTCGTATTCAGAGTCATTGTTGGTCACTGAAAATTTTAGTCGCAGAGCGTAATATAACGATCGTCCTTCGGGAGTAACTATGACGACTCCAGCTCCGGACCTTCTGTCGTTCTTGGCTCCGTCTGTGTATAACTTCCATGGACCTAATTCTAACTCTTCCTCTGATTTGACCACCTTGTCGTTGATCATCTCTTCTTCCGGAATTGTGAACTCTGCTATAAAGTCAGCCAGAGCTTGCCCCCTGATCGATCTCCGCGGCTGAAAATTTAAATCAAACTGACTTAATTCAATATTCCACTTGATCAACCGTCCCGATGCTTCGGGTCTTTGCAACACCTGTCTCAAAGGTTGATCAGTGTATATGGTTATTGGGTGAGCTTGAAAATAATGGCGAAGTTTTCGAGAGGCGATCAGGAGGCTGTAAGCAAGCTTGTCAATCCTTGGGTTGTTACGCTCTGCAGCTGCCAATTTCTTACTTACGTAATATACCGGCCTTTGCACCTTGTCTTCTTCCCGGACCAAGGCGGTGCTAACGGCATGAGCCGACACTGCTAGATAAACAAACAGCTCTTCATGATCCACTGGCTTCGACAAAATCGGTGGTCTCTCTAGCAAGTCCAACATATTTCGAAAGGCCTCAACATAATCCGGAGTCCATTCGAAATTTTTCTTCCTTCTTTTTATCAAGTCAAAAAACTGGACGCATCTGTCTGTTTCTTTGGAGATGAATCTACTCAACGCAGCCACTTTCCCTGCAAGACTTTGGACATCCTTGATTCTTCGTGGTTCCTCGATGTTCCTTATTGCTGCTATCTGACTGGGATTAATTTCAATTCCTCGAGAGCTTACGATGAAACCTAGAAACTTTCCAGATGCCACCCCAAACGAGCACTTCAAAGGATTTAGCTTCATTTGATACTTTCGCAGGATACCAAACATCTCTGCCAAGTCTTGCGTATGGCTAGAGGACGTCTCGATTTGACAAGCATATCATCCACATAAACTTCCATAGTCTTCCCTATTTGGTTATAAAACATCATGTTCACCAAGCGTTGGTAGGTAGCTCTAACATTTTTCAATCCAAACGGCATGACCACATAGCAATACAACCCAAAATTTTTAATGAAGCTCGTGTGCTCTTGATTGGGCACGTGCATAGGAATCTGGTTGTATCTGGAATATGCGTCCATAAAAGAAAGAAGTTCATGTCCCGCCGTCGAATCCACAAGCTGGTCTATTCTGGGGAGTGGGAAGCTATCTTTCGGGCAGGCTTTGTTCAAGTCTGAAAAATCAATACACGTCCGCCACTTTCCGTTTGACTTCTTTACTAAAACAGGATTCGATATCCAGTCGGGATATGTCGAATCTCTAATAAATCCGTTCTCTTTCAGCTTCTCCACTTCTTCTTTCAGAGCTGCCGACCTCTCTGGGCCCAGCACACGTCTCTTTTGCTTTACAGGCGGGTGTTTTGGGTTTATACTCAACGAATGACTCATGACGGATGGTGATATCCCACACATGTCTGCGTGGGTCTAGGCAAACACATCCAGGTTCGCCTTCAGAAAGTCAGCCAGTTCTTTGGCTCGATGCAGATCCAATTGGGATCCAATCTTCAAAACTTTTGCTGGATCAGCTTCATCAATGGGAATGTCCACTGTCGTTTCGTTAGGAGTTGCTTTTTCTATCCTTAGATTCCTCATCTTCTCTGGGATCCAGGTCTTCAGGCATTCCCTTGGGCAACTCCTTCGGGGCTGATCCCTCTAATTGCTATGCTGAACCCTCATTTGGAGGGGGTGAAATACTTTTGGAATCGATGTTGAGTCCCTTCATCAGCATCTTTAATTCGGCAATATAACAAGCTCGCCCGGAGACTTGATCTCCCCTCATTACTCCTGTTCCGACTTCAGTTGGGAACTTTAGCAATAAGCACCATGGTGCGATACAAGCCCTGAAATCTGCAAGGGCATGCCTTCCCAAAAATGCGTTGTAGGGCGAATCGATATCTAGCACTACGAACTGAAGCATTCGTACTCTTCGACGATCCCCTTGTCCCAATGTTACGGGAAATTCTATATACCCCATTGGAGCTGTCGATGCCCCATTGAAGCCTCGGATCCAACCTTCACAGGGCTTCAAATCTCCAGACTCGAGTTTCATCTGATCAAACGACTTCTTAAACAAAATGTTGACAGAGCTTCCATTGTCTACTAGTACCTTATGGACCAGTGCCGGCCCAATGGTAGTGGTAATAACCAATGGATCTTCGGTAGGTGATTGGATTCCGGTGTCATCTCTGCTACGGAACACTACGTCATCGAACATTGTCTTATGCTGTTTCACAGGGGTGATATCTTCCAAATCATCGCACTCGTCCACATTTATGTGTTTAACTGCATTAACGTATTGGTCCATTGCTCTGAAACTATGGATAGCCGGATGGAGTCCACCTACTATGGTGTTAATGACAATCCCTTTGCCTTTTTGTTGTGCTGTAGGCTTGGGAGCAGGCTGACTCTGGTTTGGGGCCTGTCCTCCTTGCCCCCTGTCCCTTGGGGCAGCCTTATACTCATCCAACTTACCTTCACGCAACAACTTCTCAACCACATCTCTCAAGTGTCGACATTCGTTCGTTGAATGTCCATGGGTTCTGTGAAATAAACAAAATTTTCCAGTAGCAATTTCTTTTTCTGTCGAATCTCACGGCGGCGGTTTCTTGTATTGCAAAATATTGTACGTATCCAAATAAATGTTCTCCAAAGTGTCATTCAACGGTGAATAATTCTCAAAGGTCTGGAACCGGGGTCTTTTGTCAGAATTACTTCTTCGGTTCCTGTTTCTCCTATTACCATTCGCATTACGGTTGCTATTGCCCCCGTTTCCATTATTATTGTTTCCATTCTTATTTCCAACGTTCACTTCGACTTTCCCAGAACTTTCTCCAGACTGCTTTACAGCAACATTACTCTGAACAGTTTATTTTGAGGCCGCTCCGGACTTCCTCTTTATGTTTGCCCTTGCTTCCTCCCGTCTTAACTGAATATTGGCCTTCTCATAAAACAACTCTCTTGTGGGCGATGGCTTCCCAGAAAGCTAATCTCCAAACTCCGAATCAGGATCAACTCCCTCCATTAAGGCCATCAAGATCGTAAGCTCATGAGGGTCGCTGACTTCCGTTACAGCTAAATTGAAACGGTCTAGATACGACTTCAAGGACTCACCCGGTGCTTGCTTAATTCTCGATAATTCAATAACAGTATTAGACTTTCGGGCGTGAAGTCGGAATTGATTCATAAAACGTTCACTCAGTTCTTTGAAATTCGATATCGATCGAGGAGGAAGTCGGGTAAACCATAGTAATGCTACGTCTTCTAAGTAGATCGGGAAAGCCTTACACTTCACAGCGTCAGGGGCAGTGGCAGCATTCATAAGCCATGCGTATTGCATCAAATGTTGTCCCGGGTCAGTTCTCCCGTTATATGTCCATCTGCGACAGATTAAAACATCGGGGGAACTAAAAGTCAAGAATGTCATCAGTAAAGGGAGTATGGCTTCGCTCAATACCATAATCTTCGTTGGTGTAATTTCGACTCTTAGACATGATTTGGCGCACCATAGCCCATACATCAGCATTGGTTAAAGGCCGTTCAGGCTCCCTGGCTCTGATGTTCGGGTTTCCTCTAGGCTCCTGATCAGGAAACATCCTCCTTCTTCTAGCGGCTTCTGCTCTGCTTTGCTCCCTACGTTCCCGGTCGATCTCGGGAGGTAGGGGCTGAAGCATTTATCCCTGAGTGGGGTTGGTGAGGTTAGGATCTCTAGGCAAAACATGGGATCCTCGTATTGGTAATAGCATAGGCTCTCTCAAGCTCGGGTCATTGGGTCCTAGCACACGAGCAGCGTCCTCGCGGAATCCCAGAGATCCGAAAGTATTTTCTTCCAAATTCTGAGGTCGTTCGAGCGGCCTTCTTTCACGAGGCCGTTCTTCCTCGGAAGAAGAAGACTGACCCATCGCAGTATGATGAATTGGGGAAGGGGTCCTCTGCCTGCGAAGCTCGCCAATTTCCCTACTCATGATTCTCATATTCTCTTGCATCATAAGGTTGGTGCGCTCATGGACTCTTATAGCCTCCCTAGTGCTCTCAAGCATGTCGAGAAGGCGCGAAAAATCTCCTTGAGTGACAGGCGTAGATGGATTGATCTGGTCATTGGTCCTGGTGGTTGGAGTCGGAGCATTTGGAGGGGCTCGAGTAGAGGTTCCAGCATCACCTAGAGCCGGGTCGGATCGGAGCAAGGTGACTTGGTCAGATCTGTTCGGGTTAGGGGAGCGCACTTCTTCAATGTCTTCTATTCGGTTCGGATTGGAGCTCTCCCTATGCGATCGGTTCAGATTTCCTAAACCTGTTCGATCCGCCCCCAAACTCTGCCCACGAGACCTCGTCACAACCGGATTTTGCTGATCTTCACCAACTTCGTTCCCTCGACTGGTTTGAACTTGCTTGCCTTTTCCTTTGGCCATAATTCTTCAACAATCAACCAACAAGTACTTAAAAATGTCGAAAAGTGGGGATTAACTTCTTCGAACTCAAAGGTCCAAAAAGTAGAACGATAATCCAGAAAAAATAGAGAATTCAAATGATTCTCAGTGAAAGCACTAAAATGTTAGACCAAAAAGTGGTTCTAGCACCCAAATTGACTAAAATTTCAATAAAATGAGATCAAAAAACAGAAAAGAGACACAAGATTTATGGTGGTTCGACGTTAAAGAGCCTACGTCTACTTTATAACACTTTTTTTGATGATATAGATGAAAATACAACAAGATATTCGCTCAATCTCGCTCACTTTTCATATACATTCACTCAATTATCTCAAAATACACTGTGTATGATGATTTGGATTGTTTGGGAGTGCTGGAAATCGGTTCTCAAAGGTATATGAACTCTCAGAGTGCCAAAAGATCCCTTCAAATGACCCTTGGGAGTCTATTTATAGGTGGAAAATCTTCCTGGATCCGGTTCGGATCGGAGCTACGTGGCATTTTCTCCGCTACTTTCGGGATCATATGAGTTCTGGTGTTGCCAGCGCATCAAGTTAGTGGCTGTTGTGGGTAGAAAGTGGCTGTAACTACCCCGAATATCCAGGAGATCGTGGGATGAAGTAGCAAAGTGCACTGGGTTCGGTTCGGATAAGGTAGCAAATGCGGTTCGGATCGAAGCATCCCATCCGATCCGGTTTGAATTTTGCCTTTCTTCACTTTTTTTTGTTTTGCTTTTCTCTGACTACACCCGATCCGATCAGATTTAGCCTGCGTTGAATTCAAGCTCGTCCATCTTCTGCTCCGTTCCGATCCGCCTTGGTGTTAACCATCCGATCCGATCCGACTTGCTTCAGGAAGTAGGGTTCACCAAGGTTCGATATCTCCACTTTGTGTAGCCTATTTCACAAAGTAGGCTAACAGATATATTTATATAATTAAAAGGGTTATTTAGAGCTTTAAAAATAACCAGTTTTGCAAACGACCTCGGTTTTCAATGAAACTAATTTTGTTGGATCCGCAATATTAAATTATTGTTTGATTTCAAGTTTCGTGATTTTTAGAGTTAGTATGTGGCCGTACGAGGATTTTAATGTGAAAAATAGACGAGAATTTGACCTTTAAAAATACGCTGTGTGAGCAAACAAAGTCGGAATTCGACGAAACCAGTTTCGTTGGGTCCGCAATGGCGAGCTGTAGCTGCATGTCAATTTCCATGATTTTTGAATATCGTGTGTGATCACATGGATTTTTAGAAGGCAAAAACAGATGTAAAATAATAAGAATAAAATATTCTAAGCCTATATAATAACTTTAACCAAAAGTTATAGCCAAAAGTAAGGTCCACATTTATCTCTTCTCAACCACCGTTCTCTGTGGCCTCAAAACAAAATCGTGGACCTCAGAAAAAGGAAAATGTGAGAAATCCTACACCATAAAAAAATCCAAACAAAGTCTATAAATTGAGAAAAATATATAGTTGGATTCACAAATGGAAGAGCTTCAACCTAATCTCAGTTTCAAGGGGCTCGATGCTGTTTTGGATCGACCGTATTTTTCCAGTGCTAGTCGATGGATTCTAGGGTTCAAGAATTCAGAAGTTTTAAGCTTTGTTTCGCGAATTGAGTATCATATGTGGGTTCAGTGGAGAGAATCACACATCTATTGATATTATGGGGTTAATCGGTGGTATTAAGTGACGCACGATCATTGTCACCGTCGGTTAAAGGCTGTCGACGCAACCTCGAGGGTGGCTGCGAGTTGAAGTCGGATGGTATGAAGTCAAAGAGAATTCGAAGGGAGAAGTAATGGTGAAATCAGTTTATGGGTTCATGAAGTATTGAGTTGGGAAGGAGGCATGAAAGTAAACGATGATGGTGAAAGGAGCGACTCCAGTATTTTTATTTGGGGAAGAAGATAATGCGGATGGGTATTAAAAAGGGGGCTGGTGTTTTTCTAATTGGGCCAAGGTAAATAGAAAGGGAAAAGCCCAAAAGATTTTATAAAAGAAATTAGTTTATTTAATCTAAAATTAGTGTATAAACTTATAAAATGCGTATCTTTGTCGTATGTTATCAGAATTTCGAACGGTTGGATCCGTTAGGACCGTATGGACGTTGGTTACACGATGGAACTGACTGGAAGTCCATTAAAGCTTGTATTTTACAGCAAAATAAATTGTCCGTCTGAATCAAGCGATGGTTATCGTTATTAACGATGATCGTCCAATGTGTGTAAAACTCACCAACTCTGAACAGTTATATTTTTATAACGTACTCTTAGAACTGATAATTATCTGTTGATAGATGTGTGTTAGCTGTTTGGATTTAACTGTTAATTTATTGGTTGAAATTATAGATAACGATATATATATATATATATATATATATATATATAAATCGTTAATCAAATATTGATTCTGTTTATCAGAATATTTCATATCGAAATGAAATCGATGTTATTTATGTTGTGTAACATCTATGGATGCAGGGAAACAGGTTGGAGGAATCCAACTGGATTCCTCAACATTTATTAATTTTATTGTTTTCATATATTGTAATATATGAGGTGATATATAATCTGTTGATGATTATGTGTGTTTAAATGATATCGATCATTGTGATTTGGTATTTTAAATGCCGTAAGAAATACTGGGATGTAGAAAGGGGATTTTCAAAGTATATTTTGAAAATAAATTAGTTATATAAAATCAATGGATTTTATATAGAAAAGGAAAAGGGTTTTATAAAAAGGATAATTGTTTATAAAATGAATCAGAATTTATTAAGGAGAAAATATTTATAAAATCAAGGGATTTTATAAAAAATGGGAATTTATTTATAAAATCAAAAAGAGTTTTATAAAGAGAAATATTTGTAAACATTTACAAATGAAATCGGAAGAGAATTATTTGTAAAACAAATGTAAAAGGAATATTTATTTGGTAAATAATAAGAATTGAAATGGAATATTTTTTAAGAAATAAATAGAAGTATAAAGGGATTATTTATTTGGGAAATAAATAAGAGTTATAAAGGAAAATATTTGTGAAACAAATAGAAAAGGAAAATATTTATTTGTTAAATAAATACAAAGATGAAAAGGGAATATTTGTAAACATTTACAAATAAAATAGAAAGGGAAATATTTGTAAAACATTTACAAATAGAATTGAAAAGGAATTATTTATTTAGAAAACAAATAAAGATAAAAGGGGAATTTATTTGAGAAAATAAATAGAATTATATAAAGGAAATATTTATATGAAATAAATATAGACAAATAGGAAAGGAAGTATTTGTAATCGAATAGAGTTAGTCGATTAGAGTTAACCAGTTAGAGTTAACCAGATAGAGTTAATTGAACATAGTAAATCGAATTAGGATTAATTGAACATTAGTTATTCAATTAGAGTTGATCGAATATAGTTATTGAGACAGAGTTAGTGTAACGACCCGCAAATCTGAGCTATCTGAGTTGACTAAATACAATTCACGTCCAACCCAAATAACACAGAAATACGAACCATTAATAGAAAGAAGATAGAGGGTGAGAATAGATAAGACATAAAACTTAGAATAGAAGAAGAAGAAGAACATAAACACAACACAGAACCTCACATCGCAGCGGAACAAAATATAATATATAACAGATTTTGAAATACAAACTTTTAACTGTATATACATACATCATCATCAGAGTACAACACTTACAGTTACAGCGGAAATAACACTAGATAACTAACGCTGAAGCCTCCTGCTCCAAGCTCCTCCAAGTGAATCTGTAAAATCCCGACTACTTGACTGCCCGTACAAATTTGGGCACCCAAGAGTTTAAGGGAAAAACAAACAAAATAAACTCTGGGTCAGTCATGGGACTGGTGTGAGTAAACTCCAACCATTTGATTAACTTTTAAAAATCCTTTCGAAAGAAAAGATAATCGTAAGACCGGTCCACACATAAACACGGATGGTTTTTACCTTACGATAACCCATAACATTTTGATATCAAAGTCTGGTGATATTATAATAATGTCTAAATCAACTAAATAGAATCTAGCGGAACACTTGCATCTCACGCTCCATATATAATATAAAATCAAAAACCGCAGGGCGCTTATTGGAGATTGGATTTCCAACTTGACAAGGTATGGGACCACCTGCCGATAGTGTATCTCTAGAGGCGAATACACTGGGTTCAACAAGAACGTCAACCCGGCCCACACATGACCGACCACTCATTTCGCTTGAGTGTATCGAATGTATATCACCAACGGTTGTGATCAGCAACCGTTTCCCGATAAGGGACAGCATCGATAGGTTTTAAGAAGCAATTGGAATTTCTCTAGATAGGTGATTATACATCCTAATGGGTGCGACCCACATAGCCATGCTGCCTGCCCGATTTTTTTCCTTTCCCGGTTGTTGAGGCCTGAGGCTACGCATACTTACCATTCATTGATAACACAATCACTTTGAATGCCACATCGTCAGATCCGTTAATCACTAGTTGAGTTTGCACAAATATTCTGGATGTTATGCTAAGGGAATAAATCCGTTGCAACCATATACATTTATACAGACCAACCCATTTGATCATTGGAAATACTCTGTCAGACATTCGTCCATTTACGTTCGTTCTGGGATTGAACGAAACCGAAGGCACTATTTCTATTTAATAGAAAAAGTCCTTGCACTTTACTCCGTCTTCAATATATTCAGCATACTTGGTTCGCAACGCTACTGCCAATACGGAGTGGTTCTCGGATAATAATCCAACCGGTCTCTCCATATTGACAACGATGGTAAAAACTTCGATAGTCTGTGATTTAACTATCGAATAAAAACAAGTGTTCATCCAAACATATCAAACAAATCACTGGGCTCTTTAATTAATATTTCATTAATTAAATCACTTTTCCATTTTCTTATCAATATTTGTTACCCAAATATCTTCAATAACCATATTGGCCCTTTACGCTATTTGGAAAAACATTTCTGAATATCAACTTCTTTTATTTTCTATATATTAGAAAATATCTCTATTTGCAATTGGAAACAATTCCAATCACTTATCTCTATCCCGACTATTTTAATTATACTCAGGAAATATTTACTTGTTATATTTCCAAAATTCCATCACTTGGGTTTAAAACGAATGTTGTGTAAAACATCGTTACAACAACCCAAAATATTTTATTCAACTAACTCTTTTTCAAACACCTCTCTTCGAGACTGGATCTTGCTATTTATCCATTTAAAAATGAAATCAATCAAGTTGGGGTAAAATTACCACTCAGACCTTAACTGAAAACATCCTCAACTTCAAAACGGCAAAACCACTTACCTCGAATAAACACACTATAATTATTCTGAATTCAAAACATGTATAAAGTTCGCTTTCTATTTCTAATTTATAGATTTCCCTTTTTGTTTACAATATTCGATTTTTATATTCATTTACCTATCGAATTCTATACGACGATACAATGTTTTCTAACTATCAAAATATCTTAAAAATATTCTAACTCCTTAAATTTCCGGAAAATTTCGCCATAACCTCCCCTGTATCGGGAGCATCGGGAAATTTCAAATAGCTTCCCCGGTCCTTCTAATCTTAAAAAGAAAAAGAAAAAGCCAAGCGGCTTGCCGATACGGCGCATAAAATCTCATATATGAATTAAACATGTACCTTTTTGTCGAGCACATAAATTTAAATCTTCATATACTTCATATCAAACCTGCTTACACATGTTCACCTATTTGCAATTCAACTCAAACCAATCGTTTGAATTCAGTTCCGCCCATTTATTCTTTAATTAGCTTCTTAGCCTATTTCACTTGTTATTTGAACATATCACGTTCAAATATATATTAATTTGTTGATACAACAATCGAATGTCATTTCTAATTCAAGCTTCATATTCGATTTCGAATATGAATTTACACACCCCTTGTCTGATTCAAAGCCCAAATTTCGATTCTAAAATTCCATTAACTAATTTCTTTAAATTAGTCAATTCTAATCAATAATTAAAAATCTGATTTTTTTTGTTTCAACAATCATCTCATTTACACCACTTGAGTTCGTATTTAATTTACAACTCAAGTCTGGATTTTTCTCATGGCAAATTCGGATTTTATTTCTTTAAAATCCTTTAGTTTATTTAAACAAACTGTTATGGTTTTATAATGGTTTTGGCGCTGCTTTTCTGAAAATTTGATTTTTGACATAACTCAAAATCTATTCGATGAAATCCAGATTTTTCTCTTTCATTAGAAAGCTATTATCAAATCGGTCCTGACGTTTCTTGTTTCAAAGAATTTCGACTTCAATTGAGTTCTATATATTCAATTGAAGTTCGAATCGCCAATTTACGAACTGCAGCACTGCGGCGAGTTCGTTTTATTTATATTTATATATATAAACTTTCGTTAAAATGAATCCAACTCCATTTTAACTCCATTTGAATTTCTAATATTCAAACTCCATTTTCCTCTATTTGAATTTCTTGATTCAAATTCCAATCTCACTTTTGAATTCTATTTTCAAATCCCAATTCCTTTTCTATTTGATATTCAAATTCAATACTTGAATTTCTATTTCAAATCTCTATTCAAACTTCATATTCAATTCTATTTGAGTTATATATTCAAACTCTATTTCGATTATATTTGAAGTTTATATTCAATTCTTCTTTGAATTCTAAATTCAAAACCATATTCAATTCTCTTGAATTCGATATTTCAAATTTCATTACAATTCTACCTTGAAATTCTATATTCAAATTCTATTTGAATTGCTATATTCAAATCCCATATTTGAATTCTATTTGAATTCTATTTCAAATTCTATGTTTTAAATTCCATTTGAATTATATAATTCAAATTCTCAAATTCTCTTCCAATTTCTATTATTCAAACCTTATTTCTACTTTAATTTGAATTCCCAAATATTCCAACTCTTTTTGAATTCCAAGTATTTAAAACTCCTTTTAACTCAAATTCCATATTGATTCTCCTTGGACTCAAATTCCATATTTAAATTTTCCTTGAATTCAAATGCCATATTTAAATTCTTTTTGAATTTAAATACCATATTTATATCTCGTTGAATTCAAATATCATACTTTATTTTCTTGATTTAAATTCCACTTTAATTTCTATATTCAAATCCTTTTTTTTTTATGAATACCTATATTTGAAATTCATACTTGAATTTAAATATTTAACTCCGTTTGGGTTTCTATTTGAAATCCAAATATTCAAAACTTCTTTTAAATTCTATTTGAATTCAAATATTCAAACTTCTTTTCAAATTTCTCTTTATTCAAATTCCCTTTTATTTTACTTGTTTATATTTTTAAACAAAGTATCGCTTCCAATTTCCTTTGAAATAAATATTTTCTACTTTGGAAAAATAGATTTCCCCTTAACAAATTCACACTTATAATTTACTTTTGAATTGTCCAATGATAATTCTTTTCACTTCATTTAAAACTTTGTGTATAAATGAACTAATTGTTTTATTCCTTTTAAAACAAGTTAAATATTTTTATTCCATTTTAAATTCAAATTCTATTTTAGAAAAATAGAATTTTCTCTTTTAAATCTCAAATATCCCTTCCGCGATATTTTTATAAATCAATATTCAAGCCCAGTGATATTTTAAACAATCAAATCAACCAATTTTCATTCATTTGATTTTTAACACATCATATATGAATATATATGAAATCAAACAAACAGCAAACAGATAATATATTTTTGAGGAATCCTGTTGGATTCCTCCAACCTGTTTCCCTGCATCCACAGACGTTAGCACATAAATAGTACCCATTCTGCTTCGTGGCAGAATATCGCGGTATAGAAGGTCATCCACTAATCATAGCGTGGGGCGTATAGGGTAATCATCCGCTATGGTACCGCGGGCATCCGCTAATGAGACTGCGGGAATCCAACCAATCATCAACCCAATATATATATAATAGCCTAAATAACTAATATATATAAAACAAGCAGAAAAATCCAAACAAGCAACAACAATTATTTTTACGAAGTAAAAATAATTATAATAAAAGGTGAGTGAGATTTACTCACCGTGATTGTTATTCGCGTTGAATAGCCACCGAAGCATCTTATATAGATTTCATAGCAGTTCCTCCATACGTTTGTTCCCCAACGGAAAACAACAATAATTAATAAAATCTCCATTATCGGATTTAATAAATTATCTACGTGTAAACCAACTCCAAATTAAACCTTAATTTGATAAATGATATGTTTACACATTTAATTTACTTACTAACAAATTCCCTTTTATTTAAACCAATTTCCCTACATTATAATCATTTTATTTAACCATTAAATGATTTACAATTAAAATTAGCTATTTACAAAATGATTTATTACAAAAATTTATTTCCAGTTTTCCTTTAGATATAACCCGAATGGTATTTCCACTTGATTTCTCTCAGACAATGTCTTCCTTAAAGCCATTGATTTTAATGTAATTATAATCTAATTACTTAATTTAAAAACTGATCTTACTGTAAAAATTTAAATAAACAAGGAAAATTGGTTTTACCTTAGTTACCTTATCCTCAAATCAACGCAAAACTTGGAACCAAAACCCAGCTCCTCAGTTCGACCTTCATCAGAATCCCATCGATTGGCCATCCATCACAGCATCACCAGAAAATTACAGTACCTCCAAATCACAAATCGAACTCGACACTGAAACCCTAAATCGCAACTACAGTAGACCGCGATCCCCTCTACTTCGACTGTTCCACATTTGAAACCCCAACATCGGCCTTCCAGAACCCAGAGCTCCTCTTCAAATCACGTCCGTCCTTGTGTTGCCATGAACAACCGACTACTCCCTTTCAGCTCGCAAGCCTCCAGAAGCCCGAACCCCCAAAATCGAAACCGCGTTTGAACTTAAAATTGTCGAAAGCCTCGTACCCTTCGCAGAACGTGTTCGGCAACTTCGTTTTTGACTTGGATTTCATTCGAATTGATTTCGAATTCCGAAACAAGAAAAACAGAAGGCGGTTTTTGATTTTGAGGCTTTTAGGAGGAGCGGTGTATTATATAAGGGAAACATGCGGTTTTTAATTGAACAAAGAATGAATTAAAAAGAGAAGCCTTTGTATGTGATTATAAAGGAGAACGGAAATGGATGGGAAATCACAGAACGAGGTCACGTTTTATAGATGAGGGGGGAGACAGAAGTACACGGCCATAAAAAAAAGTAGGCTTAAGTACATAGCAAAATCTTTTAAGGATTTCGATTTCGATTTTAAATATAATTGAATTTAATTCGATTCGATTTCGAGAGATTTTATTCCTTTTTAAATGGATATCGATTTGATTTAAAGAGATTTTCACTTTTATTTAAACAGATATTGATTTGACCTCGTGCTTATCCACTAAAATAAATATCGGGGTCTATTACTTAAACCGCGAACCGCTATTTTAACGTAACCACTGTCGTTTCAACGTTATTACACTATTCTGGACTTAACAGAATAAACCAAAAAATTTAATTCGAACGTATATTTAAATTAACCATATTAAATAAATATTTTAAATTCAAAACTAATCAATTTGCTGGAAATAAATTATTTTTATTATCAACACAATATCTAAAACGATATAAAATATTTAAAATTAATTGGCCAAAAATCCGGGTCGTTACATTCTTCCCCCCTTAAAATAATTTCGTCCCCGAAATTGCTGAGGTAGGAAAAATTCTACAAGCCCATTAACTCTTTCAAAAGCCCACTTTGTTATAACTCAGTATTTCAAATTCTATAACTCAAGTCCCATACAATTTTAAGTCTTCATGGTAATATTTAATTTTAGTTTATTTAACTGGTTTCCATCATTTCGATTTATTTAACTTGCTTAAGTTAAATTTAGATTCCAGAATTCAAATTCCCAGATTTTATTTCAAATCCTTCTGAAGTCACTTAAACATGTACATATATTTATAATCTTTTCAAATTCAAAATATTTGAATTTTCCAACCAACCTGTTTCATTTCAAAACAAATTTCGACCAAAAACTTTTCTAAGGCAGCAATTCATCACTTAGAAACCCGAAAATGAACACTGACAATGCTGCAGTCATCATCAGAGTTATTTTCCAGCCACTGAAGTGAGTTCAGTGCTTTATCACTTTTAAATCCATTAAAAATGATTTTGATTCAAAAATCCCATTTAAAGAAAAACTATATTATTCTAATATACTTCGAAAATAATTTCAAACCTCCCAGGATTTTAAATTCCAAATTCTGGTTTGAATTTAATTTCAATTCATCTCATTTGTATATTTAATTCATATACAAATTCTATTTTGGGTATATATAGCCATTTCAATTTTTATAATCTTGTTTGATTATAACAACAACCAACACATCCATATATTATAATAATTTCAGAAAATTATTCTTTCTATCAAAATAAAATTTTGGGTAAAATTATTTCATTTACCCACTTTAAAAACAATATCGTGTTCAATCTTGTGTTCAAGTATTTATAAACTCTTATCGACGTCATGGCGTCCCATGATTCGAACAGAATTCATAAACCACTCAGCAGACTAGCCAATGCAATATAAAACAATTTTTATATCAATTAACAAATACGCTCTCTCGTATATATACACTCAACTCATTCTAGGGTACTACTGACCCTATCTCTAATGAGCACAACCCCAACAAAGCCTAGGTATTCGCTCAACCTGGCTCTGATACCAACTGTAACGACCCGCAAATCTGAGCTATCTGAGTTGACTAAATACAACACACGTCCAACCCAAATAACACAGAAATACGAACCATTAATAGAAAGAAGATAGAGGGTGAGAATAGATAAGACAGAAAACTTAGAATAGAAGAAGAAGAAGAACATAAACACAACACAGAACCTCACATCGCAGCGGAACAAAATATAATATATAACAGATTTTGAAATACAAACTTTTAACTGTATATACATACATCATCATCAGAGTACAACACTTACAATTACAGCGGAAATAACACTAGATAACTAACGCTGAAGCCTCCTGCTCCAAGCTCCTCCAAGTGAATCTGTAAAATCCCGACTACTTGACTGCCCGTACAAATTTGGGCACCCAAGAGTTTAAGGGAAAAACAAACAAAATAAACTCTGGGTCAGTCATGGGACTGGTGTGAGTAAACTCCAACCATTTGATTAACTTTTAAAAATCCTTTCGAAAGAAAAGATAATCGTAAGACCGGTCCACACATAAACACGGATGGTTTTTACCTTACGATAACCCATAACACTTTGATATCAAAGTCTGGTGATATTATAATAATGTCTAAATCAACTAAATAGAATCTAGCGGAACGCTTGCATCTCACGCTCCATATATAATATAAAATCCAAAACCGCAGGGCGCTTATTGAAGATTGGATTTCCAACTTGACAAGGTATGGGACCACCTGCCGATAGTGTATCTCTAGAGGCGAATACACTGGGTTCAACAAGAACGTCTTGTAACCCGGCCCACACATGACCGACCACTCATTTCGCTTGAGTGTATCGAATGTATATCACCAACGGTTGTGATCAGCAACCGTTTCCCGATAAGGGACAGCATCGATAGGTTTTAAGAAGCAATTGGAATTTCTCTAGATAGGTGATTATACATCCTAATGGGTGCGACCCACATAGCCATGCTGCCTACCCGATTTTTGTCCTTTCCCGGTTGTTGAGGCCTGAGGCTACGCATACTTACCATTCATTGATAACACAATCACTTTGAATGCCACATCGTCAGATCCGTTAATCACTAGTTGAGTTTGCACAAATATTCTGGATGTTATGCTAAGGGAATAAATCCGTTGCAACCATATACATTTATACAGACCAACCCATTTGATCATTGGAAATACTCTGTCAGACATTCGTCCATTTACGTTCGTTCTGGGATTGAACGAAACCGAAGGCACTATTTCTATTTAATAGAAAAAGTCCTTGCACTTTACTCCGTCTTCAATATATTCAGCATACTTGGTTCGCAACGCTACTGCCAATACGGAGTGGTTCTCGGATAATAATCCAACCGGTCTCTCCATATTGACAACGATGGTAAAAACTTCGATAGTCTGTGATTTAACTATCGAATAAAAACAAGTGTTCATCCAAACATATCAAACAAATCACTGGGCTCTTTAATTAATATTTCATTAATTAAATCACTTTTCCATTTTCTTATCAATATTTTTTACCCAAATATCTTCAATAACCATATTGGCCCTTTACGCTATTTGGAAAAACATTTCTGAATATCAACTTCTTTTATTTTCTATATATTAGAAAATATCTCTATTTGCAATTGGAAACAATTCCAATCACTTATCTCTATCCCGACTATTTTAATTATACTCAGGAAATATTTACTTGTTATATTTCCAAAATTCCATCACTTGGGTTTAAAACGAATGTTGTGTAAAACATCGTTACAACAACCCAAAATATTTTATTCAACTAACTCTTTTTCAAACACTTCTCTTCGAGACTGGATCTTGCTATTTATCCATTTAAAAATGAAATCAATCAAGTTGGGGTAAAATTACCTCTCAGACCTTAACTGAAAACATCCTCAACTTCAAAACGGCAAAACCACTTACCTCGAATAAACACACTATAATTATTCTGAATTCAAAACATGTATAAAGTTCGCTTTCTATTTCTAATTTATAGATTTCCCTTTTTGTTTACAATATTCGATTTTTATATTCATTTACCTATCGAATTCTATACGACGATACAATGTTTTCTAACTATCAAAATATCTTAAAAATATTCTAACTCCTTAAATTTCCGGAAAATTTCGCCATAACCTCCCCTGTATCGGGAGCATCGGGAAATTTCAAATAGCTTCCCCGGTCCTTCTAATCTTAAAAAGAAAAAGAAAAAGCCAAGCGGCTTGCCGATACGGCGCATAAAATCTCATATATGAATTAAACATGTACCTTTTTGTCGAGCACATAAATTTAAATCTTCATATACTTCATATCAAACCTGCTTACACATGTTCACCTATTTGCAATTCAACTCAAACCAATCGTTTGAATTCAGTTCCGCCCATTTATTCTTTAATTAGCTTCTTAGCCTATTTCACTTGTTATTTGAACATATCACGTTCAAATATATATTAATTTGTTGATACAACAATCGAATGTCATTTCTAATTCAAGCTTCATATTCGATTTCGAATATGAATTTACACACCCCTTGTCTGATTCAAAGCCCAAAATTCGATTCTAAAATTCCATTAACTAATTTCTTTAAATTAGTCAATTCTAATCAATAATTAAAAATCTGATTTTGTTTGTTTCAACAATCATCTCATTTACACCACTTGAGTTCGTATTTAATTTACAACTCAAGTCTGGATTTTTCTCATGGCAAATTCGGATTTTATTTCTTTAAAATCCTTTAGTTTATTTAAACAAACCGTTATGGTTTTATAATGGTTTTGGCGCTGCTTTTCTGAAAATTTGATTTTTGACATAACTCAAAATCTATTCGATGAAATCCAGATTTTTATCCTTCATTAGAAAGCTATTATCAAATCGGTCCTGACGTTTCTTGTTTCAAAGAATTTCGACTTCAATTGAGTTCTATATATTCAATTGAAGTTCGAATCGCCAATTTACGAACTGCAGCACTGCGGCGAGTTCGTTTTATTTATATTTATATATATAAACTTTTAAACTTTCATTAAAA
The DNA here is from genome assembly GCA_030737875.1 of Allium sativum. Taxonomy (NCBI): domain Eukaryota; kingdom Viridiplantae; phylum Streptophyta; class Magnoliopsida; order Asparagales; family Amaryllidaceae; genus Allium; species Allium sativum. The sequence continues at coordinate 677,898,967 of CM060912.1, forward strand.
CGAATCCAACTCCATTTTAACTCCATTTGAATTTCTAATATTCAAACTCCATTTTCCTCTATTTGAATTTCTTGATTCAAATTCCAATCTCACTTTTGAATTCTATTTTCAAATCCCAATTCCTTTTCTATTTGATATTCAAATTCAATACTTGAATTTCTATTTCAAATCTCTATTCAAACTTCATATTCAATTCTATTTGAGTTATATATTCAAACTCTATTTCGATTATATTTGAAGTTTATATTCAATTCTTCTTTGAATTCTAAATTCAAAACCATATTCAATTCTCTTGAATTCGATATTTCAAATTTCGTTACAATTCTACCTTGAAATTCTATATTCAAATTCATTTATTCAAATTCTATTTGAATTGCTATATTCAAATCCCATATTTGAATTCTATTTGAATTCTATTTCAAATTCTATGTTTTAAATTCCATTTGAATTATATAATTCAAATTCTCAAATTCTCTTCCAATTTCTATTATTCAAACCTTATTTCTACTTTAATTTGAATTCCCAAATATTCCAACTCTTTTTGAATTCCAAGTATTTAAAACTCCTTTTAACTCAAATTCCATATTGATTCTCCTTGGACTCAAATTCCATATTTAAATTTTCCTTGAATTCAAATGCCATATTTAAATTCTTTTTGAATTTAAATACCATATTTATATCTCGTTGAATTCAAATATCATACTTTATTTTCTTGATTTAAATTCCACTTTAATTTCTATATTCAAATCCTTTTTTTTATGAATACCTATATTTGAAATTCATACTTGAATTTAAATATTTAACTCCATTTGGGTTTCTATTTGAAATCCAAATATTCAAAACTTCTTTAAAATTCTATTTGAATTCAAATATTCAAACTTCTTTTCAAATTTCTCTTTATTCAAATTCCCTTTTATTTTACTTGTTTATATTTTTAAACAAAGTATCGCTTCCAATTTCCTTTGAAATAAATATTTTCTACTTTGGAAAAATAGATTTCCCCTTAACAAATTCACACTTATAATTTACTTTTGAATTGTCCAATGATAATTCTTTTCACTTCATTTAAAACTTTGTGTATAAATGAACTACTTGTTTTATTCCTTTTAAAACAAGTTAAATATTTTTATTCCATTTTAAATTCAAATTCTATTTTAGAAAAATAGAATTTTCTCTTTTAAATCTCAAATATCCCTTCCGCGATATTTTTATAAATCAATATTCAAGCCCAGTGATATTTTAAACAATCAAATCAACCAATTTTCATTCATTTGATTTTTAACACATCATATATGAATATACATGAAATCAAACAAACAGCAAACAAATAATATATTTTTGAGGAATCCTGTTGGATTCCTCCAACCTGTTTCCCTGCATCCACAGACGTTAGCACATAAATAGTACCCATTCTGCTTCGTGGCAGAATATCGCAGTATAGAAGGTCATCCACTAATCATAGCGTGGGGCGTATAGGGTAATCATCCGCTATGGTACCGCGGGCATCCGCTAATGAGACTGCGGGAATCCAACCAATCATCAACCCAATATATATAATAGCCTAAATAACTAATATATATAAAACAAGCAGAAAAATCCAAACAAGCAACAACAATTATTTTTACGAAGTAAAAATAATTATAATAAAAGGTGAGTGAGATTTACTCACCGTGATTTTTATTCGCGTTGAATAGCCACCGAAGCATCTTATATAGATTTCATAGCAGTTCCTCCATACGTTTGTTCCCCAACGGAAAACAACAATAATTAATAAAATCTCCATTATCGGATTTAATAAATTATCTACGTGTAAACCAACTCCAAATTAAACCTTAATTTGATAAATGATATGTTTACACATTTAATTTACTTACTAACAAATTCCCTTTTATTTAAACCAATTTCCCTACATTATAATCATTTTATTTAACCATTAAATGATTTACAATTAAAATTAGCTATTTACAAAATGATTTATTACAAAAATTTATTTCCAGTTTTCCTTTAGATATAACCCGAATGGTATTTCCACTTGATTTCTCTCAGACAATGTCTTCCTTAAAGCCATTGATTTTAATGTAATTATAATCTAATTACTTAATTTAAAAACTGATCTTACTGTAAAAATTTAAATAAACAAGGAAAATTGGTTTTACCTTAGTTACCTTATCCTCAAATCAACGCAAAACTTGGAACCAAAACCCAGCTCCTCAGTTCGACCTTCATCAGAATCCCATCGATTGGCCATCCATCGCAGCATCACCAGAAAATTACAGTACCTCCACATCACAAATCGAACTCGACACTGAAACCCTAAATCGCAACTACAGTAGACCGCGATCCCCTCTACTTCGACTGTTCCACATTTGAAACCCCAACATCGGCCTTCCAAAACCCAGAGCTCCTCTTCAAATCACGTCTGTCCTTGCGTTGCCATGAACAACCGTCTACTCCCTTTCAGCTCGCAAGCCTCCAGAAGCCCGAACCCCCAAAATCGAAACCGCGTTTGAACTTAAAATTGTCGAAAGCCTCGTACCCTTCGCAGAACGTGTTCGGCAACTTCGTTTTTGACTTGGATTTCATTCGAATTGATTTCGAATTCCGAAACAAGAAAAACAGAAGGCGGTTTTTGATTTTGAGGCTTTTAGGAGGATTGGTGTATTATATAAGGGAAACATGCGGTTTTTAATTGAACAGAGAATGAATTAAAAAGAGAAGCCTTTGTATGTGATTATAAGGGAGAACGGAAATGGATGGGAAATCACAGAACGAGGTCACGTTTTATAGATGAGCGGGGAGACAGAAGTACACGGCCATAAAAAAAATGTAGGCTTAAGTACATAGCAAAATCTTTTAAGGATTTCGATTTCGATTTTAAATATAATTGAATTTAATTCGATTCGATTTCGAGAGATTTTATTCCTTTTTAAATGGATATCGATTTGATTTAAAGAGATTTTCACTTTTATTTAAATAGATATTGATTTGACCTCGTGCTTATCCACTAAAATAAATATCGGGGTCTATTACTTAAACCGCGAACCGCTATTTTAACGTAACCACTGTCGTTTCAACGTTATTACACTATTCTGGACTTAACAGAATAAACCAAAAAATTTAATTCGAACGTATATTTAAATTAACCATATTAAATAAATATTTTAAATTCAAAACTAATCAATTTGCTGGAAATAAATTATTTTTATTATCAACACAATATCTAAAACGATATAAAATATTTAAAATTAATTGGCCAAAAATCCGGGTCGTTACAGTTAGTCAAACATAGTTATTCGAATATAAGTTAATCGAATATTAGTTATTCGATAAGAGTAAATCAAGTTGAGTTAAATAAGTCGAGTTAATTAAGTTAGTCGAGATGAGTTAATCAAACCGAGTTAATCCAAAGGAGTTAGTCAAATGTTAGTTATTCGAATAGAGTTAAAGGAGTAGTCGAATATTAGTTTATTCGAATAGAGTTAAAGGAGTATCGAATATAGTTTATTCGAATAGAGTTAATGGAAAGGGTATCAAATATAGTTTATTCGAAAGGAGTTATCGATTGTAGTTAATCAAAAGGAATTAATCAAATAAGAGTTATTCGAAGGAGTTATAGATTGTAGTTAATCGAAAGGAATTAATCGAATAAGAGTTATTTGAAGGAGTTATCGATTGTAGTTAATCGAAAGGAATTAATCGAATAAGAGTTATTCGAAGGAGTTTATCGATTTTAGTTAATCGAAAGGAGTTTATCGATTTTAGTTAATCGGAAGGAGTTTATCGATTTTAGTTAATCGAAAGGAGTTTATAGATTGTAGTTAATCAAGGGAGGTTATCGAATTTAGTTATTCGAGGGAGTTTATCGAATTTAGTTATTCGAGAGAGTTAATCGAATATTAGTTATTCGAAAAGAGATAATCAAATATTAGTTATTCGAAAAGAGATAATCGAATATAATCTATTCTGAAAGAGATAGTCAAATATAATCTATTCGAAGAGAGTTGATCGAATATTAGTTATTCGAAGGATAGTTAATCAAATTAAGATTACTCGAAAGGGAGTTATACGTCGAATTCAATTATATCAAATTCGGAAAAGTACTTATACTTTCCGGTGTTTAAATCAAGATTTATTTATTTATAAATCAGGTGTTTATTTATTTATTCACATTAAAGAATAAAAGTTAGAATGGAAGTTAGATATTTCAGAAGTAGGGTTTATAACATTATCGTTATAATAAATGTTTTCAATAAAGAAATGGATACGTAAATAGAACCCCAGAGTTACGTAAGGAAGTTTGTTAAAGGTAAAAGATAAACTTTGACTATTTCGAAGTTGAAACGTTGTTCAGTTAAGGTCTGAGAGGTAATTATACCCCAACTCGATTGACATCCTTCTTAACTAAGGAATGGTAAGTTTGATAGTGAAGGATGGTTAAGTGAATTTAGATAATGAGTGAAATGATTTGAGTTAGCATGGCGATGTTTGATTTAAACATCGGTTTAAACCAAGTGAAGGAATTATGGAAATGTTTTCCAAATAAGAATCAGAAATGTTTTCTGATAATAGAAAATAAGAATTTAGAATATTTGGAAACAGGAGATAAGTAAATTTATGAACTAAAGAGATAAATGTTAAATGATGATTGATCGATAAAATTTCCATCTGGAAATAATATCATTGTTTGCACATGTGTTTTCTTTGATAGTTAACTCACCGACTATCGAAGTTTTTGACCATTTTAACGTTGTTAATATGGAGAGACCGGTTGGATTATTATCCAAAGAACCACTACGTATTGGCATAAGCGTTGCGAATCATATATGCCAAAGATAATTGAAGATGGACTAAAGTGCAAGGACAGTTGTATAATTCTTAGATAACGATTACCTAAGATGGATGTACTGAATAGTGCCTTCGGTTTGTCCAGTCCCAAGACAACTTGTATGGACGAAGGTCTGACATAGTATATCTGATAGATTGCGTAAGTTGATCTCTTCAAACGTATTCACGTTTTGGTGGCGGAGGAATTCGTTTCTCTTAGCTGTATACCCGTGTTATTATTGGATAAATCAATTTGTGATTTAAAGGGTATGACGATGTGACATTCTAAGTGAATGAAGATGTGGCATGTGAAAAGATAAGCGTAGCTTCTAGCCTCACAACCGGGAAATGACAAAAATCAGGCAGGCAGCATGGCTATGTAGGTCGCACCTATTAGGGTGTATAATCACCTGATCTAGAGTTTCATTTACTTCTAAAAATCTATTGTCTATGCTGTCCCATTTGGGAAACGGTTGCTGATCCCAACCGTTGGTGATATACATTCGATACACTTAAGCGAAATGAGTGGTCGGTCATGTGTGGCCGGATTGCAAGATGTTCTTGTTGAACCTAGTGTATTCCTCTCTAGATGTACACTAGCGAAAGGTGGTTCCATACCTTGTCATAGTTAGAAATCCATTATCCAATAAGCGGTCGCGGTTTTGATTGTATACTATATATGTAGAACGTGAGATGAAAGCGTTTCTGCTAGATGATTATTATATTGTAGTTGATAGACACTATTATAATATCAATGAGTTTTGATATAAAGTTTATTTTGGATTCTCATAAGGGAAAAACCCGTTCCGTTATACGGCGTGGTCTTATGAGATATCGTTTAATGGCTCAAACTATTTTAAATTGTTTTACTCACACCAGTCCCATTACTGACCCGGAGTTTATTTTGTTTTGTTTTCCCTAAACTCTTGGGTGCCCAATTTTTGTACGGGAAGTCAAGCAGTCGGGATTTACAGATACTTGAAGAGCTGGAGCAGGAGGCTTCAGAATTATATAGCTATGGTTATTCCGCTGTGTTCTAAGTGATGTACATTGGAAATGATATGTATATTCAAGTACAGATTTATATTTCAAGTTATGTTATGAAATATATTTATTCGTTCCGCTGTGAGATTCGTGTTTACTCTGATGTTGTATATTCTTCTTCTTCTATTCTAAGTTTCTATCTTATCTATCCTCACCCTCTAATTTCTTTCATGGACTATCCGGTATTTTTCGACGCTTGGAGTGTCTACATTGAGTATATATCGGTAACCAAGGTCGACAAACTCCCCGGGTCGTTACAGGATGGATCGGGAGGACGGATAGGGTGAGGTGGAAGAGGTGACTGTGGCGATGCGGCGGAAGGTACGGCAGGGTTAGGTTGGATTGGAAGTGGATGGGATTATGCGGGAGGAGGTACAACAACCATTAAAAATTAAAAAGAGGAAAAATTGTTGATTCATCAATAAAATATGAAAATTAATACATCATATTCAAAAGATCAAATTGAATTTACATTCAAGTCGATAAGTTACAAAATCGTGTTTTGACAAATTTGTTAATTCTATAATTTTTACAAACTAAATTTTATTATCATTTCTATCAAAACCATATCAAAATTCAAAATCTTTTGAATTAAATTAGGATAAAAAATCTGGGATGTTACCAAATTCCCTCCTTAAAAAATTTTCATCCTCGAAAAGGAAAGAAGATGTAAGCAAATTTATTTATAGTCCCTTTTAGATAACAGTTTCTAATTATTTAACAAATACCTTTTAGTCAAAAATGTGAAACTTAATTCACAAGGTATTTGTAACTACTTACACATTTTATTTTCTTACTTAACAGGTATCGACTGTCCAAAATCATCGATTATTTCAAATTTTGAATCCAAATTCTTTATAATTACCATAACCAATCCTTTTCTCTTCAAACTATAATTTTTCAAAACCCATTTTTATATTGAAATTACGCTCTTACATATTAATACTCTGAACTCATTCTAAGGCATTAATAACCCCATATCTAATGAGTTTTTCTTCAGGAATATTACTAATCTTAGCTTTGATGAATTCTTTCCTTCTATTCTAATGAGTAATACCCTAAAACTTTGAATAAATCAAAGCTATGATATCAATGTGATGACCTAGAAATAGCAGCTTTCGAAGCTGGCGTTTGACACAACTCGAGCATCAAACGCCGCACTCCAAACATCGAATTCTGTATCGCCTTTGGGTATACAACACATAAGAACTGAACAAAAGAACTTTTTCATTAACAACATCACAATATTACATCAGAGTATAAGAAAATACCAGAGTACACCAGATATCAGAGTACATCAGAAAAATACATACACAACAGAAAATACACTAAACCCAATGGAAGACTAAGAAATGGTCTAGAGTATAGCTCCAACCATAATCCAGAATCCTTCTCTAAAAAGACTCCAGGACTAAATCTGCAAAACCTAAACTACCAGGATGACCGTGTGGAAAATATGGGCATCCAGAATTTAGGTGGAAGAATAATAAATTCCAGGTTAGTCACGGGACTGGCATGAGAAACAAAAATAGTTATTTCAAAGTTAGGTAAATCATAAGACCACGCTGTATAACACGGAACAGTTTTCCCCTCCAGTCATAAAAACTTGCAATGCTTTTTGAAAATGAAGCTATCATAAGGTCTCTCATCATACACACCATGCAAACGCAGATTAGGAGAGGTTTCTCCTTATGATAGCTAAACATGCTTGATACAAAAAAATCATTTGATATTATTATTAGTGTCTAAATATGGAAATCACTTTCGTAAATAAATTTATCAATCCTAACAGGAATATGTAGCATATATTATGTCGACGTATAGATTTACAACTAAAACCATACAAACTCGTAGTGGAGAATTGATTTCCAAAAATGACCAAGCTAAGGAGATAGCTTACCGAATTCGGACACCTCTAGAGGGATGCCACGAGAATCAACACAAGTTCTCTGCCAATACAAGGTCGGGATATTCTTTCCTGGTCACTCCAGAGTATATTTCCTTGTCGTTACCAACCTGTAAACCGGGAGTCAGCAACATCAACAACCACAAAAAGCAGAAGTCACCACTAAAGTAATACATGGGCTCCATACCATGGTATACTTTTTTTTTATCTAGAAGGAGATGATAACTCATAATCTAGCTACATATTTTTTGTTTTGGTCATTTATCGAGGTGTGAGGCTTGTCGGAGTCTCGTTACTCAAATCTACGCTCTCTAAGCCATGCTTTGATCATCAGTAGCACATCACTCAGTATGCCACACAGTCATTCCATAATACATGACTGATAATCACTAACCATATCACCTTTGAGCTCGTACGTCTCAAAGAAACGTGTTAAGCTAAGAGAATAAATTCTCCGCCACCAACAGAAATATGTTTAGTAAAAATAAATCACATATTACAAAACACAATGTTAGACACATATCCACAAATCCATTCTGGGTCTGAACAAAACCCAAGGCACTTTATTCCTCGTCCAATAAAGGAGAGAGACCCTTGCATTCCGGAAATTCCCAAATACGTCCGGATGTGCCGCCACAATATGCATCTCAATACTGGAGCAACCCAGTGAACAGAAAATCAGCAGGCTAATACTTTCGATATGAATATTCCCGGTCTTCAACACCATCCTCAAATATCTTCTATTATGTCTTATTCATATTTGGAATGGTCTTCGAACATAAGTTCGATCCCAGTCTTTCCAAATAAAAATCGTTATTTAAAAACTATATGGAAATACATGATTCACTAAATCTCTTATCCATTGCAACTAATTAATTAAAACCTTATTATGGAAATCTTTCATTTCATAAATTGTAATAACCCGGAAATCAGAGCCAATTTAAAATTTTTATTTTGGCAATTTTAGTGAATTCTGAATATTTAAAATGAATTATTTTAAATAATAACGATGAGAAATTTATTTTGAATAGAATTAGAACGTATATATTTATTTGAAATCGTCGTTAGAATATAAATATTTTATTTTAAATATAAAAGGAATTGAAAATGGCGCAGTAGTTCGAAAATTTGATTTCAAAATTCAAATGAATGTACAAGATTCAGAATAAACCGGATTTTAGCGAAACCAAAAATATTTGAATCTCAATGAAAATATCTTTCCAACGAATCCGAAAAATTGGAATTTCATAGCGGGAATAAAAAGTTATGTCCAATTGAAAAATCAGAATAGTCGCTATGGAATTTTTGGCCCTTAAAAATGGAAATTTTGCAAACGACCTCTGTTTTCGATGAAACCACTTTTGTTGGAACCAGAATGTCAAATTATTGCTACATTCCAATTTTAATAATTTTCTGAATCAATATGTGAGCGTGGCAAAGGAAAACGCATTTGACCAGTTTTAGTTGATTTTAATCGATTGGAAATGGCCATTTTTCCAAACGATCTCGGAATTTGACGAAATTAGTTTTGTTAGAACCGTATCGTCAATACAAAGCTAGAAAATATTTTTCGAGAATTTTTAGAGTTCGTATATGGCCCCGGTAAATGGAAATGCACGTTCAAATTCAATATATAGATTTATATTTTGATTTTGACGAAAACTGATGAAAAGTTTAGAATTGACTAACCGAACATATCCTGTTGTGTTCGGAATAGGGGTAATTAGCTAGGGGCGACAGTTGTTGGGTCCGGTTTTGGGTTCGTATGCGAAGGTACATATTTTGAAATTAAAATATAATAAAATAATATATATAAATCCCCCCTTTTCTTCTTTCTCTCTACCTCCTCACGTTGACCAGAGAAAAAAAAAGAGAAAACAAATAAAAAAACGTGACGCACAGCCCAGGAACCCACCGCCATCGCCGCCTCCTCCAAGCCCACCGCCGCCACAGCACCTCCCCCGCCCATCACCGAACCTCCTCCTCCCTCTCCAACCCTTCTCGTCTAAAGAAGCCCACGCCCTGGCCAAGGAAAAACCCGCCACCGCCAGTCGATGAAGGCCTCCACCGCCTGACCGATTTCAGCACCTCCGCCCGCCTCCGCTACCACCAGCAGTCGATGGCGCCTCCGATTCAAACCCTAGGTCCGACTGTAAGCTCTTTTTTTTACCCTTTTCTTCTTCTTCGATTTTTAACTATGAAAGCTAGGATTCATATTCAATGAAAGACGAGATTTTTTATTTATATGAAGGCGAGATTTTTACCTATAAAAAGAAATGATTTTTAGAAATATAAAGGAAGGATTTTTATGTATGTATATAATATATAAAGGACGGATTTTTATGTATGTATATAATATATAAAGGAATGATTTTTATTTATATATATAGGAGATAAAGATTTGATTTTTATGATGTTTTCATTGAGATAAAAATGTGATTTTTATTTTAAAAGTGGCAAATTAAAAATATGATTTTTATATAGTAAAGATAATAAAAATACGAATTTTATTTATTGGAATGAAGCAATAAAAATATAATTTTTATTATGAACAGCGTGGTGAGGACTGCATTGGAATTTCAAACAAATCCAAACGGTTCAGAAGTTCAGAAGTAAAATGGAGGAGTGAAACCCTCGGTGAGAACTCCTCACTTTTAATTTATTTTCTAGTTGAAATATATACTAGGATGCAAACGATGCTTAGCAGCACCCGACACCCGCTGTCCACAGACCATGGATGACTTGGTTGTTTAATTAGTGTGTTGTGAAAGTTGATTGTGTGATGTGGAATGGAATAAAATATTTTATATTGGAAAATATTTTATAGTTAAAAATATAATTTTTAACGTGTATATAAAATAAATATTTATAAACAAATCGGACGGTTTGTTTATGTACACCGATTTGACTGATATTGATTGGGATGATAAATTTTACACATCGCCCAACTGCACAAATAAAAAATCTGTGTTTGTTGATTTGAAACCCCACACGGGTGTTGGGATGATATTTGGCTTACACTAATCCCAATTATTTAGCTGTATGTCAATCAATTGGTTGACAGACTGTGTAAGCGTTAATTATTTATATTTAATGCTTATGTAGTTGTGTGGTGCACTCTGGATGATGGTTGATTATTTATCGTTGCTATTATATACATGTGTTGTAGGGAATCCATATAATTAACATTATATGGTAATTGATTGGGCTTCATTCCAATTTGGAAAATAAAGAATATTATAAAAAGAATATTCATGTGTTGAATAAAAGAAAATTCATGTGTTGAATAAAATATATATTCATGTGTTGAATAAAAAGAATATTCATGTGTTGAATAAAAGAAAATTCATGTTTTGAATCAAAGAAAATTCATGTGTTGAATAAAATATAAATTCATGTGTTGAATAAAAGAAAATTCATGTGTTGAATAAAAGAAAATTCATGTGTTGAATAAAATATATGTTCATGTGTTGAAGAAAATATTCATTTGTTGAATAGAATAACGAAGTTATTGAAATATATAAAGCCGTGTTGATTAGATATGCGCCATTTTGACGCGAACGATATTTATATCGATTATATTCGTTTTTATAATGAATATATAAAGGGAAGTGATTTCAAAAGATAACGTTTTGAAAATATTATCATTTATATATTAATGATATAGAATATTCAATTTTGATCTGAAATTGAATAGGAAGTTGAAATCGTTTTGAAAACGAATTTAAAACGATTTATAAAATACGTTTTGAAAGGAAATCGACAAAATATATATAATATATATTATATATATATATTATATAATGGTCTGAATAGAACGCGCCGCGCTGCAGCAGTTCGCGAATTTCGACCATTGACTTCGAATGGACATTACGGGAGATCCGACCGTCGGATTCTCCTAAAACCGGAACCGTTGGGTTCGTATCGAAAAGAGCTTTCTAATGAATATTGGAGATTTGAAATCTAACAGTTGAATTTGGAATTATGTCCAAATCAAATTTGGAAAAGGTCGCTGTAAGTGCAGTTCGATGGCCGTTGATGGAAATCGACTGTACGGGCCTTAATAAAATTATTAAAAATTGTAATAATTTGTGTAAAATCATAAGAAATGATTTGGAAAGAATTGGGATGAAAAATTCCATATTTGAAAAGATACAAATAGATTTTTATCGAAATGAATTAGTTTTGAACTAGAATTATAAACCATTCATTTTTGAAATAAATAAATTGGATTTGAGAGGGTTTTAAAAGTAACCAGAATTTCCAATAATTGAATTGGAATGGATTTGAATCGAAATTGTCTTTGGAATATTTTGATGTTGAATTTCGTGATTATACAGATATTGTTATGGAAATTTGAAAGATATATTTATATCGTTATTTCCAATACGATATTTGTTGGTCGTAGAATTTGATATTGAATATAAGCCGATATATTTTCTATTCAGAGCCTTGTATTTAATTTCAAATGGGATTTGGGTTTGTCGTGAATGGTGTCTTCATTAACACTATTCTAAAACCCAGTTGAGAAAAAGTTTAAATCTTTTTATTTATATTTAATGAAGTATACCAATTAAATGGTATTTAATTGGAATTGAATTTGAATTTGAATTGATTTTTGGGTTTATCGTGAACGGTGTTTTAAATAACACTTGTTCTTTAACCCGATAATTAATGGAATGTGAATTGGGTTTATTGTGAACTGTGTTTTAACGACATTCGTTCTTTAACCCTATTTATAGTGAAATGTGATTTGGAATTTATAAATCTTTTGTTAAGATTTAAAGGAGATTTTCCAAAGTAAAGTTTTCCAATTTAATAAAATAAATTGGAATGGAATGGAATTCGATTTGGTAATAATCGAAGTGAATTTCTATGGAGGAAGACAACTAATATATCTGGAATTTAAAAGGCTTTGCCATTATTCCATTTATATTATTAGTCGGATATGGAAGTTTATATCGATTATATATATCGATTTGTTTTCCATAAAAATTCCATTGTAAATGGAGTGTGATTTTGGGTTGTCGTGAGCGGTATCTTTAATAATACTGTTCTTAGACCCAACGGAGTTAAGAAAATCAGAAACTAACTGAAGATTAGTTAAGTTGAATGGTTTCCTGGGTATTTATCTGATGTTGGTTTCGGCCTTCGGGGTTATTACTTAGGGGGTTGTTCACTTGCTAATTTATGGTTAAAGGCTGATGGAATGGAATGTGATTTTGGGTTTATAGTGAACCGTGTTTTAAATGACATTGGTTCTTTAACCCAGTAAAAGACAGGATATGATTTCCCAAGTTAAATAATCGTTGATAGTGATTTTTGGGAAGATTAAAACCAAGTGGAGTTTTATTGAATCTTTAATTAGATTGAAATGATCGAGAATGGAGTATCACCAGTTTTGCTCCAGGCGATAGTAAAATCTTTAATTAGATTTGAACGTGAAATGGTAATTGAATTCACCGATAACACCGTGGTGTTAGATATGAAGTATTACCTGTTTTACTTCATGGGATGAATAGGTTGGGATTGGGAGATTAAAACAAATGATTACTTCGGTAAGGTTCATTAATCCCAACTAGTTTGGATAAACCATAATTTGGTTTGAATTGATATTCAAAAGGAGATTAAAGAATAAATTTAAAGAATTTATCTTTGATAAAATTAATGGGAACCTTTCCCAATGTATATGAATATTTGACTAAAAGAATATTCTGGATTGGAATGAGGCATATGTTGTGATTGTGTAACACTTGTTTATTATATATGTGAGTTATTCAGAAAGACCGGGTTTATCCCACTCTGAATAACTGATTCGACGATGTGTCGAGGATGAAGACGGTGGTCGAAGACCGGAGGTCTTCATATCGTTTGGATAATTACTGATGATCATGATTGGGCTATACACCCAAGAGGAGGGAATCAGTTGGTGATCGTCCAGATGTACTTGGAGATCGATGGATAGGCAAGGTACAAGGTGCCTCCGGTTTCGTTCAGACCCAGACTGGACTTGTAAATGGACTGTGTGTCTGACATTGGATATCATTCTGTGTGATTGATGGATATCGGTTGCATGGAGTGGTTTGCCTGTGTGGCATGCTAAGATGCAAATGATCAAGGCTTCTGTTGAAAAGCAGAGTCTTGTGGTTGATGATCAAAGCACCGCCTGTGTGGCACAGCTTTGTGTAGCGTTAATTCGCGAGCCTCACACCCCGGTGTGAACCAAAAACGGGAGAGGACCTCAGGGAGGGAATGCGTTTCCTTCTAGCTAGGGTGGTGTCAGTGACCTACCAGCCCTGACATTTATATTATTTTCACCTGTGTGGTTGTTGGATTGCGAGGCGCCTCGGATATATCTGTGACTATGTGGAGCCAATGGAGTCATAGTACTCATTTATGCCCCAAAGGGCGGGGAAACGCAATGTTCAGGCATTTTAATCCACATCGGTGGACTGGCCCTGACGATCGAAGGGCTCATCTGTGTCTGGGTCCTGAGACATGGGCTAGATTGTCTTGAATCGGTAGAGGACTATCTTTTGCCTCGGTTCACAGATGGAAACCCAACTTCCAATACGTGACTTTGCGGTTTTGATTGTAGAGCCTAGTATTGGCGACATGATATATGGTACCCATGCCGTCTAGGATTGATACATTTATATTTGAAGTTGTTTTATACACTATGCACTTATAATAGTATCAAATTGTTTTAACGTACCAAGCATGTTTGGCTATTATAAGGAAAAACCCTATCCCCCGGCTTGCGTTGCATTGTGTGATAGGACCTGGGTCTTATAATAGCTTCATTTTTCCAAAAAGCATTGCGCTGTTTTTTTATATGCACTGGTATTCTTGGGAGGAAACCTGTTCCGTGCTATACGGCGTGGTCCCTTGATATATCTGATTTAAAATAAAGATTACTAATTGTTTTAGTTCTCACACCAGTCACATGACTGACCTGGAGTTTATTGTTTTAACCTAAATTCTGGGTGCCCTTATTTTGACACGAGCAGCTAGTAGTTTTGGTTTTGCAGAATTATATTCACAGGATCCTGATTTACAGCTGGAACGATATCCGGAAAGCTCTGTATCCGTATATCTCTTTCAGTTGTGTATTGTACTATTTTTCCGCTGCAGTAATGTATTTAAATCTATGATATTTCTCTAATGTATAATATTTATTTATACTCTATATATTCTTGTATTCTGATGGAATTGTTGTAATAAGCAATGAAATGTTCTTCTGTTTGTGTCCCGATGTGGCTTGTTCTCAAAGCAATCTGGGGTTTCGAACGGTCTTGGTCGGTTTAGTGATCGATTCAGATCGAGCGAAATTCCCAATTGTTACATAAATCCTTCTTCAAAACATATCTTTTTAAATCAAAGATAGTTAAAATCTTTAATTAAGATTCATTAGTTCTCCAATTCCTTTTCATTTCCAAAATAAGATCATTAAGAATTTCTCCCTTAGCTTTTTAAAATATCTTAATCCGTTTCATAAACTTTTCTTTGAAACTTATCATTTTAATAAAGGATAATTAAAATTCAAAAATCTTAATAATCAATCATTAACTTTTAATCACCATTCATTACGTTCTTAGTACCTTTACCTTCCTTTTAAAATCATTAAACCTCATCTTCATTAACCTTTAGAGGATCTCAACCTTTTTTATGTATTCCTAAATCATCACTTAATCTTAGCGAGATAAAAATAATGTTATTTAAGACATCATTCACAATAAATCCAGAAAACCAATTTATAACTTCATCTTGGTAGGTTAAAGAATAATGTTATTTAAGGCATCATTCACAACAAAACCAAAACCAATTCATAACCTCATCTTAGTGGGTTAACGAATAATGTTATTTAAGACATCATTTACAACAAACCCAAAACCAATTCATATTAGATATAAGATTTAAATAGAAATTATATCAACTTATATTCAACACAAAGTCTCGTAACCGACAAATACTATAATTGGAATAACGATATAAATATATTTCAAGTTCCCCAAATAGTACATATCTACGCAATGGAGTATCGAATATCCAGAGATTACTTCTATCCAAATCCAATTCATTTACATTTGGAAAACTTTACCTTAATTAAAAGGATTTATCCAACATATCTTTTTCTTAAATTCCAAATCATACTCGATCTTGGGTTAAAGAATGGTGTCATTTAAAACACCGTTCACAATAAATCCAACACCAATTGAATTTAATTTATATTAGCTTATATTCAATACTCATCCTCAAATCAACTAATACTATAAGTAGAATAACGGTACAAAGTACCTTCCAAATTCTCCGAATAGTAAAATTTGAACTACGAGTTCAAATATCGAATATCTAAAAATTTATTTCCATTTCACATTCCCAAAATCCAAACCAATTTATATTGAGTATATAAAAAATTAAAAAGAAATTGTATCACTCTATACTCAATATCAATTTCCGTATTCAACACATAGTATAGGAGAAATAATGGTATAAGTACCATTCAAATTCCCCGACTACTATAAATTTCATCTATGGATCTTAATACCAATTATGTGGAGATTATTTCCATTCAATTTCAAATAACCCTTTTATTTGCAAACTCTTTATATCCTTTATGTAATCTTAATCGATTTAAAACAAAATTTATTTAAATGTTTAAAGCTCCCAAAAACATTCTATTTATCATTCAAAATGATTACTTAAGTCATAGATGAAAACAAATGAGTTAAAAACCTTTAAATAAACATTTTCGGAAAATGTTGTAATAACATTACAAAAAGCGTTGCGAATAGGCTTATATTAGCTAGTTTAATCAAAATGACTTTTATATTATCTAAGACTTCACTTTATCAATTCAAAACACTTTTAAATGATTTAATGATTTTACAATTCTTACACATATTTTTATTTATTTTAAAATACTCGTTTCCCATTGCGGTCAAGAACTACACTTATAACGACCTTTTCACAAACGGTTTTACACATAACTTTAAATGTACTTATCGAATTTTAAAAATTCTTCTTTCATTTGGAAGCTACTATCATTAGAAAGCAAATGTTTTTCGTTCTGAAGGAATCCAATTAAATTTTCTTCTGTTGTGAGCGTTCGAACTTTGTAGCCGAAATTCGCAAACTATCGCAGCGCCACTAGTCATATTCAGACTATATTATAATTTAAATTCAAAACCTATTCAATTCACTTTAAATACGATTAAAAAAAATATCTAAACATGTTTGAAAACAATTTTAAAAATTTAACTTCAAAATTCAATATTCATATTAAATGAATATTATAATATTATTTTATTATTAAAATAATATTATTTTTCAAAACTTATCCTTTTGAACTCAAACTTTTCTGGTATCCATTAAAAATAAAATAAGATAGTTTGAATAACAAAATTTAGTTAAAACACTTTCTACATATCCAAACCAAACCTCATTTTTTAAAGTTACTATTCATTTTCAATTTCAAATTTAAACATGTCATTTATACTTGTATAAATTTCAAATAATTTTCCATTCTTTTAATTTTTTTGTTCATAAATACTTAAATTTCATTTCCAAATCATTTTGGATTTAAAATTCAAAATTGTATTTTTCAATTATTATTTAAATGAATATAATATTCATTTATATTATCCAAAACTTATTCAATACTCATATATTTCCATATATGTGGGTATAACTTGTGTAGTATACATGTTATCACTACTAATAACTTTAAATATCCATATTCATAACATCATTTCATACATTTCAATATATATTTCACAAATATACGTGTATATAAGCGTTTTGTCAATAATGCTTATACTATAATCAATTTGTAATTAACCACACATTAACAACCATTAACCAACCACAGATTCAAAAACATACATCACATCATATATATTATACAACCAATATATATTTATATATATGAATAGTGCTCTCACCTTTGGGTTCCACTCCACCCTAATTTATTGGATCGTCGGACAGCGTAACCGCGTTGTAAAATATTTTCTCTCTCTAAACTTATATATATCTTTCTTTCTCTCTCACTCTCTCTTTTTAATTAGTGGAGGCGCAAGGGAGGAGGAAGGAGGAGAAAGTGGTGCACGCCCATGGGGAGGCGAGGAAGAGGAGGGAGAAGGAGGAGGAAGAAGGGGCTTGGGAGCCATTAGTGAGGAAGAAGAGAGCTTAGGGAAATGAAGAAGAAATGAGAAGAAGAGGCCTTCTTTTATAGAAAAAATGGACTAAGGGATGTGTGACAAATAAGGGGGCATGTGTCTTCCATTCCTCGAAACCACTTAAAACCATGTGCTTATGCACATTGTTTTGTTAAAAGCAAAGGTGGTTTTGTTGTGAATAAGATAAAACTCATGTGCTTAGGAATGTGTCACATTCCTAAGTATTTGCAACACTTTTGTCACATTAAAGAAGTGTTCCAACTTGCTATACTTTCATATGTTACAATTCCATTTGTACTGTCGTCAACAAAACAACTACAACTTTTGTCGATTAAACATAATGATGTTTGTAAACATTTTATTTATTTTAAAGGAGTTATTTTATTTAATAACCCACATTAAATAGTTATATTAAATCAATATAAACCATCGTAAAAATAATTTTACTTATACGTATTTAAACGCTTCATTTTGACAATAGCTGGTACATTTTTATCGATATTTTTCACCCCTATATTTTATAGTTTAGAACAACTATTAAACTAGATTAAAAATCCAACTTAACCTTATTAAATTAACATTTTAAAATGTTTAAACTAACTTAAAATTATCAAGTTATAAAATCCCGTTTTTGACAAAATTTTAATATTTCACAAAATTTTAATATTTGACAAAACCCAGTTTTGATAAAAGTTGACATATTTTGCCAATATATTTTATATTCTCGAATAACTTTTCTTACTGACACGACCCGAACTTCCCCGTGAAGGAAAGCACACATTGTGTTGAGGACAAGACCAATCAAAACGCAAACAGAAGAACATTTCATTGTATATTACACCAATTCCACCAGAATACAAGAATATACAAAGTATGAATAAATATACATTCGACAAATATCAGAGATTACAATAAATTACATAACAGCGGAAAAACAATACAAAACACAACTAGAAGTAATGCACGGATACAGAGCTTTCCGAGCATCGTTCCAGCAGTAAATCAGGATCCTGTGAATATAAATCTGCAAAACCAAAATTGCAAGCTGCCCGTGTCGAAAATAGGGGCACCCAGAGTTTAGGTTAAAACAATAAACTCCAGGTCAGTCATGTGACTGGTGTGAGAACTAAAACAGTTATTAATCTTTATTTTAAAGTTAGGTAAATCAAGGGACCACGCCGTATAACACCGAACGGGTTTCCTCCCAAGAATACCAGTGCATAAAACAAACAACGCAATGCTAAATAAAGAAAAATGAAGCTATTATAAGACCCAGGTCACACAATGCAACGCAAGCCAGAGGATAGGGTTTTTACCTTATAATAGCCAAAGCATGCTTGATACGTTAAAAACACATTATTTGATACTATAATAAATGTATAGTGTCAAAACAATTTCAATCATAAATATCAATCATAGACGACATTAATGACCCATACCACTATGTCGCCATACTAGGTTCTACAAATAAAACCGCAATATCATGTATTGGAAATTGGATTTCCGTCATGAGTCGAGGCATGGTGCAAGCTCCTCTCCGTTCGAGACACTCTAGCAAATGTCTCAGGACCCCACTATGATCCTTGGAATCGGTTGGGCCGGTCCTCACCTAACTTTGGAGGATTAGTTATTCCTGAGCACACGTTTCCCGGTCCTAACAGACCTATATCCGAGGCGCCTCGCATTCCAACATCCACACAGGTAAAAAGTATATAAATGTCAGGGCTGGTAGGTCACTGACATCACCCATAGCTAGAAAGAAACGTTGTGTTCTCCCAACGGTCCGTATCCCGTTTTTGACTCATACCGAGGTGTGAGGCTTGCGAATTCGCGTTATACACAAAGCTGCACCACACAGGCCGTGCTTTGATCATCAACCACAAGACTTTGCTTTTCAACAGAAGCCTTGATCATCTGCCACTTAGGCGTGCCACACAGGCAATTCACTCCATGCGACTGATGTCCATCGATATACAACCTCTGAGCTCGTACGTCTCAGAGAAGGGCGTTAAGCAAGAGAATAAATTCTCCGCCGCCAAACAGATGTATATTTAATAGAGATCAATCAACACGGAATAAAATCCAATGTCAGACACACAGTCCATTTACAAGTTCGTTTTGGGTCTGAACGAAACCGGAGGCACTTTCCTTGCATATCCATCGATCTCCAAGTACGTCTGGACGATCACCAACTGTTTCCCTCCTCTTGGGTGTACAGCCCAATCAAGATCATCAGTAATCACCTAAACGATGTGAAGACTTCCGGTCTTCAACCACCGTCTTCATCTTCGACATATCGTCGAATCGGTTATTCAGAATGGGTATAAACCCGGCCTTTCCGAATAACCCGCGTATATAACAAACAAATGTTACACAAACACAACATACGCCTCATTCCAATTCAGAATATTCTTTTATTCACAAAATCACATTCTTAGGGAAAGGTTCCCATTAATTTTATCAAAGATAAATTCTTCTAAATTTATTCTTTAATCTTCCTTTGGATATCATTTCAAACCATATTATGGTTTTCCAAACTAGTCGGGATTAGCGAACCACACCGAAGTAATTATTTATTTTATTTCCCAATCCCAACCTATTCATCCCATGGAGCAGAACTGGTGATACTCCATATCTAATACCACGGTGTTATCAGTAAAATTAATTACCATTTCACGTTCAAATCTAATTAAAGATTTAATTATCGCTTTGGAGCAAAACTGGTGATACTCCATGCTCGATCCTTTCAATCTAATTAAAGATTCATTAAAACTCCACTTAGTTTTAATCTTCCCAAAAATCAATATCCTGTCTTTAACTGGGTTAAAGAACCAATGTCACCTAAAACACGATCCACGATAAACCCAAAATCACTTTCTATTGTTAATCGGGTTAAAGAACAGGTGTTATTCAAAACACCGCTCACGATAAACCCAAAAACCAATTTAAATTCAATTCCAATTAATATTATTTATTTGGTACACTTCATTAAATCTAAATAGAAAAATTTAATCTTTTTCTCAACTGGGTTTAAGAACAGTGTTAATGAAGACACCATTCACGACAAACCCAAATCACTTTTGATATTAAATACAAGGCTCTGAATAGAAAATATACTGGCTTATATTCAATATCAAATTCTGAAACCAACAAATATCGTATTGGAAATAACGATATAAAATATATCTTTCAAATTTCCACAACCATATCTGTATAATCACGAAATCCAACATCGAAATATTCCGAAGATAATTTCGACTCAAATCCAGTCCAATTCACGTATTGGGAATTTTGATTATTTTTAAAACCACTTTCAAATTCAATTTATTTATTTCAAAAATAAATTGATTTTAATCCTAGTTCAAAACTAGTTCATTTCGATAAAAATATATTTTTATCCTTTCAAATATGGAATTTTTCACCCCAGTTCTTCCCAAATCATTTCTTATGATTTTACACAAATTATTGATATTTTTAATAATTTTATCAAGGCCCGTACAGTCAATTTCCATCAACGGCCATCGAACTGCACTTACAACGACCTTTTCCAAATTTGATTTGGACATAATTCCAAATCCAACCGTTAGATTTTAAATTTCTAATATTCATTGGAAAGCTCTTTTTGATACGAACCCAACGGTTCCAGTTTTAGGAGAATCCGACGGTCGGATCTCCCGCAACATCAATTCGAAGTCAATGGTCGAAATTCACGAACTACCGCAGCGCGGCGCGTTATATTCAGGCCATTATATATATAATATATATTATATATATTTCGTCGATTTCCTTTTAAAACGTATTTTATAAATCGTTTTAAATTCGTTTACGAAACGATTTCAACTTCATATTCAATTTCGAATCGAAATTGAATATTCCACATCATCGATATACAGATGATAATATTTTCAAAACCTTATATTTTGAAATCACTTCTTTTTCTATAATTATTTTAAAAACGAATATAATCGATATAAATATCGCTCACGTCAAAATGGCGCGTCTCTAATCAACACGGCTTTATATATTTCAATAAATTCGTTATTCTATTCAACAAATGAATATTTATTCTATTCAACACATGAATATATATTTCTTTCAACACATGAATATTCTCAACACATGAGCACTGTCAACACGTGACTATTTATATTATTTAATATATTTTATAAAATTATGGTATCTATCGTTTGATTTTTAATCAGAATCCAACCGTAAAGTAGTAAGAGAACGATTCCCTAAGTATTAACCCCGAAGGCCGAAACCAGTATCAGATCAATACCCAGGAAACCACTCATCTTATCTAGTTTCCAGTCGGTTTCTAATCTCAAATATGATAAAGATGTAATTTTATTGTTAAAATATTTCTTTCAACACATGATAATTTTCAACACATGATTACATATTTTATAATATTCTTTATTTTCACAATTGGAATGAGGCCCAATCAATTACCATATAATGTTAATTATATGGATTCCACACAACACATGTATATAATAGCACTGACAAATAATCAACCATCATCCAAAGTGCACTACACTGTATAAGCATCAAATATAGATATCTAACGCTTATAACAGCTTGTCAATCAATCGATCGACATACAACTAATTATTGGGATTAGTGTATGCCGTATTTTATCCCAACACCCGTGTGGGGTTTCAAATCAACAAACACGGATTTTTATTTATTCACATACCCGTTAAAAATTATATTTTTAACGATAAAATATTTTTAACTGTATAAATAATTTATTTCATCTCACAACACACAATAAATTTTCACCATAACAAACAATCAAACATACAAGCCATCCATGGTCTGTGGACGACGGGTGTCGGGTGCTGCTAAGCACCGTCTGCATCCTAGTATATATTTTTAACTAGAAAAGAAAATTTAAAGTGAGAAGTTCTCACCCAAGCTAAACCAAACGCCACGACTCTTCATATGTAGAAATCTTCGTCGTTCTCGCCTTTTGTCACTTTCGTTGCCCGTATTCACTACATATATAAAAATCACATTTTTATATTGCTAATATATAGATAAAAATTCTATTTTTACACCGCTACTATATAGATAAAAATTCTATTTTTACATCGCTACTATATAGATAAAAATTCTATTTTTACACCGCTACTATATAGATTAAAATTCTATTTTTACACCGCTACTATATAGATAAAAATTCTATTTTTACATCGCTACTATATAGATAAAGATTCTATTTTTACACCGCTACTATATAGATAAAAATTCTATTTTTACACCGCTACTATATAGATAAAAATTCTATTTTTACACCGCTACTATATAGATAAAAATTCTATTTTTATAACGGTGTTCATATAATAAAGATTACATTTTTATCACGCTATCCTCTATATAAAAATTATATTTTTATATCGCTCTTCTTCCAATAAAGAATATATTTTTATATATATAAAGATCGTATTTTTATATTATGGCTATAAAAATCACATTTTTACAACATATATATAATAAAGATCAGATTTTTGTTCCGCTACATATATAAAGATCAAATTTTTACTATCTATATAATATAAAAATCGTATTTTTATTATCTACATTATATGAAAATCATATTTTTAATACTTCTACTTTATAAAAATCTCGCTTTTATATAAATAAAAATCTCGCCTTTATATATATAAAAATCTCGCCTTTCAAAATCAAATCTTATAACATTCTCTTTTTTTGTATGATGTTCATATCTTTTTAATTGAACCAAAATCAAATCTTTCCGCAATGAACAAAAATCCTATAGAAATTAAATAAATTAATTTAAAATAAAACTTACTTTCATTTCAGCGAAGGGGGATGGTTTAAGGGTGCTCGGCGTTGGGGATCTCGGGGTTTCAGGCTTCGAGCTAGAGGAAGGAGGAAGGGAAGCGGAGAAGAAGGGGGGTGCGGATCTTCGATGCAGGCGGAGGAGAGGGAAATGGAGGTAGAGGAGATGGAAGAGGGAGGAGGCTCAGCTGGAGGAGGGGAGGGCAAGGCGGAAGTCGGCATCAGAAGAGGAGGGAGGAAGGAGGAACGGAGGAGATGGACGCGAGGTAGGGGGGTCTTGTCGGAGGCGGGCGCCTCCTGGTGGCTGGGCGGCGGGCCAAATCGGGGGGGGGGGGGGATCGCGATCCCCCTTCTCTCTTTTTTTATTTTTCTTTTGAGGTTTGATAGAGAAAACAGGGGGGCTAAAGGAAAGTATATATAATAATATATATTATATTTTATTTTAATTTTAAAAAGTAACTTTTTCATTCGAACTCGAAACGAGACCCACCGCCTGTCGTCCCTAGCTAATTACCCCCATTCCGAACACAATGGGATATGTATCGCAGGCTGATTCGGCTGTTTCGATCAGTTTTCGTCAAAATCAACATATAACTCTATTTATTGAATTTGAACGCGCATTTCAATTTACTGGGGTCACATACTAACTCGAAAAATTCCAGAAAAATATTTTCTAGCTTCGTATTGACGATACGGTCCTAACAAAACTAGTTTCGTCGAATTCTGAGACCGTTTGAAAAATGGCCATTTTCCAGTCGATTAAAATCAACTGAAACTGGTCAAACGCGTTTTACTTTGCTACGCCCACATATTGATTCGAAAAATTACAAAAATTGGAACCTAGCAATAACTTGACATCACGGATCCAACAAAAGTGGTTTCGTCGAAAACCGAGGTCGTTTGCAAAATTTCCATTTTTAAGGGCCAGAATTCCATAGCGACTATTCTGAATTTTCAACTGGACATATCTTTTGATTCCCGCTATGAAATTTCAATTTTTCGGATTCGTTGGAAAGATATTCTCAAATAGATTCAAATATTTTTGGTTTCTCTAAAATCCGGTTTATTTTGCACCCGGTACATTCATTTAAATTTTGAAATCGAATTATCGAACTACCACGCCATTTTCAATTCCTTTTATAATTATAATTAATTATTTATATTCTAACAACGACGTATATAAATATATACGTTCGAATTCTATTCAAAATAAATTTCTCGTCGTTATTATTTAAAATAATCCATTTTAAATATTCAAAATTCATTAAAATTGCCAAAATAAAAATTTTAAATTGGCTCAGAAATTCCGGGTTGTTACACTAACCATTTAAAATAATTTATTTCATAGTTCAAACAGCTATATTACATCACTTTCAAAATCTCAAATTAAATTTACATTCAAGTCGATAAGTTATAAAATCACGTTTTGAAAAAAAATGTTAATTTTTATAATTTTGACAAAAGTAAATTTTAATATCATTTTAATCAAAATCATATAAAGATTCAAAATATTTTGAATTAGATTAGATAAAGCTTAAAAATCTCGGATGTTACACATTGGTTAAGTAAGCTCCTGCTAAAAATATATCCTTTTAGCTTAAATTCTCATTTTATAAAACTTGCTTTAAAAGCATGGATTTATTTATAAAATACCTTTATAAATTCATTTATAAAAATTCATTTAAAATTTCATCATAAAACTCCATTTTCATATCTTTGTAAAACTTCAAATCTTATCCAGACTTATTTGATTATAAATCAAATCTTTTACAACCTACTTCGAAATCCGATTAAATAATCATAAGTTCTTTTATAAATATCTAACTTTTCATAAATCTATTTTCTAAAAACCAAGGTCATTTGTATGTCATTTTACAAGTTAAATAAAGTTATTTATTAAACTTGTTCAAAATAGTTTAAATCACTTATAAACTCATTCAGTTGCAAAACTTAGTTTTATAACTTCAAGACCTTAATTTTAAAACTTAGTTAAGTTATAACACTCGAAATCTCCGATTATAAAACTTATTTATAACATAGGAATCTACTGTACAAATCATTTTATAACCTTTTTATAAAATCCAACTATAAATATGGATTTATTATAAAATCTATATTTTATATAACTAATAAAAAATAAAATTTAAATCTTTGCTTTTGTTAGAAAAATAAATTTTATAACTTCAACTTAGTCGTACACCTTACGGTGAATCAACCTCTTTAAAAATACGGATTTTAGGCCAACTGCTACCAATCACCTAACCGATATTGTTTATTGATTAACAACACATCAATGTTGAATTCTATTCAACAATCATCATCCAAATCAGATTGTAATATTACTTATGTTAGATAGTGTATATGTGTATAGTTTGAAAACAAGTAACATTCAAAACATTGAGGAACCCTGTTGGATCCCTTCAACTTATCTTTCTGTATCACATCTCATATATCGGTTTATATACGCATAGAAATGAGATAATCTAGTCTAATTCATTTAAAATGAGTCTTCCACTTAAGCAGGTAGTGCCAATGGTCATTTGTTCACAGACGTAAATATATATATCGACAACCACCAACATAGCAATAAATTATCAAATCATCTAGCACACAATTTATATGCTAACAACAACAGATGTTATTATGAGAAATAATAACATTCACGATATTCCAGAAAGTAAGAGAGTTAACTCACCATCCATTCCATTTTCGATTTCACATTGTTTATATAATTTCAAACATGCATTTGAAACTACATAAAAATCCAAATCGCTCCAATCCAACTCGAACGTGTAGTGTTCGCGAATACAACCCAAACACAATTTGTTTCATCTCAATCTGACGATGTATGACAAAAACATGCATTACAATTTTGACTACACTTTTATATAATTAAACTATCATTAATTTTGTAAATTATTGAATTAACTACCTAATCACAACTCTTAAACCCTTCTTCCTCTTCAAACCTTCAAACCCGCCTGTAGCACCATGGATGAAACTTTACCTCCTCCTTTTCCTTCTCCACTTAGAGAAATCACCTAAAACCTTCACCAAAATATTCTCCTCCACGAATGCCACCTGTTCCACCCCTCAAAAAATAGCTCGGTCTATCCCTGTAGTTCATGACTTGTAGCTTTCCTAGTTATAGTGAAATGCATGTAAATCCTCATAGTCCATCGCACCACTCCGACCTCACCTTTTCGGAGATCCTTCGCACAAAAAGATCAATGACCACCTTGCCTTGGTCCATCATTGACCTTATTTTTCAGAAATCTGAACCCTAGCTAATGTGGTGCTCACGACCCAATGGACAACTACCGTGCACAACTAATCACTAGTATAGACGTGAAGAAGGTCAAAATAGTCCAAAGAAACTCGTTTTTGCACAATTTCATGCAACGTATATTTATATTTTGATTTTATTTTTCTTGGAATTATTTACTTGAGTTTGAGAAGGATAGACAAATGGAATACGTGAAATATGAAAAAGGTGAAAATGGCGGCTTGAAATGAAAGAAATTAAAAGGTGTGAAATAGGTTATGAGTTAAAAGATTATATATAGGTGAAGTTTTATTGTAACATCCCAAGATTTTACGATAAATCTTATTATTAAATTTAATATGATTTTGATATTTAATGGTTGTAAATAATATTTAGTGATTTAATTTGTGAAATTGACGGTGAAAAACATAATTGAATTGCTTAATATAATGATAATCGATGTCATAATAGTAAAATTTTGGTTTATAAGTTTATAAGAATGTTATTTTGACTATATAAAATTAATAAACCATTAAATTTAATTTAATGATTAATTAGTGAATAATGAATATTTTATTTATGTTAATGAACAGGCAAAAATTGTCATTTTGCAAACGATGTCAGAATTCGACAAAAATAAATTTTATTTGATTCAAATTTGTAAATTATTGTAATATATAAAATTTCATAGCCGTCGGAATTTTTGTTTGATCATAAGAAAATAAAACGCGTATAAATTTATATGTACAATTCAGTTAAATGATCATGTTTTAAAATGAAACTGCTATTGAATTTTGAATTGGACCTTGAAACCTATTCCATTGCGTTCAGAAGGCGTCAAAACCTATTGTTAGACAGTAAGCAGGCCTGATTTGGACTCCGACCCGTTTTGGGCTTTATAACACGCAAAATGATGAATTAATATTATTTTATTTTCCCCAAAACCCTAAAAATTGCTCAGCCGCCATCTTATTTTCGAGGGCCACGACTATCTGAAACTTCAATCCACAATTACTTTCGATCCGTTCAATGAAATAGAGAAATTCCAAAGCGAGAACTGTAGATCTTTGAGAGATCTACACATCCATATGGATGATGGTACCTAGTTCTTCATGGAATCACCGAGAACTCACTAGAAACGCAGTGCGGTTTTGTGTATATTGGAGGCGGAGATAATGATCAGAGGAGGCCGGTTTTCTGCTGAAGGTGTATCTCGACTAAAGCTTCGAAGGGGTGGGTTCTGATCGTCATAAGATCGACCATGGAGGGGGCGATTGGTGGAAAATTGTGTGCACTAATGGGTTCTTTCAGCTAGCGTGCGTACAAGGAAGAAGAGGGTGAATTTGGGATGCTGACATGACAAGTTTTGCCATAATTTTGGTCCATTTTCGTTTTTATTTATTTAAAAAAATTCAATTGCTAAAACTTGTATAACTTTTGCATACGACTTCAGAATGACACGCGGTTTGTTGCATTGGAATCGTATCGACGATCTCATCGCGATGCCCATGGTTTGAACTGATTCCAAGACTATCAAATTTTAGGCTAAAATTGGATTTCAATCTCGTTTAAAGCCAAGGTGAGTGATTAAACCCACTCACACGTAACTAAAGTATTCTAATATTAGTTAAATTAATATCATGTCATGATATATATATATGTATGGATTGTTGTTTGACAATTTAAATTGCACATTTATATTTATTTGTATCGATGGTGTAGTTAAAGTTGACTGTTAAATATAATTTTACAGTTAAGTTAAAAATTCAACATTTAATTTCTGTTTAAAACCTGACATCTGAAAATTTGAAAATTTATATGATATTGGACTGTTTGTATATATTGATGTGATGAATGACTTGAATTCGATATGTTTGACATATTGATGTCAATTGTGTGAATTTACCTGTTATTCACATTTGTTCGTATATGACCATTGTTTGTGCTGATTAATCCCAATCATTTACCCCAGATGTTACGGGCATCGAATAAACCTGGGATTAATCATTAGAATGAATTAAGAACGTAGGTTGAGATTATAAATACCTACGACCTTGATTTGGATTGAAATGATATATATCCTTTCCCAAAACACTAAAATTAAAATTTAAGTATCACTTGGCCATAGGATAGAAAATTTTATACGGACACCGGTTGGTTAAATAAAATTTGTTTTAACCATGAACTTTGAAATATTGTTTTAAAGACAATACAAGCGATGTTTCATAATTTATTTTTCATTGAACTTGAACTTTGAATTTTGAAATATAGACAAAAGGGAAAATAAATTAGTATTGTAATTGAAGCTAAATAAAGTGAAATATAATGTAAATCGAATTTATTGAAATTGAATCGTTTCACCCACCTTTGAAATTTGTTATGAATCAACATTGATTTGAATTATATATGAATTGTGAACTCGATATTTATTACAAATTGAAATCACTGAAAATGAGAATCTGATTTCGAATGTAACTATTTGAATTAATTTGATCGAATTGGAATGAATGTAAAATTGGAAGTTTAATCGATGAAATTATTGAATTTGAGTTGGTTGAATTGGAGTTGAAACATGACTTCAAGTTTAATTGAAAAGGTTAGAGAAATGATTATAATTCCAACTATAGTATTTCAAATCATTTTATAAACTATTTTAATAATTATTATTATTTTTCTTTATAAAATATTTTACTTTATTACTATTTTAATTTATAAATTATTTTAAATAAATCATTTTATAATTAACTATTTATTTTATAAATTACTTAATGTTTTAACTATATATTTTAATAAATCAGATAAATTTTATTTTAAATTACAAACTATTTATTTTCAAACTATTTCAATTATATATCTAAACTATTTAAATATGCTGTTAACTATTTTATTTTTCAAATTATTAAAGTTGGAATTGTTTCAAAATTTTAATTGGTTTAAATGGAGATTTTAGTATGAAAAATATTCTATATTGAATATTGAATGATTTTGAAAATTTGATATTTTTTTATATGAAGTATGAACCTCTTCGAAATGTAAAGAACTGACCGATGTGAAAAATGTAAACGTTTGGTTGTTAAAGAGACCGGGATCGGATATTGTCATACTCTCTGCCAATACCGAAAACCACTTTAACAACTTTGTACGCGGTGAAGTTCCAGAAATGGTGTTGGATGGATTTGGAGGCGATTACTGGATTTGAAAAAGAGAACGATGATGGATAGCCTTGGCCTTCGGGTCATAATTAAAATGACTAAAACAGGAGCAATACCCAGGTTAATTGAGTTAGCTACTATAAGCAGGCATACTTCTTCAATACCATATATATATATACTTTGTGATTGATTGGCGCCTTTGATTGATTTTGGGGGTATGTCTGTGGTGGGCGGTAGTTGCGGCTATGCGTTACCATCGGCTTGGGTCCGCAATCCGGTAGAATCACTACTGATGGGTATTTCCTTGATGCCTTGTCATATTTATCCTGATCGAGCCCCTACGATTTTGATTTATCGTTGTCGTATAGCTGTGCATCCCTATCCACCGACCGTTACTGGTGTTTTATATGCAATGTTTACGACAACGTATAAACGGTGTAAGAGTAAAAATGTAATCCTGCTTACGCTATTTTAATACTTTATATTTAACCATAGACACTATTATAATAGCGTATTATATTATATAGTATCTCGTTTAACGGATCCTTAGGAGGAGGAAATTCCCGTAACATCTCTTAAGTTACTGCACTCATATTATTAAATGAAATTTGATTTAACTAATATGAGAATGATTTAGTTCTGATCTGAGTGTTTGTTGTGTTTCTTTTTGCAATACGCTTGGGTCAGACCGAGTTGCAGTTAGCGAAGATTTCCTTGCTTTGAAGATTCCATTATGAAGATGAAGATGGAGCTCAACAAACGTATTATTATTATTATTCCGTTGCAATGCATTGGTATGTTGTATGTTAATTTACTTTGATAATCGTTGTAAAATATAATAAAATGTATGTTTTTAACAGCTTCATGAACTGTTATTTATTTATTATATTTTGTCCTTCCGCTGCGAGATTCTGTATTTGTTTTCTTCTTTCTTCTTTTTCTTTTTTTAATCCCAATAACTATCCGTATTTTTGATCTGTTTATGTTGACATTAAGGATCATTATCGATTTGAATGGTCAAAAAATCCCGGATGTTACATTTATTATATTGTATTCCCTTCATTTTAACACTCGACATTTCTGACTCGCACGATCACATGCATCGTCGGATCGTCACGAAATTTGAAATTCTACAATAATTTTATATTCCAAACCCAATGAAACTGGTTTCATCGAATTCTAAAGATTGATTGAAAATGGCTATTTTGTGTATAAACGAAAATCAATTAATAATAATTCAATTAAAACACTCTAATTCAATGATCATAATTTGTTATTACAGTATACATTTAAATTGAATTTGCATAGCTCCCAAAATAAATTTAATTGGATTTTAAACTCAATGTTTGCATTTTCAAATTAACCGAATAGCCAAAATCTCATTTAAATTAATTTCAAGTCATTAAATATTAAAACTGATTGTTTTAAATATTTAAATTAATCATTTTAAATATTTAAATTGATTAAATATTCCAATAAAAAAACCTAGGTTGTTATAATGTTCTTTCGATTCGAAATCCTAAGGGGATTTTACCGATTGTGGATAGTTTCTTGGTGTGTACCGATCGCAGCGTCTTACACGTTGCTTTGATTATCATTGGTTGGTTGGACCGTTTCAGCCAACCAGTGAGTCAGCACTTTTTTTGGTCGAATTGTTAGAATTTCACTTTCCATAGAAAAGTGGAGTTCTTATATCACGTCTTCTCGAGTAGGATGTCTTTATAAGTCCTATGAGAGTTTCGATGGGTTGGGAGTTAGAGTTGACCTAAGAGTCTGTTGATTTCTCATTTTGAGAAGGAATGAGAGGCCGATAGTACTCGCTTGGTTATGTGGCTGGTTTGAGTGTGGTTTGTTTCCAAATGGAAGGTTGTCGTATTCTACTCGATAATTGAAACTGCGCGGGATGGAATATTCGACTCCCGATTCGGAGACGATCACGATAAAGTTCACTTTGGTGGTTTGAAGGCACTTTTTTTACCGTCGCCAATGTCGATGGCTAGAATCTTTAGCCTTTTACGATTTTGTGTTTCCCATATGTGCTTATGGGAAGGGCCAGTGTTTTGTGTGCCGAGTTAGAGAGGTACCAGTCCGAAAGCGAAGTCTTACTTGTGAGTATTGCTTGTAACTGTCAGTGGTCATAACCCTAGAACTCGACGAGAAGTAGAGCGGACACAACCGAGGTGGTTGGTTCTGTATGGAAGAGGTGTCGTTTGTTCTTGGCATCATTAGAAGGGTTTGGTTAGCATTCACTTCATAATGAATGCGACATCAGCTAGTTATAGATGAGAATCAAATAGTTCTCTAAAACTATTCAAGATTCCCAAATGGATGCGGAAATGATTGTCGATGGTTTCCATCGATGGATTTCCATACAAATTAGGAATAGTATAATAGCGCTCGAGCTATACCCGATTCGTTAGCGAGAGATGCAAGATTAATGTTCTTTATTTTTGAATTGTCAACCAAGATTTCAAATCATATATGGATTGAATTTAATATTTGATGTATCTTATTAGTTAGATTAGTATACTTAATACTAGGATAGGTATGGATATTATTTTGGGTCCGTTTTCTACATGTCCCTGGAAAGTTTAAAATACAAACGACCTCCCTTCTCAACTTTCATTTCAAAGCAGGTCCTTATTTCTGGACTTACGTGTCCCCTCCCCCCCAAAAAAGGAGTTGTCCAGTAAAAAAAATTTCCTAAAATCTGCAAATATTCCCAGAAGACCACTGAAAAAAACTTGCATACATGTATGCAAGTATACACAATAGTTGCACACATGTATGCAAGTAAACCTGAAGCAGTTTACACTGAAAATCTACGTGAATTCCTTCATACATGTATGCAAGTATTCTGTTTTTTTGCATATGTATGCTAGTAAAAATGAACTGATATTCATGCTTGCGGATTGTTGCATATATGTGTGCATTTATTCTGAGTACTTGCACACATGTATGCAAATATATATGAACTGATTTGCATGCCAACGAATTATAGCATACTTGTATGCAAGAATTCTACATTACTTGCATGCGTGTATGTAAAAAATCCAACGTAGGTGCATGACTGAAATAGTTGCACAGATATGTGCAAGAAATTCAAATATTTGTGTATTGTTATGCAATTAACTGTTGTTTCATTGTTTTTTGTATTTTGTTGTTTTTGATGCAGTTTTTTGTGGTTTTTTTATCTGAATTTTTTGGTGATTACATGTTTTATATAAATAGGAATTTACCTGATTTTTTATATTTTTTTCATGAATTTAAGAAAAATAGGGATGTATTTTATAATAAGTTTTGGACCAGATGTGAGCCTAATTTTGAAAATTATTAGGGGACCGTGCCTAATATTCACTATTATTTTTATAATTTCTATTGTTTTGCCTATGCATATTTAATTGACGATGTTTGTATGTCTGTTTATATTTATATGATTGTTAGGAATGAAGGATAATTGAATTATTGTACCGTTTATTTATTTGAAATAAAATCCAGATATGACTTGACATGTTTGTGTAGATAAATCCAGTTCATTTAACATACTTATTTCCCTTCTTGTTATTTCTACTACTGTGCTTAATTCTCTTTGTTGAGTACATGCCCAGGTACACAAAAACGAGATTTGATTTGTCTGGATGCTAATTCGCATTTACGCACCTAAATGTTAAGCTTGCTTTTAAAAAGAGGTATGTAGTAGATGTAGAGTTGTGGTTTTTTCCAGTTGGTGCATTTGGTGATTTTATTCCCGATGTATAGGTACCACTTTTTTTTGTTGGGATAGGACCTTATATGGCGAGTTGTGGTTTCTTTGGATCGAGCAGTATAAAGGAGGTACTGTTGAAATTTTCCGAGAATTTTCCCAAATTGGAAAGAAATTCAATATGCAATGCTAAGTTGAATTGACTCCAATTAGTAAGTTGTCTCATTTACTTTCCATCATCCATTTGTTGGGAAAATAAGTGTATGACTTGTGTTTGGCTTAGCTACATCCATCCCGAATTTGGTTGTAATTATCCTTAGGAATGGGAATATAGGCTCTATGTCAAATTCCGAGTCTGTTTCCTTCGTTATGATCGCTTCAATGGTTGTTGTTGAGAGCGTTAAGTGACAGTTTATCTTGTGTCATCACTTATTCGAGAGTGTTGGATTGCGTTGTCCAGTCTTGGGGATTTCGAGGATAAACCTTTTAAGGAAGGAAAAATGTAATAACCCATATTTAACGATTGGATACTTAAATATTGATCTTAATTATTCAATTTACAATTCCAAAATGTGATTTTTCACAAATAATTGAATCAAGACGCAGGACCAGTTCCATCGAGTTTGGATTGTTAGTTATGCGAACAACAAATATATGAATCACTATATTTCGAGGTCTAGCCATTTGGTATTCATAACGATCTCGATATATGCGTAAATCGTCGTCAAGAGTGCACTTTGTTGGATTGCAATGAAACTTAATTTTTTTTCAATCGCATTAGTGAGTTGTTGTACGCTGTTAAGTTTCGTAGCGATCGGACGTACCATTCAATCGTGCGTAGATAAAGCATGTATTAATTTCTGTAAGAAACTGACATATTATGATTTGAGTTTTAAAGGCCGACTTCTGCATACGATCAATTTAAGTCTAGAGACTTGTCTCATTTTTTTAAAGGACACTTTTACATAGATAATGATAGGAAGCACGTGTCGAATGGAGGTCGTGAGTTTTTTTGTCCTGCTTGTGAACATATAAATAAAATAGTATTAAATGAATAAATCCCTTTTCGAATTCTTGAACCCGACCCATTTTCTCAACCATTCCTCTCATTCGTTTTACTATTACGTTACTTTGCCATGGCCACCCCTCTTTATCATTCAAAAATTCTAATCACCTCATCCACTTTGTTAAAAATCATGAAACCACTGTCGTTGGTCTCGTATTGAGAATCTCTACCTACGTATACCCTTTTATATGTGTGCAACCTAGTTTCGCCATGGAGGCTGCAATTTAGGGTTAAAATTTGTGCGAGTTATTACCGGAATTAGGTAAAATGGAGGATGACATTGAATTGGGGGAGGGGAGACATACCAACATCATGATTTGTAGGCGGTCCAATCATAATTTTGGACCCATGATTTTCGGAAGTGGTGATGGGTCCTGTGGAGGTTGTGATCGGTTCTGGGTGTTCGGGGTTTAAGGCGATGGCGCGAGGCAAGTGGAGATTCGAATGGGGAGTTGAGTTTTGAAGTCGGTTCATAAGTCCATCGACCGAAGCTCCGTATCATCGGAGATGATGCACAGTGGAGGGTGTTGTGCGTGTACGACGAGGCATCGGGAAAGAAAATGGTTAAGCTAATTAGCATTTGTTAATCATGGTTTAACAAATTTAATTATTTAAACAATCCAGCAACTTATACCATGTATAACTTTCTCATACAAGGTCGGATTTGGACGTCGTTTCTTCTGTTGGACACGTGGTGGCGAGCTCTATGTTCTTACACCGTGTTTGGACTGATTTGGCTAAGGTAAATGATATTGTCTCCCACTGAACTATGTTTGTTCATATAATATAAGCTCGATGTTTTAACAGAATTTTAATTGTAAAATGTAATATTTAGGATAGTTGAACTTAGTAAATAATAAATAAAAAGGTTAAAAAGTGATTTAAGTAGGTTTTACCAAATTGTCACATTTTTATCTATTTGCGCCCTATTATGCGCTATTTACCTATTTACGCGCTATTGTGACCATATTGCTAGATATATATTATTTTAACAAATAATTCGCTTTGGTTGTTATAGATAGGTTCGATTTGGTTTATTGACATTATTATTGATGCTTATATGCTAGTTTAGAAATTTGTATGACTATTGTTTGCTTAGTTTAGCTTAAAACGATGTTTGTAGGCGATTTAGTATTAGGAAATCTCGTTTTTTAGAGATTGGAGTGTTTATCGATAAAATGCACATGTCGGTGTATATTGATTGAATGCACAAGGATAATGGACTCGAACGATTGAGATAAGTTCGCGAAGGAGCTTCAGAGCATATGGATGGATTCGATGATGGAGCAATATTGCAGCTCGACGACGAATCTAAAGATGGAGCGACACTAGAGCTTAATGGCCGATTTGAAGGCGGTGAATGGGCTTCAGGACGAGCTAGACTTCGATGAATGCTAGTTAACTAATTTTGGTAGAATATGTTATTCGAGTAGTCATTATCGGTTAATAAGGAGTAGTCAACATCGACTACTATTGTTATTGGCCACTTTGATCAATTTGACTTGAACGATGGTGCGATCTCGAGGAGGAGAACGTGGTAGTCCATTCGATTATGATATCGATATGGTATCTCTTCAATCGGTGGATTTTACGTTGTGATCTATCATTCGAGACGATGATTCAATACGAGGGATGAAGTTTTTGTGATGGATAATTTTCTCCAAGATGAAAAAAACGAAATTGGGTTGTACTGAGATGACTGTCATGTGAGGATGTTACGACGCACAGTTGTTATAACTTTAAGGACAGTGATGAGGTCTCATGGAAGTTTAGTTCGCTGGGGATAGCCCACTTATTGATAGACTTCAGAAGGGAGTGTTATAGACAATTTATAGATGGATTCTTCCGCAGAGAACGTGTGCAAAGGAGTTGTTGGTATTCATGACTTCAGTACGCCTTTAAGGGAGAGGTAAAAGGACGAATCAAGGCCAACGCAGTTTGGACTGATTGGCATGAACCCTAGAGCCAGAGTAATTTGGACTGGTTAGGATCATATTCGGTAGACCAAGGCAGTTGGGCATAGCGATAGTCTGGCCGAGACCAGGATAGTTGGACCTGCTAGTTCCTCAATGGATTTGGTAACCAAAGTACTGGATGCCATATGCTTTACGCACTAAGTAAGTGAATGCGAGGATGATTGAGGGATGCTATGGTTGTTTACTTATTTATCACCATTTATTAGTTAGACATCTATCACACCTTCTCTACTTGTTGTTTGTCATAGTGTACCATATATCGATTGTTATGTGCTAACTCTACGGATGCAGGGGAGGGACAAATATAATCTTCTATACCCTCCGTGCTATACATACTATTCTGACTTTTACAGTACTTTAAGATTTGGTTATCGCTCACACCAGATTGTTGTCTGACCCAAGATTTTATTTTCCTCTTATTACCTTGGATGCTCATTGACAATGTTGTTGAGCGGACTAGGTGACAGGTATGAGTATTACTTGGAGCTACATAGGGGGAGTAGAAAGATATGACGTCTTTTCTATTTATACTTTATTAGTGTTATTTTTCCATTGTTTGTCACTGTGGAGCCTTAATAGTGTTATGTATTCTTATTAGTGACATCTCATTAGTTGAGTTTACGTATCACTTATGTAAACTCTATTACTGTTCTATATAACTGTATGAGGCTATGTACTCTAATTTTGTGGTTTATATAGTTATTATTATCTCGTTTGTTTATATATATATGTAATTGTTATGTTATACGTTATCTGGTGCACATATATGATAGGTTCTATGACTGTGTTTATGTCCTCTTCTGTCTTCTTTCTCTTTTATTTCCTTCTTTTCTTTATCCTTTCTCTTCTACTATTCCTTTCTCTTAACTATCGCTTAACATCGATCGAATGTCTGCACAACATAAATTTTTGGTAATGAGCACTGATGGTGTATAGCAAGTCGTCACAATAAGGAGATAGCCGCACTTCATTAACTTGAAACTTCCCTCATACTTGGAAAACGATGAGTTAGGAATCTAAGAAAATCTGAATGGCTTTTTTCCTTAACACCTTAGAATTTTAAGTCCACTAATTAAAGCTTCATATTCAGCATCGTTGTTAGTAGCTAGGAAGGTGAGTCTCAATGTGTAATAAATCATGCGCCCCTCGAACGTAATAAGTATTACGTTGATGCTAGAACACTGATAGTTAGCCTATCCATCCACATATAGTTTCCATTGGGTATCCGATCGCTCGCTACTTTCCGATGAGTCGTCGAGAGTAGTGAATTCAGCAATGAATTCCGCCAATGCTTGATCTTCATAGGAAAAAAGTGAGATCAAATTGGCTCAACTGGATGCTCCATCTCAAGAGTTAAAGGACCAGTCATAGTGGTTGGTCAGTATAGACATTAATAGGATAAGATTGGAAATTTGGACGGAACTTCCTAGAGGAGATTAATAGGTAGTATGCAATCTTTTCGAACTTGGGATAGTTTCTCTTCGCACCCATTAGCTTCTTACTGATGTAATATACAAACCTCTAGATACGATTCTCTCTGCTCAAAAACGAGAAACTAGTAGCGTGTTCAACATTTAATTTTAACGATTTAACAATTTAAACGAAGATCTATGCAAGAACAGTAAATCAAAATTAAATTATCGATTAGGGTTTATACCTATTGTGATGAATCCATGAATATCTAGAAGAACTTCGAAATCGAAGGAGCTTGGAAGGATCGAATCGAAAGCACTACAAACGCCATGCCACTATTGGTATCCACGAATGATCGCTCTAGATGACGTCAAACGAGATCGAGAATGAAGGTTGGTCATTACTAGCTGATTTAGATTTCTAGGGTTTTCCCCATTTTTGATTTACCGTTATTCTATGATGTCTTTTTTAAAGAAAGGACGGGCTTTCTTTTATTATTTGAAAAACAAAAAATATCTAAACTAGGTAAAACAATAGATTCCTTTTACCAATTCAAAACCAAAGAAAATATCAACATTTGATTTCCTTTTACTGTGAACAATTCTCACCCTTTTCAAACATTATTATGTGTGACCCTATAGGTTAATATAATGTGTGCAATGATTTTAAATCATAAACAGTGATAGGCATTTAATAATAGATTGTTGTTACCCAAGCTATAATAATTTTAATGATTCAATACGACCTTTTCTGTAACTAGTGTCTCAATGTAATTTAATCCTTTTAACCAATATATCCATGATTAAACTCGAGGCATGGAACGTATCATCATCTTTATAATTTAATCTTTTTATCTTGATCGATGAGTAGACTATATAAAACATATCAATATTTGAGCACGGCCGTGCATTTCATAGTCTCACTCAATCAAGCAGCCAATGGATATCACTATGCATATATTGTAGGGTTAAATTCCATCTAGATCATTTATAATTTTCATTCGATTTGAGATGTATTCAGTAATCGCCTTTATCGTCTACTCAGTTAAAAGTAACTTTTGATGATATCAAAACACAAATATCCTCGAATGAAATTGTAATGATTTTAGGTCTGAGGACCATTAAATCACTGTCATTATGAGAATAACTTATGATATTGTTAATTATATTCCACATAGTTTTCTCATGTTGGGTCAGCCCATTACGTTATTCTCCAATACGTATTTATGTATTGACATTAGTATCATGTATATTAATGATCAGTGAGATATGATCATCAATCAATCAACATACTATTCTTAATGTTTTATTGTTGTCCTATATAAACAATAAAACTTGACTAGGGACATTTAAGAATGATAAACTTATATTATATAATCTCATGTTCAAGTCACTTATTTAAATTATATAATTCTGTATTATTATTCTAAGGACTTCTATTATGTTGATATTTATATTATGCAGTAAATATAACATAATAGAATCTGTTATTCAAAATAAAATTATAACATCAACAATATTATTAATCACACCAAATGGATTGCCTCTAGGGCATAAATTCAAACAATCTCCCACTTGTACTAGAGTCAATTACTCATGTATCGTATACCCATGAAACTAGCGTGACTATCTTATTTCTGTTGCGACAAAGTTTAAGTCAATAGGTCTGCAACATTCCAACTTGTTGTTACTTTGCAGATATGTATATCTCCTTTTTGAACAATTTCACATAAGAAATTATATTTCTTATATATATGTATGTATATGTATATGGATTGATAATGAGATCAGGGTTTCTAGATTTGATCAATAGCTTCATTGTTATCACAACGTAATTCATTGGATCAACAATGGATTAAGTTCAATAATGAACTACTTAGTACAAACTTATTCTTTAGTAAAATTCGTATATATTTCTTATTTTGAACTAGTATCATTCACAATAAGTAACATGTTATCAACACATAACATTAGAATTATTGTGTCATTCCCACTCAATTCCTTGTCCATACAAGGTTCAATCAAATTTTGTGGTTCCCGAGATTTTTCGAGTTATATTTTATTCCTATCGGTATTTTAGAGACTAGTTCTCTCTTTTAAAGGATATTAGTTCGAGCAACAAACAATTTATTCTTAGAGGATTTATAGAAATGATATCCTTTTGACTCTTTTGGTTATTCCACAAGATAACACTTATTAGATTTAGGCTCGAGCTAGTTGGAGGCAAGATGTTCAACAAATGTCTCACATCCCAAATCTTCATAAAAGACATAATAGGACGTTTCCTAGTCCGTATCATAGCGTATTCAGAATCGTTTTAGTAGGATTACAATTACATGTGAATGCAATTGTTTCAAGGGATAACCCCAAAATTTATTGGAAGATCTGTATGACTTATCATTGATCATACCATATCTTATAAGTTGCGACTTCTCCTTCCATACACACCATTCCATATGGTGTTCAAGGTGGAGTGAGTTGCGAGACAATTTCACACTCTTTTAGATAGTCAATTCAAATTATTGGCTTAGTTATTCTCTTTGAACTATTCGAAGAGATTAATTTTATTTTATAATTGATCTTGAACTTTATTTTTGAATTCTTTGAACTTTTCAAAGGATTCTGATTTGTGTTTCATAAGATACACACAATTATATCTACTGGCATCATTAGTAAATGTAATGTAGTAATAAAACTTATTTCTAGCTTATGTGCTTATTGGTTCACTTACATCATTATGTATGAGGACCAATACAAACTAGCCCATTCACTCTGTTAAGTGAAAGGTACTCTAGTCGTCTTGCCTGATAAACAAGATTTGCATTCTTCATTTGATTCGAAATCAAATAACCTCAAAATTCCATCATTATGGAGTTTTTGTAACGACCCATATTTTTTGACTGTTCAAAATCGACAATAAACCACACATGTCGATCCAAACAAATCTCAAATATAGGTAGTTATTGGGAAAGAAGAAAAAGAAGAAAGAAGAGAAAGACAAAACAGAGTTCTCACAGCGGAAGGACAACATATAATAATTAACTATCAGTTTTAAAACAGTTGAAATACATACATTTGACTAGAATATACAGCGATTATTAGAGTTACACATTTATAGATATACATAACAAGACAGCGGAAAACACAGCGCAGCGGAAATACATATATATAATAAGTATATACCAAATCTTCATCTCCATCCTCCAAGCTATGGAAATCTTCGCTAACTGCAACATCTGCTGACCCGAGCGTATTGCATAAAAGAAAAAAAACACAACAAACACTCGGATCAGCACTAAATCATTCTCATATTAGTCAAACTAAAATACGAAATAACATCAGTGCCATGGGTGCAGTAACTCAAGAGATGTTACGGGATTTTTCCATCTCTCGAGGATCCGTTAAACTAATACATACATAGTATAATACACTATTATGATAGTGTCTATCCAGTAAAGTAAATATCATAAAAATAGCGTAAGCGGGATTACCATATTACCCTTACGCCGTTTATAGGCATCAACAGTCTATACAGTACCGTAAATTTACAGTACTGGTGTTATCAGAGGGCACTCCACTGAAGGCAATGCTAAATCAAAATCGTATGGCGCTCGATATGGATAAATATGACAAGGCACTCGAGGCAATGCCCAAGGTAGGATTCTACCAATTGCACTCCCGGACCGGTGGTAACGCATAGCAGCCACTACCGCCCACCTCGGAACACACTCCCAAAGTCATAAATGGGCCCAAATCATCATCATCATCATAGTCATAGAAATAGTATCGAAGAAGTGTGTCCGATCAAAGGTGCTACCTCAATTAGTCACGATATAGCTCCTGTTTTAGTCATTTCAATTCTGACCCGAAGGTCAGGGCTATTTCGTTATCATTCATCTCCTTCGATTCAATAATCGCCTCCAAGTCATCATACTCTTTCTGGATACGTCATAACGTTCACAGTTGTCAAAGTGGTATTGTGACGACCCCGAAACCCCGTACGACGGTGTCAAGGGTAATCTTTGGAATATAACACATAAACAGATAATAGCAGAACAGAATTAAATAAATACACCAGATAATGAACAAATAATACACTGGATAAACGTAATCATCAGAGTTACACAGTATATAGGATCATACTTAGTACAAATACAGTTCAGCTATAAATAAATGTCTACAGCGGAAACAAACATAATATGTACAATAGGAGCTAAATAGCATAAAAGAGATAAATGATTGAATCCATCTTCAGCTCCAGCTATCCAGAAAGAGCCTGCTAATACCTGAATACAAGGCTGCCCGTGTAGAAAAAGGGGCACCCGAGTTTGCAAGTGAAACAAACTACAAGTCAGTCATGGGACTGGTATGAGAAATCTACTTAACACATTTATAATATGGCTAATCACAGGACCACGCCACTTTCGCGGAACGGGTTTACTCCATTGGATTGCCGGTGCTTTAAAACAAATAATTCTTTTAAACATCGCAATGCTTTTTATAAAAATGAAGCCATTATAAGACTCAGTACCCATCACACAATGCAACGCAAACCGGAGGATAGAGTTTTTACCTTATAATGGCCAAAATATGCTTGATACGAATAAAAAAAAGCATTTTATATTA
This sequence comes from Allium sativum, assembly GCA_030737875.1. Classification (NCBI taxonomy): domain Eukaryota; kingdom Viridiplantae; phylum Streptophyta; class Magnoliopsida; order Asparagales; family Amaryllidaceae; genus Allium; species Allium sativum. Next base: position 677,941,927 of record CM060912.1, read on the forward strand.
TTACTAGTGTTTATATGTTTCAAAAACAATTTCAAATCATAAGTATCAATCATAGATGACATTAATGCCTCATACCACTATGTCGCCATATATAGGTATACAATCAAAACCGCACAATCACGTATTTGGAAATTGGATTTCCATCATGAACCAAGGCAAAAGATAGTCCTTACCGACTTCGAGACAACCTAGCCCATGTCTCAGGGCCCAGACTCAGGTGGGCCCTTGGAGCGACAGGGTCGGTCCACCGATGTGGATTAAAATTCCTGAACACTGCGTTTCCCCGCCCTTTGGGGCGTAAATGAGCCAACGAATGACTCCATCGGTCCCGGATCGACCGATATAACTGAGGCGCCTCACAACAGCAACAACCACATAGGTGAAAATAATATAAATGTCAGCCAGTTCAAGCACCGACACCACCTCTAACTAGAAAGAAACGCATGTCCTCCCTGAGGTCCTCTCCCGTTTCTGGTTCATACCGGGGTGTGAGGCTCTCGAATTCAAGTTATACACAAAGCTACGCCACACAGGCGGTGCTTTGATCATCAACCACAAGACTTTGCTTTTCAATAGAAGCCCTGATCACTGCATCTTAGCATGCCACACAGGCAATTCACACCGTGAAACTGATGGCTATCAATTACACAGAATGAATTCCAATGTCAGACACACCATCCATTTACAAGTCCGTTCTGGGTCTGAACGAAACCGGAGGCACTATATACCTCGCAAACCCATCGATCTCCACGTATGTCTGGATGATCGCTACTCATTATCCATATTTCGGGATGCCTCCCAATCAGGACATCAATTACCATCCAAACGAGGTGAAGATCTCCAGTCTTCGACCACCGTCTTCATCTTCGATTTCTTATCATCGATTCAGTTATTCAGAATGGGATAAACCCGGTCTTTCTGAGCAACTGGCGTATATAATAAACAAGTGCTACACAAACACAACATACGCCTTATTCCAATTCAGTAGTCACTAACCGTAAATCAGTAAGAGAACGATTCCCCAAATATTAACCCCGAAGGCCGAAACCAACATCAGATCAAAATCCAGGAAACCATTCGACTTAGCTAACCTTCAGTTAGTTTCTAAATTTCATATTCCATATCGTTTATATTATTTTATAACGATTTATCGCTATTCTTATTTATTTTGAAATAGCCAATTTCTTCAAACGACGCTTCGGGCCATAACGCGGCCGTGGCGCTGTTTTTCTTTAGATTTGATTTACACATATCTGAAAATCTAACCGTTGGATCTTCACAAAATTTATATCATTATAAAGATCTTTTCAAAACGAATCCAACGGTTCCAGTTTTGGGAAAATCCGACGGTCGGATCTCCCGGTACAATCGTTTGAAGTTTCGATTTCAAAATACTAACTGCAGAGTTGTTATTCGATTTAATTTAATTATATTTATATATATATATATAAATATAATCGATTCTGGTGCTGTTTTTCTTAAGATTTGAATTGAACATTCCAGACAATCCAACCGTTGGATCTTTACAAAGTTGGTGTCGTTGGAAAGATATTTCCAAAGCGAACCCAACAGTTTCGGTTTCGGGAAAATCCGATGGTCGGATCTCCCGCACTAATCGTTTGAAATCACGGTTTCAAAACACGAACTGCAGCTTCGTTATTCGATTTATTTTAATTATATATATAATCTATTCTTCGATTTCAAAACAATATTCTTTTCATATATTTGATAAAAGTGATATTTTTATCCAACCGACTTTTATTTCAATACTTCACTATTTTTAACAATTCATGTATATAATAAAAATGTGATTTTTAATGTAAAACAATTTATTTCAAAACATGACTATTTTATATAGTTCATATAGATGATAGAAATATGATTTTTATTATAAAACAATTTATTTCAAACACGAATTCCATTCAACACATGAATTTCTGTTCAACGAATGAATTCCTATTCAGCACATGAACGGTTTCAACATATGAAAATAATTTCAACAAATGAAAATAATTCTAACACATGAATATTTTAGAAAATTTCGGCAGCATAACGGCAGGGTAGTAAAAACCGGGGCCGTCCCTAGTACGGCTCCTCGCTCTACCTTAAAGCCTCGCAGCTTTTGACAATGGGGATTTCATGCATCTATTTCACACGCAGGCGGCATGTATATTTTTTTCATTTCCACAAACTAATCCTATGTGGTTTCAACCAAATAATTCTCAACCACAAACGGGTATTTTTCAACCACAATCAATCAATTTCAACCACAAACAATTCAAATCAACCATTCGCTATCAACCAATTTTCACACCAATCACAACCAATAAATATCGTCCATGGTTTGTGGACGAGGGGCGTATGTATATATATATATTTATATAAGTATTTCACTTCTATTTCAACACATATATAATTTTTACAACGCATATATAACTTATACATCGAACGTACAACTTATACAACGCTTATACATGAGGTGTACAACGCTTATATAACTCATACATCGACTATATAATTTATACATCGTCGTTTTCCATATCGTTTATAATTCAGAAATCTCACATTGGGTTCCACTCCACCAAAAATAACAGAAGGCTCAGAAAAATATGCGGTCTCTTCTAGAATGTAGAAGACGTCCACACGAGTCCATTTTCTCTTGTTTCACTAAATTTCGTCAAGAAACGAAAGAGATATGATTTTTATAGTGAAATCAAAAACCGTAGCGCTTTAAAGTGCTATAATATAGTTGAAAATTATTTCAGCCGTACCTTTTTGATGGGGTTCGAAACTAGGGTTCCATTTTCGCAAAATCCAAGGCACGAGGACGAAATCCAGTTGTACCACGTCGAAGAGCATGGAATGACGCACTAGCGGGGCCCCCTCCGGTCGAGATCGAAGGCGTCACGGCGGCGGCTAGAAGTTGCTGACTTGCCGGGTTCAGATCTCCTCCAACTCGACACGATAAATCACAAAATGGGTATGGATTGGTAGCTGAGGGAAATCTCTACAAAAAACCCAACTGGAGTGGATGAATTTATTGAATGGATTTTGAATTAAAGAGGTGAGAAGGGAGGAAGGATTTCCGCCGTGCGCTGGGGGTATCAGGGAAGAAGAACGGTTGCGTTGACCAATGAGATTTTTTATTTATTTATATATTTTTAAAATTTCCAAAATACCCTCTTTCACACACGAACCCCAATACAAACCCAACGACTATCGCCCCTAGCTAAATACCCCCATTCCGAACACAATGGGATATGTTTTGAAGGCCCATTCGACTGTTTCAGTCAGTTTTTCCTCAAATTAAAATATAAAACATTCAATATTCGATTTGAACGTACATTTCAATTTTCCAGGGCCACAAACTGATTCGAAAAATTCCAGAAAAATAAATCTAGCTATGTTTTGACGATACGGTCCCAACAAAACTAGTTTCGTCGAATTCTGAGACCGTTTGCAAAATGGCCATTTTCTGGTCGATCCAATTTAATAGAAATCGACCACACACATTTTCCTTTGCCACGCTCACATACTAGCTTCAAAAATTATGAAATTTGAAACCTATCAATAGTTTGACATCCCGGATCCAACAAAAGTGGTTTCGTCGAATTCCGAGGTCTTTTGCAAAATGGCCATTTTCCCGGGCGATATAAACTCTATAGCGACCTTTCTGAAAATTCATTTGGACATAACTTTTGCTTCCCGCTATGAAACTTCGATTTTTCAGATTCGTTATAAAGATATTCACTAACAGATTTAAATATTTTTGGTTTCACTCAAATCCGTTTTATTTTGCACCCGGTACAGTCAGTCAAAGTTTGAATTCAATTTTTGAAACTACCGCGCCATTTCAGGCCTTGTTTATAATTAGAATTAATTTTATTTATTTTCAAACGTCAATTCAAACTCACTTTTCATCGTTATTATTTAAAATATTTATTTTAAATATTTAAAATCTACTAAAATAGCCAATTTAAAAATTTTAAATTGGTTCAGATTTTCCGGGTTGTTACAATCTCCCCCACTTAAAACTTTTCGTCCCTGAGTCGAAAGTGGTTTGATTAATCAACTCTACTTCCGATATGGCTTCCATTCTCCAACTTTTCAGTTTCTGAGAATTCTCAAATTCTTCAAAAATTTGGCTAACACCCGGAATTTTCGAAAAATTTCGCCATAACCTCCTTTGTACGGGGAGGGGTTTGGAAATTTATTGGGTCGTATTAGGTACCCAATAAATCCTATAAAGCATATATATATTTATAGTGATATATTCTGGTGTTTACAGGGGAGCGTGTGTAGATAATAACTCCAGAGAATAAATTCTCGTCACCCTGTCTAAGCCTGAGGGAGTGTGTATTTTTAATTACTCCAGAGAATAAATTCTCGTCACCCTGTCTAAGCCTGAGGGAGTGTGTATTTTTAATTACTCCAGAGAATAAATTCTCGTCACCCTGTCTAAGCCTGAGGGAGTGTGTATTTTTAATTACTCCAGAGAATAAATTCTCGTCACCTCATCCCGTATGGGAAATAAATAATCCATGTGTCGTATCTAATAACTAGAGAGACGTGATTATTGTCAACTCCAGACCCGTGTGGGGTTTTTATTATTCTGGCAATTTACCGTTACATTTTATATGGTCCATATCAGTCATCAGTTCAACCTGTAATATATAGTCATCACCATACAAGCCTCTCGCTCGTATGGTAAATCTTCAACCTCGTCACACAAGCTCCAAATGCTTATGTGGTATATGATGAAGTATGCCTATCTTCAAGAAGTATGCCATGTAGTGTAGTTCACTATTAATTGTTACCATCCTATGGCGACATTTATTATTACACACAGAACAACCAGCACTCCACATCCAATGGCATTCACAGGAGTTGATATAATAATATTTCGCATCCAACTCATTAAGGTTTACCTATTTGTCGGGCACGCAAATAATTTCTTTACTCAACAGCTAATCCATTTACCTGTTGAAACATATATATGCACATGTATATATTTCTATCTATTTTTAAATCAGTTTTATACGTGATTTAATCGAATAAATTCTACCATTCATTCTCTTATTGATTAAATTAACTATCGTTCTAATAATTTAATTAATCAAATCCACTATCACACAACACAAACAACAATCAATTTGTTTTTAACTTTTCAAAATCATACAAATTAATTCATACACTCTTTTTAAATTAATCAGACTATAGAATTAAAAGTGCACATCCGTGGAAAGAAAATAACAACAAAGTAGAGAACTAAATGGTAATGCAAAGTATGGTAAATGTACCTTGCACCGGAGTCAATCAGAGATATCCACTTGACACTTAGGATAGGCTTTCTGAATGCTCTACTCAGTTTCCCAAGTACAATCTCGCGGATCTCCACTCCATTGCACTCTGACTAAGTGAACCTTCTTGTTCCTCAGCTCTTTTGTTTCTTTGCCGATAATCTTTAGCGGCTTTCTTCTCACAGCCAACTCTGGAGTAATTTCAAAATCCTGCTGTGTTGCTTCTTCCACGATCAAGTCTGGATCATGAACGTGCTTTCGATGTTGAGATATGCAGAATACATCATGCACTCCAGGCAACTAATCCGGCAACTGAATTCTATAAGCGAGAGTTCCAATCCGTTCAAGAATAGGAAACGGACCAATGAATTTGGGCGCCTACTTCCCAGTTTTACCGAACCGGATAACTCCTCTCATCGACGATACTTTCAAATATACATAGTCGCCTACAGCAAATGATATATCTCTTCTTCTCTTATCGGCATAGCTCTTCTGTCGGCTTTGAGCGGCGAGTAATCGTTTCTTAACGAAAGCGACTTTGTCGGCAGCTTCTCGGATCATATCAGGTCCCAATACAAGCCTATTACCAGGTTCGACCCAACAAGCAGGAGATCGGCACGGTCTACCATACAATGCTTCGAATGGCAACATTGTCAAGCTCGCTTGGTAGCTGTTGTTATATGAGAATTCTGCCAAATGTAAATGGTCTTCCCATGATCCACCGAAATCTAGAACACAAGCCCGCAATAAATCTTCTAGTATACGATTCACCCTCTCAGTTTGACCATCTGTCTGAGGATGATAAGCGGTGCTCAAGCTCAGCTTCGTTCCCAGTTCTACTTGAAATGCCTCCCAGAATTTGCTAGTAAATATTGGATCTCTATCACTAACTATACTGATCGACACTCCGTGTAGTCTAACAATTTCCTTGAAATATATCTGTGCCAGACTCTGAGCAGTTCTGTTTGATCTGACAGGTATGAAATGGGCGGTCTTCGTGAAGCGATCTACGATCACCCAAATACTATCATTTCCTTTTCTGGTTCTGGGCAAACCATCTATGAAGTTCATGGAAATATGTTCCCACTTCCAACCTGGAACGTCCAGCGGTTGCAACAATCCAGCCAGTTTCTGTTGGTCGCTTTTGACTAGTTGGCAATTAGGGCATTGGCTAACATATATTGAAACGTCCCTTTTCAAAGCCTTCCACCAGAATATTCGCTTGAGATCGTTATACATTTTGGTCACACCTGGATGGATACTCAGCTTGGACTTGTGACATTCGTCTAACACTTCCCTTTTTAACTCGGGGATGTCAGGAACGCAAATCCTTCCTCTCAATCTTAGGGTCCCATCGTTATCTATTTGAAAACACGAGGGTTCGCCTTTCTGAATCCTTTTGATCATATCCTTAATAAAATTATCCTCCTTCTGGAGAATAGATATTTTGTCAATCAAGGAAGTCGTAATAATAAAGCTGGCGATCATTACATTCTTTCGACTCAGCGCATCGGCCACGACATTGGCTTTCCCTGGAGTGTATAGAATTTCAAAAACGTATGTTGTAAGGAACTCTAGCCAACGTTGCTGCCTCAGATTCAAGTCTTTCTGGGTGAACAGATACTTTAACGACTGGTGATATGTAAAAAGTTCGAATTTCTCACCCAGAAGATAGTGTCTCCAGATTTTCAAAGCAAATACTATAACCAACAACTCAAGATCATGAGTGACGTAGTTCTTTTCATGTGGCTTCAACTGACGACTAGCATAAGCAACAACTTGACCTCTTTGCATTAATACTACGCCAAGACATTCTCTAGAGGCATCTGTCCAGACTTTCAAATCCTGATTGCCGTCAATTATTGTTAACACTGGAGCCGTTGTTAATCTTAACTTTAGTTCCTCGAAAGCCTCCTCACATTCTGGAGTCCACTTGAATTTTGAGTGCTTCTTTGTAAGCTTTGTTAAGTGACTAGATATCTTCGAAAAATCTTTAACGAACTTCCGGTAATAACTAGCCAATCCAAGAAAACTACGGACTTCTGTGGGAGTACTAGGCTGTTTCCAGTTTTGAATAGCTGTGATTTTACTTAGATCCACAGCAATTCCTTCTTTCGATACAACGTGGCCCAGAAACTTCACTTCATCTTGCCAGAATATACATTTGGACAGTTTGGCTTTCAATACATTCCTTCTCAGAATTTCTAGAACCTGCTCCAAATGTTTTTCATGTTCGGCCTTTGACTTAGAGAAGATTAGAATATCGTCAATAAAAACCAGAACAAACTTATTCAGGACTCCTCTGAACACTCTATTCATCAAATCGATGAAGTAAGCTGGAGCGTTACATAAGCCGAACGGCATTACTAACCACTCATAGAATAAGTCTGGACCTCTGAATGATGTCATAGGAACACACTCTTCGGCAATACGAAGCTGATGGAATCCTGTAGCTAGGTCCATCCTTGAAAATACTTGTGCTCCATTCAGACGATCCAATAAATCATCGATTCACGGCAATGGATATTTATTCTTTATTGTCTGCTTATTCAAGTCGCGATAATCCACACATAGTCGCAGAGTACCGTCAGACTTTGGGACAAACACCACTACTACTCCCCAATCCGAGAAACTAAGCCTGATCAGACCCTTCCATACAAGCTGTCGAGTTTGATTGTCTAGTTCTTCTTTCTCCTTTAGAGTCATTCTCCGAATAGCGTGCACTACTGGCCTTGCATTCGGGATTAAAGCAATTTTGAAATCAATTTCTCTCTACGGAGGTAAGCTGACAACTTCTTCGAACACATCTGCATAATTCTTTACGACAAGAATATCTTTGATGAGGTCCGGAATATTCTCTGTGACTACAGGGATATTTTCTATTTGAGCAGGAGAAACATCCAAAGCTGACCAAAAGTCTTTTCTACTTGAATTCGGACCTTCGCAAAGTATGGTTATATAATTCCCTGATTGGGCCTTTGCCTTAACAACTCTCTCGGCACATCTAACCTCTGCCTCATATTTGGTTAACCAATCCAGTCCCAAAATAAGATCGAATTCAGTAAAATTCATGACAATAGAGATAGCAGGGAACTTATAACAGGAAAAAGAGACAGGCACCGCACAAATCCAACTGAGATCGAGGGAACCCCCAACCGGATTATGGACAGTCATTGGTTTTTTGAGCTTCTTCAAATTCAAATCCAGTTTCTTAACTGCATTCTTTGCAATAAAGCTTCGCGACACGCCTGTATCAAACAGTACTTTAACTGGAATATTTTTGACATTAAGCGTGCCTTCCAAAACATCTGCCCTTTCCTGAGCAGATGAAGATGCAGACACTTCTGCCACTTCATTTACATGCACTGCTTCAGGTTTTCTGAATAGCGGGCAATTTTTCGCAATATGACCGACCTGGTGGCACTTATGGCATCCTCTGCCCTCATGAAACCTCCTATTAGACTTAGATCCTTCCTTTCTTTGCTTCTCTAAAGATCTGCAATTTCCTTGCAAATGCCCTTGCTTCTTGCAATTATTGCATACGACAGTCGTTACCGGTTCTTTCTCAGATCTGGCCCTTTTTCGATTGACTTTGGGCTTCTTACTCACCTCAGACATCGTACTGGCCTCAGGACGATCAGTTTCAGACTCAGCTTTATTACTAGAACTGACTTCCTCTTCGTAACGCAACATGCCTTTCTTGTCGAGATCCTCATACTGGTAAGCCATGTATATCATTTCAGAAAAAGGAAGCTTCACATTCCTCATTACACTATTCTGATATTTCCTTTGCAGGCCATGAATAAATCTCAGATTCTTCCTCTTTGGATCTTGAATCAGATGCGAGGCAAAATGAGAAAGTTCATTGAATCTCTTATGATATTCTGGAATGGTCATATCTCCTTGTATCAGATAAGAGAATTCATCACATAACCGCTCAGTTGCTTCAGGAGGAGTAAATCTTTCTAGGAAAATCACTTTAAATCTATCCCAGGTGATATCACCTTCTGGATTATCTTTGATGATTGTTTCCCACCAGATTAAAGCTTCTTCTTTGAGTGCCCAAGATGCCACTAATCTTTTCTGATCATCTCTCAACTGGATACGTTCAAAAATTCTTTCAACAGAACTCATCCAAGCTTGAGTTTGAATTATAGATTCATTGCCCGAGAATTGTGCTCCGCCCAGATTTCGATATCTCTTTAATAGAGCCTCTAGATCTGGTTCTGCATTTCTTCTGTTTCTAACACTCATTTTCTAGTACTTCTGCAAATAGCAGATCAAGTGTCAGGTCACAGAAAAGATATTTTAAAACATAGAAACATATACTTCAAATGTAAATTTGTCTATCGGGGTGTAATTTCATTCTGCTTTACTCATACTAGGATATTACTGATCCTATCTGTAATGAGTTACCCATCCTAGAACACTACTGTTTCTATTTCTGACGAGTTCGTTAATATGTTATATTCCAGCACTAAGCCTAACCAAAGCTCTAATACCACGTTGTGACGACCCCGAAACCCCGTACGACGGTGTCAAGGGTGATCTTTGGAATATAACACAAACAGATAATAGCAGAACAGAATTAAATAAATACACCAGATAATGAACAAATAATACACTGGATAAACGTAATCATCAGAGTTACACAGTATACATGATTATACTTAGTACAAATACAGTTCAGCTATACATAAATGTCTACAGCGGAAACAAACATAATATGCACAATAGGAGCTGAACAGCATAAAAGAGATAAATGATAGAATCCATCTTCAGCTCAAGCTATCCAGAAAGAGCCTGCTAATACCTGAATACAAGGTTGCCTGTGTAGAAAAAGGGGCACCCGAGTTTGCAAGTGAAACAAACTACGAGTCAGTCATGGGACTGGTATGAGAAATCTACTTAACACATTTATAATATGGCTAATCACAGGACCACGCCACTTTCGCGGAACGGGTTTACTCCATTGGATTGCCAGTGCTTTAAAACAAATAATTCTTTTAAACATCGCAATGCTTTTTATAAAAATAAAGCCATTATAAGACTCGGTTCCCATCACACAATGCAACGCAAACCGGAGGATAGAGTTTTTACCTTATAATGGCCAAAATATGCTTGATACGAATAAAACAAAAGCATTTGATATTATTACTAGTGTTTATATGTTTCAAAAACAAGTTCAAATCATAAGTATCAATCATAGACGACATTAATGCCCCATACCACTATGTCGCCATATATAGGTATACAATCAAAACCGCACAATCACGTATTTGGAAATTGGATTTCCGTCATGAACCAAGGAAAAAGATAGTCCTTACCAACTTCGAGACAATATAGCCCATGTCTCAGGGCCCAGACTCAGGTGGGCCCTTGGAGCGACAGGGCCGGTCCACCGATGTGGATTAAAATTCCTGAACACTGCGTTTCCCCGCCTTTTGGGGTGTAAATGAGCCAACGAATGACTCCATCGGTCCCGGATCGACCGATATAACCGAGGCGCCTCACAATAGCAACAACCACATAGGTGAAAATAATATAAATGTCAGCCAGTTCAAGCACCGACACCACCTCTAACTAGAAAGAAATGCATGTCCTCCCTGAGGTCCTCTCCCGTTTCTGGTTCATACCGGGGTGTGAGGCTCTCGAATTCACGTTATACACAAAGCTATGCCACACAGGCGGTGCTTTGATCATCAACCACAAGACTTTGCTTTTCAACAGAAGCCCTGATCACTGCATCTTAGCATGCCACACAGGCAATTCACACCGTGCAACTGATGGCTATCAATTACACAGAATGAATTCCAATGTCAGACACACCGTCCATTTACAAGTCCGTTCTGGGTATGAACGAAACCGGAGGCACTATATACCTCGCAAACCCATCGATCTCCACGTACGTCTGGACGATCACCACTCATTATCCATATTTCGGGATGCCTCCCAATCAGGACATCAGTTACCATCCAAACGAGGTGAAGATCTCCAGTCTTCGACCACCATCTTCATCTTCGATTTCTTATCGTCGATTCAGTTATTCAGAATGGGATAAACCCGGTCTTTCTGAGCAACTGGCGTATATAATAAACAAGTGCTACACAAACACAACATACGCCTTATTCCAATTCATTAGTCACTAACCGTAAATCAGTAAGAGAACGATTCCCCAAATATTAAACCCGAAGCCCGAAACCAACATCAGATCAAAATCCAGGAAACCATTCTACTTAGCTAACCTTCAATTAGTTTCTAAATTTCACATTCCATATCGTTTATAATATTTTATAATGATTTATCGCTATTTTTATTTATTTTAAAATAGCCAATTTATTCAAACGACTCTTCGGGCCATAACGCGGCCGTAGCGCTGTTTTTCTTCAGATTTGATTTACACATATCTGAAAATCTAACCGTTGGATCTTCACAAAATTTATATCATTATAAAGATCTTTTCAAAACAAATCCAACGGTTCTAGTTTTGGGAAAATCCGACGGTCGGATCTCCCGGTACAATCGTTTGAAGTTTCAATTTCAAAATACGAACTGCAGCGTCGTTATTCGATTTAATTTAATTATATTTATATATATATATATAAATATAATCGATTCTGGCACTGTTTTTCTTTAGATTTGAATTGAACATTCCAGACAATCCAACCGTTGGATCTTTACAAAGTTGGTGTCGTTGGAAAGATATTTCCAAAGCGAACCCAACGGTTTCGGTTTCGGGAAAAATCCGATGGTCGGATCTCCCGCACTAATCGTTTGAAATCACGGTTTCAAAACACGAACTGCAGCTTCGTTATTCGATTTATTTTAATTATATATATAATCTATTCTTCGATTTCAAAACGATATTCTTTTCATATATTTGATAAAAGTGATATTTTTATCCAACCGACTTTTATTTCAACACTTCACTATTTTTAACAATTCATGTATATAATAAAAATGTGATTTTTAATGTAAAACAATTTATTTCAAAACACGACTATTTTATATAGTTCATATAGATGATAGAAATATGATTTTTATTATAAAACAATTTATTTCAAACACGAATACCATTCAACACATGAATTTCTATTCAATGAATGAATTCCTATTCAACACATGAACGGTTTCAACATATGAAAATAATTTCAACAAATAAAAATAATTCTAACACATGAATATTTCAGAAAATTTCGGCAGCATAACGGCAGGGTAGTTAAAACCGGGGCCGTCCCTAGTACGGCTCCTCGCTCTACCTTAAAGCCTCGCAGCTTTTGACAATGGGGATTTCATGCATCTATTTCGCACGCAGGCGGCATGTATATTTTTTTCATTTCCACAAACTAATCCTATGTGGTTTCAACCAAATAATTCTCAACCACAAACGGGTATTTTTCAACCACAATCAAACAATTTCAACCACAAACAATTCAAATCAACCATTCGCTATCAACCAATTTTCACACCAATCACAACCAATAAATATCGTCCATGGTTTGTGGACGAGGGGCGTATGTATATATATATATATTTATATAAGTATTTCACTTCTATTTCAACACATATATAATTTTTACAACGCATATATAACTTATACATCGAACGTACAACTTATACAACGCTTATACATGAGGTGTACAACGCTTATATAACTCATACATCGACTATATAATTTATACATCGTCGTTTTCCATATCGTTTATAATTCAGAAATCTCACATTGGGTTCCACTCCACCAAAAATAGCAGAAGGCTTAGAAAAATATGCGGTCTCTTCTAGAATGTAGAAGACGTCCACACGAGTCCATTGTCTCTTGTTTCACTGAATTTCGTCAAGAAACGAAAAAGATATGATTTTTACAGTGAAATCAAAAACCGTAGCGCTTTAAAGTGCTATAATATAGTTGAAAATTATTTCAGCCGTACCTTTCTGATGGGGTTCGAAACTAGGGTTCCATTTTTCGCGAAATCCAAGGCACGAGGACGAAATCCAGTTGCACCACGTCGAAGAGCGTGGAACGGCGCACCAGTGGGTCCCCCTCCGGTCGAGATCGACGGCGTCAGGGCGTCACGGCGGCGGCTAGAAGTTGCTGACTTCCCGGGTTCAGATCTCCTCCAACTCGACACGATAAATCACAAAATGGGTATGGATTGGTAGCTGAGGGAAATCTCTAAAAAAAAATCCAACTGGAGTGGATGAATTTATTAAATGGATTTTGAATTAAAGAGGAGAGAAAGGAGGAAGGATTTCCGCCGTGCGCTGGGGGTATCGGGGAAGAAGAACGGTTGCGTTGACCAATGAGATTTTTTTATTTTTTTTATATATTTTTAAAATCTCCAAAATACCCTCTTTCACATACGAACCCCAATTCAAACCCAACGACTGTCGCCCTTAGCTAAATACCCCCATTCCGAACACAATGGGATATGTTTCGAAGGCCCATTCGACTGTTTCAGTCAGTTTTTCCTCAAATTAAAATATAAAACATTCAATATTCGATTTGAACGTACATTTCAATTTGCCAGGGCCACAAACTGATTCGAAAAATTCCAGAAAAATAAATCTAGCTATGTTTTGACGATACGGTCCCAACAAAACTAGTTTCGTCGAATTCTGAGACCGTTTGCAAAATGGCCATTTTCTGATCGATCTAATTTAATAGAAATCGACCAAACACATTTTCCTTTGCCACGCTCACATACTAGCTTCAAAAATTATGAAATTTGAAACCTAGCAATAGTTTAACATCCCGAATCCAACAAAAGTGGTTTCGTCGAATTCCGAGGTTGTTTGCAAAATGGCCATTTTCACGGGCTATATAAACTCTATAGCGACCTTTCTGAAAATTCATTTGGCCATAACTTTTGCTTCCCGCTATGAAACTTCGATTTTTCAGATTCATTAGAAAGATATTCACTAACAGATTTAAATATTTTTGGTTTCACTCAAATCCGTTTTATTTTGCACCCGGTACAGTCAGTCAAAGTTTGAATTCAATTTTTGAAACTACCGCGCCATTTCAGGCCTTGTTTATAATTAGAATTAAATATATTTATTTTCAAACGTCGATTCAAACTCACTTTTCATCGTTATTATTTAAAATATTTATTTTAAATATTTAAAATCTACTAAAATAGCCAATTAAAATTTTTTAAATTGGTTCAGATTTTCCGGGTTGTTACAGGTATCGACACTAACAAAGAGTATGCCTTATGTCGACTCCGGTCTCTTTAACAACCAACGTTTACATTTTCCATATCGGTCGGTTCTTTTACTTTTCACAAAGGTTCGCTTCATATCAAAATATCATATTTTGTTTCGAACCAAATTTATATTCAAATAGAATATAATTTCGTATCAACATATCAAAATCGTACCAAACCAATTATATTCCAAACTAGAATATATTTCAATATCTTTACATTAAAATCCCATAATATTTAAAATCAACATATATTCAAATAGGACATATTTCCTCCCAAAGATTTCAAATTATTCCAAATGGATTCATGTTCGAAGTCCATTCATATTCAAATAGAAAATATACTTTCATTGAAATGTTATAATCGTTTAGAATCGATTTGTATTCAATTAGAATCTATCTCCATATCAAAAATCCATTTGAATAACGATTCAAATCAAAAATCAAACTCCATTTAGGAAGGAATTTATAATTATGAAAATATTTATAAACTAAAACCTTTATATGAAATTTATATATAGTAAAATAGCTAAAGTATAATGAGATAATTTAAACTACTATGTAAATACATAAAATAAAAGTTTATTAAATAGTTTAAATAATAAAATATAGGAAAATTCATTTATAACAAATAGTATATAAATTGCAAAAACTAATAAAATAAATTTTTAAGTAATAGCATATAGTCTTATTTGTAAATAAACGATGCATATATATATATATATAGTTTTATAAATTGAAAATAAAATTTTAAACCATAATTGTTTCTTTCTTCCAAATTTCAAAACTTGAAATCTATATTCACATCTAAATGGAGTTCATTTCATTTTCATATCTTGTTTCAAGCACTATTCAAACCAACCCTTCGATAAGAAGATTCAAATCCATATATTCATTTACAGTTAAACAACCCCGAGTATCATCAATTTCCTTTATTTCCAAAAATTAAATTCAATGAGAATTTATTACATTCAAATCTACCTCATTTATTTGAATATTACCAAATCGTATTAAATGAAATAATTCCAAATATTATACGATCCCAGTATAAAATATAGATCATTTGTTTTGGAAAAATTTCCTTAACCACTTCAAATACACTTCCATGGTTCAGATTTTAAAGCAAATATATTTATCGGGTATCAACATATTTATTTACATAAAATTTCCCGTGGATTTAAAATCATTTAACCAACCGATGTCAGTATATAATTTTCTATCCTATGGCCAAGTGATCTTAATTTAGTTTCTCGATATTTCAGGGATGGATATATATCATTTCAATCCAAATCAGGGTCACAAATATCTATAATTTCAATCCGTGTTCTTAATTCATTTCAAATCGATTAATCCCGGATTTATTCGATGCCCGTAACACCAAGGGTGAAATGGGATTAATCGTCAATATAAATATACAACATTCACATACTGAAAATGGAACATTTCAGAATCAATATCAATTCATCAACCAAATCAACCAAGGTGTCCATCACAACGATAATGGTAAATTTACTCATTTCACTGGTTAACAAGTGTCGGGGTTTCTAACAGAAATTTAATTAACTAAATTGCTAGTTGTCAACTTAAATTGGCAGATTAAAACACTTGTACGTCAGTTTTAAGCAACAAATTCAACAATTAACACCACCATGTAACCAAACTTATTTCATAATTTAATTTAATAAATATGGGAATAATTCAGTTCATCGTGAGCGATAAAATCATTCACCTTTGCGTCCTTAGTTATTCGAACGTCCAACTAAGGGCCAAAAATTTACAATCTCCAAGCATAGCCAGGTGTAAAGACCCGGAAATTCCCGCTCTTTGAATCGACCATAAACCACACAGGTCTGACCCAAAGGTTGGAAATCTTCGAATACTTTAACTTTGGGAATACAATACATCAGAACAGTAACAGCAGACTTTTATAACATTATAATAACGTTACATCAGAGTACAGAATATCATAGTACAAATAAAGTAAACTACAGCGGAAGATAAATTACAACAGATTTAAATACATTAAACAGCGGAAGACTTCTATGCTCTGGACACAGCTTTAGGCTTCGATCCAAAATCCTGCTAAAGAGATACATATCTGCAAAAAGCTACTCGACTGCCCGTGTAGAAAAGAGGGCACCCGAGTTTGCAAAGTGAAACAAACTACGAGTCAGTCATGGGACTAGTGTGAGAATTCTAAACTAATATAACTAATAAGACAAATCCAAGGACCACGCCACTTTCGCGGAACGGGTTTACTCCTATGGATTGCCAGTGCATAAACCAAAGTAAATCGAGAAATAACGCAATGTCTTTTTGGAAAAATGAAACCATTATAAGACCCAGGTCCCATCACACAATGCAACGCACACCAGAGGATAGGGTTTTACCTTATAATGGTCAAAAGATGCTTGATACGTATAAAACGGATTTGATATTATTATTAGTGTATATATGTTTTAATAAAAAGATTTGAATCATAAGTATCAATCCTAGACGGCATGGTTACCATATAGCATGTCGCCAATACTAGTTCTACAATCAAAACCGCAAGGGCGTATTGGAAATTTGGATTCCATCATGAGTCGAGGCTAGGGGCAAGATCCTCTCCGATTCGAGACACTCTAGCAAATACCTCAGGATTCCCCGCAGTGAACCCTTGGAAGCGGTAGGGCCGGTCCCCGCCTATGGGCAGTGGATTGGTTATGCCTGAACACACGTTTCCCGGTCCCTTTGGACCTATAGTATGACTACCAACGGCCTATAAAACACGAGGTACCTCAAAATCCATCATCCACAATGAGTAAAAATGTCAGCGCTGGTAGGTACCTGACAACACTCTAGCTAGAAAGAAACGTGTGCACTCCCTACGGTCCGTATCCCGTTTTTGACTCATACCGGGGTGTGAGGCTCGCGAAGTTACGCTATACACAAAGCTACGCCTAAACAGACCGTGCTTTGATCATCGACCACAAGGCCTGCTTTTCAACAAAAGCCTTGATTCATGCATCTTGGCATGCCACATTGTCAATCCATACCACACCATTGATTTCTACCAATATATAACCTCTAAGCTCATACGTCTCAGAGAAGGGCGTTAACCACCAAACAGATATATATTAACAGAGATCAACGAATGTAGTATAAAGGACTACAACGTCAGACATACATTCCATTTATAAACTTATGCTCTGGGTCTGAGCGAAAGTCAAACCCGTACAAATCAACACTACGTCCGAATGGCCACCACTGAACCCCTTTCAAGGTAGCTACTCCTCTCATGGGTCTCAGTAGCAACACATCCATTCGATGTGAAGATCGTCGGTCTTCAATCACCGTCTTCAACTCTTCGACTTAGATCGTCGTATAATCATTTGAAATGAGATTTGAACTCGGACTTTTCAAATGATTCTCGCATATATATATAACTTGAAATCATTTCATATCGTTATTGGTATTTAATAACGACCTATTTCTATTTTTATTTAAATAAAAATAGCTTAAATTAATATAACGACGCTTCGGGTCAATGGGCGACCCTGGCGCTGTTTTCAACCAAATTTGATTTACACTTATCTCGAAAACTAACCGTTGGATTTTGATGAAGTTTATATCGTTGGAAAGATCTTCCCAAAGCGGTCCTAACGGTTCCAGTTTTGGGAAAATCTGATGGTCGGATCTTTCGGTATAACTAGATTGTCGATACGCGAACTGTCGCGCGCGTGTCATTAAGTTTATAATTTTTATTTATATATATATATATATATATATATAAATCATTTGGCGATTTAATTATAAAAATTTATTCTTTTTATCGCATCTAAAATGACGATAAAATATCACTTGTTTTATTTTACTACTTTTTTGTTTTATTTACACTAACTGTAAATAAATTATAATTTATATATCCTTTCATTTTATTTACACTAAGTGTAAATAAATTGTATTCTTTTTCCTATTCATTTACCTAATTGTAAATAAACGTTTTCTATTCTTTTCCTTATTTATTTACCTAAGTGTAAATAAATATTTCTCCTTTCCTTATTTATTTATTTACCTAAATGTAAATAAATGTTTTCAATTGCTTTTTCCTTATTTATTTACACTATTTGTAAATAAATGTTTTTACTATTCTTTTATCTTATTTATTTACCTAAATGTAAATAAATGTTTACTTCCACTTTTCTATATTTATTTACATTAATTGTAAATAAATATATCTAATTTCTTTTTCTTATTTATTTACACTATTTGTAAATAAATGTTTTTACTATTCTTTTATCTTATTTATTTACCTAAATGTAAATAAATGTTTACTTCCACTTTTCTATATTTATTTACATTAATTGTAAATAAATATGTCTAATTTCTTTTTCTTATTTATTTACACTATTTGTAAATAAATGTTTTTATTTTATTTTTCCTATTTATTTACCTAAGTGTAAATAAATATATTCTTATCCTTTTGTTATTTATTTACCTAAATATAAATAAATGGTTTCATCTTCTTTTTCTTCCTTATTTACACTATTTGTAAATAAAGAGTTTTAATTTCTTGTTCTTATTTATTTACTTAATTCCTCTCCAATCTAATTAAAGTTTTAATTAAAACCTTATTTCGTTTTAACCTTCCAAAGTCATTATTAAATAATTAATCAAAAATTAGGAAATTAATCCCCTCATTAATCCAGGTTAAAGAATAAATGTTATTTAAAACATAATTCACGATAAACCCAAATTCAAATTTCATTGTAAATCCGTAGTTATAATAAAACCATTTTTTTAATTCCTTTTATTTATTTTAAAATAAATAAACCATTTATTCTGATCAAAATATCATTTCTCATATTAAAACATTATTTTCAAAATATTAATTTTGAAATTAACTCTTTTAATATTCATTATAAAATGGATAATATAAGTTAATAAACTTATTCAGGTTAAAATGATGTTTCTATTTAAAATAGATTAAATAATCCAATTCGTTATATAATCCATTTATGTTTTATAATGGGCCAGACTTCTCACATTAGGCCTACAACTTGTGGATGCTGGATATGCCGGTTGGGTCCGGGCAGACTTATTCCACAGTTGGGCTTAACCTCGAGCCAAAACCCAAATTGTATTCGTGTACTTGGACCTCTCACATTAGGCCCAACATTTATGGCTGCTGGATATGCCGGTTGGTTCCGGGCAGACTTCCGCCATAAACGTGACCTAACCTCGTGTCCAAATACAATTTATAATTATAATTGTTTCTTAAAAATCTTATTTTTAAAAATATTTCATATTTTAAAACCTCTAAAATATCATTCATTCCTTGAAATACTCTTTATATAAATTCTTATCTTTCCATTTCAATACACATTAATTTTTCCCCATTATTATAATACTATAATAATAATCACTTCAAAAATGGTTTTAATTGTTATATTAAAAACCTACCATTCCAACATTAAATCAATCATTTATGTCAAGTATTGAAATCCATCTTCCAAATTTAATGTTAACATAAAACAGAATCTTTCAGTTTCAAATTCTCCTTATAGTTGGAATGTAATTTACCAATTCTAGAAATTTGTTTTATAACTTTCCAAATAAACAAGGATATGTCCTCCTTAATTTAAGCATCCATTAATTCTATTAATTGAGTAATCAATGGAATTTATTTCTTTCATTCCAAACTTCTATTTTATCCTTTTTAAATAGTAAAATACATAACTCCTTAATCCAATTTCCAATTTATTGTATTAATTGCATATTTATTTGTTTGACTCAAAATTGGAATGAGACCCACACCATTCATTTCCATATAATTCGATTATACGGAAATTGTACATTTATTACATAGCAAATTTCAAACATCAACAACCAAAGTGCATTTTCTAATTAAATCCAAGGGTGACGTGTATTCAAATGCCAACCCATGACCCATGTGGGGTTTCAACCAACACAATTCAAATATTATAAAATAAACGGTGCTTCTGGACAATGTGTTAAAATTGATCGTCCAATCACATAAACAAGCCAAGGTCGCTTGTAAATGACAGTGTATACAAGTGCATTAAATAATAACATAAATAACATACCCAATTAACGATGTTCACATAATAGGTATGACGGTTCCAATTTCATCCCTTTTAAATGAAATAAATTTACAATAAACATATTCACTTTATACCATTTCATTTAATGTAAACAGCCCATATACAAACTATTTCCTTTTTAAATCCGTTCCTAAATAAAGAACAAATTTTATTCATTTTAAAATAAAGAAATAAAACTTTTTTTTTCATTTAAGTCCTTTATTAAATTAAAGAACAAAACTTTGTTCATTAAAGTCCTTTTTATAATAAAGGATAAAACTTATACATCTTAGTTCCTTTAAAATAAAGAAATAAACTTTTACCTTTTAATCCTTTTTAAAATAAAGAAATAATCTTTATTCTAATCTTTTATTAAAAATAAAAGTCAAACACTATCTTAATTTCAAAACAAAATCAAAAAAAATAAAGATAAAGTTTCATTATGTTTTTAACAAAACGAAATCAAAAATAAAGTTGCATTCTATGTTTCAACAAACAAAAAGAAAAGTTTCATTTTGTTCTTCAACAAAATAAAATATAAGAATGTTTCATTTTTGTTTTTCAACAAAATAGAATATAAAAATGTTTCATTTATCTCCAATAAACCAAAAATATAAAAAGGTCTATTTTTGTTACAACAAACAAAAGTAAAAGTTTCATTCTTGTTTCACTAAACAAAATATTTGTGCTTCATTTGTTTTAACAAAATTAAAGGTTCCATTTCGACTCAACCCAATAGTATCAACCACATATGCAACATCAACTGACAATCACAGTACAAGCAACAACATCCATATTCAAGCATACATCACAGATTCATATTCATTCACATCATACAATGATTTTCATACAATGAAAAAAAAAAATCAAATTAAACATAGAATCTCACCGAAAGCTTTCCACTAAACATTCACGTCACGCCGCCACTACAGGAGTTCAGATTGCATCTATCTTCACCACGTTAGAGCCCCTATTGTGTGCCACCGTCGCCCGCAACCACCACCAGTTCGGTGGTCTCTCGAGACCCTCTTTCATTATTGCTTTGGAAATTTCGAATTTTACTGAATGGGTTCAAAGTAAAGGGGAAAGGAATTTAGGAGTGTTAGGGCCATTGATAAAGAACATGACGGCGGCTTGGAATAAGAATTAGGGTTTAGTTTTGACCGTATATATATTAGGTTATATGTATATTAAATAATATTTAATTTAATAGGTGTTTATCTTATTTTTTTTCTTTCCTTGAATTTATAGAAGGGATAAAATATGACATATATGCAAATGAGAGGAAGAGAGAGAGAACATAGGAGAAATAAATGAAATGCATGCGGCCATTATTATTCTCATTTTCATTATTCTTTTTCCTTCTTTATATTTTTCTTGCAATGAATGACATGCCTCTAATTACCATTGATTATAATTCCAAATTAACACGACGGTGTAAATTGCGTCATCACACTATTTTGATACAAGTACAATTGGGTGTAGTTCTGATGAGTCACAATAAAGGTCCCAACTTCACTTTTATTTGTAAATGAAAATGAATATTTAAACTCACATTTTATATTATACATAAAAGTAAAGGTTAAACTTGCATTCTATTATGTTCTCCAAAACCAAAATAAAAATTAGTATTTTGATTTGTGCAAAAAGATAAACGTTTGCTTTTATTTTAGTAAGCAAAATAGAGGTAAAAATTGTCCTTTAATTTATGACCATAAAAATTGTTCTTTTTATCTTGTTGACAAAACCAACATAAAAATTGGTCATTTTATTTTGTTAACAAAAGAAACATAAGATTTAGTCTTTTTATTTTGACCACAAAAACTATGTTAAAATTGTCCTTTTTATTTTAACAACAAAATTAAATGTTAAACTTGAAAACAAAATAAACAAACAAGATTGTATGTCTTAATTTTATTTAAGAAAATAGAATGAAAATAAAAACCAAAATTAAAGTAAAACTTTGTCATTTATGTTTTGTAAATAAAATTTTAGCCTCAAATAGAACGGAGCAAAGATAGAAATAAGATGGGAATTTTATTATGACTACATCAAGATTTTACGGTCTGACTAACATAGTTATTCTATCCATTTGTTTGGTCTCACACGTATATACAAAGTATGTTACATACGTGCATGGCAATATGATAATAAATTTTGTGTATTAATTGTAACTTATTTCCAATTCATCACCAATGAATTAAATAGCAATTGGTTTCCCACACTAGTCCATTAATCTATTGCAATCGTTATTTTAAAACTAGTTAACATTCAATGTATTTCTTTAATTACCATTCATAATTAATGTTATCCTTTGTCTTACAATTTATACAAACAAAATTTCCAAATATATACATTACAACACAATGTAAAATACACATTAATTCATATATATATCCTATGCATTGATTATTTTGCTTCTCATTTAATTATAATATATTTGTAAAAATTTACAAAATTTGTTAATAACAAAATGCCAGTTACTGTCCAATAGCTTAACAACTGCTTTACTTAATAGAATTTGATAACTGATTGCAATTAAATGAAAATTTCAAATTTTCAAACTGCAGCGCTGTTCTAACTCCTATTACCCTTGTATGTTTTATTATTATTATTATTATTATTTAAATTAACAAGAACGTGTTTTCCTTCATTTCTTTTATTACATTAAAATGTAATCTCTTCTTTCATTACATGATTCAACGTGACACTAAAAATGCGTTTATTCTTACTATTTATACATGATACTAAAAATATGCTTTATTTTTAATATTTAAAAACATGATATTAAAAATATTTTTTCTTACTCTTAATATTCCAACTAATGGCCATTTCTATATGTACAATAAAAATGAAATCTTATCATTTGTATATTTCTCCATCATAACATTCTTAACATAATGACATTTTTATTAACATGACATTTTTATATAACTTACATTACTAACTAAAATGACATATTTATTTTAACTAAACATTCCTAATAAGAGTGATGATTCTATATTAATACAACGTTTCTAAACAAATGATGTTTATATTAACATGACGCTAAAAAATATCCTTATTCACATATATTAATATGATGCTAAAAATATAATTATTTCTAGTATAACACAACGACGCTAAGTTCATACTTGTTTTTAGTGAAAATACACAACCCAAATTTTATATGTTTGATGTCAACATATAATTTCAACATAAATTATTTAAAAATAGAATTTTTATTTTCTGCCTCAATTTCTTAACAAACTTCATAAAAATAAGATTTTAAAATTGGTCCAAAATTCCGGGTAGTTACAATCTCCCCCACTTAAGAACTTTTCGTCCTCGAAAAGGAGCGTAGCTAAAAATTGTAAAATTAACTATCTTAATTTTAAATTTTAATGGTAGATTATCTTTTCAAAATATACATAACTTTATATATATAAAAATCATATTTCAAAGAATAGATTATAAATATCAAAAATGCGTTAATTATAAATTCGTAACTCTTAACTCGTTCTAGGGCATTACTAACCCCATCTCTAACGAGATTACTCATTCTAGGATACTGCTGATCCTATCTCTAATGAGTATTCTTATTGGACATTACTAATCCAATCTCTGATGAATCTTTTGTTCAGTTCTAACAAGTTGTACCCTAAAGATTTGAGCTAACCAGAGCTCTGATACCAACTGTAAAGACCCTAGGCTTTGCAACCATCAGGCAGTGGGCTAACCTCCCCACCGTGACATATAGTGATACCTCAGAACTGATTTTACGGCCAGCCTCTCGACTGCAACAACCAACCTAATCTTCCCATTGGGATGTGTAGGGGTAAGAGTCTCCTGCTCGCCACCAAACAGCCAAGCGAGAACCCCCTATCACATTCTCTAACTGTAACAACCCGTAAAATCTGGGCCAGTTTAAAATTTTTATTTTGGCAATTATGGCGAATTTTGAATATTTAAAATGAATTATTTTAAATAATATCGACGAGAAATTTATTTTGAATATAATTAGAACGTATATATTATACGCGTCGTCGTTAGAATATAAATATTTATATATAATTATAAATAGAATTGAAAATGGCGCGGTAGTTCGATAATTCGATTTCAAACTTCAATTGAATGTACCGGGTGCAAAACAATCCGGATTTTAGTGAAACCAAAAATAATGGAATCTAATAGTGAATATCTTTCCAACGAATCCGAAAAATCAAAAGTTCGTAGCGGGAATCAAAAGATATGTCCAGTTGAAAATTCTGAATAGTCGCTATGGAATTCAGGCTCTTAAAAATGGACATTTTGCAAACGACCTCGAATTTCGACGAAACCAGTTTTGTTGGGTCCGTGGTGTCAAATTATTGCTAGGTTTTAAATTTCATAATTTTTAGAATCAATATGTGAGCGTGGCGAAGGAAAACGCGTTTGACCAGTTTCAGTTGATTTTAATCGACTGGAAATTGGCCATTTTTCCAACGGTCTCAGAATTCGGCGAAACTAGTTTTGTTAGGACCGTATCGTCAATACAAAGCTAGAAAACATTTTTTGAGAATTTTTAAAGTTAGTATGTGGCCCCGGTAATTTGAAATGTACGTTTAAAATTCAATATAGTAATTTAAATGTAAATGCAATGGAAACTGATCGAAACGGTCGATTCAGCTTGCGGTACATATCCCATTGTGTTCGGAATGGGGGTAGAACGCTAGGGACGACAGTCGGTGGGTCCCATTTCGACTTCGAATAAAAAGTCAACTTTTAATAGAAATTAAATAAAATAATAAATATATAACTCAATTACTCTCTCTCTCTCTCTCTCACTTCTCAGATGATAAAAAAAAGAAAAAGGGAAAAGGGCTTCGAGCCCTAATCCCCGTCGTCGCGCCCTAGGTGGCTGCGCCACCGCCACCTCCTCACGTCACCGGGCCCCCCCCCCTTCGCTACTCCTCCCTCCGTCCATCTCTAGCGCAACTCGATTTCCCCAAAACCCGGAAGCCCCATCCCTGAAACCCAACGCCGCACCACCGGCGAGCGCCTGCCGTCGCCACTCCAGGTCAGCCAACCCGCCTCCGAACAACTGCCACCTCCCAGAAGCAATCCACCCCCTTCCCCTTCCAGCCTCCAGCACAAAACCCCCCCCTCGGTTTAACTGTAAGTTTTTTTTATATACGATATTTTTTAATTCGTTTTTTTTTATATATATATAATTATTGTTAGTTATTCTGAACTGATTTTAGATCTAAGAATATAAGACTGATTTTGTTTTAAAAATGTAAAACTGATTTTGGTTTAAAAAAAAAAAATGTAAAACTGATTTTAGAAAAAAAAGGGTTTAACACTGATTTTATTTTATTTAGGAAACTGATTTTTTTTTTTTTTTTAAACTGAAAACTTATTTTCATTTTAAAACTGAAATTAATGTTTTAGGAAAATAATCAAAAGAAATGATTTTGGAAAAGGCGCGATTTTTATATATTGAATAGCAAATTAAAAATTCGATTTTTATATATTGAACTTCGAAGTAAAAATTCGATTTTTATATATTGAACTTCGAAGTAAAAATGTGATTTTTATATATTGAACTTCGAATTAAAAATATGATTTTTATATATTGAACTTCGAATTAAAAATATGATTTTTATATATTGAACTTCGAATTAAAAATATGATTTTTATATATTGAACTTCGAATTAAAAATATGATTTTTATATATTGAACTTCGAATTAAAAATATGATTTTTATATGTTGAACTTCGAAATAAAAATTCGATTTTTATATATTGAACTTCGAAATAAGAAAAATATGATTTTTATATATGGAATAGCGAAGTAAAAATTCGATTTTTACATAGGTAGTGAAAGCGGACAACGAAGATGACGAAGATGCGATAGCGATGAAGTTTTCTATCAAGGAAGTGCCGTGGAGCTAGGATAGCTAAAGGTGAGAATTTCTCACCTTTCAATTTATTTCTCTAGTTATATATATATACTAGGATGCAGACGGTGCTTATTAGAAGCACCCGACACCCGTCCACAGACCATGGACTTGTTTGTTTAGTTGAATGTTGGGTGATTGATTTATTCGTTTGGTTGAATTGGAAATTGATTGAAATTGATTTGTGAATGGCGTGGGCCTTCACTAGACCGGGGATAAGGCTAGGCCTTGTCCCGTTTCTAGTATCGTGCCGTTATGCCGCCGAAATTTTCTAAAATATGTTAGAAAAATAAAAATATCATTTTTATTGAATAAATGAACTGAAAAGAAAATTCATGTGTTGGAATAAATATTTTATCGTTATAAATATAGTTTTTAACGTGAATGTGAATAAAATAAAATATTCATTTACAAACCAGACGGTTTGTTTATGTACACTGATTTGACTGATATGGATTGGGACGATAAATTTTACACATCGCCCAACTGCACGAATAAAATCTGTGTTTGATTGTTTGAAACCCCACACGGGTGTTGGGATGAAATTTGAAGTTCACTCATCCTGATTGATTAAATATGTCGATCGATTGATTGACAGGCTGTTATAAGCGTTAGATATCTATATTTGATGCTTATACAGTGTAGTGCACTTTGGTTGATGGTTGATTATTTTTCAAGGCTATTATACATGTGTTGTATGAAAATCCATATAATTAACTTTATATGGTAATTGATTGGGCCTCATTCCAGTTTTAAAATAGAAATATTTAAAATATAAATATTCGAAATGGAATATTTGAAAATGTCAATATATGAAGCCGTGTTGATTAGAGTGACGCCATTTTGACGTGAACGATATTTATATCGATTTTATTCATTTTAAAATGAATATTAAAAAGTAATTTTGAAATCAAATATTTCGAAATGAATTGAATTGAAAACGAATTCAAAGTGAATTGAATTGAAAACGAATTCAAAGTGAATTGAATTGAAAACGAATTCAAAGTGAATTGAATTGAAAACGAATTCAAAGTGAATTGAATTGAAAGTGATTTCGAAATGAATTGAATTGAAAACGAATTCAAAGTGAATTGAATTGAAAACGAATTCAAAGTGAATTGAATTGAAAACGAATTCAAAGTGAATTGAATTGAAAACGAATTCAAAGTGAATTGAATTGAAAGTGATTTCGAAATGAATTGAATTGAAAACGATTTCGAAATGAATTGAATTGAAATATTTCGAAATGAATTGAATTGAAAACGATTTCGAAATGAATTGAATTGAAAATGATTTCGAAATGAATTGAATTGAAAACGAATTCAAAGTGAATTGAATTGAAAACGAATTCAAAGTGAATTGAATTGAAAACGAATTCAAAGTGAATTGAATTGAAAGTGATTTCGAAATGAATTGAATTGAAAACGAATTCAAAGTGAATTGAAAGTGATTTCGAAATGAATTGAATTGAAAACAAATTCAAACTGAATTGAAAGCAAATTGAAATGAATTCAAATTGAATTGAAATTTGAATTGAATAGAAATGAATTTTAAAACGAATTTATAGAGAAGAATTCAATTTTGCTTTGAATTGAGATGGAAGTTGAAATAGATTTTGAAACGAATTTTAAAACTATTTATATAATTCGTTTTAAATAGAAATCGACGAAGTATATATTATATATATTATATATATAATATAATGGCCTGAATAGAACGCGCCGCGCCGCGGCAGTTCGCGAATTTCGACCATTGATTTCAAATGGACGTTACGGGAGATCCGACCGTCGGATTCTCCTAAAACCGGAACCGTTGGGTTCGTATCGAAAAGAGCTTTCTAGCAAATGTTAGAAATTTGAAATCTAATGGTTGGATTTGGAATTATGTCCAAATCAAATTTGAAAAAGGTCGCTGTAAGTGCAGTTCGATGGCCGTTGATGGAAATCGACTGTATGGGCCTTGATAAAATTATTAAAAATAGTAATAATTTGTGTAAAATCATAAGAAATGATTTGTGAAGATTTGGGATGAAAAACTTCATGTTTGAAAAGATAAAAATGGATTTTTATCGAAATGAACTAGTTTTGAACTAGAATTATAATTCTATTTATTTTTAAATAAATAAATTGAATTTGAAAGGGGTTTTGAAAATAACCAAAATTTCCAATGATTGCATTGGAGTGGATTTGAATCGAAATTGTCTTCGGAATATTTCGATGTTGGAATTCGTGATTATATAGGTGTTGTTATGGAAATTTGAAAGATATATATTTATATCGTTATTTCCAATACGGCATTTGTTAGTCGTAGAATTCGATATTGAATATAAGCCGATATATTTTCTATTCAGAGCCTTGTATTGAATATCAAATGTGATTTGGGTTTGTCGTGAATGGTGTCTTCACTAACACTGTTCTTGAACCCAGTTGAGAAGAGATTAAATCTTTTTAGTTAGATTTAATGAAGTGTACTAATTAAATGATATTTAATTGGAATTGAATTGGTATTGATTTTTGGGTTTATCGTGAACAGTGTTTTAAATAACACTCGTTCTTTAACCCGATAATTAATGGAAGGTGATTTTGGGTTTATCGTGAACCGTGTTTTAGATGACACTGATTCTTTAACCCAGTTAAAGATTAAAACTAAGTGAAGTTTTAATGAATCTTTAATTAGATTGAAAAGATCGAGAATGGAGTATCACCAGTTTTACTCCAGGCGATAGTTAAATCTTTAATTAGATTTAAACGTGGAATGGTAATTGAATTACCGATAACACTGTGGTGTTAGATATGAAGTACTACCAGTTTTACTTCATGGGATGAATAGGTTGGGATTGGGAAAATGAAATAAATGATTACTTCGGTGTGGTTCGTTAATCCCGACTAGTTTGAATTGATATTCAAAGGAGATTAAAGAATAAATTTAAAGAATTTATCTTGGATAAAATTTATGGGAACTTTTCCCAAAGTATAGGAATATTCGAATAAAAGAATATTCTGAATTGGAATGAGGCGTATGTTGTGTTTGTGTAACACTTTTATAATATATACGCGAGTTATTCAGAAAGACCGGGTTTATCCCATTCTGAATAACTGATTCGACGTGGTGTCGAAGATGAAGACGGTGGTCGAAGACCAGAAGTTTTCACGTCGTTTGGGTGATTACTGATGATCTTGATTGGGCTGTACACCCAAGAAGATGGAAACAGTTGGTGATCGTCCAGACGTACTTGGAGATCGATGGATATGCGGGGTACTAGGTGCCTCCGGTTTCGTTCAGACCCAGAACGGACTTGTAAATGGACTGTGTGTCTGACATTGGATTTTAGTCTGTGTGATTGATTTCTATTAAATATATATCTGCTTGGCGGCGGAGAATTTATTCTCTTGCTTAACGCCCTTCTCTGAGACGTACGAGCTCAGGGGTTATATATTGATGGATATCAAACGCATGGAGTGAATTGCCTGTGTGGCATGCCTAAGTGGCAATTGATCGAGGCTTCTGTTGAAAAGCAAAGTCTTGTGGTGATGACCAAAGCACAGCCTGTGTGGCACAGCTTTGTGTAACGTGAAATCGCGAGCCTCGCACCCCGGTTGTGAACCAAAAACGGGAGACGGACCTCAGGGAGGACTTGCGTTTCTTTCTAGTTAGAAGTGGCGTCAGTGGTTTTACACGCCCTGACGAGTTTGACTTATGTGGTTGTTGCTGTTGCGAGGCGCCTCGGTTATATCGGTTTCGGCCGATGCATTCTGGTCGGCAGACGGACCAGACTTACACCCCATAGGGTGGGGAGACGTAGTGTTCAGGGTTTAAGTTTAATCCACATCGGTGGACCGGCCCTGTCGCTCCAAGGGTCGATGCGCTCTGACCCTGTGGCTCGGGCTAGAGAGTCACGAAAACGGTTGAGGACTATCTTTTGCCTCGGTTCATAGACGGAAATCCAATTTCCAAATACGTGACATTTGCGGTTTTATTTGTAAACCTATATATGGCGACATAGTGGTATGGGGCATTCATGCCGCCTATGATTGATACTTATGATTTGAAGTTGTTTTATACACTATGCACTTATAATAGTATCAAATGATTTGTTTTAAACGTATCAAGCATTCTTTGGCTGTTATAAGGTAAAAACCCTATCCTCGGCTGCGTTGCGTTGTGTGATGGGACCTGGGTCTTATAACAGCTTCATTTTTCTTTATTTAGCATTGCGCTGTTTGTTTTATGCACTGGTATTCTTGGGAGGAAACCCGTTCCGTGTTATACGGCGTGGTCCCTTGATTTACCTAATCTTTAAAATAAAGATTAACTGTTTTAGTTCTCACACCAGTCACATGACTGACCTGGAGTTTATTGTTTTAACCTAAACTCTGGGTGCCCTTATTTTGACACGGGCAGCTAGTAGTTTTGGTTTTTGCAGATTTATATTCACAGGATCCTGGTTTACAGCTGGAACGATATCCGGAAAGCTTTGTATCCGTATATCTCCTTCTAGTTGTGTATTGTATTATTTTCCGCTGCGATGTATTTAAATGTAATTTAAATCTCTGATATTTCTGTGTGATATTTATTTGTTTATACTCTGTATATTCTTGTAATCTGATGCATTGTTGTAATGTACAATGAAATGTTCTTTGATATGCGTTCTATTTTGTCGTGTTCTCAACGATAGGGCATTTCGAGCGGTCTGGGTCGGTTTAGCGACTGGTTCGGACCGAGCGAAATTCCTTGCCGTCACAGTTGGTATCAGAGCTTTGGTTTACAAAGCTCAGAGAACAAGGCACATTAGAACCATACGAAAGAATTCATCAGATATTGGGTTAGTAAAATCCAATGGGAATGACTCGTTAGAGATGGGATCAGTAGTATCCTAGAACGAGTGTGAAGAGTATATTTTTTCAAATGAAAACATTCTTTGTTTTGAAAACCTAAATCAACTATTCGTATTTGATTATTTGTTTATATTGAT
This sequence comes from Allium sativum, assembly GCA_030737875.1. Taxonomy (NCBI): domain Eukaryota; kingdom Viridiplantae; phylum Streptophyta; class Magnoliopsida; order Asparagales; family Amaryllidaceae; genus Allium; species Allium sativum. The sequence continues at coordinate 677,973,411 of CM060912.1, forward strand.
TTTGGACAATTCAGTATATAAAGAATTTGCATATACGCCTTGCAAACGTATATTCAAAGTTTTAATATATTGGATAGATATAGCATCACACTCTAGTCGCCCGAAGATGATTCTGATGATAGTTCGAACATCATCAGAATTGGTATTCGTGTTTCGAAGGTGTGATTTTCTATATATTTCCATTAGGCTGGTGTGAGAACCAAAACTTATATATAGCTAGAATACATTGTTGTGAATTGGCATCAAAAACATGATTTTTGTATATGTATCAAAATTATGAATTTGAAACTCTAATTCACAAATTGATTGATGTTTGTGTTGTTTGTTTATTTGTTTGCTAATTTTTAGCCATTTAGCCTAACTGAATCGCATATTGAACTATATTGAAAATTTGGTCGCATTTGCTTGCATATGCATATACTTGTATTGAACAGGTCATAGCAAGGAGGCTAGAGCCAGAGAATAAAATTTGTTGCCCGACAAATAGGTACATGTTTACTACATAATTTACTGTTTTGTTTGGGTGATGATGATTTTGTGAGCCTATTGGCTAGCCGCTTGGCTTTTTCTTTTTCTTTTTGAGATCTGAAGGACCGGGGAAGCTATTTGAAATTCCCCGATGCTCCCGGTGCAGGGGAGGTTATGGCGAAATTTTTCGAAAATTTAGGGTGTTAGCCAAATTTTTGAAATTTTGAAAATTCTCAGAAACTAAAGAGTTGGAGAATGGAAGCCAGATCGAGCGTAGAGTTGAATAGTCAAACCACTTTCGACTTTGTTCCTTTTCGGGGACGAAAAGTTTTAAGTGGGGGAGATTGTAACAACCCGTAAAATCTGGGCCAGTTTAAAATTTTTATTTTGGCAATTATGGCGAATTTTGAATATTTAAAATGAATTATTTTAAATAATATCGACGAGAAATTTATTTTGAATATAATTAGAACGTATATATTATACGCGTCGTCGTTAGAATATAAATATTTATATATAATTATAAATAGAATTGAAAATGGCGCGGTAGTTCGATAATTCGATTTCAAACTTCAATTGAATGTACCGGGTGCAAAACAATCCGGATTTTAGTGAAATAAAAAATAATGGAATCTAATAGTGAATATCTTTCCAACGAATCCGAAAAATCAAAAGTTCGTAGCGGGAATCAAAAGATATGTCCAGTTGAAAATTCTGAATAGTCGCTATGGAATTCAGGCCCTTAAAAATGGACATTTTGCAAACGACCTCGAATTTCGACGAAACCAGTTTTGTTGGGTCCGTGGTGTCAAATTATTGCTAGGTTTTAAATTTCATAATTTTTAGAATCAATATGTGAGCGTGGCGAAGGAAAACGCGTTTGACCAGTTTCAGTTGATTTTAATTGACTGGAAATTGGCCATTTTTCCAACGGTCTCAGAATTCGGCGAAACTAGTTTTGTTAGGACCGTATCGTCAATACGAAGCTAGAAAATATTTTTTGAGAATTTTTAAAGTTAGTATGTGGCCCCGGTAATTTGAAATGTACGTTTAAAATTCAATATAGTAATTTAAATGTAAATGCAATGGAAACTGATCGAAACGGTCGATTCAGCTTGCGGTACATATCCCATTGTGTTCGGAATGGGGGTAGAACGCTAGGGACGACAGTCGGTGGGTCCCATTTCGACTTCGAATAAAAAGTCAACTTTTAATAGAAATTAAATAAAATAAAATAATAAATATATAACTCAATTACTCTCTCTCTCACTTCTCAGATGATAAAAAAAAGAAAAAGGGAAAAGGGCTTCGAGCCCTAATCCCCGTCGTCGCGCCCTAGGTGGCTGCGCCACCGCCACCTCCTCACGTCACCGGGCCCCCCCCCTTCGCTACTCCTCCCTCCGTCCATCTCTAGCGCAACTCGATTTCCCCAAAACCCGGAAGCCCCATCCCTGAAACCCAACGCCGCACCACCGGCGAGCGCCTGCCGTCGCCACTCCAGGTCAGCCAACCCGCCTCCGAACAACTGCCACCTCCCAGAAGCAATCCACCCCCTTCCCCTTCCAGCCTCCAGCACAAAAACCCCCCCCCTCGGTTTAACTGTAAGTTTTTTTTTATATACGATATTTTTTAATTCGTTTTTTTTTTATATATATATATAATTATTGTTAGTTATTCTGAACTGATTTTAGATTTAAGAATATAAGACTGATTTTGTTTTAAAAATGTAAAACTGATTTCGGTTTAAAAAAAAAAAAATGTAAAACTGATTTCAGAAAAAAAAGGGTTTAACACTGATTTTATTTTATTTAGGAAACTGATTTTTATTTTTTTATTTTTTTTTTAAACTGAAAACTTATTTTCATTTTAAAACTGAAATTAATGTTTTAGGAAAATAATCAAAAGAAATGATTTTGGAAAAGGCGCGATTTTTATATATTGAATAGCAAATTAAAAATTCGATTTTTATATATTGAACTTCGAAGTAAAAATTCGATTTTTATATATTGAACTTCGAAGTAAAAATGTGATTTTTATATATTGAACTTCGAATTAAAAATATGATTTTTATATATTGAACTTCGAATTAAAAATATGATTTTTATATATTGAACTTCGAATTAAAAATATGATTTTTATATATTGAACTTCGAATTAAAAATATGATTTTTATATATTGAACTTCGAATTAAAAATATGATTTTTATATGTTGAACTTCGAAATAAAAATTCGATTTTTATATATTGAACTTCGAAATAAGAAAAATATGATTTTTATATATGGAATAGCGAAGTAAAAATTCGATTTTTACATAGGTAGTGAAAGCGGACAACGAAGATGACGAAGATGCGATAGCGATGAAGTTTTCTATCAAGGAAGTGCCGTGGAGCTAGGATAGCTAAAGGTGAGAATTTCTCACCTTTCAATTTATTTCTCTAGTTATATATATATACTAGGATGCAGACGGTGCTTATTAGAAGCACCCGACACCCGTCCACAGACCATGGACTTGTTTGTTTAGTTGAATGTTGGGTGATTGATTTATTCGTTTGGTTGAATTGGAAATTGATTGAAATTGATTTGTGAATGGCGTGGGCCTTCACTAGACCGGGGATAAGGCTAGGCCTTGTCCCGTTTCTAGTATCGTGCCGTTATGCCGCCGAAATTTTCTAAAATATGTTAGAAAAATAAAAATATCATTTTTATTGAATAAATGAACTGAAAAGAAAATTCATGTGTTGGAATAAATATTTTATCGTTATAAATATAGTTTTTAACGTGAATGTGAATAAAATAAAATATTCATTTACAAACCAGACGGTTTGTTTATGTACACTGATTTGACTGATATGGATTGGGACGATAAATTTTACACATCGCCCAACTGCACGAATAAAATCTGTGTTTGATTGTTTGAAACCCCACACGGGTGTTGGGATGAAATTTGAAGTTCACTCATCCTGATTGATTAAATATGTCGATCGATTGATTGACAGGCTGTTATAAGCGTTAGATATCTATATTTGATGCTTATACAGTGTAGTGCACTTTGGTTGATGGTTGATTATTTTTCAAGGCTATTATACATGTGTTGTATGAAAATCCATATAATTAACTTTATATGGTAATTGATTGGGCCTCATTCCAGTTTTAAAATAGAAATATTTAAAATAGAAATATTCGAAATGGAATATTTGAAAATGTCAATATATGAAGCCGTGTTGATTAGAGTGACGCCATTTTGACGTGAACGATATTTATATCGATTTTATTCATTTTAAAATGAATATTAAAAAGTAATTTTGAAATCAAATATTTCGAAATGAATTGAATTGAAAACGAATTCAAAGTGAATTGAATTGAAAACGAATTCAAAGTGAATTGAATTGAAAACGAATTCAAAGTGAATTGAATTGAAAACGAATTCAAAGTGAATTGAATTGAAAACGAATTCAAAGTGAATTGAATTGAAAACGAATTCAAAGTGAATTGAATTGAAAACGAATTCAAAGTGAATTGAATTGAAAGTGATTTCGAAATGAATTGAATTGAAAACGATTTCGAAATGAATTGAATTGAAATATTTCGAAATGAATTGAATTGAAAACGATTTCGAAATGAATTGAATTGAAAATGATTTCGAAATGAATTGAATTGAAAACGAATTCAAAGTGAATTGAATTGAAAACGAATTCAAAGTGAATTGAATTGAAAACGAATTCAAAGTGAATTGAATTGAAAGTGATTTCGAAATGAATTGAATTGAAAACGAATTCAAAGTGAATTGAAAGTGATTTCGAAATGAATTGAATTGAAAACAAATTCAAACTGAATTGAAAGCAAATTGAAATGAATTCAAATTGAATTGAAATTTGAATTGAATAGAAATGAATTTTAAAACGAATTTATAGAGAAGAATTCAATTTTGCTTTGAATTGAGATGGAAGTTGAAATAGATTTTGAAACGAATTTTAAAACTATTTATATAATTCGTTTTAAATAGAAATCGACGAAGTATATATTATATATATTATATATATAATATAATGGCCTGAATAGAACGCGCCGCGCCGCGGCAGTTCGCGAATTTCGACCATTGATTTCAAATGGACGTTACGGGAGATCCGACCGTCGGATTCTCCTAAAACCGGAACCGTTGGGTTCGTATCGAAAAGAGCTTTCTAGCAAATGTTAGAAATTTGAAATCTAACGGTTGGATTTGGAATTATGTCCAAATCAAATTTGAAAAAGGTCGCTGTAAGTGCAGTTCGATGGCCGTTGATGGAAATCGACTGTATGGGCCTTGATAAAATTATTAAAAATAGTAATAATTTGTGTAAAATCATAAGAAATGATTTGTGAAGATTTGGGATGAAAAACTTCATGTTTGAAAAGATAAAAATGGATTTTTATCGAAATGAACTAGTTTTGAACTAGAATTATAATTCTATTTATTTTTAAATAAATAAATTGAATTTGAAAGGGGTTTTGAAAATAACCAAAATTTCCAATGATTGCATTGGAGTGGATTTGAATCGAAATTGTCTTCGGAATATTTCGATGTTGGAATTCGTGATTATATAGGTGTTGTTATGGAAATTTGAAAGATATATATTTATATCGTTATTTCCAATACGGCATTTGTTAGTCGTAGAATTCGATATTGAATATAAGCCGATATATTTTCTATTCAGAGCCTTGTATTGAATATCAAATGTGATTTGGGTTTGTCGTGAATGGTGTCTTCACTAACACTGTTCTTGAACCCAGTTGAGAAGAGATTAAATCTTTTTAGTTAGATTTAATGAAGTGTACTAATTAAATGATATTTAATTGGAATTGAATTGGTATTGATTTTTGGGTTTATCGTGAACAGTGTTTTAAATAACACTCGTTCTTTAACCCGATAATTAATGGAAGGTGATTTTGGGTTTATCGTGAACCGTGTTTTAGATGACACTGATTCTTTAACCCAGTTAAAGATTAAAACTAAGTGAAGTTTTAATGAATCTTTAATTAGATTGAAAAGATCGAGAATGGAGTATCACCAGTTTTACTCCAGGCGATAGTTAAATCTTTAATTAGATTTAAACGTGGAATGGTAATTGAATTACCGATAACACTGTGGTGTTAGATATGAAGTACTACCAGTTTTACTTCATGGGATGAATAGGTTGGGATTGGGAAAATGAAATAAATGATTACTTCGGTGTGGTTCGTTAATCCCGACTAGTTTGAATTGATATTCAAAGGAGATTAAAGAATAAATTTAAAGAATTTATCTTGGATAAAATTTATGGGAACTTTTCCCAAAGTATAGGAATATTCGAATAAAAGAATATTCTGAATTGGAATGAGGCGTATGTTGTGTTTGTGTAACACTTTTATAATATATACGCGAGTTATTCAGAAAGACCGGGTTTATCCCATTCTGAATAACTGATTCGACGTGGTGTCGAAGATGAAGACGGTGGTCGAAGACCAGAAGTTTTCACGTCGTTTGGGTGATTACTGATGATCTTGATTGGGCTGTACACCCAAGAAGATGGAAACAGTTGGTGATCGTCCAGACGTACTTGGAGATCGATGGATATGCGGGGTACTAGGTGCCTCCGGTTTCGTTCAGACCCAGAACAGACTTGTAAATGGACTGTGTGTCTGACATTGGATTTTAGTCTGTGTGATTGATTTCTATTAAATATATATCTGCTTGGCGGCGGAGAATTTATTCTCTTGCTTAACGCCCTTCTCTGAGACGTACGAGCTCAGGGGTTATATATTGATGGATATCAAACGCATGGAGTGAATTGCCTGTGTGGCATGCCTAAGTGGCAATTGATCGAGGCTTCTGTTGAAAAGCAAAGTCTTGTGGTGATGACCAAAGCACAGCCTGTGTGGCACAGCTTTGTGTAACGTGAATTCGCGAGCCTCGCACCCCGGTTGTGAACCAAAAACGGGAGACGGACCTCAGGGAGGACTTGCGTTTCTTTCTAGTTAGAAGTGGCGTCAGTGGTTTTACACGCCCTGACGAGTTTGACTTATGTGGTTGTTGCTGTTGCGAGGCGCCTCGGTTATATCGGTTTCGGCCGATGCATTCTGGTCGGCAGACGGACCAGACTTACACCCCATAGGGTGGGGAGACGTAGTGTTCAGGGTTTAAGTTTAATCCACATCGGTGGACCGGCCCTGTCGCTCCAAGGGTCGATGCGCTCTGACCCTGTGGCTCGGGCTAGAGAGTCACGAAAACGGTTGAGGACTATCTTTTGCCTCGGTTCATAGACGGAAATCCAATTTCCAAATACGTGACATTTGCGGTTTTATTTGTAAACCTATATATGGCGACATAGTGGTATGGGGCATTCATGCCGCCTATGATTGATACTTATGATTTGAAGTTGTTTTATACACTATGCACTTATAATAGTATCAAATGATTTGTTTTAAACGTATCAAGCATTCTTTGGCTGTTATAAGGTAAAAACCCTATCCTCGGCTGCGTTGCATTGTGTGATGGGACCTGGGTCTTATAACAGCTTCATTTTTCTTTATTTAGCATTGCGCTGTTTGTTTTATGCACTGGTATTCTTGGGAGGAAACCCGTTCCGTGTTATACGGCGTGGTCCCTTGATTTACCTAATCTTTAAAATAAAGATTAACTGTTTTAGTTCTCACACCAGTCACATGACTGACCTGGAGTTTATTGTTTTAACCTAAACTCTGGGTGCCCTTATTTTGACACGGGCAGCTAGTAGTTTTGGTTTTTGCAGATTTATATTCACAGGATCCTGGTTTACAGCTGGAACGATATCCGGAAAGCTTTGTATCCGTATATCTCCTTCTAGTTGTGTATTGTATTATTTTCCGCTGCGATGTATTTAAATGTAATTTAAATCTCTGATATTTCTGTGTGATATTTATTTGTTTATACTCTGTATATTCTTGTAATCTGATGCATTGTTGTAATGTACAATGAAATGTTCTTTGATATGCGTTCTATTTTGTCGTGTTCTCAACGATAGGGCATTTCGAGCGGTCTGGGTCGGTTTAGCGACTGGTTCGGACCGAGCGAAATTCCTTGCCGTCACACTAACCAGCTCTGATACCAACTGTAAAGACCCGGAAATTCCCGCTCTTTGAATCGACCATAAACCACACAGGTCTGACCCAAAGGTTGGAAATCTTCGAATACTTTAACTTTGGGAATACAATACATCAGAACAGTAACAGCAGACTTTTATAACATTATAATAATGTTACATCAGAGTACAAATAAAGTAAACTACAGCGGAAGATAAATTACAACAGATTTAAATACATTAAACAACGGAAGACTTCTATGCTCTGGACACAGCTTTAGGCTTCGATCCAGAATCCTGCTAAAGAGATACATATCTGCAAAAAGCTACTCGACTTCCCGTGTAGAAAAGAGGGCACCCGAGTTTGCAAAGTGAAACAAACTACGAGTCAGTCATGGGACTGGTGTGAGAATTCTAAACTAATATAACTAATAAGACAAATCCAAGGACCACGCCACTTTCGCGGAACGGGTTTACTCCTATGGATTGCCAGTGCATAAACCAAAGTAAATCGAGAAATAACGCAATGTCTTTTTGGAAAAATGAAACCATTATAAGACCCAGGTCCCATCACACAATGCAACGCACACCAGAGGATAGGGTTTTACCTTATAATGGTCAAAAGATGCTTGATACGTATAAAACGGATTTGATATTATTATTAGTGTATATATGTTTTAATAAAAAGATTTGAATCATAAGTATCAATCCTAGACGGCATGGTTACCATATAGCATGTCGCCAATACTAGTTCTACAATCAAAACCGCAAGGGCGTATTGGAAATTTGGATTCCATCATGAGTCGAGGCTAGGGGCAAGATCCTCTCCGATTCGAGACACTCTAGCAAATGCCTCAGGATTCCCCGCAGTGAACCCTTGGAAGCGGTAGGGCCGGTCCCCGCCTATGGGCAGTGGATTGGTTATGCCTGAACACACGTTTCCCGGTCCCTTTGGACCTATAGTATGACCACCAACGGCCTATAAAACACGAGGTACCTCAAAATCCATCATCCACAATGAGTAAAAATGTCAGCGCTGGTAGGTCCCTGACAACACTCTAGCTAGAAAGAAACGTGTGCACTCCCTACGGTCCGTATCCCGTTTTTGACTCATACCGGGGTGTGAGGCTCGCGAAGTTACGCTATACACAAAGCTACGCCTAAACAGACCGTGCTTTGATCATCGACCACAAGGCCTGCTTTTCAACAAAAGCCTTGATTCATGCATCTTGGCATGCCACATTGTCAATCCATACCACACCATTGATTTCTACCAATATATAACCTCTAAGCTCGTACGTCTCAGAGAAGGGCGTTAACCACCAAACAGATATATATTAACAGAGATCAACGAATGTAGTATAAAGGACTACAACGTCAGACATACATTCCATTTATAAACTTATGCTCTGGGTCTGAGCGAAAGTCAAACCCGTACAAATCAACACTACGTCCGAATGGCCACCACTGAACCCCTTTCAAGGTAGCTACTCCTCTCATGGGTCTCAGTAGCAACACATCCATTCGATGTGAAGATCGTCGGTCTTCAATCACCGTCTTCAACTCTTCGACTTAGATCGTCGTATAATCATTTGAAATGAGATTTGAACTCGGACTTTTCAAATGATTCTCGCATATATATATATAACTTGAAATCATTTCATATCGTTATTGGTATTTAATAACGACCTATTTCTATTTTTATTTAAATAAAAATAGCTTAAATTAATATAACGACGCTTCGGGTCAATGGGCGACCCTGGCGCTGTTTTCAACCAAATTTGATTTACACTTATCTCGAAAATTAACCGTTGGATTTTGATGAAGTTTATATCGTTGGAAAGATCTTCCCAAAGCGGTCCTAACGGTTCCAGTTTTGGGAAAATCCGATGGTCGGATCTTTCGGTATAACTAGATTGTCGATACGCGAACTGTCGCGCGCGTGTCATTAAGTTTATAATTTATATTTATATATATATATAAATATAAATCATTTGGCGATTTAATTATAAAAATTTATTCTTTTTATCGCATCTAAAATTACGATAAAATATCACTTGTTTTATTTTACTACTTTTTTGTTTTATTTACACTAACTGTAAATAAATTATAATTTATATATCCTTTCATTTTATTTACACTAAGTGTAAATAAATTGTATTCTTTTTCCTATTCATTTACCTAATTGTAAATAAACGTTTTCTATTCTTTTCCTTATTTATTTACCTAAGTGTAAATAAATATTTTTCCTTTCCTTATTTATTTATTTACCTAAATGTAAATAAATGTTTTCAATTGCTTTTTCCTTATTTATTTACACTATTTGTAAATAAATGTTTTTACTATTCTTTTATATTATTTATTTACCTAAATGTAAATAAATGTTTACTTCCACTTTTCTATATTTATTTACATTAATTGTAAATAAATATATCTAATTTCTTTTTCTTATTTATTTACACTATTTGTAAATAAATGTTTTTACTATTCTTTTATCTTATTTATTTACCTAAATGTAAATAAATGTTTACTTCCACTTTTCTATATTTATTTACATTAATTGTAAATAAATATGTCTAATTTCTTTTTCTTATTTATTTACACTATTTGTAAATAAATGTTTTTATTTTATTTTTCCTATTTATTTACCTAAGTGTAAATAAATATATTCTTATCCTTTTGTTATTTATTTACCTAAATATAAATAGATGGTTTCATCTTCTTTTTCTTCCTTATTTACACTATTTGTAAATAAAGAGTTTTAATTTCTTGTTCTTATTTATTTACTTAATTCCTCTCCAATCTAATTAAAGTTTTAATTAAAACCTTATTTCGTTTTAACCTTCCAAAGTCATTATTAAATAATTAATCAAAAATTAGGAAATTAATCCCCTCATTAATCCGGGTTAAAGAATAAATGTTATTTAAAACATAATTCACGATAAACCCAAATTCAAATTTCATTGTAAATCCGTAGTTATAATAAAACCATTTTTTTTAATTCCTTTTATTTATTTTAAAATAAATAAACCATTTATTCTGATCAAAATATCATTTCTCATATTAAAACATTATTTTCAAAATATTAATTTTGAAATTAACTCTTTTAATATTCATTATAAAATGGATAATATAAGTTAATAAACTTATTCAGGTTAAAATGATGTTTCTATTTAAAATAGATTAAATAATCCAATTCGTTATATAATCCATTTATGTTTTATAATGGGCCAGACTTCTCACATTAGGCCTACAACTTGTGGATGCTGGATATGCCGGTTGGGTCCGGGCAGACTTATTCCACAGTTGGGCTTAACCTCGAGCCAAAACCCAAATTGTATTCGTGTACTTGGACCTCTCACATTAGGCCCAACATTTATGGTTGCTGGATATGCCGGTTGGTTCCGGGCAGACTTCCGCCATAAACGTGACCTAACCTCGTGTCCAAATACAATTTATAATTATAATTGTTTCTTAAAAATCTTATTTTTAAAAATATTTAATATTTTAAAACCTCTAAAATATCATTCATTCCTTGAAATACTCTTTATATAAATTCTTATCTTTCCATTTCAATACACATTAATTTTTCCCCATTATTATAATACTATAATAATAATCACTTCAAAAATGGTTTTAATTGTTATATTAAAAACCTACCATTCCAACATTAAATCAATCATTTATGTCAAGTATTGAAATCCATCTTCCAAATTTAATGTTAACATAAAACAGAATCTTTCAGTTTCAAATTCTCCTTATAGTTGGAATGTAATTTACCAATTCTAGAAATTTGTTTTATAACTTTCCAAATAAACAAGGATATGTCCTCCTTAATTTAAGCGTCCATTAATTCTATTAATTGAGTAATCAATGGAATTTATTTCTTTCATTCCAAACTTCTATTTTATCCTTTTTAAATAGTAAAATACATAACTCCTTAATCCAATTTCCAATTTATTGTATTAATTGCATATTTATTTGTTTGACTCAAAATTGGAATGAGACCCACACCATTCATTTCCATATAATTCGATTATACGGAAATTGTACATTTATTACATAGCAAATTTCAAACATCAACAACCAAAGTGCATTTTCTAATTAAATCCAAGGGTGACGTGTATTCAAATGCCAACCCATGACCCGTGTGGGGTTTCAACCAACACAATTCAAATATTATAAAATAAACGGTGCTTCTGGACAATGTGTTAAAATTGATCGTCCAATCACATAAACAAGCCAAGGTCGCTTGTAAATGACAGTGTATACAAGTGCATTAAATAATAACATAAATAACATACCCAATTAACGATATTCACATAATAGGTATGACGGTTCCAATTTCATCCCTTTTAAATGAAATAAATTTACAATAAACATATTCACTTTATACCATTTCATTTAATGTAAACAGCCCATATACAAACTATTTCCTTTTTAAATCCGTTCCTAAATAAAGAACAAATTTTATTCATTTTAAAATAAAGAAATAAAACTTTTTTTTCATTTAAGTCCTTTATTAAATTAAAGAACAAAACTTTGTTCATTAAAGTCCTTTTTATAATAAAGGATAAAACTTATACATCTTAGTTCCTTTAAAATAAAGAAATAAACTTTTACCTTTTAATCCTTTTTAAAATAAAGAAATAATCTTTATTCTAATCTTTTATTAAAAATAAAAGTCAAACACTATCTTAATTTCAAAACAAAATCAAAAAAAATAAAGATAAAGTTTCATTATGTTTTTAACAAAACGAAATCAAAAATAAAGTTGCATTCTATGTTTCAACAAACAAAAAGAAAAGTTTCATTTTGTTCTTCAACAAAATAAAATATAAAAATGTTTCATTTTTGTTTTTCAACAAAATAAAATATAAAAATGTTTCATTTATCTCCAATAAACCAAAAATATAAAAAGGTCTATTTTTGTTACAACAAACAAAAGTAAAAGTTTCATTCTTGTTTCACTAAACAAAATATTTGTGCTTCATTTGTTTTAACAAAATTAAAGGTTCCATTTCGACTCAACCTAATAGTATCAACCACATATGCAACATCAACTGACAATCACAGTACAAGCAACAACATCCATATTCAAGCATACATCACAGATTCATATTCATTCACATCATACAATGATTTTCATACAACGAAAAAAAAAAATCAAATTAAACATAGAATCTCACCGAAAGCTTTCCACTAAACATTCACGTCACGCCGCCACTACAGGAGTTCAGATTGCATCTATCTTCACCACGTTAGAGCCCCTATTGTGTGCCACCGTCGCCCGCAACCACCACCAGTTCGGTGGTCTCTCGAGACCCTCTTTCATTATTGCTTTGGAAATTTCGAATTTTACTGAATGGGTTCAAAGTAAAGGGTAAAGGAATTTAGGAGTGTTAGGGCCATTGATAAAGAACATGACGGCGGCTTGGAATAAGAATTAGGGTTTAGTTTTGACCGTATATATATTAGGTTATATGTATATTAAATAATATTTAATTTAATAGGTGTTTATCTTATTTTTTTTCTTTCCTTGAATTTATAGAAGGGATAAAATATGACATATATGCAAATGAGAGGAAGAGAGAGAGAACATAGGAGAAATAAATGAAATGCATGCGGCCATTATTATTCTCATTTTCATTATTCTTTTTCCTTCTTTATATTTTTCTTGCAATGAATGACATGCCTCTAATTACCATTGATTATAATTCCAAATTAACACGACGGTGTAAATTGCGTCATCACACTATTTTGACACAAGTACAATTGGGTGTAGTTCTGATGAGTCACAATAAAGGTCCCAACTTCACTTTTATTTGTAAATGAAAATGAATATTTAAACTCACATTTTATATTATACATAAAAGTAAAGGTTAAACTTGCATTCTATTATGTTCTCCAAAACCAAAATAAAAATTAGTATTTTGATTTGTGCAAAAAGATAAACGTTTGCTTTTATTTTAGTAAGCAAAATAGAGGTAAAAATTGTCCTTTAATTTATGACCATAAAAATTGTTCTTTTTATCTTGTTGACAAAACCAACATAAAAATTGGTCATTTTATTTTGTTAACAAAAGAAACATAAGATTTAGTCTTTTTATTTTGACCACAAAAACTATGTTAAAATTGTCCTTTTTATTTTAACAACAAAATTAAATGTTAAACTTGAAAACAAAATAAACAAACAAGATTGTATGTCTTAATTTTATTTAAGAAAATAGAATGAAAATAAAAACCAAAATTAAAGTAAAACTTTGTCATTTATGTTTTGTAAATAAAATTTTAGCCTCAAATAGAACGGAGCAAAGATAGAAATAAGATGGGAATTTTATTATGACTACATCAAGATTTTACGGTCTGACTAACATAGTTATTCTATCCATTTGTATGGTCTCACACGTATATACAAAGTATGTTACATACGTGCATGGCAATATGATAATAAATTTTGTGTATTAATTGTAACTTATTTCCAATTCATCACCAATGAATTAAATAGCAATTGGTTTCCCACACTAGTCCATTAATCTATTGCAATCGTTATTTTAAAACTAGTTAACATTCAATGTATTTCTTTAATTACCATTCATAATTAATGTTATCCTTTGTCTTACAATTTATACAAACAAAATTTCCAAATATATACATTACAACACAATGTAAAATACACATTAATTCATATATATATCTTATGCATTGATTATTCTGCTTCTCATTTAATTATAATATATTTGTAAAAATTTACAAAATTTGTTAATAACAAAATGCCAGTTACTGTCCAATAGCTTAACAACTGCTTTACTTAATAGAATTTGATAACTGATTGCAATTAAATGTAAATTTCAAATTTTCAAACTGCAGCGCTGTTCTAACTCCTATTACCCTTGTATGTTTTATTATTATTATTATTATTTAAATTAACAAGAACGTGTTTTCCTTCATTTCTTTTATTACATTAAAAATGTAATCTCTTCTTTCATTACATGATTCAACGTGACACTAAAAATGCGTTTATTCTTACTATTTATACATGATACTAAAAATATGCTTTATTTTTAATATTTAAAAACATGATATTAAAAATATTTTTTTCTTACTCTTAATATTCCAACTAATGACCATTTCTATATGTACAATAAAAATGAAATCTTATCATTTGTATATTTCTCCATCATAACATTCTTAACATAATGACATTTTTATTAACATGACATTTTTATATAACTTACATTACTAACTAAAATGACATATTTATTTTAATTAAACATTCCTAATAAGAGTGATGATTCTATATTAATACAACGTTTCTAAACAAATGATGTTTATATTAACATGACGCTAAAAAATATCCTTATTCACATATATTAATATGATGCTAAAAATATAATTATTTCTAGTATAACACAACGACGCTAAGTTCATACTTGTTTTTAGTGAAAATACACAACCCAAATTTTATATGTTTGATGTCAACATATAATTTCAACATAAATTATTTAAAAATAGAATTTTTATTTTCTGCCTCAATTTCTTAACAAACTTCATAAAAATAAGATTTTAAAATTGGTCCAAAATTCCGGGTTGTTACACCAGGTTAGTGCCAAAACGTCCGCAATTCCGCCATGATCTCAACGAAACAAACCGCGTCCAAATCCGAGTTAAAACGAGAAAGTTATCAGCGTTTTTCTATTGGAATTTGAAATATATATATAATTAATTAAAACAAATCTCACCCACTTATAGGGTGACACGTCAGCGCTGGTCAACCCTTCTTCCCGCCCGTGCCTACTACAGTGCTCGTCGAATTGAACCCAAAATTGCCGGAGCTTTGACCAACTGTTGCTCTCTCCTCTGACCGAGTTAGACGCTCCGGCCACCTCCATTGTGACGCTCTTCAACTGGCGCACCTCCCCATGCTGGAACCCTGGCCTCCGATCCCCTCTGGGGCTGCCGTCGATTCGTAAAACGAACCGAGTTTCCCACCTTAAAACTTGAAATTCTGACGAACCCTTGGCTATAGACGGTGAGACCAACTTCGTTGCGATCCTAACGACAATCTTAAGAATACCCAGATGACAAAATCTACGATTTAAGCCCGAATCGAAAACCCCCAAATCATGCCCTAGGGTTTCGAAAATCAGGAACTTTGACCACGGTTTCTGACCAATCCTTACACTGCATGTCAGAACTGATGGTACCCATTGCTTCCTTTCGTTGAGAGCTTCAGTTTGATAGGTAATACGATAGGGTTTATGAAGATTTGATTTTTGAGTTGGATTTCCTTTTGAAACTAGGGTTTGAGTATTTGTTTCAGCCATTAACGATGAGTTTTGATGTAGAAAAAGTATATGTAATAGAGAATGGGCTGATAGAATGGTAAATGAATTTTATTTATATATTAAAGAAGGCCTAAACATGAGAAACAACCAATTATCGTGTTACATAGATCTCTTTCACACTTTCTCTCGTACGGTTAAACGACAAGTCCGGTTTCAATGAAAATTGGAATCCTATAATAATTCGTCATTCCGGATCCAATGGCGCCAGTTTCATCGAATTCTGAGACAGTCGCCAAAACAGTTAAATTCCGCAGTTAATTAATCGATTAAATATCCAATTATACATTTAAATGTTTAAATTCAATTTAAATATTTAATAAATTCCATTTAAATCCAATAGCGATTTAAATAAATTTTATGAATAAATTTCACACATTTTAAATCTAAATTTGATTATTTGAATCTTTCATTTGAATTTCAGTTATTATTTCCCAACTTAAAATTCTCCATCTACCAAATTAAATTTGAATTTCCATTATAAACTAAACAACTCAAATTTATTAAATAAATAAAATATAAATTTTCAAATTGCAACAATTCGAAGTATAAACTAAATCTAAAAATCTATTTATACTCCATTCAAATAATCATCAGCATTATAATCAACAAAATTTTGATTTTTATCCAATATTATTCTATTTTATTTATTTAAAATTGAAAATTAAATATACAGATAATATGGGATGTTACATTCTCCCCTACTTAAAAATCTTTTCGTCCTCGAAAAGAGAACGAGATAAGGTATTAAACGAGTCATACTTTCAAATCCATACTTATAGAATAGTATTCATAAAATAAGTTATATGGTTGAGAAATCTCAAAATTTTCTAACTCCCGAAATCACAGAAAATTTCGGAAGCATCTCCTTTGCACGGAGAGGTCCAGAAAATCACAATACATATATAAATCCAAATATACATCTCATCATTCGATGAGGCATTCCAAAAAAAATGGGGAAAACAACATATATATAAACCCAAAACCATATAACACAAATACGTACCTTTTTTAGCGTTTATTTGCGAATTTATTTAGCTTAGCATTTAGCATTTAGCACAAGCGAGCTCCGAAGCGTAGCGCGACTTCCCTACACCTGCTACATACTCACATATGCATGAGGATTAAATATATATACAATACATAGAAAGGGTATATAACTTACACAACATATATTGAACTTTTCAACTTCAAAAACCAAAAGGTTAGCGACAGGCCAGCGAACAAATTGAGGGTTACCACCCCTTAGATGATGGAATTTGACCAAAAGACACCAGTAAAAAGTTGTAGCATTTCTTTTAAGCTTTCCAAATTGTCCAGATTCGTCGAATTTCGACAATTCGTTCAAAAGTTGTGACTATTTTAGTGAAGGCGAACACCTCAGCCCATACATAGAAAATGCAGATCTGTGTTGTTTAACCCAGTTTTTACCTCTTTAAATCTCAAAATTTTACAAAGCGTATTAAGGGAAATTTTTAGTTCAGATCCTGGGCTTTCCGAATTGTACTCGTACCTTAAAATCCAACGCTCCGTTAGGAAGTTATGACCAAAACAACATTGGTGTTCATTTCAGATTTTTATTTTCTGCGCATACAACTATGACTAAATCTTGGTTGTCAACATAATTATCTTGGAAATTAGGCAAGGCTTTATTTACAAAGTTTTAGCCCAGTTTCTGAGGTTTCAGAAAAGTTCAGAATCGTCGAATTCAAATCATCCCATCAAAAGTTATGGCCATTTTATCTCAGCTTGTCGGATATTTCAGGTTTTTTCATAAACGCCAATTTATTTTGTTTAGAGTTTCAAACTTTTTGCTCCCATAACTTTGCAAATCTCTAATACTTCAAATTGTTATCACTTCATCGTTCGAGAAGCGGATTCACATTCGATTGCTTACTTATTTCGATATTCTTTCTATTTGATTTTCGGCTTCATTTCAAGTGTTAATTCCGATTAAAACTTGAATTCACTTTAAAATTTCCAACGAACTTGATTACACTAGTCCTTTAACTCCTTAACATGAATCCATTTACCAAACTCATTTACATCAATTTACCAAATTTCATTACTTGTTCTTATTACTCCATCCATATTACAAGAATGTCATTCCATATAGTCAACTTCCAAATCCAAAATCAAGGGTTAAGATCCTTGATTGTTTCCCTTATATAAACCATTCATTTCTCTCGTTTTTTGAAATTTCATTTCACTTACTTAGTCCAACAATACGTATAAATTCTATATTGACTTTTTTTTTCTTTTTCTAAGTTGATTTCATTTCATTATATCTATCCATCTCAGGTCAAACTTCATTTTACATCTCATTTCGATATCCTCAATTTTTGAATAAAAATTCGGTTAACTCCATTCTCTTATTCCAAATAAGCCAAAATTTTAAACTTGTACCGCATTTCACTTGTTTTGGCATTTCTATTTATTCACATCGAATTACTCTCCATTTCCTTTGCCTATATTCAATTGCTCGATCATTTTATTTATGTTCAATTATTATTCATTCAACCATTTACACTAGTTTAACCACTTTCTTCTTTACTTATATGCATATCCATTGTCGTTTAAAGTTTATTTCATTAAATCAATTCATTATTCAACTCTCAAATTATAAATTGAGTTAAGGACGGGTTATATATATCTAAGTTTTATATTTAGTTCTCAACTCTTATTATTAAATTTTCTAGGTTAAATCTTTATTTAATTCAATTCCTTTACTCAACTTCTATTCTATTCAACAAGGTATTTACGTTCCATTCATTTTATTTCCTCTCGACAATTCACATTTTGTCAATGATATAAATTTCTTTCAACTCCTATCGACCAAAATTAGAATTCTTTAACTTATTATCGCCCAGGCTTAAGCATTTCAACGACCACTTCTTTAATACTTAAGCCAATTCCCTGGTTTCAAAATCAAAATTCTAATAAATCAATTAACCTTAGTACATGAGTTAATATTATTATTTAATATGAACTTAAATGCTTGATTCTAGATTCCTAAACCAAGTTTTAAAATAATCTATGTGCTTATAAAATTTTACAGGAAACATGTCATATAAAAATTTAAATCCAAGTCTTTAATTACCAAAAACATAGATTTTTTTTTTCAAAGTACGTTGAATTTAAATTTCAACCTTATATAACATATTCTAATACTCTTATAAAATTTTATACCATAGGAAATCAAATTCAAAAATTCTTTTCAAACTAGTAAGGAAAGTACGAAGTGGTCTCCCCCACTTAGACGCTTCAGAACAAACATCGATAATGCGTGCACTCATTACCGACATCGTTTCTAAGGTCCAAGAAGGGATTATACCCACTTTGAAAAATCTTTAAAACCATTTCTTTTTCAAAACAGTCACATATAATAATATAAATATATATATATATATTCCAAAAATCTTGGCAAATCTATTTTTTCAAAGTACCAGAATCAAATTCTCAAGTTCATTTCTACCCTATTTCCAAGATATATTTATCCAATTGTCTTTTATATCTTATATTTTCAAATCCTTTAAACCATTTGAACTTGTCTTTGCCACTGAATTTATTATTTAATCAACCATAATAGATAATACTTAATATTATTGCCTACTAATAACGAATGCATATGCACTTAAAACCAGTACTAATATATTTAATATATTTCAAACATAATCGAAAACCATATTATGTCGACCATTCTATTCGATTATTTAGATATTCCTATCGATTTTATAGCGTCCCATAGACCGACCAAAATCCCCAAATATTCAGCAGAACGAGTCAACACAATATAAAACCAATTTATATCAAAAATACAAGTGCGCTCTCTCATATATACAATCAACTCATTCTAGGGCGTTTCTAACCCCATCTATAATGAGTTAATTCCCAAACAGAGCCAAGGTTATCGCTAACCGACGCTCTGATACCAACTGTAACGACCCATATTTTTTGACCATTCAAAATCGACAATAAACCACACATGTCGACCCAAACAAATCTCAAAAATGGGTAGTTATTGGGAAAGAAGAAAAAGAAGAAAGAAGAGAAAGACAAAACAGAGTTCTCACGGCGAAAGGACAACATATAATAATTAGCTATCAGTTTTAAAGCAGTTGAAATACATACATTTGACTAGAATATACAACGATTATTAGAGTTACACATTTACATATATACATAACAAGACAGCGGAAAACACAGTGCATCGGAAATACATATATATAATAAGTATATACCAAATCTTCATCTCCATCCTCCAAGCTATGGAAATCTTCACTAACTGCAACATCTGCTGACTCGAGCGTATTGCATAAAGAAAAAAAACACAACAAACACTCGGATCAGCACTAAATCATTCTCATATTAGTCAAATTAAAATACGAAATAACATCAGTGTCATGGGTGCAGTAACTCAAGAGATGTTACGGGATTTTTCCATCTCTCGAGGATCCGTTAAACTAACACATACATAGTATAATACGCTATTATGATAGTGTCTATCCAGTAAATTAAATATCATAAAAATAGCGTAAGCCGGATTACCATATTACCCTTTCGCCGTTTATAGGCATCAACAGTCTATACAGTACCGTAAATTCACCGTACTGGTGTTATCAGAGGGCACTCCATAGAAGGCAATGCTAAATCAAAATCGTATGGGGCTCGATACGGATAAATACGACAAGGCACTTGAGGCAATGCCCAAGGTAGGATTCTACCAATTGCACTCCCGGACCGGTGGTCACGCATAGCAGCCACTACCGCCCACCTCGGAACACACTCCCAAAGTCATAAATGGGCCCAAATCATCATCATCATAGTCATAGAAATTATATCGAAGAAGTGTGTCCGGTCAAAGGTGCTACCTCAATTAGTCATGGTATAGCTCCTGTTTTAGTCATTTCAATTCTGACCCGAAGGTCATGGCTATTTCGTTATCGTTCATCTTCCTTGATTCAATAATCGCCTCCAAGTCATCATACTCCTTCTGGATACGTCATAACGTTCACAGTTGTCAAAGTGGTATCGACACTGACAGAGAGTACGCCTTATGTCGACTCCGGTCTCTTTAACAACCAACGTTTACATTTTCCACATCGGTCGGTTCTTTTACTTTTCACAAAGGTTTGCTTCATATCAAAATATCATATTTTGTTTCGAACCAAATTTATATTCAAATAGAACATAATTTCGTATCAACATATCAAATCATACCAAACCGATTATATTCCAAACTAGAATATATTTCAATATCTTTACATTAAAATCCCATAATATTTAAAATCAACTTATATTCAAATAGGACATATTTCATCCCAAAGATTTCAAATTATTCCAAATCGATTCATGTTCGAAGTGCATTCATATTCAAATAGAATATATACTTTCATTGAAATGTTATAATCGTTTAGAATCGATTCGTATTCAATTAGAATCTATCTTCATATCAAAACTCCATTTGAATAACGATTCAAATCAAAAATCAAACTCCATTTAGGAAGGAATTTACAATTATATAATATAATTATGAAAATACTTATAAACTAAAACCTTTATATGAAATTTATATATAGTAAAAAAGCTAAAGTATAATGAGATAATTTAAACTACTATGTAAATACATAAAATAAAAGTTTATTAAATAGTTTAAATAATAAAATATAGGAAAAATTCATTTATAACAAATAGTATATAAATTGCAAAAACTAATAAAATAAATTTTTAATTAATAGCATATAGTCTTATTTGTAAATAAACGATGCAGATATATATATATATATATATAGTTTTATAAATTGAAAATAAAATTTTGAACCATAATTGTTCCTTCCTTCCAAATTTCAAAACTTGAAATCTATATTCACATCTCAATGGAGTTCATTTCATTTTCATATCTTGTTTCAAGCACTATTCAAACCAACCCTTCGATAAGAAGATTCAAATCCATATATTCATTTACAGTTAAACAACCCCGAGTATCATCAATTTCCTTTATTTCCAAAAATTAAATTCAATGAGAATTTATTACATTCAAATCTACCTCTTTATTTGAATATTACCAAATCGTATTAAATGAAATAATTCCAAATCTTATACGATCCCAGTTTAAAATATCCATCATTTGTTTTGGAAAAATTTCATTAACCACTTCAAATACACTTCCATGGTTCAGATTTTAAAGCAAATATATTTATCGGGTATCAACATATTTCTTTACATAAAATTTCCCATGGATTTAAAATCATTTAACCAACCGATGTTAGTATATAATTTTCTATCCTATGGCCAAGTGATCTTAATTTAGTTTCTCGATATTTCAGGGATGGATATATATCATTTCAATCCAAATCAGGGTCACAGATATCTATCATTTCAATCCGTGTTCTTAATTCATTTCAAATCGTTTAATCCCGGGTGTATTCGATGCCCCTAACATCAAGGGTGAAATGGGATTAATCGTCAATATAAATATACAACATTCACATACTGAAAATGGAACATTTCAGAATCAATATCAATTCATCAACCAAATCAACCAAGGTGTCCATCACAACGATAATGGTAAATATTACTCATTTCACTGGTTAACAAGTGTCGGGGTTTCGAACATAAATTTAATTAACTTAATAGCTAGTTGTCAACTTAAATTGGCAGATTAAAACACTTGTACGTCAGTTTTAAGCAACAAATTCAACAATTAACACCACCATGCAACCAAACTTATTTCATAATTTAATTTAATAAATATGGGAATAATTCAGTTCATCGTGAGCGATAAAATCACTCACCTTTGCGTCCTTAGTTGTTCGAACGTCCAACTAAGGGCCAAAAATTTACAATCTCCAAGCATAGCCAGGTTAGTGCCAAAACGTCCGCAATTCCGCCACGATCTCAACGCAACAAACCGCGTCCAAATCCGAGTTAAAACGAGAAAGTTATCAGCGTTTTTCTATTGGAATTTGAAATATATATATAAAATTAATTAAAACAAATCTCACCCACTTATAGGGTGACACGTCAGCACTGGTCAACCCTTCTTCCCGCCCGTGCCTACTACAGTGCTCGTCGAATTGAACCCAAAATTGCCGGAGCTTTGACCAACTGTTGCTCTCTCCTCCGACCGAGTTAGACGCTCCGGCCACCTCCATTGTGACGCTCTTCAACTGGCGCACCTCCCCATGCTGGAACCCTGGCCTCCGATCCCCTCTGGGGTCGCCGTCGATTCGTAAAACGAACCGAGTTTCCCACCTTAAAACTTGAAATTTTAACGAACCCTTGGCTACAGACGGTGAGACCAACTTCATTGCGATCCTAACGACAATCTTAAGAATACCCAGATGACAAAATCTACGATTTAAGCCCGAATTGAAAACCCCCAAATCATGTCCTAGGGTTTCGAAAATCAGGAACTTTGACCACGGTTTCTGACCAATCCGTACACTGCATGTCAGAACTGATGGTATCCATAGCTTCCTTTCGTTGAGAGCTTCAGTTTGATAGGTAATACGATAGGGTTTGTTAAGATTTGATTTTTGAGTTGGATTTCCTTTTGAAACTAGGGTTTGAGTATTTATTTCAGCCATTAACGATGAGTTTGGATGGAGAAAAGTATACGTAATAGAGAATGGGCTGATAGAATGGTAAATGAATTTTATTTATATATAAAAGAAGGCCCAAACATGAGAAACAACCAATTATCACGTTACATAGATCTCTTTCACACTTTCTCTCGTACGGTTAAACGACAAGTCCGGTTTTAATGAAAATTGGAATCCTATAATAATTCACCGTTTTGGATCCAATGGCGCCAGTTTCATCGAATTCTGAGACAATCGCCAAAACAGTTAAATTCCGCAGTTAATTAATCGATTAAATATCCAATTATACATTTAAATGTTTTAATTCAATTTAAATATTTAATAAATTCCATTTAAATCCAATTGCAATTTAAATAAATTTCACACATTTTAAATCTAAATTTGATTATTTGAATCTTTCATTTGAATTTCAGTTATTATTTCCCAACTTAAAATTCTCCATCTACCAAATTAAATTTGAATTTCCATTATAAACTAAACAACTCAAATTTATTAAATAAATAAAATATAAATTTTCAAATTGCAACAATTCGAAGTATAAACTAAATCTAAAAATCTATTTATACTCCATTCAAATAATCATCATCATTATAATCGATTTTTTTTATTTTTATCCAATATTATTCTATTTTATTTATTTAAAATTGAAAATTAAATATACAGATAATATGGGATGTTACAATTTTGATATACGTTTCTTCTTTATATGGTCTAATCGACAATGCCATGGTATGTTGGATTATTAAATTTAATCCTCCCAATTTTTATGTTATAATTAAGCATATTATAGTTAAGGATTCATGAAATTGTTAACTAATTGCGTGTTTCCATAAGACATTTCATATAAATAAATTGAACAACAATTGTCCTTTAATTATAAATGGAATTTAAACTTGTCTGAACAAGATACAAAATAACATTTATTTTAAATGAAATTTTATAACAACAATATTTTAATACTTCAATTAAGCCAGTGGTTAGGACAAGAGGTAGCTTCCTATGGATAATGCAGCAACATTTTCTTTATTTCCACTCGTAAGTCCACTTCTATATTTGTAAAACAATTAGGTTTTAATTTGTTTGAGGGAAGTCCTCAAATTTTGGTGTTAGTCAAGAAATTTGACTTACTTCAATTTATCCTTCTTAAGGATTAACTTTAAATTATCTGAGTTGTTTGCTATTTAATATCTACAGTAGATAATAAATAGTAACTGATTTTGTAATCTATATTTAATATAAACACTAATTTTGACAATCAAAAATTATATTAATATAAATTTATAATTTAAACTAAAATATGATTCCACTCAAATTAACATCCATATACATACATACATATATATATATATATATATAAATATATCGGTTATCCAAGATCCACATCTAATCATGCCTTGACTTAGCTTTGGCTAATCCCCAAAACACAATTTTTTAGGTAGACATCTTATGTCAGTTAAATCTCATACGTAACCCTTGGATAGTATGATGAACAAATTTTGTTCATTTTAAATATTAAATATTTCATGCTCTTTATCTCTAAGCCTATAATCTTATTATGGCAGCCTAATTAAGCCAGACACAATATACAATTGAGTATCACATTTACTAAATCACGTATAAACAAAATAAAAGGTGTACTAATGCTTTGGAATTACCTACATCTAGCGATTCTGGCATTGATGAGCGTATTTATTGGAAGGCATCACCTTGACTTAATATAAATAATTGGTTTAGAGGGATATTATAACTCGAGGTGGCAAGTCATATCTAGTCCCATTTACATATCTCAAAATATATGTATTTTAAATTTTGATAAAATTAATTTCATATAAATGCAATAAAAATTAACAAATCTGTATTGTTATATATGAAAAATAAAACAGCATATATTTTGTTTTTGATAATATCAGATCCTAAAATAGAACTTTGTTAAATATATATTCAAGTCATAACTTTATATACACGTTATTGAAAAAATAAACTCAGACAAACCCATGTTATGATATTTTGCAAACAATTATATGACATCTGGACAATACAGCTGCAATGCATTTGCAAAATAAAGTAAAAGAACATGGCCCGGTCTTACATGAATATATATATATACATAAAAAAGTTTGAGGCCCATTTATTATCATCCATGATTTCATAAACCCAAGCAGGTATTAAATCAGAACTTATTTTGAGTCCAGAATTATACAGACAGATCATAGACTTCATTCATACAAGCAATTGATTTAACACTTCAGATTTTAACACTGTACACAGAACATAATTTCTAGAATATAAATACAGTGCCAGACCGTTTCATATATAACAATATAACAAGACATGATAGACTGTATTAACTTGCATCTATTTATATACATATTTATGCACATCAGTAGATATTATATATGTATAACAACTTATGCATTTATATAACTAAGTTCATTTATTACACAACGGCTAATATACATATATTTGTATATGTGTTATATATATATATATATATATATATGTGTGTGTGTGTGTGTGTGTGTGTGTGTGTGTGTGTGTGTGTGTGTGTGAATGACATATGCAGATATATCCTCATATATATTTTACATCATCCAAATAAAACAAGTCAGACTTCCCTTTCTTCCAACACTTCACTGCAACATGCTTTTGTAACCCTATTGCTGCAAATTCAATTTGCATCAAAATGCATTAAATTGAATATATTAAAATCAAGACAATCTTGATATTAATAGGTGTTTTCATCTAGTTCTTATTCTGGATTTAGTTCACAAACAATGAATTGTGCACATAACTATTATGTGCTTGGGGCATGCTATATTATAAATTTTATGCAGATGGTTTTAGAAAAGAAATAAGATAAACTAACACTGCTTGCAACTATTCTAATGATGCATATGCATGATTCACCCAATGATGTATATCATATATAAACAATATGTAGATAACTAGACCAAAATTAAAGGGGTGAATACTTTGTCATCTAATGCATGCAGATATGCATATAACATCATGTAATATATACGTACCATTATATCATATCATGGTATGCAGTTATATGTATAATTTTATTTTAAGGAAGACTATAATGCCCAGATGCATACAATATATGTATACTAGTTATAGCAAATTATATTTGCAATTATATATTACAAACTAATCAAGATGGGCTCAAATTTAAGGATGGCTAATATCTAACAGGGTCACAACTGTGAATATGCCCATTAACATATGTCTTGTAGGCCTAACTAACAAAGTGAATATATTTTAGTCAGTCTCAATTTCACATGATATTAATGATAATACAATGGCTCTGCATATAAATCAACAGAGTGCACTTATCAGATAGTATTTGGATTCAAGCAATAATGTACTATTAGTTAAGTCATGTTTCAGAACTGCCTTAATGTCCAAAATTCATTATTCAAACATTAACAATTTGAAAGCAAAACAAAACATATTTTCTTTGTCTTTCAATAACATATGTATATTATTTAACAATGCAATGGTTACATGAAGCAATATAGTGATTTATGCACCACTGCCTATTCTATTAACATGTTTATTCAAAGTATATATATACAACTATATGTAGTATCATCATGTACTTATATCATATGACAGAGAATATTATGTCCTTAAAAGGGAATGTATCACATAAATTATTTTCCAGAACCAAAAAATAGATTTCCAGGCAAAATTGTAAAATTAACCCAAGTCTGCAACTAGAAGGGTCAGTTTAAAACCATGCATCACTATTCAATAAGCCTTTAAACAAGTTAATATCTATATATACGGTTATACATATATATATACACACACACAAATTAGTGTTTAAAAGCATGAAAACAAGTTATTAAATATATACAAACAATATATTAATTCCAACAAATATTTTTCATATATAATATATGTGTACATTCATATGTCCATTTAAAAATGTAAACTGGTTCAAATGTTTACATGACCGTGTACTTGCCATTTAACACATTTCACAATGGGTATGACTTGGGGAGTAAATTGCGAACAATATTTGCAACGAATATAAATATATATCTATGAATTAAAATTCCTAGAATGACAAAGAAACGGATCATATACATATTGAAATTTGAAGATGACTTGGCAGTGTCTTTCCAACCCAAAGAAATCTGATAATATCAGATTTATGGATATATATTTATGTATTTTGATTTGCATACACACACACACATATATATATAACATTAATCAAGCCAAGTTTTAAAACTTGCATATTACTTGTGATTTCATAAGTATTTAATAATTCAATCAACAAATCTAATTTGCTATTGAAAGAATATTATATATATAATGTTAATTCAATATGTATATCCAATATACCCATTCAAACCCCTACAATCATCTAGGCATATTACTATAAATATGCATATTACTATTTCTCGCAAGCCCTATGTTTCGATACCACTGAAGGATTCTTATCGATCAAATCAACATCTAATTTTAATGATTTAACAATTTAAGTGAGGATCTATGCAACAACAGTAGATTAAAATTAAATTATCGGTTAGGGTTTATACTTGTCGCGATGAATCCATGAATATCCAGAAGAATTTCGAAATCAAAGGATCCTGGAAGGATCGAATCGAAAGCACGACAAACGCCATGTCTTTGTAACGACACGGGTTTTGCCCGAACCTAATAGACCAAGACCGTTCAATTCCCGCATACGTTAACTTTGGGAATACAACACATTAAAACAACAACAGCAGACTTTTATTACATTATACTAATGAAACATCAGAGTATAGAATATCAGAGTACAACGATAAATAAAATACAGTGGAAGACCAATATTACATTAAATATAATACACTGCAGCGGAAACATAAATATACAGCGGAAGGCTATCATGCTATGGACACAGCTTTAAGCTTTGATCCAGGATCCTGCTAAAGATAAATATCTGCAAAAAGCTACTCGACTGCCCATGTGAAAAAGAAGGGCACCCGAGTTTGCCAGTGAAACAAACTACAGGTCAGTCATGGGACTGGTATGAGAAATCTAACTTAACTAATCTAATAATAAGGCTAATCACAGGATCACGCCGCTAACGCGGAACGGGTTTACTCCATTGGATTGCCAGTGCATAAAATAAAGTAAATTGTTAAAACAACGCAATGCTTTTTAGAAAAATGAAACCATTATAAGACTCAAGTCCCATCACACAATGCAACGCAAATCGGAGGATAGAGTTTTACCTTATAATGATCAAATATGCTTAATATGTGTAAAATAACGTTTTTAACATTATTATTAGTGACTAAGCATTTTAAAAATACTTCAACATAAATGTATCAATCCTAGACGGCATAGTACCCCATCCTACTATGTCGCCATATATAAGTTTATAATCAAGACCGTAATGTCGTATTGGAAATTGGTTTTCCGTCATGAAATCGAGGCCTGGGATCGTCCTCTCCGATTCGAGACACTCTAGCAAATGCCTCAGGATCACACCTATGGGCAACCCTTGGATCTTCAGGGCTGGTCCCCACCTAACGGCAGTGGATTGGCAATTCCTGAACACACGCTTCCCGGTTCCTTTGAACCTCCATATGGCCACTAACAACCTATAAATCCGAGGTACCTCAATCCATCATCCACATAAGTAAAATGTCAGCCAGTTTAAGCACTGACACTACCCCTAGCTAGAAAGAAACGTGTGCACTCCCTGCAGTCCATATCCCGTTTTTGACTCATACTGGGGTGTGAGGCTCGCGAAGTCACGCTATACTCAAAGCTACGCCTAAACAGGCTATGCTTTGATCATCAACCACAAGGCCTGCTTTTCAACAAAGCCTTGATCATCTGCATCTTGGCGTGCCACATTGACAATTCACGCCATGCTATCGATAAATATTAATATACACCAGGGTGTTAAGAAGAGAATGAATTCTCCACCACCAATCAGAAATACATTAATAAAAATCAATTTGATTGCATGAAATGAATTCCAACGTCAGACACGCATCCATTTACAAGTCCGTTCTGGGTCTGAACGAAACCGGAGACACCTGAGAGGTTCTCGCTTATCCGGACAATCAACACATACGTCCGGACAACTACTGCTTCAACCCCGTCCTGGGAGAAAGTCAGTCCAAGGCATCAGTAGTCGTCGTCCATTCGATGTGAAGATCGCCGGTCTTCAATCGCCATCTTCTACATCTTTTATTTAATCGTTGTGTAATTATTTGAAATGAGTTGAACTCGGTCTTTTCAAATAATTATCGCATAATTATCATTTAAATCATTTCATCTCTTTAATATTTATTTATAAGGATCTATCACTATTTTTATTTATTTAAACGTAGCTCAAAACAATAAAACAACGCTTCGGGTCAGTGGGCTGCCCTGGCGCTGTTTTTACCAAATTTTGATTTACACATATCATGAAATCTAACCGTCTGATTCTGACGAAATTTATATCGTTGGAAAGGTTTTCCCGAAGGGGTCCTAACAGTTCCAGTTTTGGGAAAATCCAACGGTCGGATCTTTCTGTATGATCGTTTAAAGTTACGATTGCCGATACGCGAACTGCCGCGCGCGTTTCGTTTAATTTTATATTTATATATATATATGTAAATATAAAATATTTGGCGATTTCAACTATTATAATCTATCCTTTCTATCGCACCTAAAATGACGATAAAAATATCACTTTTAAATTCACTCTTTTTATCGCATCTAAAATGACGATAAAAATATCACTATTCTTAATTTAAATCTAAATTATAAATAAAATGTACCTTTTAAAATTTATGTTTTTATTCACATCTAAAATGTGAATAAGAATATATTTTCTAATGTCATATTTTTCATTCGTAACTAAATCA
The DNA here is from genome assembly GCA_030737875.1 of Allium sativum. Classification (NCBI taxonomy): domain Eukaryota; kingdom Viridiplantae; phylum Streptophyta; class Magnoliopsida; order Asparagales; family Amaryllidaceae; genus Allium; species Allium sativum. The sequence continues at coordinate 678,003,777 of CM060912.1, forward strand.
CAAATAGAAGTGTACATTCTTAAATTCATGTTTTTATTTGCAACTAGTTTGCAAATAAAAATGTACTTTTTAAAACGGTGTTTTTATTTACATATGAAATGCAAATAAAAATGTACTTTTTATTTTTCATATTTTTATTCACATCTACAATATGAATAAAAATATACTTTACATATTCACGCCTTTTGTTTGCAACTAATTTGCAAATAAAAAGTGTAATTCCTTACGATGTTTTATTTGCATCTAAATGTAAATAAAATATTCTTTTCCTTTTTACTTATTTACTCTAATTTTAAATAAGTGTCTTCTTTCTTCCTTTTCATGTTCATTTACACTAAATATAAATAAATACGTTCTTTTCCTTTTTACTTATTTACGCTAATGTAAATGAATGTGATCTTTTTCTATACAAATTTATTTACACTAAATGTAAATAAAGTTTCCTTTTTCTTTTCTTTTTTCTTTTCTCTTTTTTTATTTACCTAAATGTAAATAAATGTTTCTTTTTCTATTTATTTATTTATTTATTTACACTACATGTAAATAAATGTTTACCTTTCTATTTACATATTTATTTACACTACATGTAAATAAATGTTTACTTTTCTATTTACATATTTATTTACACTACATGTAAATAAATGTTTGCCTTTTTTATATACATATCTATTTACCCTAAATGTAAATAATGTCTTCTTTTTCTATACAGAAAATATAAACACAATGTTATTGCAAAATTTGTTCTTTTTATTCACACAGGAAATGTAAATAAAATTTCATCGCTAAATTTGTTCATTTTATTCACATAAGAAATGTAAATAAAATTCCATCGCTAAATTTGTTCATTTATTCACATAGAAAAATGTAAATAAAGTTTCATCGCTAACTTTGTACTTTAATTTACATAGAAAAATGTAATAAAGTTTCATTGCTAAATTTGTTCTTTTATTTACATAGAAAAGTGTAAATAAAGTTTCATCGCTAAATTTGTTCTTTTATTTACATAGAAAAATGTAAATAAAGTTTCATCGCTAACTTTGTACTTTTATTTACATAGAAAAATGTAATAAAGTTTCATTGCTAACTTTGTACTTTTATTTACGTAGAAAAATGTAATAAAGTTTCATTGCAACCTTTGTTCTTTTATTTACATAGAAAAATGTAATAAAGTTTCATCGCTAAATTTTTTCGTTTATTTACATAGAAAAATGTAAATAAAGTTTCATCGCTAACTTTGTACTTTTATTTACATAGAAAAATGTAATAAAGTTTCATTGCTAACTTTGTACTTTTATTTACATAGAAAAATGTAATAAAGTTTCATTGCTAACTTTGTACTTTTATTTACATAGAAAAATGTAATAAAGTTTCATTGCTAAATTTATTCTTTTATTTACATAGAAAAATGTAATAAAGTTTCATCGCTAAATTTGTTCTTTTATTTACATAGAAAAATGTAAATAAAGTTTCATCGCTAACTTTGTACTTTTATTTCTTTTATTTACATTAAAATGTAATTTACGTTACAATGTCAAAATCTCCTTTTTAATTACAATGTGAATATAATTACAATGTAAAATTTCTATCTTTTAATTACAATGTAAACTCTCCTTTTTAATTACACTATAAAATCCCCTTATTAATTACATTAAAAAAATGTGATTAACAATACGGTGAAAAATTCTATCTTTTTAAATTACATTAAAAATGTAATTTTGATTACAACGTCAAATTCTTCTTCCTAATTACATTAAAAATGTAACTTACATTACAGTGCAAATTTCTATCTTTTTAAATTACATAAAAATGTAATTTTGATTCCAATGTCCAATTCTTCTGTTACCCTTTTTTTTACACTAAATGTAAATAAATGCCTCTTTTTCTTTTTCTTATTTATATATCTTATTTACAAAAAAATGTAAATAAATGTGTTCTTTCAGTTCATGTCCTATTTACATACAATATAAATAAATGTGTTCATTATAAAGATATTCTTTTTATTGACACAAGGATGTAAATAAAGGTATTCACTATAAAGGTGTCCTTTTTATCTACACAATAATGTAAATAAATTGGCATCACTAAATTTGTTCTTTTATTTACAAAAGGAATGTAAAAATATATCTCATGTTTGTTCTATTTATTTACCATGTTAACTTCACGTAAAAATGTGAATCTCAACAAGTCACATAAACAAAATGAGGTGATTTAGGTTTTAAATATTTCTAATTAACTCAATTATAAACTTTGAATCCACAAATCTAATGAATATATAAATCTCAATAAAATAAGATTCTCAACGGATGAACAAACATTCACAGCAATAAATAAATAGAAAATCCTAAATTACCACAACGCAGATCTATACTATTTACGTACATACAATGATTCAACAATCGTGAAAAATAATTAAATTATTTAATTATTTAAAAGTAAGAATTCTCACATCGATTTGTCTGAATTTTCAACTGTCTCCGTTTCAGCTTTAATCATTTCCATGTTGTAGAGTTCGGTAAGACAATTCCAACGCAACTGGAATCACTGAATTCTGAATCCGTTTGACAAAGATACAAGTGTTTGAATGTTAATTACATTAAATAAATTCATTAATAACTTGATTAATTAATTTAATATTTTAATTACATTAACCTAAAACACGACCGTTACTTTCTGCTACTCCATCTTCTTTATTGAAACGCAGGAACCCATCGTGCTCAACCTTGAAACCTCCAACCGCACGGCTCCCGGATGCATCGTTCTCCGATCTGACAGCTCCACACCGCCAAGCCTCGAGTCGCCATCCCTATGCTGGCCACGCTCGCCATCTCGCGGGTCCCATTTGGTCAGAAAACCCACACGAACTGTCGTTGTTTCCAGCAGGATTCCGGTCTCCTCGGCGAGTATTATTAGATCTTCACCGTTAAATAGATCGATTTCATTGCCCTCTTTCATTTTGCTTTGAAAGTGTTGATTTTTTTTATTAAGAGAAGAGGGAGATCGAATGGAAGAAGGTTCGGTGCTTTATGGCCATTGTTTTCTTCAAAGACGGCGGCTGATGTTTAGACATTAGGGTTTAGGATAATTTAGGATTATATTTATAATATAATATTCGTTAATTCACTAAAAAGTCCTTAATTGACATGCATTGGTAATTTAAAGGAAATATTGTCGTTTTAATATTAATTATTTCCCTTTCTTGATTTAATCCCTTTCTATCACACACATTTGTTTTCCTATTTTATAAAATGAAGTTTGCTAATATGTTAATGTTAATAATCTTCCATTACTTTCAAATTCAAACGCTTATTGTTTTTTTTTTCTTTTAAAAAATAATTAATGTTTGTTATACTTTCCGATTATTTTATAAAATACCATTTATTAACTTTCATTCCTTCTTCTGTTTCTTTTTATTTAATTCTGTATATTCCATTGTAACGTTTCCAATTTCTAACGCACATTACTCCCATGGTTATTTTAATAATTTTGTTGCTTAAAATGCGGTGTGTTACATAACTAACTAAAATATTTTATGTTTTCCAATTTTATGTTATAATGCTTTGCTTTATGAGTCTAAACGTAATTACTGCAAATTCTCTTCCTAGTTTACCATTCTAAATTTACATCTTTTTTTTTATTTAAGCCCAGATTTGCTTCTATACTAATGAATACTGTAAATTAAGTATTATATGTACTTATATGAAGATATATTAAAATAAAGATCAACATTTCTCTATTCAGAAATCTTAAAGTAAATCACATAGATACAGAGAATAACGGAATAAAATTAATGCTTAAGATATATATATATATATATATGAATTAATGTGTATTTTACATTGTGTTGCAATATTTGGAAATTATGTTTGTATAAATTGTAAGGTAAATGATAACATCAATTAAGAATGGTAATTAGAGGAATACATTGAATGTTAACTAATTTAAAAAAAATAACGATTGCAATAAATTAATTGACTAGCGTGGGAAACCAGTGGCTATTTAATTCATAGGTGATAAATTGGAAATAAGTTACAATTAATAGATAAAATTTATTGTCATATTTCCATGCATGTATGTAGTATACATTGTATATATGTGTAAAACCAAATAAATAGATAGAAAGACAACAGGTGAATAGAAATTTATGCATACATGTATGTACATGTTAAAATAAATAAATTTTGCTGAGCATTTCATGATATATATATATATATATAATGAAAGATGGCAATGACATTAATGTTTCTTGCGCATGAATAAATAAATAAATAAATAAATAAACAAATAATTGCTACGTTAAAATTATTTTTTATTTAATTAAAAAAATGAAAATTTTAAATTCTGACACATTTTCTAACAAAATTTCCTTAAAATAAAATTTTAAAATTGGCTCTGATTTTCCGGATTGTTACAATCTTCCCTACTTAAAATCTTTTCATCCTCGAAAAGGAACGGAGCTGAAAGTTGTTTTATTTATCAACTCAATTTTCCTTCTTTTATTGGTTTCAATAATTTTATTAGTTGAATTGATAATCACACAACACAATCATAAATCATGTGAGGACCCGTAACTTCCCCATGAAGGAAAGAGCGGATACTTTGAGAACAACACACAAAAGAACGCAAACAGAAGAACATTTCATTGCATATTACAACAATTTCATCAGATTACAAGAATATACAGAGTATGAATAAATATTACACAGAAAATATCAGAGATTTAAATTACATTTAAATACATCGCAGCGGAAAATAATACAAAAATACAACTAGAAGTAATACACAGATACAGAGCTTTCCGAGTATCGTTCCAGTTGTAAATCAGGATCCTGTGAATATAAATCTGCAAAACCAAAACTACTAATTGCCCGTGTCAAAATAAGGGCACCAAGAGTTTAGGTTAAAACAATAAACTCCAGGTCAGTCATGGGACTGGTGTGAGAACTAAAACAGTTATTAGTCTTTATTTTTAAAGTTCAGTAAATCAAGGGACCTTGCCGTATAACACGGAACGGGTTTCCTCCCAAGAACACCAGTGCATAAAACAACAGCGCAATGCTAAATAAAGAAAAATGAAGCTATTATAAGACCCAGGTCCCATCAAACAATGCAACGCAAGCCGAAGGATAGGGTTTTTACCTTATAATAGCCAAAGAATGCTTGATACGCTAAAAACAAATCATTTGATACTATTATAAGTGCATAGTGTATGAAACAATTTCAATCATAAGTATCAATCATAGACGGCATGAGTGCCCCATCCCACTATGTCGCCATACTAGGCTCTACAAATAAAACCGCACAGTCACATATTGGAAGTTGGATTTCCATCTATGAACCGAGGCAAAAGATAGTCCTCTACCGAATTCGAGACTGTCTAGCCCGAGCCTCAGGCAAGCGCGCAGGCAAGCCTTGGATCGTCAGGGCCGGTCCACCGATGTGGATTATTATGCCTGAACACTACGTTTCCCTGCCCTTTGGGGCGTAAATGTAACGACCCGCCATTTTGACCGTGCCGAATCGACAAAACATGTTAACTCGGAACGTCCAAAACAACAGATTGTTATTAGCTTCTGAGGTAAATAGAATAAATCACAAAATCACAGATCTTAGACACAGATACAGAGCAGTATAATAACTCACAGCCGAAAATAAATACAAATACAACAGTAGTTCATGAAGCTACTAAATAAATTTTACATTAGAGTTTACATAAATAATACAGCGGAATTCTAATACAATAAATAAATGATAACAGTTTGGAACAGAAACAACAGAAATAGTTGGATGACTGGAAAAACTGATCAACAGGTAGATATAGATGAGGCAAAATCCAATATAAGCTCCAGACTCCAAAGTAAATCTCGAAACTGTGATAATCGATCTGACCCGAGCAATAATGCAAAACAAAACAACTCGGATCAGGACTAACATTCTCATGGAAGTAAATCAATTCAAATGAAATGTTCGATGAAATGCAATCAGTAACTTAAAGGATGTTTGGGATCACCATCCTCTAAGGATCCGTCAAACTAATACTATATAGTATAATACGCTATATACAATAGTGTCTATCAGTAAAGTAAAAATATCAAAATAGCGTAAGCGGGATTACCATGATTACCCTTACACCATTTATATATTCCTATAGTATATACAGTACCGTAATTCCTCCGTAAACTGTAGGTTGATCAGAGGGCACTCCATATAAAACAGTACAAAACAAAGTCGTAGTGGGCTCGTATAAGGCATGTGACAAGGCACGCAAGGAATGCCAGGGTGGATTCACCGTTTGCAGAGCCAGACTGGTGGTAACACATAGTAGCTACTACCGCCCACCTCGATACACACTCCCATAATCAAAAGGGCCCAAATTGAATCTCAACAGTAATAGAATAATATCGAAGAAGCGTGCTCGATAAGAGGTATGACCTCACTTGGTCCGTGCATAGCTCCTGTTTTAGCCACATCAAGCTGACTCAAGGTAGTCAGGGTCTCGTAATTAATATGAAATAAAAAAATGGAGTCGTTCGCCAAATCATCCCCTTCATTCTGGAACTCCACCGCGTACACAGTTGTTAAATTGGGTTTCGGTATCGGTAGAGAGTATGACAATAGCCGATCTCGATCTCTTTAACAACCAAACGTTTACATTTTTCACCCAGTGGTCATTATTTTATAAATCACTTTATAAAATAGTTTATACGAAATCTCAAATTCACATTTTGAATTCAAAATTTAATCTCTAACTTCGATTATATTAAAATTTTGAAAAAAAAAAACTCAAATCGTTTAAATCAAATCGGTTAGAACCATATCGTAAAGATTTCAAATATAGTATAAACTAATACTACAACATTTAACTTCGATAAAATTTCTGAAAGTATTCGCATATTGAATCTCAAATCCAAAATCGACTTATATTTAAGTTATACCTTAAATTCCTCAATTTCCATTTAAATGTTCGAATTGAAAATGTACAATTCAAATCAAAAGCTTACATTTTAAAATTTACCAAATAGTATCGTGTATTATAATTCAAGTCATATAAATCAAAATCGTTGCTTCTACACTTTGAATCAAAATCTTATATTTTCATTCAAACAAATTACGATTTAAAACCATTCTTATGCGTCAATTAAAAAAAATCTTAATTCAAACCAAATAATATAAAATCAATTCTGCATATAACATCTATATACATATATATTCCAATTCATGTTTAATCAATTAAAATTTGAATTCAATTCATATCGATTATAAATTAAAATAAATCAATTTACCCAATTCAAATTCATCTCTACTAAAATTTCGTATCAATTCGAATTCATAACTTAATATGAGTTCATTCGTTATTCAGTTACAATTATAAAAATTTACATCTTTAAACTTCGAAAATCGCGAAATATACTTATCCATCTTGAGTTTATTATTAAAGTTTTAAAATATATATAAGAAAATTAATTTTGAAAATATATATGTATATATATATAAGTTTTTAAAATTCTAAAATTAATTAGAAATAGATTATAAACATATATAAGTTTAAAATAATATAAAAATAGATTTAAAGAAATACTTATTATAATAAAACAAAATTAAAATACTTATATGAATAAATTATATGGTTTAAAACAGATAAAATTACAAGTAAAATCTTAAACAAACATTTAAATCTTTATTTACTCATAAAATCATTTTAAACATATAATTTAAAATCTACAAAATTTAAGTTTTTGAAAATCTTTAAAATATAAAAACATAAAATCTTAAATTAATATAAAATTAAAATTCTCAAATCAGTTAACTTCGAAAACATGACCAACGGTGTCCGTATATAGTTTTCTACCCTATGGTCAAGTGATACGGATATTTATCATTTCAACCCGCAATTTATAAAAAAATTACGGGTCTATCATTTCAACCCGCAATCCCAAATTCAGTAAAAATCGTTCAGGTCTATCATTTCAACCCATAACAATTTTTCCTGTTCTAATGTCCATTCGGGTATGTATCATTTCAACCCTTAGTGATTTTTCCTAAACTAGGGGTATCAACAATCACAAACAACAATCATATAGCAACAAATCACAACATATATATCATCAGTGCAACTATGTGTCATATGAATAATCGTGTCACATATGAAATGTGCATATATATCAAATCAAACAATTTCTATCAGCAATCCTATACATTTCATATAACAGTTCATTATTGATCTAACAACCATGAAAAATGTAAGTCATGTGTGAGATAAACTCACCTTTCGTGGCATAGAACGAAGACAGCAACAGATGGACAATGAAATACAATGACGACATCTAAACATGGTTCAAGATTGATCTAACACGACAACAACCCAACAAATCAGCGAAAGCTCTCCAAAATCCATCACGAAACGCCGAAGCAAACATGATCACGACATGGAATGCACAACAACCCAAGATCAAAGCAACAAAGGAACGACATAAATTTATTTTTATTTATTGTAGGTAGGAAGCAAATAAACAGCAAAACAAGTTCCTCACGTTGCCTCAGCAATAAGATAACAACAAACATGGCTTGGAATCAACACAGTAGCAAGCTAAAGGAACTTTTTTTTTGAAGCGGAGGAGGAGAAGGTGGACGCGGGGTATGTGGAGGGACAATAGGCTCGCGGTGGGTTTTAAATGTGGTGGCATTCGGTTTTAGGGGAACGACGACGCAAGTTGAGTGGCTATGGCGGTAGTCGGGGCACTACCGTTGACGGGAGGGAGGAGCACAGTAGTTAGCGTGGAGATGCAAGGCCGGGCTGTTTGGAAGGAGCAGGCGAGGCAGTAGGGTTCTCGGACACGGACTGATAGGGAGAGAAGAGAACAGTGGCGGGTACGGAGGTCGGTTTGTGGGCGAGAAAGGGAGATGGTCGGCTTAGGTGGTGAGCGGATACAGCATAGGAAAAAGTGAGGTGGTATGGGCAGATGCTTTTCAAGATGGAAAAAAAATGTAGGAGCTGTGTATTATTTTCTTCAACTCATGGTATGATGGAATATACGAGGAAGCATACAGAAGAGTAACAACATTTATTTTGTGATGGGAAGAAACCAAAACTGTTGTCCATTCTATTTATTTATGTTGTATGCGGAAAGCTTGTTGGCCGAATAAAAGAACGAACGCCTCTTAGGGCAAAATGAACGGATTTTTTTTTCTTTTTTTTCCTCTTGTATTGTATTGAAAAGTAGCGTCAAGTTTTACAAAGCAACGAATGGCTTTTGAACGTTACATGACTTTTGAACACGTATTGTTTTGTTTCCTTCAGGGTAGTTTATCATTTTGCGAATGAAACAACGTTTGGGAAAATGGGGACAAAAGTTTGGGAAAGGAAAAGTTAGGCAACGTTTGGAAATATAATGAAGAAGAGCACGCATGGGAAGGATGGAACAAAACAAAGCATGCATGCATTTGTCCACTTACCAAGCTTTAGAAATAAACCAAAAAAAATGGATGGCTTAGAAAAAATAAAAGAATGGATTTTGCAGACCCAAAATATCTAGAAAAACATGTAGGATCTGAATAGGGACAAGTCGAACTCAAATGGCTCCATTTTAAAAATGAACTGTGGAAGCATTTACGCAGTTTCAGTGCGTACCGGGCACCGAAACTGACAAATGAATATATTGCAGAAATCAGCGCGACGAGACAGACACAACGGTATAAAATTTGCAATGCCAAGATGCTCCGTTCAAAAAGGCGTTACGGACCCCTTTAAACGAAAAATTTGAATAGGAAAACAATTAAATGGAGGTTAAAACGTCCGATTTTCACGAAACGGATTTCGTCGTCGGATTCGTGACAACGAATAGAATATTTTTCATGTTTGTCCAAACTGCTTTCGGAGAGATTTTAAAATCGTTAAAAATTGGACTGATATGCGCAGCTTTGCTCTGAAAAATGCGCGATCGACAAACATTCAAATTTTCAGACGAAATTTTCACTGCGGCTATATCTCACTGTACGTATTTCAAATTACAAATTCCCGTTATGGAAAACGATAAAATATTTTCAAAATAAAATATCGATTTAAATCGAAAAAAATATCGGGCTGTTACAGTAAATGAGCCAATAAATGACTCCATCGGCTTCACGTAGTCACTGATATATCCGAGGCACCTTGCAACAGCAACAACCACATAAGTCAAACTCGTCAGGGCGTGTAAAACCACTGACGCCACTTCAAGCTAGAAGGAAACGCATGCCCTCCCTGAGGTCCTACCCCTATTCTGGTCCACTACCAGGGTGTGAGGCTCGCGAATCAACGCTACACAAAGCTATGCCACACATGCCGTGCTTTGATCATCCACCACAAGACTTTGCTTTTCAATAGAAGCCTTGATCATTTGCCACTTAGGCATTCCACACAGGCAATTCACTCCATGCATTTGATATCCATCAATATATAACCCCTGACTCGTACGTCTCAGAGAAGGGCGTTAAGCAAGAGAATAAATTCTCCGCCGCCAAACAGATATATATTTAATAGAAATCAATCACACAGAATAAAATCCAATGTCAGACACACAGTCCATTTACAATTCGTTCCGGGTCTGAACGAAACCGGAGGCACCTTGTACCTCGCATATCCATCGATCTCCAAGTACATCTGGACGATCACTAACTGAATCCCTCCTCTTGGGTGTAAGGCCCAATCAAGATCATCAGTAATCACCCAAACGACGTGAAGACCTCCGGTCTTCGACCACCGTCTTCATCTTCGACTTATCGTCGTATCAGTTATTCAGAATGGGATAAACCCGGTCTTTCCGAATAACTCGCGTATGTAATAAACAAGTGTTACACAAACACAACATATGCCTCATTCCAATTCATCAATCACTAACCGTAAATTAGTAAGGGAACAATTCCCCAAATATTAACCCCTGAGGCCGAAACCAACATCAGATCAATACCCAGGAAACCATTCATCTTAACTAATCTTCAGTTAGTTGCTAAACTTCACATTCTTAGGGATAGGTTCCCATTAATTTTATCAAAGATAAATTCCTCAAATATATTCTTTAATCTTCTTTTGAATATCGATTCAACTAGTCGGGATTAACGAACCTTACCGAAGTAATCATTTGTTTAATTTTCCCAATCCCAACCTATTCATCCCATGAAGTAAAACTGGTCATACTTAATATTTAACACCACAGTGTTATCGGTAAATTCAATTACCATTTCATGTTTAAATCTAATTAAAGATTTAACTATCGCCTGGAGCAAAACTGGTGATACTCCATTCTCGATCATTTCAATCTAATTAAAGATTCATTAAAACTCCACTTGGTTTTAATCTTTAACTGGGTTAAAGAACCAATGTCATTTAAAACACGGTTTATGATAAACCCACATCACATTCCATTCTATTAGTCTCTAACCGTAAATTAGTAAGAGAACAGTTCCCTAAATATTAACCCCGAAGGCCGAAACCAACATCAGATCAATACCCAAGAAACCATTCAACTTAACTAATCTCCAGTTAGTTTCTGATTTCCTTAACTCAGTTGGGTCTAAGAACAGTATTATTGAAGATACCGTTCACGACAACCCAAAATCACATTCCATTAATTATCGGGTTAAAGAACAAGTGTTATTTAAAACACCGTTCACGATAAACCCAAAAATCAATTCAAATTCAATTCCAATTAAATACCATTTAATTGGTACACTTCATTAAATCTAAATAAAAAGATTTAATCTCTTTCTCAACTGGGTTTAAGAACAGTGTTAATGAAGACACCATTCACGACAAACCCAAATCACATTTGATATTAAATACAAGGCTCTGAATAGAAAATATATCGGCTTATATTCAATATCAAATTCTACGACCAACAAATATCGTATAGGAAATAATGATATAAATATATCTTTCAAATTTCCATAACAATATCTGTATAATCACGAAATCCAACATCGAAATATTCCAAGGACAATTTCGATTCAAATCCATTCCAATTCAATTATTGGAAATCCTGGTTACTTTTAAAACCATTTCAAATTCAATTTATTTATTTCAAAACCAAATTGATTTTAATTCTTGTTCAAAACTAGTTCATTTCGATAAAAAACTATTTTTATCTTTTCAAATATGGAGTTTTTCAACCCAATTCTTCACAAATCATTTCTTATGATTTTACACAAATTATTACTATTTTTAATAATTTTATCAAGGCCCGTACAGTCGATTTCCATCAACGGTCATCGAACTGCACTTACAACGACCTTTTCCAAATTTGATTTGGACATAATTCCAAATCCAACCGTTAGATTTCAAATCTCCAATATTCGTTTGAAAGCTCTTTTCGATACGAACCCAACGGTTCCGGTTTTAGGAGAATCCTACGGTCGGATCTCCCGCAATGTCCATTCGAAGTCAATGGTCGAAATTCGCGAACTGCCGCAGCGCGGCGCATTCTATTCAGGCCATTATATATATATAATATATATTATATATATTTCTTCGATTTCCTTTTAAAACGTATTTTATAAATCGTTTTAAATTCGTTTTCAAAACGATTTCAACTTCATATTCAATTTCTAATCAAAATTGAATATTCCACATCATTGATATACAAATGATAATATTTTCAAAACGTTATATTTTGAAATCACTTCGTTTTCTATATTCATTATAAAAATGAATAAAATCGATATAAATATCGTTCACGTCAAAATGGCGTCCATCAAATCAACACGGCTTTTATTCATCACATGAATATTTTTCTATTCAACACATGAATTTATTTTCAATATTGGAATGAGGCCCAATCAATCACCATATAATGTTAATTATATGGATTTTCTAAAACACATGTCTATAATAGCAACGATAAATAATCAACCATCATCCAGAGTGCACCACACAACTGCATAAGCATTAAATATAAATAATTAACGCTTACACAGTCTGTCGACCAATCGATCGACATACGGCTAAATAATTGGGATTAGTGTACGCCAAATATCATCCCAATACCCGTGTGGGGTTTCAAATCAACAAACACATATTTTTATTTGTGTAGTTGGGCGATGTGTAAAATTTATCGTCCCAATTAATATTAGTCAAATCAGTGTATATAAACAAATCTCCGATTTGTTTATTACTATTTATTTTACATACACGTTAAAAATTATATTTTTAACTATAAAATAATTTCCACTCTAAAATATTTTATTTCACTACACATCACACAATCAAATTTCACAACACAACAATCAACAAACAAGTCATCCATGGTCTGTGGACGACGGGTGTCGGGTGCTGCTAAGCACCGTCTGCATCCTAGTATATATTTCAAACTAGAAATAAATATAAAAGTGAGGAGTTCCCACCGGAAAGCTAAACCAAACGTCACGACTCTTCTTATGTAGGAAATCTTCACCTCGCTTCCAATGAGATCTGTTTCACGTAGTCGATATTAAAAATCATATTTTTAATATCGCTTTCTATACATAAAAATCATATTTTTCCTTAACCATTCAAACGATAAAAATAGTATTTTTACTTTGCTACATATATGATAAAAATCACATTTTTATTCGCTACTTCATACATGGAAAAATTATATTTTCCTTCGCTACTTTCTATCAAAAGATTATATTTTTACAACGCTACTTTCTATATAAAGATTATATTTTTACAACGCTACTTTCTATATAAAGATTATATTTTTCATGTATAAATATATAATCTCTTATCTATAAAAATATAATCTTTTCCAATTTAAAAATCTAATCTTTACTATTTCAAAGATCTAATCTTTATCTACCTAAAAATCTCATCATTTTAATGTTATAAATCTAAATTTTTCTAGGATAAAAACCTATTCTTTTCTTCATATAAAAATCAATCCTTTTAATTAACATTTCATACATATAAAGAAAAATAAAAATTTTAAATAAAGCTTTTAATTTAACTAAATAAATATGAATAAAATAAAATAAAAAACAATACTATTTAAAAACAGAAAAGAAAATGAAACTCACTTCGATTTTTACTGGGGAGAGGGTCTTGCGCGGTTTTCGGCGATGGACGGGAGGTAGGAGGGGCTGCGGGGTTGCGGTCGTTGGTGGTTGAAGCGGAGGAGCTCGAGGTGGCTGCAAAAAAAGAGAAAAGGGGTGCGGGTTTTCTGGTTCTCGAAAGAGGGCGTCGAGGTTTAGCCGAGCAAGCGGAGGAGGGAAGAAGAGGGAGGGTGGCGCGATGCTGATGGGGGTGGGCGGTGGTCAACTTGAGGTGGGGCGGCGATCGCTAGGGGGGCGACGGGGACTGGCGGCTCGAGATCGATTTGGGTTTCCCTTTTTTTTTCTGAAGTGAATCGGGGAAGATAAAAGGGGGGCTTTTGTATATAATTATTTTATATTTTATTTTATTCTCCAAAGAGTTGACTTTTCTCTTGAACCCCAAACGAGGCCCAACGACTGTCGCTCATAGCTAATTACCCCCATTCCGAACACAATGGGATATGTTTCGTAGGCTGATTCGATCGTTACGATCAGTTTTCGTCAAAATCAAAATATAAATCTATATATTGAATTTGAACGCGCATTTCAATTTACCGGGGCCACATACTGACTTTAAAAATTCCCGAAAAATATTTTCTAGCTTCGTATTGACGATACGGTTCTAACAAAACTAATTTCGTCAAATTCTGAGACCGTTTGAAAAATGGTCATTTTCCAGTCGATTAAAATCAATTGAAACTGGTCAAACGCGTTTTCCTTTGCCATGCTCACATATTGATTCGAAAAATTACGAATCTTGAAATCTAGCAATAATTTGACATCACGGATCCAATAAAAGTGGTTTCGTCGAAAACCGATGTCGTTTGCAAAATTTCCATTTTTATGGGCCGGAATTCCATAGCGACTATTCTGAATTTTCAACTGGGCATATCTTTTGATTCCCGCTATGAAATTTTGATTTTTCAGATTCGTTGGAAAGATATTCTCAATTAGATTCAAATATATTTGGTTTCACTAAAATCCGGTTTATTTTGCACCCGGTACATTCATTTGAAATTTGAAATCGAATTATCGAACTACCGCGCCATTTTCAATTCCTTTTATATATAAAAATAAATATTTATATTCTAACGACGACGTATATAAATATATACGTTCTAATTCTATTCAAAATAAATTCCTCGTCGTTATTATTTAAAATAATTCATTTTAAATATTCAAAATTCGCTAAAATTGCCAAAATAAAAATTTTAAATTGGCAAGGATTTCCGGGTTATTACAATCTCTCCCACTTAAAACTTTTCGTCCCCGAAAAGGAACGAAGCCGAAAGTTGCTTTACAAATCAACTCAACTTTTATTCTTTTCGTTATGGCTTAAGTTCTTCAACTTTTCAGTTTCTAAGAACTTTTCAAATTTTTCAAAAATTTGGCTACCACCCTAAATTTTCGAAAAATATCGCCATAACCTCCCCTGCACCGGGGACTTCGGGATATTTCAAATAGCCTCCCATGGCCCTCATTAATCCAAAAAGAAAAAGAAACAGCCAATCGGCTCATAAAATCATCCAAAACCCAATAAATTAGTAAACATGTACCTATTTGTCGGGCAAACAATTTTATTCTTATGCTCTAGCCTCCTTGCTATGACCTGTTCAATGTAAGTACATGTATATGTATGCAAATGCGACTAATTTTCAATACAATCCACTATTTGGTTCAATTTGGCTAAAGGTTCAACATTTAATCAATCAAACAATAATCAAACAACACAGCCAGCAATCAATTAGTTGATTATCTTTTCAAATTCATAACTTTGATATATAGTCAAAAATCACATTTTTGGAGCCAAATCACAACAATATGCCCTATCTAATTTTGGTTCTCACACCAGTCAATTGGAATCATATAGAAATCCCACTTTCGTCACTCAAAATAAAATACTGGTGATGGTATACTTCATCATCAGGACCATGTCCGGGCGACTAGAGTCTGATTCTATATCTATCCAGTATATTAAAACTTCAAATACACGCGGATCAGACGTATACGCAAAATCTCTATATACCTGATAGTCCAGATCAATATAAAATAAATATTCAAATACGAATAATTAAGTTTTGATTTTCAAAACAAAATTGGTTTTCATTTTTAAAAATATACTCTTCACACTCGTTCTAGGATACTACTGATCCCATCTCTAACGAGTCATTCTTATTGGATATTACTAATCCAATTTCTGATGAATTCTTTCGTATGGTTCTAATGTGCCTTGTTCTCTGAGCTTTGTAAACCAAAGCTCTGATACCAACTATGAGGACCCGTAACTTCCCCGTGAAGGAAAGAGCGGATACTTTGAGAACAACACACAAAAGAACGCAAACAGAAGAACATTTCATTGCATATTACAACAATTTCATCAGATTACAAGAATATACAGAGTATGAATAAATATTACACAGAAAATATCAGAGATTTAAATTACATTTAAATACATTGCAGTAGAAAATAATACAAAAACACAACTAGAAGTAATACACGGATACAGAGCTTTCCGAGTATCATTCCAGCTGTAAATCAGGATCCTGTGAATATAAATCTGCAAAACCAAAACTACTAGCTGCCCGTGTCAAAATAAGGGCACCCAGAGTTTAGGTTAAAACAATAAACTCCAGGTCAGTCATGGGACTGGTGTGAGAACTAAAACAGTTATTAATCTTTATTTTTAAAGTTCGGTAAATCAAGGGACCACGCCGTATAACACGGAACGGGTTTCCTCCCAAGAACACCAGTGCATAAACAACAGCGCAATGCTAAATAAAGAAAAATGAAGCTATTATAAGACCCAGGTCCCATCAAACAATGCAACGCAAGCCGGAGGATAGGGTTTTTACCTTATAATAGCCAAAGAATGCGCGATACGCTAAAAACAAATCATTTGATACTATTATAAGTGCATAGTGTATGAAACAATTTCAATCATAAGTATCAATCATAGACGGCATGAGTGCCCCATCCCACTATGTCGCCATACTAGGCTATACAAATAAAACCACACAGTCACGTATTGGAAGTTGGATTTCCATCTGTGAACCGTGGCAAAAGATAGTCCTCTACCGAATTCGAGGCTATCTAGCCCGAGCCTCAGGCAAACGCGCAGGCAAGCCTTGGATCGTCAAGGCCGGTCCAACGATGTGGATTATTATGCATGAACACTACATTTCCTCGCCCTTTGGGGGCGTAAATGAGCCAACGAATGACTCCATCGACTTCACATAGTCACCGATATATCCGAGGCGCCTCGCAACAGCAACAACCACATAAGTCAAACTCGTCAGGGCGTGTAAAACCACTGACGTCACTTCTAGCTAGAAGGAAACACATGCCCTCCCTGAGGTCCTCTCCCGTTTCTGGTCCACTACCGGGGTGTGAGGCTCGCGAATCAACGCTACATAAAGCTATGCCACACAGGCCGTGCTTTGATCATCCACCACAAGACTTTGCTTTTCAACAGAAGCCTTGATCATTTTCCACTTAGGCATGCCACAGAGGCAATTCACTCCATGCGTTTGATATCCATCAATATATAACCCCTGAGCTCATACGTCTCAGAGAAGGGCGTTAAGCAAGAGAATAAATTCTCCACCGCCAAACAGATATAAATTTAATAGAAATCAATCACACAGAATAAAATCCAATGTCAGACACACAGTCCATTTACAAGTTCGTTCTGGGTCTGAACGAAACCGGAGGCACCTTGTACCTCGCATATCCATCGATCTCCAAGTACGTCTGGACGATCACTAACTAATTCCCTCCTCTTAGGTGTACGGCCCAATCAAGATCATCGGTAATCACCCAACTGGCGTGAAGACCTCTGGTCTTCGACCACCGTCTTCATCTTCGACTTATCGTCGTATCAGTTATTCAGAATGGGATAAACCCGGTCTTTCCGAATAACTCGCGTATGTAATAAACAAGTGTTACACAAACACAACATACGCCTCATTCCAATTCATCAGTCACTAATTGTAAATTAGTAAGGGAACAATTCCCCAAATATTAACCCCGAAGGCCGAAACCAACATCAGATCAATACCCAGGAAACCATTCATCTTAACTAATCTTCAGTTAGTTGCTAAACTTCACATTCTTAGGGATAGGTTCCCATTAATTTTATCAAAGATAAATTCCTCAAATTTATTCTTTAATCTTCTTTTGAATATCGATTCAACTAGTCGGGATTAACGAACCTTACCGAAGTAATCATTTGTTTTAATTTCCCAATCCCAACCTATTCATCCCATGAAGTAAAACTGGTCATACTTCATATCTAACACCACGGTGTTATCGGTAAATTCAATTACCATTTCACGTTTAAATCTAATTAAAGATTTAACTATCGCCTGGAGCAAAACTGGTGATACTCCATTCTCGATCATTTCAATCTAATTAAAGATTCATTAAAACTCCACTTGGTTTTAATTTTTAACTGGGTTAAAGAACCAATGTCATTTAAAACACGGTTCACGATAAACCCACATCACATTCCATTCTATTAGTCTCTAACCGTAAATTAGTAAGAGAACAGTTCCCTAAATATTAACCCCGAAGGCCGAAACCAACATTAGATCAATACCCAAGAAACCATTCAACTTAACTAATCTCCAGTTAGTTTCTGATTTCCTTAACTCAGTTGGGTCTAAGAACAGTATTATTGAAGATACCGTTCACGACAACCCAAAATCACATTCCATTAATTATCAGGTTAAAGAACAAGTGTTATTTAAAACTCCGTTCACGATAAACCCAAAAATCAATTCAAATTCAATTCCAATTAAATACCATTTAATTGGTACACTTCATTAAATCTAAATAAAAAGATTTAATCTCTTTGTCAACTGGGTTTAAGAACAGTGTGACACCATTCACGACAAACCCAAATCACATTTGATATTAAATATAAGGCTCTGAATAGAAAATATATCGGCTTATATTCAATATCAAATTCTACGACCAACAAATATCGTATTGGAAATAACGATATAAATATATCTTTCAAATTTCCATAACAATATATGTATAATCACGAAAACCAACATCAAAATATTCCAAGGACAATTTCGATTTAAATCCATTCCAATTCAATTATTGGAAATCCTGGTTACTTTTAAAACCATTTCAAATTCAATTTATTTATTTCAAAACCAAATTGATTTTAATTCTAGTTCAAAACTAGTTCATTTCGATAAAAATCTATTTTTATCTTTTCAAATATGGAGTTTTTCATCCCAATTCATCACAAATCATTTCTTATGATTTTACACAAATTATTACTATTTTTAATAATTTTATCAAGGCTCGTACAGTCGATTTCCATCAACCGCCATCGAACTGCACTTACAGCGACCATTTCCAAATTTGATTTGGACATAATTCCAAATCCAACCGTTAGATTTCAAATCTCCAATATTCGTTTGAAAGCTCTTTTCGATACGAACCCAACGGTTCCGTTTTTAGGAGAATCCGACGGTCGGATCTCCCGCAATGTCCATTCGAAGTCAATGGTCGAAATTCACGAACTGCCGCAGCGCGGCGCGTTCTATTCAGGCCATTATATATATATAATATATATATATTATATATATTTCATCGATTTCCTTTTAAACGTATTTTATAAATCGTTTAAAATTCGTTTTCAAAATGATTTCAACTTCATATTCAATTTCTAATCAAAATTGAATATTCCACATCATCGATATACAAATGATAATATTTTCAAAACGTTATTTTGAAATCACTTCGTTTTCTATATTCATTATAAAAATGAATAAAATCGATATAAATATCATTCACGTCAAAATGGTGTCCATCTAATCAACACGGCTTTTATTCATCATATGAAATTTTTTCTATTCAACACATGAATTTATTTTCAATATTGGAATGAGGCCCAATCAATTACCATATAATGTTAATTATATGGATTTTCTACAACACATGTCTATAATAGCAACGACAAATAATCGACCATCATCCAGAGTGCACCACACAACTGCATAAGCATTAAATATAAATAATTAACGCTTACACAGTTTGTCGACCAATCGATCGACATACGGCTAAATAAATGGGATTAGTGTACGCCAAATATCATCCCAATACCCGTGTGGGGTTTCAAATCAAAAATCACATATTTTTATTTGTGTAGTTGGGCGATGTGTAAAATTTATCGTCCCAATCAATATCAGTCAAATCAGTGTATATAAACAAATCTCCGATTTGTTTATTACTATTTATTTTACATACACGTTAAAAATTATATTTTTAACTATAAAATATTTTCCACTATAAAATATTTTATTTCACTACACATCACACAATCAAATTTCACAACACAACAATCAACAAACAAGTCATCCATGGTCTATGGACGACGGGTGTCGGGTGCTACTAAGCACCGTCTGCATCCTAGTATATATTTCAAACCAGAAATAAATATAAAAGTGAGGAGTTCTCACCGGAAAGCTAAACCAAACGCCACGACTCTTCTTATGTAGGAAATCTTCACCTCTCTTCCAATGAGATCTGTTTCACGTAGTCGATATTAAAAATCATATTTTTAATATTGCTTTCTATACATAAAAATCATATTTTTCCTTAACCATTCAAACGATAAAAATAGTATTTTTTACTTTGCTACATATATGATAAAAATCACATTTTTATTCGCTACTTCATACATGGAAAAATTATATTTTCCTTCGCTACTTTCTATATAAAGATTATATTTTTACAATGCTACTTTCTATATAAAGATTATATTTTTACAATGCTACTTTCTATATAAAGATTATATTTTTACAACGCTACTTTCTATATAAAGATTATATTTTTACAACGCTACTTTCTTTATAAAGATTATATTTTTCATGCTATAAAAATATAATCTCTTATCTATAAAAATATAATCTTTTCCAATTTAAAAATCTAATCTTTACTACTTCAAAGATCTAATCTTTATCTACCTAAAATTCTCATCTTTTTAATGTTATAAATCTAAACTTTTCTAGGATATAAACCTATTCTTTTCTTCATATAAAAATCAATCCTTTTAATTAACATTTCATACATATAAAGAAAAATCAAATTTTTAAATAAAGCTTTTAATTTAACTAAATAAAACTGAATAAAATAAAATAAAAAACAATACTATTTAAAAACAGAAAAGAAAAGGAAACTCACTTCGATTTTTACTAGGGAGAGGGTCTTGCGCGGTTTTCGGCGATGGACGGGATGTAGGAGGGGCTGCGGGGTTGGGGTCGTTGGTGGTCGGAGCGGAGGAGCTCGAGGTGGCTGCAAAAAAAGAGAAAATGGGTGCGGGTTTTCTGGTTCTCGAAAGAGGGCGTCGAGGTTTAGCCGAGCAAGCGGAGGAGGGAAGAAGAGGGAGGGTGGCACGATGCTGATGGGGGTGGGCGGTGGCGTCAACGATGGGCGGTGGTCAGCTTGAGGTGGGGCGGCGATCGCTAGGGGGGGGGGGGGGGCGACGGGGACTGGCGGCTCGAGATCGATTTGGATTTCCCCTTTTTTTTCTGAAGTGAATCGGGGAAGATAAAAGGAGGGGGGGCTTATGTATATAATTATTTTATATTTTATTTTATTTTATTCTCCAAAGAGTTGACTTTTCTCTTGAACCCCAAACGAGGCCCAACGACTGTCGCCCATAGCTAATTACCCCCATTATGAATACAATGGGATATGTTTCGTAGGCCGATTCGATAGTTACGATCAGTTTTCGTCAAAATCAAAATATTAATCTATATATTGAATTTGAATGCGCATTTCAATTTACTGGGGCCATATACGGACTTTAAAAATTCCCAAAAAATATTTTCTAGCTTCGTATTGACGATACGGTTCTAACAAAACTAATTTCGTCAAATTCCGAGACTGTTTGAAAAATGGTCATTTTCCAATCGATTAAAATCAATTGAAACTGGTCAAACGCGTTTTCCTTTGCCACACTCACATATTGATTCGAAAAATTACGAATTTTGAAATCTATCAATAATTTGACATCACGGATCCAACAAAAGTGGTTTCGTCAAAAACCGAGGTCGTTTGCAAAATTTCCATTTTTAAGGGCCGGAATTCCATAGCGACTATTCTGAATTTTCAACTGGGCATATCTTTTGATTCCCGCTATGAAATTTTGATTTTTCAGATTCGTTGGAAAGATATTCTCAATTAGATTAAAATATATTTGGTTTCACTAAAATCCGATTTATTTTGCACCCGGTACATTCGTTTGAAATTTGAAATCGAATTATCGAACTACCACGCCATTTTCAATTCCTTTTATATATATAAATAAATATTTATATTCTAATGACGACGTATATAAATATATACATTCTAATTCTATTCAAAATAAATTCCTCGTCGTTATTATTTAAAATAATTCATTTTAAATATTCAAAATTCGCTAAAATTGCCAAAATAATTTTTTTTAATTGGCTCAGGTTTCCGGGTTATTACAAATCAATTAGTTGATTAGTTTTTCAAATATATAGAACTTATATATATATAAATCATATTTTCTAAGATCGGAATCACAAATACGTTATTTATAAACTTGGCACTCTCAACACATTCTAGGGCATTGCTAACCCCATCTCTAACGAGTTTTCTCATTCTAGGATACTACTGATCCTATCTCTAATGAGTATTCTTGTTGGATATTACTAATCCAATCTCTGATGAGTCTTTTGTTCAGTTCTAACGAGTTGTATCCCAAAGATTTGAGCTAACCTGAGCTCTGATACCAACTGTAACGACACGGGTTTTGCCCGGACCTAATCGATCGCAAAATCGACCAAGACCGTTCAATTCCCACATATGTTAACTTTGGGAATACAACACATTAAAACAACAAAAACAGACTTTTATTACATTATACTAATGCAACATCAGAGTATAGAATATTAGAGTACAACGATAAATAAAATACAGCGGAAGACCAATATTACATTAAATATAATACACTACAGCGGAAACATAAATATACAGCGGAAGGCTATCATGCTCTGGACACAGCTTTAAGCTTCGATCCAGGATCCTGCTAAAGATAAATATCTGCAAAAAGCTACTCGACTGCCCGTGTGAAAAAGATGGGAACCCGAGTTTGCCAGTGAAACAAACTACAGGTTAGTCATGGGACTGGTATGAGAAATCTAACTTAACTAATCTAATAATAAGGCTAATCACATGACCACGCCACTAACGCGGAACGGGTTTACTCCATTGGATTGCCAGTGCATAAAATAAAGTAAATCGTTAAAACAACGCAATGCTTTTTAGAAAAATGAAACCATTATAAGACTCAAGTCCCATCACACAATGCAACGCAAACCGAAGGATAGAGTTTTACCTTATAATGATTAAATATGCTTAATACGTGTAAAATAAGGTTTTTAGTATTATTATTAGTGACTAAGCATTTTAAAAATACTTCAACATAAATGTATCAATCCTAGACGGCATAGTACCCCATCCTACTATGTCGCCATATATAAGTTTACAATCAAGACTGTAATGTCGTATTGGAAATTGGTTTTCCGTCATGAAATCGAGGCCAGGGATCGCCCTCTCCGATTCGAGACACTCTAGCAAATGCCTCAGGATCACACCTATGGGCAACCCTTGGATCTTCAGGGCCGGTCCCCACCTAACGGTAGTGGATTGGCAATTCCTGAACACACGCTTCTCGGTTCCTTTGAACCTCCATATGGCCACTAACAACCTATAAATCCGAGGTACCTCAATCCATCATCCACATAAGTAAAACGTCAGCCAGTTTAAGCACTGACACTACCCCTAGCTAGAAAGAAACGTGTGCACTCCCTGCAGTCCATATCCCATTTTTGACTCATACCGGGGTGTGAGGCTCGCGAAGTCACGCTATACTCAAATAATTGCTACATTAAAATTATTTTTTATTTAATTAAAAAAATGAAAATTTTAAATTCTGGCACATTTTCTAACATAATTTCCTTAAAATAAATATTTAAAATTGGCTCTGATTTTCTGGGTTGTTACAATCTCCCCTACTTAAAATCTTTTCATCCTCGAAAAGGAACGGAGCTGAAAGTTGTTTTATTTATCAACTCAATTTTCCTTCTTTTATTGGTTTCAATAATTTTATTAGTTGGACTAATAATCACACAACACAATCATAAATCAATTACTTGATTAGTTTTTCAAATATATCGAACTTATATATATATATATATATATATATATATATAAATCATATTTTCTAAGATCGGATTATATATATAATCACAAATACGTTATTTATAAACTTGGCACTCTCAACTCATTCTAGGGCATTGCTAACCCCATCTCTAATGAGTTTTCTCATTCTAGGATACTGCTGATCCTATCTCTAATGAGTATTCTTATTGGATATTACGAATCCAATCTCTGATGAGTCTTTTGTTCAGTTCTAACGAGTTGTATCCCAAAGATTTGAGCTAACCTGAGCTCTGATACCAACTGTAACGACACGGGTTTTGCCCGGACCTAATCGATCGCAAAATCGACCAAGACTGTTCAATTCCCGCATACGTTAACTTTGGGAATACAACACATTAAAACAACAACAACAGACTTTTATTACATTATACTAATGCAACATTATAGTACAGAATATCAGAGTACAACGATAAATAAAATACAGCGGAAGACCAATATTACATTAAATATAATACACTACAGCGGAAACATAAATATACAGCGGAAGGCTATCATGCTCTGGACACAGCTTTAAGCTTTGATCCAGGATCCTGCTAAAGATAAATATCTGCAAAAAGCTACTAGACTGCCCGTGTGAAAAAGATGGGCACCCGAGTTTGCCAGTGAAACAAACTACAGGTCAGTCATGGGACTGGTATGAGAAATCTAACTTAACCAATCTAATAATAAGGCTAATCACAGGACCACGCCGCTAACGCGGAACGGGTTTACTCCATTGGATTGCCAGTGCATAAAATAAAGTAAATCGTTAAAACAACGCAATGCTTTTTAGAAAAATGAAACCATTATAAAACTCAAGTCCCATCACATAATGCAACGCAAACCGGAGGATTGAGTTTTACCTTATAATGATCAAATATGCATAATACGTGTAAAATAATGTTTTTAGTATTATTATTAGTGACTAAGCATTTTAAAAATACTTCAACATAAATGTATCAATCCTAGACGGCATAGTACCCCGTCCTACTATGTCGCCATATATAAGTTTACAATCAAGACTGTAATGTCGTATTGGAAATTGGTTTTCCATCATGAAATTGAGGCCAGGGATCGTCCTCTCCGATTCGAGACACTCTAGCAAATGCCTCAAGATCACACCTATGGGCAACCCTTGGATCTTCAGGGTCGGTCCCCACCTAACGGTAGTGGATTGGAAATTCCTGAACACACACTTCCCGGTTTCTTTGAACCTCCATATGGCCACTAACAACCTATAAATCCGAGGTACCTCAATCCATCATCACATAAGTAAAATCTCAGCCAGTTTAAGCACTGACACTACCCCTAGCTAGAAAGAAACGTGTGCACTCCCTGCAGTCCATATCCCATTTTTGACTCATACCGGGGTGTGAGGCTCGCGAAGTCACGCTATACTCAAATAATTGCTACATTAAAATTATTTTTTATTTAATTAAAAAAAATGAAAATTTTAAATTCTGGCACATTTTCTAACAAAATTTCCTTAAAATAAATATTTAAAATTGGCTCTGATTTTCTGGGTTGTTACAATCTCCCCTACTTAAAATCTTTTCGTCCTCGAAAAGGAACGGAGCTGAAAGTTGTTTTATTTATCAACTCAATTTTCCTTCTTTTATTGGTTTCAATAATTTTATTAGTTGGACTAATAATCACACAACACAATCATAAATAAATTACTTGATTAGTTTTTCAAATATATCGAACTTATATATATATATATATAAATCATATTTTCTAAGATCGGATTATATATATAATCACAAATACGTTATTTATAAACTTGGCACTCTCAACTCATTCTAGGGCATTGCTAACCCCATCTCTAATGAGTTTTCTCATTCTAGGATACTGCTGATCCTATCTCTAATGAGTATTCTTATTGGATATTACGAATCCAATCTCTGATGAGTCTTTTGCTCAGTTCTAACGAGTTGTATCCCAAAGATTTGAGCTAACCTGAGCTCTGATACCAACTGTAACGACATGGGTTTTGGCCAGACCTAATCGATCGCAAAATCGACCAAGACTGTTCAATTCCCGCATACGTTAACTTTGGGAATACAACACATTAAAACAACAACAGTAGACTTTTATTACATTATACTAATGCAACATCAGAGTACAGAATATCAGAGTACAACGATAAATAAAATATAGCGGAAGACCAATATTACATTAAATATAATACACTACAGCGGAAACATAAATATACAGCGGAAGGCTATCATGCTCTGAACACAGCTTTAAGCTTTGATCCAGGATCCTGCTAAAGATAAATATCTGCAAAAAGCTACTCGACTGCCCGTGTGAAAAAGATGGGCACCCGAGTTTGCCAGTGAAACAAACTACAGGTCAGTCATGGGATTGGTATGAGAAATCTAACTTAACTAATCTAATAATAAGGCTAATCACAGGACCACGCCGCTAACGCGGAACGGGTTTACTCCATTGGATTGTCAGTGCATAAAATAAAGTAAATCGTTAAAACAACGCAATGCTTTTTAGAAAAATGAAACCATTATAAAACTCAAGTCCCATCACACAATGCAACGCAAACCGGAGGATTGAGTTTTACCTTATAATGATCAAATATGCATAATACGTGTAAAATAATGTTTTTAGTATTATTATTAGTGACTAAGCATTTTAAAAATACTTCAACATAAATGTATCAATCCTAGACGACATAGTACCCCATCCTACTATGTCGCCATATATAAGTTTACAATCAAGACCGTAATGTCGTATTGGAAATTGGTTTTCCATCATGAAATCGAGGCCAGGGATCATCCTCTCCAATTCGAGACACTCTAGCAAATGCCTCAGGATCACACCTATGGGCAACCCTTGGATCTTCAGGGTCGGTCCCCACCTAACGGTAGTGGATTGGCAATTCCTGAACACACGCTTCCCGGTTCCTTTGAACCTCCATATGGCCACTAACAACCTATAAATCCGAGGTACCTCAATCCATCATCTACATAAGTAAAATGTCAGCCAGTTTAAGCACTGACACTACCCCTAGCTAGAAAGAAACGTGTGCACTCCCTGCAGTCCATATCCCGTTTTTGACTCATACCGGGGTGTGAGGCTCGCGAAGTCACGCTACACTCAAAGCTACGCCTAAATAGGCTATGCTTTGATCATCAACCACAAGGCCTGCTTTTCAACAAAGCCTTGATCATCTGTATCTTGGCATGCCACATTGACAATTCACGCCATGCTATTGATAAATATTAATATACACCATGGTGTTAAGCAGAGAATGAATTCTCCACCACCAATCAGATATACATTAATAAAAATCAATTTGATTGCATGAAATGAATTCCAACGTCAGACACGCATCCATTTACAAGTCCGTTCTGGGTCTGAACGAAACCGGAGACACCTGAGAGGTTCTCGCTTATCCGGACAATCAACACATACGTCCGGACAACTACTACTTCAACCCCTTCCTGGGAGCAAGTCAGTCCAAGGCATCAGTAGTCGTCGTCCATTCGATGTGAAGATCGCCGGTCTTCAATCGCCGTCTTCTACATCTTTTATTTAATCGTCGTGTAATTATTTGAAATGAGTTGTACTCGGTCTTTTCAAATAATTATCGCATAATTATCATTTAAATCATTTCATCTCTTTAATATTTATTTATAAGGATTTATCGCTATTTTTATTTATTTAAACGTAGCTCAAAACAATAAAACGGCGCTTCGGGTCAGTGGGCTGCCCCGACGCTGTTTTTACCAAATTTTGATTTACACATATCATGAAATCTAACCGTCGGATTCTGAAGAAATTTATATCGTTGGAAAGGTTTTCCCGAAGCGTTCCTAACGGTTCCAGTTTTGGGAAAATCCAACGGTCGGATCTTTCTGTATGATCTTTTAAAGTTACGATTGCCGATACGCGAACTGCCGCGCGCGTTTCGTATAATTTTATATTTATATATATAAATGTAAATATAAAACATTTGGCGATTTCAACTATTATAATCTATCATTCCTATCGCACCTAAAATGACGATAAAAATATCACTTTTAAATTCACTCTTTTTATCGCATCTAAAATGACGATAAAAATATCACTATTCTTAATTTATATCTAAATTATAAATAAAATGTACCTTTTAAAATTCATGTTTTTATTCACATCTAAAATGTGAATAAGAATATATTTTCCAATGTCATATTTTTCATTCGTAACTAAATCACAAATAGAAGTGTACATTCTTAAATTCATGTTTTTATTTGCAACTAGTTTGCAAATAAAAATGTACTTTTTAAAACGGTGTTTTTATTTACATATGAAATGCAAATAAAAATGTACTTTTTATTTTCATATTTTTATTCACATCTACAATATGAATAAAAATATACTTTACATATTCACGCCTTTTGTTTGCAACTAATTTGCAAATAAAAAGTGTAATTCCTTACGATGTTTTATTTGCATCTAAATGTAAATAAAATATTCTTTTCCTTTTTACTTATTTACTCTAATTTTAAATAAGTGTCTTCTTTCTTCCTTTTCATGTTCATTTACACTAAATGTAAATAAATACGATCTTTTCCTTTTTACTTATTTACGCTAATGTAAATGAATGTGATCTTTTTCTATACAAATTTATTTACACTAAATGTAAATAAAGTTTCCTTTTTCTTTTCTCTTGTTTATTTACCTAAATGTAAATAAATGTTTCTTTTTCTATTTATTTATTTATTTACACTACATGTAAATAAATGTTTACCTTTCTATTTACATATTTATTTACACTACATGTAAATAAATGTTTACTTTTCTATTTACATATTTATTTACACTACATGTAAATAAATGTTTGCCTTTTTTATATACATATTTATTTACCCTAAATGTAAATAAAATCTTCTTTTTCTATACAGAAAATATAAACACAATGTTATTGCAAAATTTGTTCTTTTTATTCACACAGGAAATGTAAATAAAATTTCATCGCTAAATTTGTTCATTTTATTCACATAAGAAATGTAAATAAAATTCCATCGCTAAATTTATTAATTTATTCACATAGAAAAATGTAAATAAAGTTTCATCGCTAACTTTGTACTTTTATTTACATAGAAAAATGTAATAAAGTTTCATTGCTAAATTTGTTCTTTTATTTACATAGAAAAATGTAAATAAAGTTTCATCGCTAAATTTGTTCTTTTATTTACATAGAAAAATGTAAATAAAGTTTCATCGCTAACTTTGTACTTGTATTTACATAGAAAAATGTAATAAAGTTTCATTGCTAACTTTGTACTTTTATTTACATAGAAAAATGTAATAAAGTTTCATTGCTAACTTTGTTCTTTTATTTACATAGAAAAATGTAATAAAGTTTCATCGCTAAATTTGTTCTTTTATTTACATAGAAAAATGTAAATAAAGTTTCATCGCTAACTTTGTACTTTTATTTACATAGAAAAATGTAATAAAGTTTCATTGCTAACTTTGTACTTTTATTTACATAGAAAAATGTAATAAAGTTTCATTGCTAACTTTGTTCTTTTATTTACATAGAAAAATGTAATAAAGTTTCATCGCTAAATTTGTTCTTTTATTTACATAGAAAAATGTAACTAAAGTTTCATCGCTAACTTTGTACTTTTATTTTTTTTATTTACATTAAAATGTAATTTACGTTACAATGTCAAAATCTCCTTTTTAATTACAATGTGAATGTAATTACAGTGTAAAATTTCTATCTTTTAATTACAATGTAAAATCTCCTTTTTAATTACACTGTAAAATCCCCTTATTAATTACATTAAAAAAATGTGATTAACAATACGGTGAAAAATTCTATCTTTTTAAATTACATTAAAAATGTAATTTTGATTACAACGTCAAATTCTTCTTCCTAATTACATTAAAAATGTAACTTACATTACGGTGCAAATTTCTATCTTTTTAAATTACATAAAAAAGTAATTTTGATTCCAATGTCCAATTCTTCTATTACCCTTTTTTTACACTAAATGTAAATAAATGCCTCCTTTTCTTTTTCTTATTTATATATCTTATTTACAAAAAAATGTAAATAAATGTGTTCTTTCATTTCATGTCCTATTTACATACAATATAAATAAATGTGTTCGTTATAAAGATATTCTTTTTATTTACACAAGGATGTAAATAAAGGTATTCACTATAAAGATGTCCTTTTTATCTACACAAGAATGTAAATAAATTGGCATCGCTAAATTTTTTCTTTTATTTACACAAGGAATGTAAAAATATATCTCATGTTTGTTCTATTTATTTACCATGTTAACTTCACGTAAAAATGTGAATCTCAACAAGTCACATAAACAAAATGAGGTGATTTGGGTTTTAACTATTTCTAATTAACTCAATTGTAAACTTTGAATCCACAAATCTAATGAATATATAAATCTCAATAAAATGAGATTCTCAACGGATGAACAAACATTCACAGCAATAAATAAGTAGAAATCCTAAATTACCACAAAACAGATCTATACTATTTACGTACATACAATGATTCAACAATCGTGAAAAATAATTAAATTATTTAATTATTTAAAAGTAAGAATTCTCACATCGATTTGTATGAATTTTCAACTATCTCCGTTACAGCTTTAATCATTTCCATGTTGTAGAGTTCGGCAAGACAATTCCAACGCAACTGGAATCACTGAATTCTGAATCCGTTTGACAAAGATACAAGTGTTTGAATGTTAATTACATTAAATAAATTCATTAATAACTTGATTAATTAATTTAATATATTAATTACATTAACCTAAAACACGGCCGGTACTTTTTGCTACTCCATCTTCTTCATCGAAACGCAGGAACCCATCGTGCTCAACCTTGAAACCTCCAACCGCACGGCTCCTAGATGCATCGTTCTCCGATCTGACAGCTCCACACCGCCAAGCCTCGAGTCGCCATCCCTGTGCTGGCCACGCTCGCCATCTCGCAAGTCCCATTTGGTCAGAAAACCCACATGAACTGCCGTTGTTTCAAGCAGGATTCCGGTCTCCTCGGCGAGTATTATCAGATCTTCACCGTTGAATAGATCGATTTCATTTTGCTTTGAAAGTGTTGATTTTTTTATTAAGAGAAGAGGGAGATCGAATGGAAGATGGTTCGGTGCTTTATGGCCATTGTTTTCTTCAAAGACGGCGGCTGATGTTTAGACATTAGGGTTTAGGATAATTTAGGATTATATTTATAATATAATATTCGTTAAGTCACTAAAAAATCCTTTATTGACATACATTGGTAATTTAAAGGAAATATTGTCGTTTTAATAATAATTATTTCCCTTTCTTGATTTAATCCCTTTCTATCACACACATTTGTTTTCCTATTTTATTAAATGAAGTTTGCTAATATGTTAATGTTGATAATCTTCCATTACTTTCAAATTCAAACGCTCATTGTTTTTTTTCTTAAAAAAAATTTAATGTTTGTGTATACTTTCCGATTATTTTATAAAATACCATTTATTAACTTTCATTCCTTCTTCTGTTTCTTTTTATTTAATTCTGTATATTCCATTGTAACGTTTCCAATTTCTAACGCACATTACTCCCATGGTTATTTTAATAATTTTGTTGCTTAAAATGCGGTGTGTTACATAACTAACTAAAATATTTTATGTTTTCCAATTTTATGTTATAATGCTTTGCTTTATGTGTCTAAACGTAATTACTGCAAATTCTCTTCCTGGTTTACCATTCTAAATTTACATCTTTTTTTTATTTAAGCCTAGATTTGCTTCTATACTAATGAATACTGTAAATTAAGTATTATATGTACTTATAAGTTACAATTAATACACAAAATTTATTGCCATATTTCCATGCATGTATGTAGTATACATTGTATATACGTGTAAAACCAAATAAATAGAAATTTATGCATACATGTATGTACGTGTATGCATAAATTTATGCATACATGTATGTACGTGTTAAAACAAATAAATTTTGCTGAGCATTTCATGATATATATTTATATATAATGAAAGATGGCAATGACATTAATGTTTCTTGCGCATGAATATATAAATAAATAAATAAACAAATAATTGCTACGTTAAAATTATTATTTTTTTAATTAAAAAAATGAAAATTTTAAATTCTGACACATTTTCTAACAAAATTTCCTAAAAATAAATTTTTAAAATTGGCTCTGATTTTCCGGGTTGTTACAGCCTAAATCGGTATCCACGAATGATCGCCCTCGATGATGTCAAACGAGATCGAGAATGAAGGGTTGTCGTTACTAGTCGATTTAGGTTTTTAGGGTTTTCCTCATTTTTGATTTATCGTTTTTCTGTGATGTCTTTTTAAAAAAAGAGAACGAGCTTTCTTTTATCATATGAAGAACAAAAAATATCTAAACTAGGTAAAACCATAGATCCCTTTTACCAATTCAAAACCAAAGAAAATATATCATTTGATTTCCTTTTGTTTTGAACTATTCTCACCCTTTTCAAACGTTCTTATGTGTGACCCTATAGGTTACTTACTATAAAACTGGCAATGATTTTAAATCCTATTTAAAACCATAAACAGATAAGCATCTAGTAATACATCGTTGTTACCCAAGCTATAATAATTTTAATGATTCGATACAATCTTTTCTATGACTAGTGTCTCAATATAATTTAATCTTTTTAACCAATATATCCAAGATTAAACTCGGGGAATGGAATGTATCATCCTCTCTATAATTTAATCCTTTTATCTTAATCAATGAATAGACTATATAAAACAAATCAATATTTGGGCACGACCGTTAATTTCATAGTCTCACTCAATCAAGAGGCTCATGGATATCACTACATATATATTGTAGGGTTAAATTCCATCTAGATCATTCAATTCGAGATGTATCCGCTAATCACCTTCATCGTCTACTCAGTTAAAAGTAACTTTTGACGATATATAAACACAAATATCCTTTAATAAAATTATAATGATTTCAGGTCTGAGGATTATAACATCACTATCACTATGAGAATAACCTATGATACGGTTAATTATATCCATGTAGTTTTCTTGTATTGGGTCATCCCAATACGTTATTCTCCAATACATATTTATGTATTGACATTAACATCACGTATATTAATGATCAATAAGATATGATCATAAATTAATCAACATACTAGTCTCAATGTTTTATTATTGTCCTATATAAACAACAAAACTTAACCAGATACATTTAACAATTATAATACTTATTATTATATTACACAATCTCATGTTCAAGTCACTTACTTGAACTACATAATTCTGTATTATTATTCTAAGGAGTTATATTATGTTGATATTTATATTACGTAGTACTATATAACACAATAGAATCTTTTATTCCAAATAAAATAGTAACATCAATAGTGTTATTAATCACATCAAATGGATTGCCTCTAGGGTATAAATTCGACAGCATGCACATAAATGACTAATAATTGAACAGATCTTTATGATCCACAAGTTTTAACAGGATGGAAGGTCATTCCAAGTGACTTAGCAAGTCTTGGAGCACATCAATACATTCCTATGTCCAAGCGAAGTTTCAGTTTCCACTTTTTATCAAATCAAAGAAGGAAATGCATTTGCCAATGGCTTGGCAAATGAATCTATTCAAGGCGGCGACCTTCCACTTAAGACTCTAAACGTCTTTGAGATTTTATGGAACTTTAATCTTATGGATGGTTTCGATTTTTTCTGGATTGGCTTCAATCCCATGAGAGTTGACAATGAAACCCGAGAATTTTCTTGATGCAACGCCAAAAGAGCATTTTAAGAGATTAAGTTTCATTCCATACTTCTAGCGAATGCTTAACAGATCCGGCAGATCATTAATGCGGTCGTTCAACTATGGTGACTTCATGAGCATATCTATCACATATACTTCTATGGATCTCCCAATTTGTTCTTTAAAGGTTTGGTCAATAATACTTCAATATATATACCCATTATTTTTCAATCCAAAAGGCATGACAATGTAGCATTGCATTCCCGAGTCGGTAATGAAGATGATATGTTCTTGGTCCAAGTAATGTGTTGGGATTTGGTTTTATCCCAAGTATGTGTCCATAAATGACAAAAGTTTATAGCCAACTATTGAGTCGATGAGCCGGTCAATCTTCGAAAGCGAGAAGTTATCCTTCGGGCATGTTTTATTCAAGTCAGGATAATCAACGCTTTTCCTTAATTTCTCGTTTGATTTCTTCATAAGTACCGAGTTGGAGATCTATTCAGGGTAAATGGCACTGCAGATGAAGCCATTGTTGAGTAGCTTATCTGTCTCCTCTTTAAGTGTCACTGAACTCTCTGACCCCCAAGATTCAACATTTCTGTTTATTTGGAAGGAACTATGGATTAATATTCATAGTGCGACTTGCGATTCCTAGCGCAATGCTGCACATGTCAGCATAGGTCTAAGCAAAAATGTTAAGGTTGGCCCGTAAGGAGTAGGCAAGTTACTTTATCAAAGAGGGGCCAAGCTAGGATCTGATCTTCAAAACCCTAGATAGGTCATCATGACTGACATAGATTTCAATAGTTTCTTAGCTGGTTTTGCTCCCTTATATTCAAGTTCTTCATCTTTTCTTGGTTTCATTACTTAAAAAAGATAATTGTGTTGCCAGGGCTAGGTCTCGGACGTTGGTTGTTATACCTTTAAATTCTTTGTGCAGAGTGAGATCTTTGCACCCTTCCCCTTTTCTTTTTGGTTGGCATCTTTCAACTCAGCTATGTAGTAGTCTCTCTCTGTAATCTGATCACCATGGATAAATTCAATATTGCTATCCACGGTACATTTCAACAAAATGCACTATGGCGCCATGCATATTCTAAACTCGGCTAAAGAAGGCGTTATAGAGAGAGAGAGAGTAAATATCGATTATGATGAAGGATATGATTCTGGCTCTACGAATTTCCCCTTCACCAAGTTCTACCAATAGGACAACGATTCCTACTGATTCATTTGCAACACCCATGGATCATGGTAGTGCATGATTTGAGATCTTTGGCCTTTGGCTTTATCTGATCATAAGCCTTCTTAAATAGAAATTGATGGAACTTCCAAGGTCAACAAGGACTTTTCTTACATAAGCAAGACCCATAACGGTCTACATCACGAGAGTGTCAACGGTTGGGGATTCCATCCCAATGGCTTACCTCTCATGGAAGACAATGTCATCGTTTACTATCTTTAATTGTTTGGCTGGGGCACCCTCGTTCACAACAAAACACTCTTTATATTCAACGTGCCTAACAAAATTAACAAGCTCTTCCATGTGCATTTAGCTCTTAACGACTGGATGAGGTCCACCAAAGATGGTGTGAATGACGATCCCTACTGAGGGGTCTCTAATTAGACTGCCTGATGCCACCTGAGCTTGATTGGGTGATGAAGGAACTAATGCCCCATCCATTGGGACTTGGAAAAATTGCTCAAGATGTTTTTCGCTGATTAGATTTTCAATTGCGTCACAGGGATGTCAGCATTAGTGTTATGATCGAACATCTCATGGAACCTATAATACTAGCCAGACTATTTCTCCTTTCTACGGATTCTCTTGGGTTGGGCTTCGTATTGAATTATGTTGCAGGTTTCTATATACATTGTCTCCCGTTGAGAATTCATTGCAGTGTAGTTGTTGTAAGAGGTAAATCTGGAGCGCTTCTTTAATTCCTTATTCATGTCGTGACATCAAAATTGTTGTCATCTTACTTTAACTTGTTTTGGACATTCATGTTCACCTTTCCAGAGCTCTCTCTACTTTGTTTGATAACAACATTACTCTGGATGGTGTTGTGTTACTATTTGTGAGGATATCCCTATGTAGCTCGATTCCTGTGTGCTTCCGCTTGGTGTGAATATTGATTAGTTTTCTCGTAGAAATGCTCTAAGCTCCTTATAGGCTTTCTATCGATTTATTCTGTAACGAGTCATAAATTTGAACATTCTAAATTGATATAATTAACCGAAATTTAATTTAAAAATGTGACTTGATGAATAAATCTTAATTGAAACTGATTCAATAATCTCAATCGGCTTTGTTTTGTTAATCAGTATTGATTGTAAATCCATTTTGTAAACAATAATTAATAATTTGGAATTCAGTTGATAATTAAATCATATTATAGATTGATAAATTAACATGAAATTTCTCATTTTGTTAATAATCTTGAAATTCGACGAAACTTGTTTCATCGGATCCAGTATTATAAATTATTTTAAGATCTCTAATTTTACGCCAATGATCCATGTAACCATCAAAAGTTAGATATTTGTAGAATTCACCTATCAAATTTAGATAAAAGAAAAATAGAAAAGAAATTATATATATAAATAAGGAAAAAAAAGAAAAAGAGAACAACATGTGTTCGAAAGAATAGGAATTATGGTACTTGTGTATTTTCTCTGTCTACTCCTTTCTTTATCTTGTTCTTTCATTTTTTTTCTTTTCCTTTCCTCATTTTTCACAATCCTAGATCTTAAAAAAACGAAAATGGTGATTCCATCACAAAACTTTTTCTCATCCTTCGATTAGTCTTGCCTCCATCCAAGGCCGCCGATGCCCAAATTGTGACATCGCCTGGTTCATGCCATGCCCTCACTCATGCATATCTTCTTAAGTTCACGCATCCTTCTCCTTAACTGTAACAAACAAATTGTACTTGCTTGGGTAGAGGAAGGACAAAGGGAGAAAGTGTCACTGGATATAGAAATGGGTATGACTTTGGTGGAAGTTCATCGGAGGGAGGCCAAAGTTCATCAGGAAAGGTGCTGCAGGGTGATTTGAAGTTGATGGAAGCATTGCATGAAGATTCTATGTCACGAGGATGAAGAACCAGAGTGGTATCAGTGTGTATCAGTGTGTGCACCATTTTCATGCACACATGTGATATGCTGATACACTATTAGAAATAAGTCCAGAATTATGCAATGTAACCCTGACCTGTTGAGTGATAGGTGAACTAAGAATTGGCAATGTAATAATGAAAACTTGGTCCTGTTTGTATGGGTTTGTTCTCGGCCTGTTTGAGTGATAGCTGTGTACATATATGAGTATATGTACATTTGGTCATTTCTTCGTGAATGATAGTAATCAATTTCTTGTGCAATTCCAATTCTAGTGATAATATTAGTTGTATCTGTTTCTTTCAGTAGTAGCTTTACAATTTCAGTAGCATAGATAACATTTAGTTAGTTTAATTAGAGTTAGTTTAAATAGATTAGTTTGTAATCTTTTCTACATAGAATTTAGATCATTCAATTTCTTGATCACCTTATTACTGATTTTATGTCAAATTGTTATTTTCCTGATTCTGTAACTCATTTTCATGTTACTCGAACCATCAATTTGCCAATTTCCCCAATTAAAACCACCATGTTCATCATCTTCTTGCTAGGGTTTCATCTAGCAATTCCACAAACACCTTGATCAATCCCTAATTCCTTCTAATTCTTGTCATTTCTATACAAAATCACCATTATATCATCAAGATCTACCCTCCACGTCCATCTTTTTCATCAACACCAAACCCTGTTGTGCACCCTGATCTTTCCCACAAGTGTTTGCTGTAATTCCTTCCTTATCAAATCGACCTAAAAACCCATGGCCAATCAAGCAAACCCTAATGATCCTGCCATTAACGCCTCCACTACCAGCATTCGACCCTCATGCGACCACCGCCACAAACATCTCCTTATTCTCCGTGCTTCCATCTAGCGCCCTTAGAACTCAAATCCGCGAGTTGGATACTTCAGTGGTTAGGTAGTGGAGACCGTGAATGGTAGTAGGGAAGTTTTGTTGTGTGGGTAGATGTGCATTTTGGGTTATGACTTGTTTGATTCCGAGGGTAGAGGCTTGCGAGCAGGTAAGGTAACTTACTATAATTTAGTGTTTGGATTGGACGTGGTTGCTAACTGGTACGAAGGTTTTTTTAGTTGTTGATTTTGGAATTTTAAATGATATTGCTGTAGTTTGATTGTAACAACCCAAATTTTAATAACATGTTAAAACCATAAATCAAGGCAGAATTAAATTTTAAAATAAGGATCAGGGGAAACGGGTTGTGCCATTGCGTTCGTCTCGAAATTCTTCTTGGAAACGAGTCCGAGTTTTCGAGAATTGGAGTCCGTATGACCAAGTTATGACCTTCAGAAGTTTCAGAAATTTCTAGAAACCAAAACAGCTCGAAATTCGAATTCGATATTCGAACTCAAACCCCGCAGCAGGCAGGGCGGGAAAACTCCCGCCCACAGACCAGGTCGACCTGGGGGTCGACTGGGGTGTCGACCTCCCAGGGACCAGGTCGGCTTGGTAGTCGACCTAGGGGTCGACCTGCCCCAAAATTCCAGATCCGAGGCTGAGTTCATTTCTTCGTATCTAGACCGATTTCTGGACCAAATTCGTGACGTCTACCCTATATAAACATCCCCCTAGCCTCATTCTCTTTACACCATTCTTCTCTAACCTTATGCTGCACAAATTCTTGATGGACATGGCTTCTTCTTCTTCCTCTAAATTAAATTAAGATAAATTAAATTAAAACGCGAAGATTATTTCCTGAAGACTACGGCTATAAATTGCATATTGGGGATTTGCTTCTACAATCAAATCAAGATTCAACGATTCAACTATTCGACGACTAATTTCTAGACTTGACTTCTGCATCTCAATTTCTTAGACCACGATTTGTAAGTTCAAGTTACTTTTAGATAAAAACTATAAACTTAATATGGACATGTTATAAATTGGAATTGGATCTATGTATGATAATTGATTCATATCTATTCTTGTTCTTCTTGGATCTTGACTTTTGGGAATATTGCTATTAAATCAGTTTGGACCTATTCATGTTGTAAATCAAACTCTTTCATGTCCATGACATTATCATGCCTATGACGTTGAAACTATTGTTAATGGCCTAAGACTATGACTGTGAACATAAGACTATGCCTACGCCTATGACTGTGAACATAAGACTATGCCTATGCCTGTGAACATAAGACTATGCCTATGCCTATGACTGTGAACATAAGACTATTGCCTATGACTATGACACGGACAATTTTGGCTAATCACCTATGATTCATGACCATGAGGTTATTGCCTAGGATTATGACTATGAAATTGGATCTAAGCTTGATTTTCTATTCAGACCTATTTTCTTTATTTATCCTTGGATCTTGATTTTGGGGATTTTTCT
The DNA here is from genome assembly GCA_030737875.1 of Allium sativum. Classification (NCBI taxonomy): domain Eukaryota; kingdom Viridiplantae; phylum Streptophyta; class Magnoliopsida; order Asparagales; family Amaryllidaceae; genus Allium; species Allium sativum. The sequence continues at coordinate 678,043,310 of CM060912.1, forward strand.
ATTTACGTTAGATCTATCCATGTTCTTGAACCTAGATTATTATTCAAACCTTTTCATGTTCATAATGTTATCAGATCTATATGCCTGCGATGTTTTAGTCAATTTATTCAGTTATGTCATGCCTTGGAAATAAATTGATAATAGAACAATGTTTATTATGTTATATGTAGAATTGAATGATATTGATCTATGTCTGTGGTTCTATTTTATTATCATGTTGAATTGGGAATTAATGAATAAGTCTATTCATATGTATATGAACCTGGAGTATAACCTGTTATGACAAGTTGTGTAGTTTATCATGTTATGCAAGTTTTAGTTTGTAAAATCATATCACATATGTGACCAAATGTTGGATCTACATGTTTATGTGTATATGTTAAACCTATGTCATATTTCAAGTTCACACTTATTCATATGTTCGTGATTGATTTGCAAGTTCACATATATGTAAGTTGATTTAGTCTATGTTGCAAATTCACATATATGTATGTTGATTTAGGCTACGTTGCAAGTTCACACCTATGATATTCATGTTGATTATTTTGCAAGTACACACCTATGGTGTTCATATTGACTATGCCGAAAATGCCAAGTTTACACCTATGTCATGTTTATGTTAATGAATTTCTTTATGAAAATTTTGTGTACGTTAAATTAGGCGAAGTTTTTAGCCTAATATTATATGTCAAAAATCATGCGGACGAAAAATTAGGCTAAGATTGTTAGCCTAATATTTAGACGGGGTAACGTTGGGAAAAATTGTTAATTATATGAAACTTGACATGAAACTTGAACATGGACATGACATTAGAATGAACTTGAAAATGGCCAACACGAGGTTGGGTTGAGTTTACAGTGTAATCCTGCCCGGAACCGCCTGGCAAATCCAGTGACCGCAAACAATAGGATCCAATGTGGGTAGTTGGTCATATCGCGCTTGAAACCTGAGGTCAGACTGAGTTGTGGTGTAAATCTGCCCGGAACCGCCCGGCATATCCAGTGACCACAACAACAGGTCTGATGTGAGAGGTTGGGGTGCATTAATGAATTAATGCCACATGATAGGGTTAAGTCATGAACATGAAAGACAACACTTAACCAACTTGACACATGATTAGTGGGGTTAAGTCATGAACATGAAAGACAACCCTTAACCAACTTGACAAGCTAGACTGATAAGGGTTAAGTCACGAATTTAAATTACAACACTTAACCTATTGGACGAAAACCCTAGTTACGCGGTCCGTTTCAGCAGTAACCCACTAGATGTATCATGGTACCCTGGAACTAGGCAGGGTGGGGCACGATTACTTGGTTGATTGTAAGCGACCAGAACGACGGCTGAGTTGGTGCGCCAGTGTAGGTTCAGGCGGACTATGGTCGTGCATGTAGTCCGGAGTTGAAAAAGCAGGCATTGGGCATCAGTAGGTTTACCTGTGCATGCTTGATTCATGTCGTTGGTTGGCATCCTAGGGCTTGATACACCCTATGGTGGACCTAGCACAGGTAACTACATTCGTGATAGGGCCGTATGACACAGACACATGAACGAGCTATGACTTGTAGGGAGCCGATCGATTAGTGGATCGTTCCGTTGGACCCAGTAATGGGTCATTCATGATATTGGGCCAAGGGATCACTTCATGGCTAATATATGACATGGGTTTGGGATACTAGTACAGTTGGTGCAGCGAACCTTGAACATGCGATGCTATACTTGATTTATACTTGAATTATCGTGCCATCTTAGTCTATCTGGCCCATCTTGACAGCATTCTTATGTTTACTTTTAGTTTATACATGTCATGTTACCTTTACCTGTTTTTATGCTGAAAGTCACTAGGACTTACCAGTCTTTATGACTGACCCGTTTTCTTTCGCCTCTTTTTCTTCCGTTTCCCCCCCCCTCCCAAGGTTCTCAGGGAGGAAACTCTAGCACTTGGCTTGGATTTCGCTTGCTTTCATTTCAGCTCATGTATGGTTTGATCTTGAGCTATGTTATGGCTGCATTTCTGCTACCTTTGGGGAATTAAGCTACTTTTGTTGTTTTAAGTTTATGCTTCTTTATTTATGCAAGACAGAAATTGTTGTAATGGAAAACAATGACTTTGGCTATTTGGTTTACCTCGATAACGCTCCTCCAAAACTAGTGCATTCCCTTTGTGAGTGACCCTAGCGGAGGTTGGGTGTTACACTTGGTATCAGAGCAGAAGGTTACCAGACTGGGCAAAAGTTTTTTTTTAAAACCTTCTGAAATTATTTTCAAAACCGTTTACAAAGAAGCATTTTTCAAGAAAAGTCTTGTTTTATTTAAAGGCTATTCCCCAAAAGCCATTAGCACTATCCTTTGTTTCCTCGTTTGAATCTCTTCTTTTTCATTTCAGAATGTCTGGGAATCTTAACTTTCCAGAGGGCGTGCCAATACCTGGCTGGTTCAGGAGGTACTTAGAGGCTAGGGCCAACGATGCAGGCCCAACAGATATTCCTCCTCCAGCTGCAGCAATTCCTCCTCCTCCGCCCCCTCCTCGTGCAATTGCTTTCTCAAAGATCTTTAAAGATTTTAGGGCCATGGGTGGAAAGGATTTCAAGGGAACTGAATCATTCGTAGAAGCGAGGAACTGGCTTAAAGAAACTGAGGATCTGTTCGTCATCTTCGAGGTGGACGATAGGCAGAAGGTACAGTTGGCAGTACGGTTGCTCAAAGACGAAGCTTCCTATTGGTGGGAAGTCACTAAAGCTGAGAGGCCGGTTGAAACATGGATGGATTTCAGGATAAGGTTTGAGATGAAATTCCTCTCACAAGCTAAACGAAGTCTACAACTAGAAAAGTTCTTATCTCTTAAGCAAGGGAGTATGACGGTCAAGGAGTACGTCAATCAATTCAATCAGCTGGCTCGGTTTGGACTAGACTTAGTGAATACTCCTCATAAGAAGGCTCTCCGTTTTGTCAAAGGATTGAATGAGCCACTTCACAGCTTGGCTATGACCCACGTACCTATGGGGGCTACTTACGAAAAGTTAGTGGACATGGCGCGCTCTTAAATGAAGAAGACAAGAATGGCAAGAAGGAGGTCAAGGCGAATGAGTCTCAAAACAAGAATGTAGACTCCGAGAAAGGAGGCAAGAACAACAACAACAATAATGATAACAAGACACATGAGAAAAGTGTAATGACCCGCATTTGCAGAGGTATTATAATTAATTTATTTAATTATATAAATAGTGATATAGTGAATTAAATGGTCGTGGAATTAAATAATGGTGAATATTTAATTAATATAATAAATTAAATAATATATTTAATTCTGAAATAATCAGATTTGGCTGAAATGACGATATGGTGTGAACTGGATCATCTGTGATATTTAATTCAGTTTAGAATTGAATTAGAACAACGAATATATTATATAAACGACAGTTTGAACGTATAATTATAATATAATTATAATCGAGCTCGAAATGGCGCTTTAGTTCGTAAATTGGTGATTCGAACTTCAACTGAATGTACAGGGTTCGTTTTAAACCGGATTTCTACGAAACAAGAAACATATGGAGCTGGTGGAGTATATCTTTCTAGTGGAGGAAAAAAATCGGGATTTCGTCATGTAGATTTTGATTTAAGTCCAAATCAAATTTTAAAATAGTCGATATAGAATCGTCCATCGACCGTAACGGCTTATTCGATATAACTGAATATCGGGTCTGAATTTAGACAAGGTTCCTTTGGGTCATAACGATAATTTAATTTTTAGAATTTTTGTAATAACCCGAAAATCTGGGCCAGTTTAAAAATTTTATTTTGGCAATTTTAGCGAATTTTGAATATTTAAAATGAATTATTTTAAATAATATCGACGAGAAATTTATTTTAAATATAATTCGAACGTATATATTATATACGTCGTCGTTAGAATATAAATAATTATATATAATTATAAATAGAATTGAAATGGCGCGGTAGCTCGATAATTCGATTTCAAACTTCAATTGAATGTACCGGGTGCAAAACAATCCGGATTTTAGTGAAACCAAAAATAATAGGTTCTATTTGAGGATATCTTTCCAACGAATCCGAAAAACCGAAATTTCATAGCGGGAATCAAAAGATATGTCCAATTGAAAATTCTGAATAGTCGCTATGAAATTCAGGCCCTTAAAAATGGGAATTTTGCAAACGACCTCGGATTTCGACGAAACCACTTTTGTTGGATCCGCGATGTCAAATTATTGCTAGATTCCAATTTTCATAATTTTTCGAATCAATATGTAACACCCCGCCTCCGCCAGGGTGACTCTTGCAAGCACTCTGACCTTGGAGGGGCGTTTGAATCAGGTAAACATGCATAATGATATATCAAGGCAGAACAAGAACATATGTATATAAGTAAACAGAGTAAATAACATAGATAAAACAGCGGAAGATTTTAAACCATTTCAAAACAAGTCTGGTACAACATAGCCTTCCAAATAAACAAGTCTAGATAAAACAACATCAACTGAAAAACTGATATACATAAGTATTAATCCCCAAGAGAAGTGATAGCCATAGGTAGCTTCATGTCAAACCGTACATGAGCTAAATCCCTCAAGCAAGCGGTCAGAAATCCAAGCTAAGCTCCAATATTCCCTCCCTGAGAACCTGGGGGAAACGGAAGAAGAGAGGCGAAAGAAAACAGGTCAGTCAAAAAGACTGAGTAAGCCCTACTACAATCAATGTAAACTGATAAAGTTAACTGGCATGAGCAGCAGGTATGATCATAAGGATAACAACATACTAGCATGATGATTAACTAACATGGTAGATAAAGGTGTCATCGCATAATCAGGATTAAGGTTTTGCACCACAGGTGTACTAGCAAACTAACATGACTGGAATAAACAAGTATTGATCCCTTGGACCAAGCTTTGGCCCAATAACATGAAGTGACCCTAATACAAGGTCCAACCAAACGGTCTAGTCGATCGGCTCCCTATAAGCCTAACTCGTCACGTGTTGGTGTCAATACGGCCCAAACATAATTGTAGTCAGACTGTGCAGGGTCTCCCGTCGGGTGTATCAAGCCCTAGGGTGGCAACCCCTGGACACTATCAACATGAGTGCACAGTCTCGATCTACTGGTACCCGTGCATGCTTTCCCCGGCTTTGGACTATGTGCACGACCATTAGTCCGCCCGGAACTACACCGGCGTACCACTCTGCCGTCGCTTTTGGTCGCTTACCTCTAGTTCAGTAATCGTGCCCCCACCCTAGCCTAGTCCCTAGGGTCATGATGATACAAACTTGGGATTACTGCTGGAGTGGACCCCCATTGCTAGGATTTTCTAGTGGGTTAAGTACGGTTTAACCCTCTCGCTAATCATGGATTAACTTGGTTAAGTGTAACGATGAGTTCACGACTTAACCCCGATTAATCTACCAAGCCCAAATTGGTTAAGTATTAAGTGGACCATGACTTAACCCTAATCACGGGGCATTAATTAATTTAATGCGCCTTAACCTCTCACATTAGACCTTGTTGTGGTTACTAGTTAAGCCGGGCGGGTCCGGGTAGCTTTACACCACAACTTGGTCTAACCTCGGGTTCAAGGTACAACATGACCAACTTCTCACATTGGGTCCTATTGTTTGTAGCAACTAGTTAAGCCGGTCGGTTCCGGGTAGGTTTACACTACAAACTCAACCCAACCTCGAGTTGGCCACACTTATCTTTTCTAAGTGTCATGTCCATCATGTTCCAAAACATGTTACAAGTTTTCAAGCAATTGGGTAGACCTAACTTAATAGGTAAATTCCCAATGGGTAGACCTAACTTACTAGGTAAATTCCCAAGCTTATGTTTTATGTCTTTTAAATTTACCCAACCCCAAACGCAATCCCATCGCTTACATATCGCAATAGCGCATAAAGGATAGAAAGAGGGAACTTGGCATAATCATGACATAAGGGTATTGAAGCCACAAGTTTAACATGGTGGCATATGAAATGTTCCTATGTTCATACACTTGCATATTACATTTTTAGGCCTCAAAAGCATGCATAAAACCAAACTTAGCATATTGGTGATACATGGTGATAAATGACATGTAGAAATGGCCATAAGTTCGCATTTAGCCTCACATGCAAGTTGTCATAAGAGATATGATAACTTACATGTTGCCAAAATGCAACCTTTGGCATAAAGCTTGAAGCTTTATGTTCATAAACCCAAGATAAGCTTGCATAATATGATAGTATGAACAAAGTGTTCAACCCAAACTTGCATAACATAACTTGGCATACTTGCATATAAACTTGCATATCACAACATGATAAACTTGCATATAAACTTGCATATCACAACATGATAAACTTGCATATAAACTTGCATATCACAACATGATAAACTTGCATATAAACTTGCATATCACAACATGATAAACTTGCATTTCATAGCATAGTAAACTTGCATATAAACTTGCATATCATACATTTAACTTTAGAGTTTAAGTATGAAAGTAGAATAGGGCTTACAATGCTTAAGAAGTCACAAAAATATGACAAAGCCCTTATGAAATCAATCAAACCCAAAATGCAAGCTCTAACATAAAAACCCTTGAGCCAAAAGGATCAAAACTCTTTCTTAATGATGCAAATATAGAAACTTGACTTGAATGCAAGCTAATGATGTTCATACAAGTTTGAAAACACTTGTATGCATGGAAAATCACTTAGAAATTTATTTAGAAATTGTATGAAGAGAGTGGATGCCATGAGAGGATTGATTTTGCCATAGTTTAGTTGTAGGATAGATTAATGATGATTTAGGGCTAGGTTAGGGCCTTATTTATAGATTAGGCAAGTGTTTTAGGCCATAGGATTAAACTCTAGTTGCAATCTCAGCCCTTAAAACCGAATCTGGCCCCCAAGCTCAACACAATCTCAAAATGGTGCACCAGGCTAAACAGCCCGGCTGGACCAAGTCGACAGCCAAGTCGACAGGGCTGTCGACTTGGGTCCAACCAAGTCGACTCCCAAGTCGACAGGGCTGTCGACTTGGGTACTCTGGCGGGAATTTTCCCGCCTGGCCCAAACTGGCCCAATTTTCCAAATTCAAGTTTGAATTTGAAATTTGTTTTTACTTAGAAATTTTCTGAAAACTTCGTTGGGCCTTAATCGGGTCATACGGACTCCGATTTTCGAAAACTCGGACTCTATTCCGCGTATTTTTCCGAGACGAACGCAATGGTATAGCCCGTTTCCCTTGATTCAGATTTTAGAATTAAATTCTGCCTCGATTTACGTTATAACAGGTTATTGAAAATACGGGTTGTTACATTCTCCCCTCCTTAAAGGATTTCGTCCCCGAAATCTTCAAGTTAGGAAGAACGTATCCTACCATCCAACATCCATCTACTCAAAACATCATCCACGAGCGATCATTGTCCTTACAAGATTCTAAATGTTGTATGAACATATGCAAAGGTGTGTGTATATGTACTTATCTAATGCAAATATCATCAATGCAAATTGTGTTAGTGAAATGAATCCACATGTATGCAATTCCTAACATAATGTATAACATCTATATGTGTGCACATCACATACATCCATATGCAACATCCATGTGATAACACAAAAATTTTCATCCATGAATAAACACTCATGCATATGCAATATGAGGAGTGTGTGAGCCGATCTAGTGCCTAACGTGTATAATGCATCCACGAGTAACCACTTGCAAACACTTGCAACCACTTGCAACCATCAAGCATAACATGTTTCAAACACATGTTTCATCCAAAGGGTTTCTACCTAAGGTTCTCATGACAAGATTAACACGATAAACTAGATAAACATGGATAGCAAAGAGAAAGATATGCTAATCAAAGAAAAGAGATTGAGAGTGTACCCTCAAAAAGGAATGGATAAAGCCCACGCATCTTCTCCTCGGTTTCCCAAGTTGCGTCTTCTTCGGCTTCACCCCATTGAACTTTCACCAACTTGACCTCTCGATTCCTTAGCTTCTTGGTCTCCGTCCCCAAGATACGAATCGGAGCTCTCCTTAAGGTAGCCTCTTTCTCCACTTCCACATCTTCCAGAACACTCGGCTCAACAACCTCCGCTGATTCATGTAAACACTTCCGGAGATGCGAGACATGAAAAACATCGTGTACTCCGGCAAGCTTCTCGGGCAACTTCACTCTATAAGCCATCTGCCCGATCCTCTCTATAATAGGGAATGGTCCAACAAACCTCGGTGCCAACTTCCCAACGGCTCCAAATCGGACCACATTCCGCAAAGGAGAAACCTTCACGAAAACCATATCCCCTACATCAAACTCCAAATCAGTTCTTCGCTTATCAGCATAGGATTCTGTCGGTCTTGGGCCGCTTTCATCCGTCTCCGAATCAACTCGATCTTCTCGGATGTATCTCTGATCATATCAGGCCCAAGTATAAGCTCATCTGTAGTCTCCCACCAACATGTAGGGGACTTGCACGGCCTCCCATATAAAGCTTCGAATGGTGCCATCCCTATGCTTGCCTGATAACTGTTATTATATGCAAACTCAACAAGAGGAAGATGGTCTTCCCAAGTACCACCAAAATCCAGAATACAAAGCCTCAACAGATCCTCGAGTACCCTATTCACCCTTTCGGTTTGACCGTCCGTCTGTGGGTGATAAGCCGTACTTAGATTCAACCTCGTGCCCATAGCTTCTTGCAAGCTATTCCAGAATTGACTTGTAAAGATTGAGTCACGGTCACTGACAATACTAGAAGGGACTCCATGTAGTCTCACAATCTCACGAAGATATACAGACGCTAGCCAAGATACGGTCCTCTTGCTCTTCACCGGAATGAAATGAGCACTCTTCGTAAGTCTATCCACAATAACCCAAATGCTCATATTCCCTTTCCTAGACCTTGGTAGCCCATCGATAAAATCCATGGAAATACTCTCCCACTTCCATAGTGGAACGTCTAGAGGATGCAATAGCCCACCGGGCTTCTTCGACTCGGCCTTAACTTGCTGGCAAATGATACATCCAGAGACAAACTCTGCCACATCCTTCTTCATCCCAGGCCAAAAGAAAATGCGCTTCATATCTTTATACATCTTATCTCCGCCCGGATGTATAGTCAACTTAGAGCGATGCGCTTCCTCAAGAACTCTTCTTACTAGATCTTCTACCATAGGAACACATAATCTTCCGTCTCTCCTCAGCCAACCCTTGTCATCAATAGAATATCGAGCGAGATGACTAGACGTCTCTCCTCGAATCAGCTTATCCATAATCTCAACTATCTGAGGGTCTTCTCTCTGCGAAGCCCCAACTTGATCAAGAAGGGTAGGTCTGAGTTCCAGAGATGCTAAAGAACCGGTCATCGACTCAACTGCCAAAGAGAAATCAAAGGTCGCCACATACTCTAAATTCTTCATCTCAACGAATAGAGGACTTAGGGTCAACCTTCTTCTACTCAATGCATCTGCTACCACATTCCCCTTGCCAGGGGTATAAGCTATCTCAAAATCGTAGGACGCCAAGAATTCCATCCATCTTTGTTGTCTCAGATTCAGATCCTTCTGAGAAAAGAGATACTTCAATGACTTGTGATCGGTATAAAGCTCAAATCTTTCTCCCAGAAGATAATGGCGCCAAGCCTTGAGTGCATATACTATTGCCGCCAACTCTAAGTCATGAGTGGGATAATTCTTCTCATGCACTTTGAGTTGTCTACCGCCAAAGCATATCACCCTTCCTTCTTGCATAAGAACAGCTCCTAACCCCGTGCCACATGCATCGGTGTATACTGTAAATAACTTCCCTCCATCGGGCAAAGCTAGAACAGGTGCTGATGTAAGAGCTCTCTTGAGCTTCTGAAAAGCAAGATCGCATTCTATGCTCCAAGCAAAAACTAAATTCTTCTTCGTCAATTTAGTAAGAGGAGCGGAAATCTTCGCGAAGTCCTTGATGAACTTCCGGTAAAAACCCGCAAGACCTAGAAAACTTCTCACTTCGGTTGCATTCCTTGGAGTCTTCCAATCCTGAACTGCAACTACCTTAGCGGGATCCACCGCTAAGCCTTGCTTAGACACTATATGCCCAAGGAATCTAACTTCCCTTCTCCAAAAGTGACACTTGGAGAACTTGGCCTTCAACTGATGCGCTCTAAGCGTATCCATCACCTCCACGAGATGCCTTGCGTGCTCTTCCTCATCCTTAGAGAAGATCAAAATATCATCTACGAAGACCACGACAAACTTGTTCAAGAACTCCCTGAACACCCTACTCATCAAATCCACGAAATATGCGGGTGCATTAGTCAAGCCGAACGGCATGACAAGCCATTCGAAGAATCCATCTGAAGTTCTGAACGCAGTCTTGTCTATACTATCTTCAGCTACCCTGAGCTGATGAAATCCAGTAGCAAGATCAAGCTGAGAGAAAACAGAAGCACCGACAAGCTGGTCAAAGAGATCATCAATCCTTGATAACGGGTGTCTGTTCTTCTTAGTCAGCTTATTCAACTCTCGATAGTCAACACAAAGTCGGAGAGAACCATCTGCCTTGGTAGTAAACACCACAGGCGCTCCCCATTCAGATATACTTCGTCTAATGAAGTTCTTCTCAAGCAACTCCTTCACTTGCTTACTTAGCTCCCGTCTTTCACGCGGAGCCATGTGCCGAACGGGCAAAGAAACCGGCTTTGCATTATCCACCAGATAAATGCGGAAATCAACCTCTCGCTTAGGGGGCAACCCCCTAACTTCATCGAAAACATCCGGATACTCACGAACCACTCTCACAGACTGAAGAGTTTCCATTGACGAGTCGAGTGATTCAAGATAGCACAACATGACGGGACCTCTCGGATCACAAGAAATCTCTAGGGTGTTTCCGAGGCGAGTCACGAGCCTCACAACCCTATGCTCACAATCAAGAATGGCTCCATATCTGGACAGCCAATCCATGCCCAATATCAATCCGTATCCCCTAAAACCAAGAACATAAGCACTGCACAAGAACTCTACACTCAGTATAGAGATCCTCAAATCCCCACATATCATAGACAAATGGGCGGAACCCCCAATAGGATTTGAGACACAGACGGGATCACCTACCAAGCTAGTACTAAGGTGCAAACTATCAACAAGATCAGATGAGATAAAGCTATGTGATGCACCAGAATCAAACAAGGTACGAACTGGAAAATCAAATATATATACAAGGCTCTCAACAGAAATACTACCTCGATCGGGAACTGGAGCGACATTGAGAGCACGAACTTGCCCTCCTGAAGGTCTAGCACGCTGAGTCTGACCCTGGCCTTGCCCTTGCTTCTTTGGGCAATCCTTACTGAAATGTCCAGTCTCACCGCAGAAAAAGCATTCACCATTCTTCCTTTTTCTCTTCCTACAATCCTTAATAAGATGCCCAGCTGAACCGCAATAATGGCACTTCCCCTTGTTGTTCTTGCCCTTGTTGTTGTTCCCCTTGTTGCCTTGACTCTTGTTCTTGTTCTGATTGCCTTGACTGCTCTGACCACTCGAATTTCCCTGATTTCCTTTCCCCTGGGAATCAGTCTTCTTGGCTTGAGTATCATTCATCTTGGTCTCTTTCTTGACATCTCCCTGAAGTAACGCCATATCAACCAAACTCTCAAACGTGGCCCCATGGGGAATATGTGACATAGCCAATCCCTGCAACGGCTCATTCAATCCTCTAGCAAAACGAAGAGCCTTCTTCTGAGGAGTATTCACCATATCCAAGCCAAAACGAGCTAACTGATTGAATTTGTTCACATATTCTTTGACAGACATATCTCCTTGTTTCAAAGTTATGAACCTCTCCATTTGCAGATTCTCCTCAGCAGAAGATAGAAACTTAAGCATGAACCTTGCCCTGAAATCGGCCCAAGTCTCAACAGGCCTAGTACCATTGGTGACTTCCCACCAATAAGCGGCTTCATCCTTCATAAGCCAAACCGCCAACAAGATCTTCCTCTGATCGTCTATCCCAAAGATAGCAAATAAATCCTCGGTCTCTTTCAACCAATTTCTGGCCTCTACAAAAGTATCAGTGCCTTGAAAGTTCTTGCCACCCATTGCTTTGAAATCTTTGCAAGTCTTTGCGAAGTCAGCTTGAGGATGCTGAGGGGGAGGAGGAAGAGGAACCTCAGCGACAGGAGGAGGAGGAACATTAACTACCGGAGGAGGAGGAGGAGGAACATTAACTACTGGAGGGGGAGGAGGAGGGACATCTGCGGGGCCGGCTTCGGTCGCCCTAGCCTCCAAAAGTCTCCTATACCAAACAGGTACGTGCACTCCCTCCGGAATAGCAAAGTTATCGGCCATACTGAAAACGAAGAAAAAGACAGATTCAGAATGGAGAAAAACGAAGGAATTTTGCTAATGGCTTTTTGGGGAATAGCCTTTAAAATAAACTAGACTTTTCTTTGGAAAATACTTTATACTTGGTTTTGAAAATAGTTTTCCAAAAGTTTTCTAAAAACCTTTTTGTTCCTTCTCGTAAACCATATGCTCTGATACCAAATGTAACACCCCGCCTCCGCCAGGGTGACTCTTGCAAGCACTCTGACCTTGGAGGGGCGTTTGAATCAGGTAAACATGCATAATGATATATCAAGGCAGAACAAGAACATTTGTATATAAGTAAACAGAGTAAATAACATAGATAAAACAGCGGAAGATTTTAAACCATTTCAAAACAAGTCTGGTACAACATAGCCTTCCAAATAAACAAGTCTAGATAAAACAACATCAACTGAAAAACTGATATACATAAGTACTAATCCCCAAGAGAAGTGATAGCCATAGCTAGCTTCATGTCAAACCGTACATGAGCTAAATCCCTCAAGCAAGCGGTCAGAAATCCAAGCTAAGCTCCAATATTCCCTCCCTGAGAACCTGGGGGGAAACGGAAGAAAAGAGGCGAAAGAAAACAGGTCAGTCAAAAAGACTGAGTAAGCCCTACTACAATCAATGTAAACTGATAAAGTTAACTGGCATGAGCAGCAGGTATGATCATAAGGATAACAACATACTAGCATGATGATTAACTAACAAGGTAGATAAAGGTGTCATCGCATAATCAGGATTAAGGTTTTGCACCACAGGTGTACTAGCAAACTAACATGACTGGAATAAACAAGTATTGATCCCTTGGCCCAAGCTTTGGCCCAATAACATGAAGTGACCCTAATACAAGGTCCAACCAAACGGTCTAGTCGATCGGCTCCCTATAAGCCTAACTCGTCACGTGTTGGTGTCAATACGGCCCAAACATAATTGTAGTCAGACTGTGCAGGGTCTCCCGTCGGGTGTATCAAGCCCTAGGGTGGCAACCCCTGGACACCATAAACATGAGTGCACAGTCTCGATCTACTGGTACCCGTGCATGCTTTCCCCGGCTTCGGACTATGTGCACGACCATTAGTCTGCCCGGAACTACACCGGCGTACCACTCTGCCGTCGCTTTTGGTCGCTTACCTCTAGTTCAGTAATCGTGCCCCCACCCTAGCCTAGTCCCTAGGGTCATGATGATACAAACTTGGGATTACTGCTGGAGTGGACCCCCATTGCTAGGATTTTCTAGTGGGTTAAGTACGGTTTAACCCTCTCGCTAATCATGGATTAACTTGGTTAAGTGTAACGATGAGTTCACGACTTAACCCCGATTAATCTACCAAGCCCAAATTGGTTAAGTATTAAGTGGACCATGACTTAACCCTAATCACGAGGCATTAATTAATTTAATGCGCCTTAACCTCTCACATTAGACCTTGTTGTGGTTACTAGTTAAGCCGGGCGGGTCCGGGTAGCTTTACACCACAACTTGGTCTAACCTCGGGTTCAAGGTACAACATGACCAACTTCTCACATTGGGTCCTATTGTTTGTAGCAACTAGTTAAGCCGGTCGGTTCCGGGTAGGTTTACGCTACAAACTCAACCCAACCTCGAGTTGGCCACACTTATCTTTTCTAAGTGTCATGTCCATCATGTTCCAAAAAATGTTACAAGTTTTCAAGCAATTGGGTAGACCTAACTTAATAGGTAAATTCCCAATGGGTAGACCTAACTTAATAGGTAAATTCCCAAGCTTATGTTTTATGTCTTTTAAATTTACCTAACCCCAAACGCAATCCCATCACTTACATATCGCAATAGCGCATAAAGGATAGAAAGAGGGAACTTGGCATAATCATGACATAAGGGTATTGAAGCCACAAGTTTAACATGGTGGCATATGAAATGTTCCTATGTTCATACACTTGCATATTACATTTTTAGGCCTCAAAAGCATGCATAAAACCAAACTTAGCATATTGGTGATACATGGTGATAAATGACATGTAGAAATGGCCATAAGTTCGCATTTAGCCTCACATGCAAGTTGTCATAAGAGATATGATAACTTACATGTTGCCAAAATGCAACCTTTGGCATAAAGCTTGAAGCTTTATGTTCATTACCCAAGATAAGCTTGCATAATATGATAGTATGAACAAAGTGTTCAACCCAAACTTGCATAACATAACTTGGCATACTTGCATATAAACTTGCATATCACAACATGATAAACTTGCATATAAACTTGCATATCACAACATGATAAACTTGCATATAAACTTGCATATCACAACATGATAAACTTGCATATAAACTTGCATATCACAACATGATAAACTTGCATTTCATAGCATAGTAAACTTGCATATAAACTTGCATATCATACATTTAACTTTAGAGTTTAAGTATGAAAGTAGAATAGGGCTTACAATGCTTAAGAAGTCACAAAAATATGACAAAGCCCTTATGAAATCAATCAAACCCAAAATGCAAGCTCTAACATAAAAACCCTTGAGCCAAAAGGATCAAAACTCTTTCTTAATGATGCAAATATAGAAACTTGACTTGAATGCAAGCTAATGATGTTCATACAAGTTTGAAAACACTTGTATGCATGGAAAATCACTTAGAAATTTATTTAGAAATTGTATGAAGAGAGTGGAGGCCATGAGAGGATTGATTTTGCCATAGTTTAGTTGTAGGATAGATTAATGATGATTTAGGGCTAGGTTAGGGCCTTATTTATAGATTAGGCAAGTGTTTTCGGCCATAGGATTAAACCCTAGTTGCAATCTCAGCCCTTAAAACCGAATCTGGCCCCCAAGCTCAACACAATCTCAAAATGGTGCACCAGGCTAAACAGCCCGGCTGGACCAAGTCGACAGCCAAGTCGACAGGGCTGTCGACTTGGGTCCAACCAAGTCGACAGGGCTGTCGACTTGGGTACTCTGGCGGGAATTTTCCAGCCTGGCCCAAACTGGCCCAATTTTCCAAATTCAAGTTTGAATTTGAAATCTGTTTTTACTTAGAAATTTTCTGAAAACTTCGTTGGGCCTTAATCGGGTCATACGGACTCCGATTTTCGAAAACTCGGACTCTATTCCGCGTATTTTTCCGAGACGAACGCAATGGCATAGCCCGTTTCCCTTGATTCAGATTTTAGAATTAAATTCTGCCTCGATTTACGTTATAACAGGTTATTGAAAATACGGGTTGCTACACAATACGTGAGCGTGGCAAAGGAAAACGTGTTTGACCAGTTTCAGTTGATTTTAATCGACTGGAAAATGGCCATTTTTCCAACGGTCTCAGAATTCGACGAAACTAGTTTTATTAGGACCGTATCGTCAATACGAAGCTAGAAAATATTTTTTTGGAATTTTTCGAGTTGGTATGTGACCCCGGTAAAATGAAATGCGCGTTCAAATTCAATATATAGAGTTATATGTTGATTTTAACGGAAACTGATCGAAACAGTCGAATCAGCTTACGATACATACCCCATTGTGTTCGGAATGGGGGTAATACGCTATGGACGACAGGCAGTGGGCCTTGTTTTGAGGTCGTTTGAAAAAGTCAACTTTTTGAAGTTAAAACAATTAAATATAAAATTCCTTTCCCTCTTCCCCTTAATCCCTTTCAGGCCCCCCCCATTGGAATACATATCAGAGAAAAAAAAAGACGAAGAGGGGGGAGGAGCGCCGTCGCTCCCCCCCATCAGAGCGCCGCCGCGCCTCAGGAGGCAGCGCCGCCTCCCATCGAAACCCCCCTACCCTAGCCTGCCGATCGAAACCCCCCTACCCTAGCCTGCCGATCGAAACCCCCCTTCCTCCAGTCGAGCTCCACCAACGCCATTTTCCCTCATTCGCTGTAAGTGTTTAATTTGTTTTTTTTTACTTTCTTTTTCTGATTTAATGTATTAGGAAAAATATGATCTTTAAAAACTATAAGGAAAAGGTGATTTTTTTTTATTTTTTTTTTAAATTCAGTTTTAATTTTAGTTTTTATAAAGTATGAAATTTATTTTCAGTTTTAAAGTAATAAAAATCTGATTTTTATGAAGAGTAAAGATTTGATTTTTATTTAGTAAAGTATGATTTCTTTGCATTGAAAATATATGTTTTTTTTTAAAACTGAAAATATACGATTTTTATGTGGTAAAAATATAGTTTTTATTATAGTAGGAGAAATAAAAATATAATTTTTATATTATAGAAAGGGTAAAAATATAATCTTTATATAGAAAGGGTAAAAATATAATCTTTATAATAGAAAAGACGATATTTTTATGATATGAAAGGCGAAATCTTTATAATAGAAAAGGCGAGATTTTTATATATTGAATAGCAAAGTAAAAATTCGATTTTTATATATTGAATAGCGAAGTAAAAATTCGATTTTTATATATTGAATAGCGAAGTAAAAATTCGATTTTTACATATGTAGAGAATACGGGCAACGAAGGTGACAAAAAGGCGAGAACGATGAAGATTTCTATAAATGAAGTGTCGTGAAGTTGGGATAGATTTCGGTGAGAATTTCTCACTCTTCAATCTCCTTTTTTTCCTAGTTATATACATATATACTAGGATGCAGACGGTGTTTAGTAGCACCCGACACAATCGTCCACAGACCATGGACTTGTTTGTTTGGTTGTGTAGTTGGTTAGATTATTTGGTTTGAATTGAATTGTTTGGTGAAATGGAATGGATTTAATTGATGTGTGAATGGCGTGGGCCTTCACTAGACCGGGGATAAGGCTAGGCCTTGTCCCGTTTCTAGTATCGTGCCGTTATGCCGCCGAAATTTTCTAAAATATGTTAGAAAAATAAAGATATCATTTTATTTAATAAATGAACCGAATAGAAATTCATGTGTTAAAATAAAATATTTTATCGTTAAAAATATAATTTTTAACGTGGAAGTGAATAAATAAATATTTATAAACAAATCGGCCGATTTGTTTATATACACTGATTTGACTGATATAGATTGGGTCGATCAATTTTACACATCGCCCAACAGCACAAATAAAATCTGTGTTTGATTGTTTGAAACCCCACACGGGTATTGGGATAAAATACGACATACACTAATCCCAATAATTAGTTGTTTGTCGATCGATTGATTGACAAGCTGTTATAAGCGTTAGATATCTATATTTGATGCTTATACAGTGTAGTGCACCTTGGATGAAGGTTGATTATTTGTCGTTGCTATTATATACATGTGTTGTATGGAATCCATATAATTAACTTTATATGGTAATTGATTGGGCCTCATTCCAATTTAGAAAATAAAGAATATTATAAAATAAAGGTTCATGTGTTGACAGTACTCATTCGTTGAGATTAGTCATGTGTTGAACGAAATATTTTAACAATAAAATTTACATCTTTATCTTTATAAAATAATGGTTCATGTGTTGACCGTACTCATCCGTTGAGATTAGTCATGTGTTGAACGAAATATATTGAATAACAAAAATAGTCACACGTGGACAGTACTCATTCGTTGAGATTAGTCATGTGTTGACAGAAGTATAGATTCACATATTGAATAAAATAAATATTCATTTGTTGAATAGAATAACGGAATTATTGAAATATATAAAGTCGTATTAATTAGAGATGCGCTATTTTGACGCAAACGATATTTATATCGATTATATTCATTTTTATAATTTGAATTCGAATTGAATAGAAAACGAAATGAATAATTAAATAGAAAATGAATTTGAATTCAAATTGAATAGAAAACGAATTGAATTTAAATTGAATAGAAAACGAATCTGATTTCAATTGAATATATAACGAATTTGAATTCGAATTGAATAGAAAACGAATTGAATTTAAATTGAATAGAAAACGAATTTGATTTCAATTGAATATATAACGAATTGAATTTAAATTGAATAGAAAACGAATTGAATTCAAATTGAATAGAAAACGAAATGAATTCGAATCGAATTAAAATCGATTCGAATTGAAATCAAATAGAAATGAAAGTAAAAAAGGATTTATAATAGAAAATTCAATTTTGATTTGAATTAGAAATAAAGGTTGAAATTGTTTTTGAAACGAATTCAAAACTATTTATAAAATTCGTTTTAAAATAGAAGCCGACGAAATGTATATTATATATTATATATATATAATATAATGGCCTGAATAGAACGCGCCGCGCCGCGGCAGTTCGTAAATTTCGACCATTGACTTCGAACGGACATTACGGGAGATCCGACCGTCGGATTCTCCTAAAATCGGAACCGTTGGGTTCGTATCGAAAAGAGATTTCTAACGAATATTAGAAATTTGAAATCTAACAGTTGGATTTGGAGATACGTCCAAATCAAATTTGGAAAAGGTCGCTGTAAGTGCAGTTCGATGGCCATTGATGGAAATCGACTGTACGGGCCTTGATAAAATTATTAAAAATAGTAATAATTTGTGTAAAATCATAAGAAATGATTTGGGAAAAATTGGGATGAAAAACTCCATATTTGAAAAGATAAAAATAGATTTTTATTGAAATGAACTAGTTTTGAACTAAAATTAAACCCGTTTATTTTCAAATAAATAAATTGGATTTAAAACGGATTTTAAATAGAATTGATTTGTGGGTTTATCGTGAACGGTGTTTTAAATAACATTAGTTCTTTAACATGATAATAAATAGAATATGATTTGGGTTTATCGCGAACTGTGTTTTAAATGACACTAGTTCTTTAACCCTGTGAAAGGAGTTTTAATGAATCTGCAATTAGATTGAAATGTGAATTGATAATTTAAATTATCAAATTTACAAAGTGAGCGAGAATGGAGTATCACCAGTTTTGCTCCAAAACGATAGTCAAATCTTTAATTAGATTTGAACGTGAAATGGTAATTAATTTTACCGACAACACCGTGGTGTTAGATATGGAGTATTACCAATTTTGCTTCATGGGATGAATAGGTTGGGATTGGGAAATAAAATAAATAATTACTTCGGTGTGGTTCGCTAATCTCGACTAGTTTGGAAAACCATAATTTGGTTTGAAATGACATCCAAAGGAAGATCAAAGAATAATTTTAAAGAATTTATCTTGGATAAAATTAATGGGAACCTTTACCTAAGAATATGAATTGGAATGAGGCGTATGTTGTGTTTGTGTAACATTTGTTTTTAATATACGCGGGTTGTTCGGAAGGACCGGGTTTATACCCATTCTGAATAACCGATTCGACGAAAAGTCGAAGATGAAGACGGTGGTCGAAGACCGGAAGTATTCACATCGTTTGGATAATTACTGATGATCCTGATTGGGCTGTACACCCAAGACGATGGAAATAGTTGGTGGTCGTCCAGACGTACTTGGAGATCGATGGATATGCGAGGAAAGTGCCTCCGGTTTCGTTCATACCTAGAACGAACTTGTAAATGGATTGTGTGTCTGACATTAGATTTTATTCTGTGTTGATTGATTTCTGTTAAATATATATCTGTTTGGCGGCGGAGAATTTATTCTCTTGCTTAACGCCCTTCTCTGAGACGTACGAGCTTAGAGGTTATATATCGATAGATATCAATCGCATGGCATGAATTGCCTGTGTGGCACGCTGAGTTGCATTGGATCAAGGCTTCTGTTGAAAAGCAAAGTCTTGTGGTTGATGATCAAAGCACGGCCTTTGTGGCTTAGCTTTGTGTATAACGTGAATTCGCGAGCCTCACACCTCGGTATGAGTCAAAAACGGGATACGGACCGTTGGGAGAACACGGCGTTTCTTTCTAGCTTTGGTGGTGTCAGTGACTTACCAGCCCTGACATTTATATACTTTTCACCTTTGTGGTTGTTGGAATGAGGCGCCTCGATATTAGGTCTGTAAGGACCGGGAAACGTGTGTTCAGGAATTGCCAATCCTCAAACGTAAGAGAGGACCGGCCCAACCGATCCAAGGGTTACCCAGTGTGCGTAGTCCTGAGCATTTGCTAGAGTGTCTCGAAGCGGAGAGGAGCTTGCCCCTTGCCTCGACTCATGACGGAAATCCAATTTTCAATACGTGTATTTCGGTTTTAATTGTAGAACTAGTATGGCGACATGATATATGGTACCCATGCCGTCTATGATTTGTATTTATGATTGAAATTGTTTTGACACTATACACTAATTATAGTATCAAATGATTTGTTTTAAACGTACCAAGCATGTTTGGCTATTATAAGAGAAAACCCTATCCTCCGGCTTGCGTTGCATTGTGTGATGGGACCTGGGTCTTATAATAGCTTCATTTTTTGAAAAAGCATTGCGCTGTTTATTCTATGCACTAGTATTCTTGGGAGGAAACCCGTTCCGTGTTATACGGCGTGGTCCCTCGAATCACTCTCTTTTAAAGTAAAGTTTTAAATAACTGTTTTAGTTCTCACACCAGTCACATGACTGACCTGGGGTTTATTGTTTTAACCTAAACTCTGGGTGCCCCAATTTTCCGCACGGGCAGCTAGTAGTTTTGGTTTTGCAGATTTATATTCATAGGATCCTGGTTTACAGCTGGAATGATATCCGGAAAGCTCTGTATCCGTATATCACCTTCAGTTGTGCTTTGTATTATTTTTCCGCTGCTATGTAATTTATTGTAATCTCTGATATTTATCGAATGTAATTTATTCATTTATACTCTGTATATTCTTGTATCTGATGTAATTATTGTAATAGCAATGAAATGTTCTTTCGTCTGCGTTCTATTTTGTCGTGTTCTCAAAACGATCAGGGGTTTCGAACGGTCTAGATCGGTTTAACGGCTGATTCGGATCGAGCGAAATTCCCGGCCGTCACATTTGGTATCAGAGCTTTGGTTTACAGAGCTCGAGAACAAGACACATTAGAACCATACGAAAGAATTCATCAGATATTGGATTAGTAATATCCAATTAGAATGACTCGTTAGAGATAGGGTCAGTAGTATCCTAGAACGAGTGTAAAGAGTATATTTTTCAATTGAAAACAATTTTGTTTTGAAATTTAAATCGCTTTATACGTATTTGAATATTTATTTACTTTGAATTTGGACAATCCGATATATAAAGATTTTGCATATACGCGTCATGAACGTATATTCGAAGTTTTAATATACCGGATAGATATAGAACCGCACTCTAGCAGCCCGAAGATGTTCTGATGGTGGTTCGAAACATCATCAGCATTTATTTTCGAGTAACGAAGGTGTGATATCTATATATTTCCATTAGACTTGTGTGAGAACCAAAACTTATATAGCTAGATTTATTTGTTGTGATTTGGCATTAAAAACAAGATTTTCAGTATATATATCAAAATTATGAATTTGAAACGTTAAATTCACTAATTGATTGATGTTTGTGTTGCTTGTTTATTTGTTTGATAAATTTGAACCATTATGCCTAATAGAATAAAATATTGAATTATATTGAAATTAGTCGCATTTGCTTGCATATACATGTACTTACATTGAACAGGTCATAGCAAGGAGGCTAGAGCAGAGAATAAAATTTGTTTGCCCGACAAATAGGTACATGTTTACTATAATTTACTATTTTGTTTGGGTGATGATGATTTTATGAGCCTATTGGCTAGCCACTTGGCTTTTTCTTTTTCTTTTTGAGATCAGAAGGCCTATATGGAAATTTCGGGATTTTCCCGTGGCTCCCGGTGCAGGGGAGGTTATGGCGAAATTTTTCGAAAATTTAGGGTGTTAGCCAAATTTTTGAAGAATTTGAAAATTCTCAGAAACTGAAAAGTTAGAGAATGGAAGCCAGATCGAACGTAGAGTTGATTAATCAAACCACTTTCGACTTTGTTCCTTTTCGGGGACGAAAAGTTTTAAGTGGGGGAGATTGTAACAACCCGAAAATCTGGGCCAGTTTAAAATTTTTATTTTGGCAATTTTAGCGAATTTTGAATATTTAAAATGAATTATTTTAAATAATATCGACAAGAAATTTATTTTGAATATAATTCGAACGTATATATTATATACGTCGTCGTTAGAATATAAATAATTATATATAATTATAAATAGAATTGAAATGGCGCGGTAGCTCGATAATTCGATTTCAAACTTCAATTGAATGTACCGGGTGCAAAACAATCCGGATTTTAGTGAAACCAAAAATAATAGGATCTATTTGAGGATATCTTTCCAACGAATCTGAAAAATCGAAATTTCATAGCGGGAATCAAAAGATATGTCCAGTTGAAAATTCTGAATAGTCGCTATGAAATTCAGGCCCTTAAAAATGGGAATTTTGCAAACGACCTCGGATTTCGACGAAACCACTTTTGTTGGATCCGCGATGTCAAATTATTGCTAGATTCCAATTTTCATAATTTTTCGAATCAATACGTGAGCGTGGCAAAGGAAAACGTGTTTGACCAGTTTCAGTTGATTTTAATCGACTGGAAAATGGCCATTTTTCCAACGGTCTCAGAATTCGACGAAACTAGTTTTATTAGGACCGTATCGTCAATACGAAACTAGAAAATATTTTTCTGGAATTTTTCGAGTTGGTATGTGACCCCGGTAAAATGAAATGCGCGTTCAAATTCAATATATAGAGTTATATGTTGATATTAACGGAAACTGATCGAAACAGTCGAATCAGCTTACGATACATACCCCATTGTGTTCGGAATGGGGGTAATACGCTATGGACGACAGGCGGTGGGCCTCGTTTTGAGGTCGTTTGAAAAAGTCAACTTTTTGAAGTTAAAACAATTAAATAATTAAATATAAAATTCCTTTCCCTCTTCCCCTTAATCCCTTTCAGCCCCCCCCCCCCCCGTTGGAATACATATCAGAGAAAAAAAAAGACGAAGAGGGGGGAGGAGCGTCGTCGCTCCCCCCATCAGAGCGCCGCCGCGCCTCAGGAGGCAGCGCCGCCTCCCATCGAAACCCCCCTACCCTAGGCTACCGATCGAAACCCCCCTACCCTAGGCTGCCGATCGAAACCCCCCTACCCTAGGCTGCCGATCGAAACCCCCCTTCCCCCAGTCGAGCTCCACCAACGCCATTTTCCCCCATTCGCTGTAAGTGTTTAATTTGTTTTTTTTTTTACTTTCTTTTTCTGATTTAATGTATTAGGAAAAATATGATCTTTAAAAACTATAAGGAAAAGGTGATTTTTTTTATTTTTTTTTAAATTCAGTTTTAATTTTAGTTTTTATAAAGTATGAAATTTATTTTCAGTTTTAAAGTAATAAAAATCTGATTTTTGTGAAGAGTAAAGATTTGATTTTTATTTAGTAAAGTATGATTTCTTTGCATTGAAAATATATGTTTTTTTTAAAACTGAAAATATACGATTTTTATGTGGTAAAAATATAGTTTTTATTATAGTAGGAGAAATAAAAATATAATTTTTATATTATAGAAAGGGTAAAAATATAATCTTTATATAGAAAGGGTAAAAATATAATCTTTATAATAGAAAAGACGATATTTTTATGATATGAAAGGCGAAATCTTTATAATAGAAAAGGCGAGATTTTTATATATTGAATAGCAAAGTAAAAATTCGATTTTTATATATTGAATAGCGAAGTAAAAATTCGATTTTTATATATTGAATAGCGAAGTAAAAATTCGATTTTTACATATGTAGAGAATACGGGCAACGAAGGTGACAAAAAGGCGAGAACGATGAAGATTTCTATAAATGAAGTGTCATGAAGTTGGGATAGCTTTCAGTGAGAATTTCTCACTCTTCAATCTCCTTTTTTTTCTAGTTATATACATATATACTAGGATGCAGACGGTGTTTAGTAGCACCCGACACAATCGTCCACAGACCATGGACTTGTTTGTTTGGTTGTGTAGTTGGTTAGATTATTTGGTTTGAATTGAATTGTTTGGTGAAATGGAATGGATTTAATTGATGTGTGAATGGCGTGGGCCTTCACTAGACCGGGGATAAGGCTAGGCCTTGTCCCGTTTCTAGTATCGTGCCGTTATGCCGCCGAAATTTTCTAAAATATGTTAGAAAAATAAAGATATCATTTTATTTAATAAATGAACTGAATAGAAATTCATGTGTTAAAATAAAATATTTTATCGTTAAAAATATAATTTTTAACGTGGAAGTGAATAAATAAATATTTATAAACAAATCGACCGATTTGTTTATATACACTGATTTGACTGATATTGATTGGGTCGATCAATTTTACACATCGCCCAACAGCACAAATAAAATCTGTGTTTGATTGTTTGAAACCCCACACGGGTATTGGGATAAAATACGACATACACTAATCCCAATAATTAGTTGTTTGTCGATCGATTGATTGACAGGCTGTTATAAGCGTTAGATATCTATATTTGATGCTTATACAGTGTAGTGCACCTTGGATGATGGTTGATTATTTGTCATTGCTATTATATACATGTGTTGTATGGAATCCATATAATTAACTTTATATGGTAATTGATTGGGCCTCATTCCAATTTAGAAAATAAAGAATATTATAAAATAAAGGTTCATGTGTTGACAGTACTCATTCGTTGAGATTAGTCATGTGTTGAACGAAATATTTTAACAATAAAATTTACATCTTTATCTTTATAAAATAAAGGTTCATGTGTTGACCGTACTCATCCGTTGAGATTAGTCATGTGTTGAACGAAATATATTGAATAACAAAAATAGTCACACGTGGACAGTACTCATTCGTTGAGATTAGTCATGTGTTGACAGAAGTATAGATTCACGTATTGAATAAAATAAATATTCATTTGTTGAATAGAATAACGGAATTACTGAAATATATAAAGCCGTATTTATTAGAGATGCGCTATTTTGACGCGAACGATATTTATATCGATTATATTCATTTTTATAAATTGAATTCGAATTGAATAGAAAACGAAATGAATAATTAAATAGAAAATGAATTTGAATTCAAATTGAATAGAAAACGAATTGAATTTAAATTGAATAGAAAACGAATCTGATTTCAATTGAATATATAACGAATTTGAATTCGAATTGAATAGAAAACGAATTGAATTTAAATTGAATAGAAAACGAATTTGATTTCAATTGAATATATAACGAATTGAATTTAAATTGAATAGAAAACGAATTGAATTCAAATTGAATAGAAAACGAAGTGAATTCGAATCGAATTAAAATCGATTCGAATTGAAATCAAATAGAAATGAAAGTAAAAAGGATTTATAATAGAAAATTCAATTTTGATTTGAATTAGAAATAAAGGATGAAATTGTTTTTGAAACGAATTCAAAACTATTTATAAAATTTGTTTTAAAATAGAAATCGACGAAATATATATTATATATATAATATAATGGCCTGAATAGAACGCGCCGCGCCGCGGCAGTTCATAAATTTCGACCATTGACTTCGAACGGACATTACGGGAGATCCGACCGTCGGATTCTCCTAAAACCGGAACCGTTGGGTTCGTATCGAAAAGAGCTTTCTAACGAATATTAGAAATTTGAAATCTAACGGTTGGATTTGGAGATACGTCCAAATCAAATTTGGAAAAGGTCGCTGTAAGTGCAGTTCGATGGCCGTTGATGGAAATCGACTGTACGGGCCTTGATAAAATTATTAAAAATAGTAATAATTTGTGTAAAATCATAAGAAATGATTTGGGAAAAATTGGGATGAAAAACTCCATATTTGAAAAGATAAAAATAGATTTTTATCGAAATGAACTAGTTTTGAACTAAAATTAAACCCGTTTATTTTCAAATAAATAAATTGGATTTGAAACGGATTTTAAATAGAATTTATTTGTGGGTTTATCGTGAACGGTGTTTTAAACAACATTAGTTCTTTAACCCGATAATAAATAGAATATGATTTGGGTTTATCGTGAACTGTGTTTTAAATGACACTGGTTCTTTAACCCTATGAAAGGAGTTTTAATGAATCTGCAATTAGATTGAAATGTGAATTGATAATTTAAATTATCAAATTTACAAAGTGAGCGAGAATGAAGTATCACTAGTTTTGCTCCAAAACGATAGTCAAATCTTTAATTAGATTTGAACGTGAAATGGTAATTAATTTTACCGACAACACCGTGGTGTTAGATATGGAGTATTACCAGTTTTGCTTAATGGGATGAATAGGTTGGGATTGGGAAATAAAATAAATAATTACTTCGGTGTGGTTCGCTAATCTCGACTAGTTTGGAAAACCATAATTTGGTTTGAAATGACATCCAAAGGAAGATCAAAGAATAAATTTGAAGAATTTATCTTGGATAATATTAATGGGAACCTTTCCCTGAGAATATGAATTGGAATGAGGCGTATGTTGTGTTTGTGTAACATTTGTTTTTAATATACGCGGGTTGTTCGGAAGGGCCGGGTTTATACCCATTCTGAATAACTGATTCGACAATAAGTCGAAGATGAAGACGGTGGTCGAAGACCGGAAGTCTTCACATCGTTTGGATAATTACTGATGATCCTGATTGGGCTGTACACCCAAGACGATGGAAATAGTTGGTGGTCGTCCAGACGTACTTGGAGATCGATGGATATGCAAGGAAAGTGCCTCCGGTTTCGTTCAGACCCAGAACGAACTTGTAAATGGATTGTGTGTCTGACATTGGATTTTATTCTGTGTTGATTGATTTCTGTTAAATATATATCTGTTTGGCGGCGGAGAATTTATTCTCTTGCTTAACGCCCTTCTCTGAGACGTACGAGCTTAGAGGTTATATATCGATAGATATCAATCGCATGGCATGAATTGCCTGTGTGGCACGCTGAGTTGCATTGGATCAAGGCTTCTGTTGAAAAGCAAAGTCTTGTGGTTGATGATCAAAGCACGACCTTTGTGGCGTAGCTTTGTGTATAACGTGAATTCGCGAGCCTCACACCTCAGTATGAGTCAAAAACGGGATACGGACCGTTGGGAGAACACGACGTTTCTTTCTAGCTTTGGTGGTGTCAGTGACTTACCAGCCCTGACATTTATATACTTTTCACTTTTGTGGTTGTTGGAATGAGGCGCCTCGATATTAGGTCTGTAAGGACCGGGAAACGTGTGTTCAGGAATTGCCAATCCTCAAACGTAAGAGAGGACCGGCCCAACCGATCCAAGGGTTACCCAGTGTGCGTAGTCCTGAGCATTTGCTAGAGTGTCTCGAAGCGGAGAGGAGCTTGCCCCTTGCCTCGACTCATGACGGAAATCCAATTTCCAATACGTGTATTTCGGTTTTAATTGTAGAACTAGTATGGCGACATGATATATGGTACCCATGCCGTCTATGATTTATATTTATGATTGAAATTGTTTTGACACTATACACTTATTATAGTATCAAATGATTTGTTTTAAACGTACCAAGCATGTTTGGTTATTATAAGGGAAAACCCTATCCTCCGGCTTGCGTTGCATTGTATGATGGGACCTGGGTCTTATAATAGCTTCATTTCTTGAAAAAGCATTGCGCTGTTTATTCTATGCACTAGTATTCTTGGGAGGAAACCCGTTTCGTGTTATACGGCGTGGTCCCTCGAATCACTCTCTTTTAAAGTAAAGTTTTAAATAACTGTTTTAGTTCTCACACCAGTCACATGACTGACCTGGGGTTTATTGTTTTAACCTAAACTCTGGGTGCCCCAATTTTCCGCACGGGCAGCTAGTAGTTTTGGTTTTGCAGATTTATATTCACAGGATCCTGGTTTACAGCTGGAATGATATCCGGAAAGCTTTGTATCCGTATATCACCTTCAGTTGTGCTTTGTATTATTTTTCCGCTGCTATGTAATTTATTATAGTCTCTGATATTTATCGAATGTAATTTATTCATTTATACTCTGTATATTCTTGTATCTGATGGAATTGTTGTAATAGCAATGAAATGTTCTTCCGTCTGCGTTCTATTTTGTCGTGTTCTCAAAACGATCAGGGGTTTCGAACGGTCAAGATCGGTTTAACGACTGATTCGGATCGAGCGAAATTCCCGGCCGTCACAATTTTACTGTAATTTTTAATTAATTTAATAAGCGATTTTTTATTTAAAGTATTTCACACCCTGAAATCAACATTTTGAAGTTTCAAAATATGAGTCCATCTACCGGTATTATTATATTTTTGGGATCGCAGCACCTCACTGAACACAACTGTATTTTTATTTCAGTCTGCAACGCTCGTATATGAATATAACGGTACATAGTGTGGTTGGTAACTCTTAAAACTAAAAAAAATCCTAAATGTTTATCTGATCGAAAACAAGGCCACATACTTTCTTATCTCAGCCACCAGTTTTGTGTGTCATCAAACTTGAAAACGTGGATGCAAATCTCTCCAAAAATTCTTTCACTAAAACTAATATAAAAGCCACAGCACCTCATTTCTTTTGAACCGCCGCATCTTTCTCCCTCAAACATTTCGCAGACTTCAAAGATCCACAACAATTCAAATACTATAAATTCTTTTATACATATATTTGCACTCGTAAATCAATCCTCTCCATTCCCGTATGCTTCATTTGGTGTTCGACATTCGAAAGTGTGGTTGGGTTTTTCCACAGTAAGTCTAGGGTTCCGATTTTCTGGGAACGTAGGCTTCGATTTACGAATTAGAGGTTAAGGGTTGATCGCGGGGTAGAGGCGCACGGTTGGATGACTTTTGAGAGGATTTCGTAGTGATGGTTGTCGATCTTTTCTGTTGTGGTTGAACTGCTGTAGTTGACGCGCTTTCCATCGTAAGGGCGAGCAGGTACAACTTGTTTGGGTTTTTGTTTAAGTGAGGAGTATTGATCTGGAGTTCGCAACCTTTGTCTGTAAGAAGAAAGGGGATTTAAAAAGGGGAGTATCCCTTTTGTTTTTCCGATGGGCTTTAGAAACGAGAGGGGGCCGGTCACGGTGAAGATGCAGAGTGGGAGAGAGTGATGTCGATGTGGTGTTTGTCTAGAGGAAGTATCGGATTGAATTCGAAGTGGCATGTTTTCTGCGTTTTGATGTTTGCTGGAGGAGGACCAAATTGAGAAGAAGGGCGCATGTCTGAGGTTGGGCCTGGAAAGTTATTGATGGGCCGGGAAGGAATTAGAGGTGTGAGCCCAATGAAGTTAATTAATTTAGTTTTTAAATTTTATTTAAAATATACTGTAAACTTGTATAGATCATAACTACCTCGTACGTTATCGAAATTGCATGAAACAAGATCCGACAGGATCATATGGACGGGAGCAACACCATGAAACGGACTGGGAGCGGATCGGTGCTCGTTTGAAATTATGACGAAATAAACTGTTTGATTCAGATCAAACAACAGTTTATCGTTCTTTAATGATGAACTGCCAAAGTGAGTAAATCTCACTAACTCTGAACAGTTTATAATTTCATGTTGTATATTTAGAACTGTTAAATATTGGTTGATTGACTGTGTGTTGACTATTTGATTGAACTGCTAGTCAGTTAGTTGAATTTCTATATTGATTTTGTTTAACAGAATATATCATATGGAACTGAAAGTGATGTTGATTCTATTGTGTAACATCTGTGGATGCAGGGAAACAGGTTAGAGGAATCCGACTGGATTCCTCAACAGTTATTTTATTGTTTTCATATATTGTGATATATGACGTGATTTATAATCTGTTGTTGATTATATGTGTATGGACGATATCGGACATCGTAATTTGATATGTTAAACACCATAACATACCGGGATTTGGAGAAAAGGGGAATTTGTCAAAGTGAATACTGAAAAGAGAATATTTATAAAATCAGAGGATTTTATAAAAGAGAATATTTATAAATAGAAATTTATTTATAAATGGATTATTTATAAATAGAAAATACTTAGAAATAAAACCCTAAAGGAATTATTTGCAAACCATTTGCACATAGATTAGAAAGAGAGAGGTTTGTAAACCATTTACAAATCAATCAGAAAGAGAAATGTTTGTAAACCATTTACAAATGAGATTGAATAGGGAATATTTGTAAAAGCTTTACAAATGAAATCGAAAAGGAGATATTTGTAAAACCATTTACAAATAGAATTAAAAAGGAAATATTTAGAAAATAAATAGAGTTATAAAAAGGAAAACGTTACTAAAAAGGAAATCATTTGTAAAGTGAAGAACCGTTACTAAAAGTAAATCTTTATAAATGAATAGTTTATTCGAATAGAGTTAAATCGAATATTAGTGATTCGAATAAAGTAAAAGGAGTTATCGAATATTAGTTATTCGAATAAGAGTTAACCAGTAGAGTTAACCAAAAGAGTAATTAAATAGAGTTAATCGAATTAGAATAAATCGATTAGAGTTAGTCGAAAAGGAGTTATCGATTATTAGTTAATCGAAAGGAGTTATCGAATATTAGTTATTTGAATCGAGTTAAGAGGAGTTATCGAATATTGGTTATTCGAAAGGAGTTAAATCAAATATAGTTTATTCGAATAGAATTGAAGGAGTTAAATCAAATAGGGTTAATCAATTAGAGTTAATCCAAAAAGAGTTAATCCAATAGAGTTAAAAGAATAAAAGTTATAAATTGAAGTTAGATATTTCGAAAGTAGGGGTTATAACGTTATCGTTATAACCAATGTTTCAATAAAGAAGTGGGTTCGTAAATAGAATCTGAAAGTTACGTAAGGAAGTGTTAAAGAGTTAAAAGATGAACTTACCCTATTTTGAGATTTGAAATGTTTTTCAGTTAAGGTCTGAGAGGTAGTTATACCCCAACTTGATTGACTTCGTTTTTAATTTAGAAATGGTTAAGGTTCGAGAGTGAAAGTGGTTATGTGAATTTAGTAAATAAGTATAGTGGTTTGAGTTGTCGACGCGATGTTGATTTAAACATATGTTCAAATCCAAGTAAAGAAGATTTGGAAATGTTTCCCAATGTTAACGTATATTTTCTAAACATAGAAAATAAGGAAATATATATATATATGATTGATGATTGATTGATAGAATTTCCATTTGGAAATAATATCGTTGTTTGCACACCTGTTTTTCTTTGATAGTTAACTCACCGACTATCGAAGTTTTTGACCATTTTAACGTTGTTAATATGGAGAGACCGGTTGGATTATTATCCAAAGAACCACTCTGTATTGGCATAAGCGTTGCGAATCATATATGCCAAAGAAAATTAAAGATGGAGTAAAGTGCAAGGGCTATTGTATAAGTCTTAGATAACAGTGCCTAAGATGGATATACTGAATAGTACCTTCGGCTCATCCTGTTCCTGGATGACTTGTATGGACGGATGTCTGACAGATAATTTCCCGACGGTCACGTATATTGATTTCTCCAACCATAC
The DNA here is from genome assembly GCA_030737875.1 of Allium sativum. Lineage (NCBI taxonomy): Eukaryota > Viridiplantae > Streptophyta > Magnoliopsida > Asparagales > Amaryllidaceae > Allium > Allium sativum. Next base: position 678,074,953 of record CM060912.1, read on the forward strand.
CAAGAGTGGAAGCGGAGAAGGAAACTTCTTTTAGATAACACATAATGTATTGTTGAGGACGTCAATCGGTGATTTTATGGATTTGACGATGTGACATTCGAAGTGAATCTGGTGTGATGATAAAGCGTAGCTTCTAGCGTCACATCCGGTAAATGACAGAAATCGGGCAGGCAGCATGGCTAAGTCGGTCGCTCCGAAGTAGGGTGTATAATCACCTGATCTAGAGTTTCATTTACTTCTAAAAATCTATTGTCGATACTGTCCCATTCGGGAAACGGTTTCTGATCCCAACCGTTGGTGATATACATTCGATACACTCAAGCGAAATGAGTGGTCGGTCATGTGTGGCCGGGTTGCAAGATGTTCTTGTTGAACCCAGTGTATTCTTTTCTAGAGATACACTAGCGAAAGGTGGTTCCATACCTTGTCATAGTTGGAAATCCATTACCCAATACGTGCTTGCGGTTTTGATTGTATACTATATATGTAGAACGTGAGATGGAAGCGTTTCTGCTAGATGATTATTATAGTTGTGGTTGATAGACATTATTATAATATCAAAAGGTTTTTGATATAAAGATATTTTTGATTCTCATAAGGGAAAAACACGTTCCGTTATACGGCGTGGTCTTATGAGATATCGTTTAATGGCTTAAACTGTTTAAACTGTTTTACTCATACCAGTCCCATGACTGACCCGGAGTTTATTTTGTTTTGTTTTCCCTAAACTCTTGGGTGCCCAATTTTGTATGGGCAGTCAAGTAGTCAGGATTTTACAGATACTTGAAGAGCTGGAGCTGGAGGCTTCAGGATTATATAGCTATAGTTTATTTCCGTTGTGTTGTAAGTGTTGTACTTGATGATGATATGTATATTCAAGTAAACTCTTTTATTTCAAAGATATGTTATCTATTATATGTTATTCGTTCCGCTGTGAGGTTTGTGTTACTCTGATGTTGTGTTCTTCTTCTTCTTCTTCTATTCTAAGTTTCTATCTTATCTATCCTCACCCTCTAATTTCTTTCATTAATGACCGGTATTTTCAATCCTTGGATGTTCGATATGTGTTGTATATCGGATAACCAAAGTCGACAAAAACCCGTGTCATTACAGTTGGTATCAGAGCTAGAGTTAAGTGAATTACCTTGGCTCTGTGGCTGACTCGGTAGAGATAGGGTTAGTAATACCCTAGATTGAGTTGAGTGTATATATACGAGCGAACGTATTTGTTATTGATATAAAAATTTGTTTTATATTGTGGAGATTTATTGGTTGAGTCGTTTATGAGTTCTGGTCGATCAGTTTGATCCACTGTATCGGTAGGAGTTACTAAACACTCGAATACGATGGGTCAACACGATATGTTTTGAAAAGAGGGTAAATTAATATAAGTTTACCCAAGGTATATCTTGATATAGAGAAGATATATATATATATCAAAATTAGAATATAGTGGATATATTGGTTGTTATTATAATCGAGTAAGATTATAAATTAAATGGTTATGTAAATAACCAATCAGAATTCACATAAGTGAAATACGTGAAATCAGATGAGTTAAATCTAAAATTTAATCCTGGAATTGAATTAAAATTCTGGAAAAAATTGGATAAGTGTTTGTAAATGGATTTGGATTAAAAATAAGGAAAATTTAAGATCCTGGGAGATTTTAAATTGTTTTACAAGCAGTGTGAATTATATTTTGAATTGAATTTCAAAGTGGAAATGTTTAGAAATGGTTTTATAGTATTGAACTCACTTCGATCGCTGGAAAATAGATTATGATGATGACAGCTGCATCATCAGTATTCATTTTCAAGTTGTAAGTGACGAATTACTACCAGAGATACTGTTTTGAATTTGTTTTGGGAAAGACAAGTTGTGTTGAATTTCAAAATGGGATTTATAATATAGAATTTGAATAGAATTTGATATATAAAATTTGAATAGAAATTGAATAGAATTAACTAAGTCGAAGAGGAATTAGTTAATCGAGTTTTGAATTTGAAGTTGAACTTTGAAAGGTAAATTGGATTTGTAAATGGATATTCGAAATCGAATATAGAACTTAAATTTCAAAATTTGGATTCAAATTAGTTAATAAGCAAGCTAAAATATATTTGAACATGTCATGTTCAAATATAAAAGTGAAATAGACTAAAGAGTTAATTAACAAATTAATTAACGAATTGAGTTAAAACGATCAGGTATAGTTAAAATAGATTGGGCAGGTATAAATATACATGAGATAGGTATGGATAAGGTATGAAGGTATATAAATAGAATGCTCGACGAAAAGGTATGTATTTAATTCATATTTGAGATTTTATGCGCCGTATCGGCTAGCCGCTTGGCTTTTTCTTTTTCTTTTGGATTGGTGAGGGCCATGGGAGGCTATTTGAAATATTCCGATGCTCCTGGTACAAAGGAGGTTATGGCGAATTTTTCCGGGAATTTAAGGAGTTAGAATATTTTTGAGATAATTTGATAGTTAGAAATCAACGTATCGATATATATAGAAGTCGATAAGGAAACGAACTTAGAAATAGAATAGTAAAATCAAAAAGGAAGACTAAGAATAAAATCTAGTAAGAATAAAAAGAGGAAACGTATACGTGTTTAAAAGTGAATAAGTAGTTGTATGGTATTGATTATTCGAGTAAGTAGTCATATCTGTTTTGACGTTATAAATGTTATTCAGTCAAGGTCTGAGAGGTAGTTATACCCCCAACTTGATTGATTTCATTATTAACAAATAAATAGTAAGATTTCAGGCTCGAAGATCAATGTTGAAATAAAGGAAGGCGATATTCAGAAATGTTTTCCAAATAACATAAAAGGCCAATATGGTTATTGAAAATATTTAGTTAACAAATATTGATAAAGAAATAGAGAAGTGATTTAACTAATGGAATATTAATTAAGGGCTCAGTGACATGTTCAAAAGGAAAATTTGACTTTTGAAAAGAGTAAACTGTTTGAAAACTCCCAGGGAAAGACTGTTTGAATTCAAAACAAATTTAACAGAAATTTGTGTAAGAAAAATTGAATTAAAGAAAAGCCAGTAAAGTGGTAACTGAGATTGAATTAGAATGATATCAAGACAAATTGGATTGTGAGATTCAAATTTGAAGTGTGATGTGATAATCAAGTTAAGAGTTGAAAATCGAGAAGAAACTCGAGTTGAAATGATATTTGGCTCGGATATAAGCAAATGGTTGTGTTGTGGATAAAAGCAGATTGGAATTTGATTGGGATAACCCTTGTATCCACTGAATTGATAACAGGCGGAAAGGATATAATGATATGCCGACAAAAGGTACAAGTTTATATTTCTATTGGATATAAGTTTATGAGCCGAATTGGCAAGCCGCTTGGGTCTTTGATTTTCTTTTGGGATGGAGATGGCCCAGAGAGGCGAGTTGGGGTTTTACTGATAGGGCTGTACAAAGGAAGTGTTGGCGAAATTTTTCAAAAAAATTAAGGCGTTATAAAATTTTTAGGATTTTTGAAAATTTTCGTTGATAAGAATTAATTAATAATTTAATTCAAATTAAATTGGTTCAGTTGAAACTGAAGTTAAGAAGTGAACAAATATGTTCTAACCAGTCGATAGGGTCGTTCTCTACCTTAGCAATTTCGAGGACGAAATTATTTTAAGTGGGGAAGATTGTAATGACCCGCATTTGCAGAGGTATTATAATTAATTTATTTAATTATATAAATAGTGATATAGTGAATTAAATGGTCGTGGAATTAAATAATGGTGAATATTTAATTAAAATAATAAATTAAATAATATATTTAATTCTGAAATAATCAGAATTGGTTGAAATAACGATATGGTGTGAACTGGATCATCTGTGATATTTAATTCAGTTTAGAATTGAATTAGAATAACGAATATATTATATAAACGACAGTTTGAATGTATAATTATAATCGAGCTCGAAATGGCGCTGCAGTTCGTAAATTGGCGATTCGAACTTCAACTGAATGTACAGGGTTCGTTTTAAATCGGATTTCTGCGAAACAAGAAACATATGGAGCTGGTGGAGTATATCTTTCTAGTGGAGGAAAAAAATTGGGATTTCGTCATGTAGATTTTGATTTAAGTCCAAATCAAATTTTAAAATAGTCGTTATAGAATCGTCCATCGGCCGTAACGACTTATTCGATATAACTGAATATCGGGTTTGAATTTAGACATGGTTCCTTTGGGACATAACGATAATTTAAATTTTAGAATTTTACTGTAATTTTTAATTAATTTAATAAGCGACTTTTTATTTGAAGTATTTCGCACCCTGAAATCAACATTTTGAAGTTTCAAAATATGAGTCCATCTACCGGTATTATTATATTTTTGGGATCGCAGCACCTCACTGAACACAACTGTATTTTTATTTCAGTCTGCAACGCTCGTATATGAATATAACCGTACATAGTGCGGTGGGTAACTCTTAAAACTTAAAAAAAAATATCCTAAATGTTTATCTGATCGAAAACAAGGCCACATACTTTCTTATCTCAGCCACCAGTTTTGTGTGTCATCAAACTTAAAAACGTGGATGCAAATCTCTCCAAAAATTCTTTCAATAAAATTAATATAAAAGCCACAACACCTCATTTCTTTTGAACCGCTGCATCTTTCTCCCTCAAACATTTTGCAGACTTCAAAAATCCACAACAATTCAAATCAAATACTATAAATTCATTTATACATATATTTGCACTCGTAAATCAATCCTCTCCATTCCTGTATGCTTCATTTAGTGTTCGACATTCGAAAGTGTGGTTGGGTTTTTCCACAGTAAGTCTAGGGTTCCGATTTTCTGGGAACGCAGGCTTCGATTTACGAATTGGAGGTTGAAGGGTTGATCGTGGGGTAGAGGCGCACGGTTGGATGACTTTTGAGAGGATTTCGTAGTGATGGTTGTCGATCTTTTCTGTTGTGGTTGAACTGCTGTAGTCGACGCGCTTTCCATCGTGAGGGCGAGCAGGTACAATTGTTTGGGTTTTTGTTTAAGTGAGGAGTATTGATCTGGAGTTCGCAACCTTTGTCTGTAAGAAGTATCCCTTTTTTTCCCAATGGGCTTTAGAAACGAGAGGGGGCCGGTCACGGTGAAGATGCAGAGTGGGAGAGAGTGATGTCGATGTGGTTTTTGTCTAGAGGAAGTATCGGATTGAATTCAAAGTGGAATGTTTCTGCGTTTTGATGTTTGCTGGAGGAGGACCATATTGAGAAGAAGGGTGCATGTCTGAGGTTGGGCCTGGAAAGTTATTGATGGGCCGGGAAGGAATTAGAGGTGTGAGCCCAATGAAGTTAATTAATTTAGTTTTTAAATTTGATTTAAAATATACCGTAAACTTGTATAGATCAGAACTACCTCGTACGTTATCGAAATTGCATGAAACAAGATCCGACAGGATCATATGGACGGGAGCAACACCATGAAACGGACTGGGAGCGGATCAGTGCTCGTTTGAAATTATGACGAAATAAACTGTTTGATTCAGATCAAACAACAGTTTATCGTTCTTTAACGATGAACTGCCAAAGTGAGTAAATCTCACTAACTTTGAATAGTTTATAATATCATGTTGTATATTTAGAACTGTTAAATATTGGTTGATTGACTGTGTGTTGACTGTTTGATTGAACTGCTAGTCAGTTAGTTGAATTTCTATATTGATTTTGTTTAACAGAATATATCATATGGAACTGAAAGTGATGTTGATTCTATTGTGTAACATCTGTGGATGCAGGGAAACAGGTTAGAGGAATCCAACTGGATTCCTCAACAGTTATTTTATTGTTTTCATATATTGTGATATATGACGTGATTTATAATCTGTTGTTGATTATATGTGTATGGACGATATTGGACATCGTAATTTGATATGTTAAACACCATAACATACCGGGATTTGGAGAAAAGGGGAATTTGTCAAAGTGAATACTGAAAAGAGAATATTTATAAAATCAGAGGATTTTATAAAAGAGAATATTTATAAATAGAAATTTATTTATAAATGGATTATTTATAAATAGAAAATACTTAGAAATAAAACCTTAAAGGAATTATTTGCAAACCATTTGCACATAGATTAGAAAGAGAGAGGTTTGTAAACCATTTACAAATCAATCAGAAAGAGAAATGTTTGTAAACCATTTACAAATGAGATTGAATAGGGAATATTTGTAAAACCTTTACAAATGAAATCGAAAAGGAGATATTTGTAAAACCATTTACAAATAGAATTAAAAAGGAAATATTTAGAAAATAAATAGAGTTATAAAAAGGGAAACGTTACTAAAAAGGAAATCATTTGTAAAGTGAAGAACCGTTACTAAAAGTAAATCTTTATAAATGAATAGTTTATTCGAATAGAGTTAAATCGAATATTAGTGATTCGAATAAAGTAAAAGGAGTTATCGAATATTAGTTATTCGAATAAGAGTTAACCAGTAGAGTTAACCAATAGAGTTAATCGAATTAGAATAAATCGATTAGAGTTAGTTGAAAAGGAGTTATCGATTATTAGTTAATCGAAAGGAGTTATCGAATATTAGTTACTCGAATCAAGTTAAGAGGAGTTATCGAATATTGGTTATTCGAAAGGAGTTAAATCGAATATAGTTTATTCGAATAGAATTGAAGGAGTTAAATCAAATAGGGTTAATCAATTAGAGTTAATCCAAAAAGAGTTAATCCAATAGAGTTAAAAGAATAAAAGTTATAAATTGAAGTTAGATATTTCGAAAGTAGGGGTTATAACGTTATCGTTATAACCAATGTTTCAATAAAGAAGTGGGTTCGCAAATAGAATCCGAAAGTTACGTAAGGAAGTGTTAAAGAGTTAAAAGATGAACTTACCCTATTTTGAGATTTGAAATGTTGTTCAGTTAAGGTCTGAGAGGTAGTTATACCCCAACTTGATTGACTTCGTTTTTAATTTAGAAATGGTTAAGGTTCAAGAGTGAAAGTGGTTAAGTGAATTTAGTAAATAAGTATAGTGGTTTGAGTTGTCGTCGCGATGTTGATTTAAACATCTGTTCAAATCCAAGTAAAGAAGATTTGGAAATGTTTCCCAATGTTAACGTATATTTTCTAAACATAGAAAATAAGGATATATATATATATGATTGATGATTGATTGATAGAATTTCCATTTGGAAATAATATCGTTGTTTGCACACCTGTTTTTCTTTGATAGTTAACTCACCGACTATCGAAGTTTTTGACCATTTTAACGTTGTTAATATGGAGAGACCGGTTGGATTATTATCCAAAGAACCACTCTGTATTGGCATAAGCGTTGCGAATCATATATGCCAAAGAAAATTAAAGACGGAGTAAAGTGCAAGGGCTATTGTATAAGTCTTAGATAACAGTGCCTAAGATGGATATACTGAATAGTACCTTCGGCTCATCCTGTTCCTGGATTACTTGTATGGACGGATGTCTGACAGAGTATTTCCATACGGTCACGTATATTGATTTCTCCAACCATACCAAGAGTGGAAGCGGAGAAGGAAACTTCTTTTAGCTAAAACATAATGTATTGTTGAGGACGTCAATCGGTGATTTTATGGATTTGACGATGTGATATTCGAAGTAAATCCGGTGTGATGATAAATCGTAGCTTCTAGCCTCACATCCGGTAAATGACAGAAATCGGGCAGGCAGCATGGCTAAGTCGGTCGCTCTGAAGTAGGGTGTATAATCACCTGATCTAGAGTTTCATTTACTTCTAAAAATCTATTGTCGATACTGTCCCATTCGGGAAACAGTTGCTGATCCCAACCGTTGGTGATATACATTCGATACACTCAAGCGAAATGAGTGGTCGGTCATGTGTGGACGGGTTGCAAGATGTTCTTGTTGAACCCAGTGTATTTTTTTCTAGAGATACACTAGCGAAAGGTGGTTCCATACCTTGTCATAGTTGGAAATCCATTACCCAATACGTGCTTGCGGTTTTGATTGTATACTATATATGTAGAACGTGAGATGGAAGCGTTTCTGCTAGATGATTATTATAGTTATGGTTGATAGACATTATTATAATATCAAAAGGTTTTTGATATAAAGATATTTTTGATTCTCATAAGGGAAAAACCCGTTCCGTTATATGGCGTGGTCTTATGAGATATCGTTTAATGGCTTAAACTGTTTTACTCATACCAATCCCATGACTGACCCGGAGTTTATTTTGTTTTGTTTTCCCTAAACTCTTGGGTGCCCAATTTTGTATGGGAAGTCAAGTAGTCAGGATTTTACAGATACTTGAAGAGCTGGAGCAGGAGGCTTCAGGATCATATAGCTATAGTTTATTTCTGCTGTGTTGTAAGTGCTGTACTTGATGATGATATGTATATTCAAGTAAACTCTTTTATTTCAAAGATATGTTATCTATTATATGTTATTCGTTCCGCTGTGAGGTTCGTGTTACTCTGATGTTGTGTTCTTCTTCTTCTTCTATTCTAAGTTTCTATCTTATCTATCCTCACCCTCTAATTTCTTTCATTAATGACCGGTATTTTCGATCCTTGGATGTTCGATATGTGTTGTATATCGGATAACCAAAGTCGACAAAAACCCAGGTCATTACAAAAAGAAAATGCCACTTCTATGGTATTGAGGGGCGTATAGTCCAGGATTGTAGAAAGAACAAGATGAAGATGGGAGCATGCTTTCAGTGTGGTGATACTGGACATATCAGCAAGAACTGCCCTAAGAAGCAAGGGCAAGCCCCGCAAGCAGGACCTTCTAGGGGTACATCTTTAACTTCCTCTCCTAGATGCTTTGTTTTATCTTGTTTATCTTCTCAATCCTATCTTGAGAACCTTAGGTAGAACCCTTTTGGATGTAAACATGTGATTGAAACATGTTATGGTTGATGTTTGCAAATGGTTGCAAGTGGTCGCAAGTGGTTGCTCGTGGTTGCATAACACACATTAAGCACTAGATCGGCTCAGACACATTTTCATATTGCATATTCATGAGTGTTTATACTTGTTTATGGATGAAATTGAATGTGTTATCATGTGGATGTTGCATATGGATGGATGTTTGTGCACACATATAGTGTTTATGTGACTAGGACTATTTGCATACATGTTGGATTCATGGCACTAAACATATTTTGCATTAAGAAGATTAATCAGGCCTGATCATTTGCATTAGATAAGGAACATATACACACACTTTCTGCATATGTTCATATAGCATTAGAAATCTTTTAAGGACAATGGTTGCTTGTGGACGATTGTTGAGTAGATGGGTGATTGGATGATATGATGCATTCTTCATAACTTGAAGATTTCAGGGACGAAATTCTTTAAGGAGGGGAGAATGTAACAACCCGAATTTTAATAACATGTTAAAACCATAAATCAAGGCAAAATTAAATTTTAAAATAAGAATCAGGGGAAATGGGTTGCGCCATTGCTTGGAAACGAGTCCGAGTTTTCTAGAATCAGAGTCCGTATGACCAAGTTATAACCTTCAGAAGTTTCAGAAATTTCTAGAAACCAAAACAGCTCGAAATTTGAATTCAAAATTCGAATTCAAACCCCGCAACAGGCAGGGCGGGAAAACTCCCACCCACAGACCAGGTTGACCTGGGGGTCGACTGGGGTGTCGACCTCCCAGGGACCAGGTCGACCTGCCCTAAAATTCCAGATCCGAGGCTGAGTTCATTTCTTCGTATCCAAACCGATTTCTGGACCAAATTCGTGACTTCTACCCTATATAAACAACCCCCTAGCCTCATTCTCTTTAGACCATTCTTCTCTAACCTTATGCTGCACAAATTCTTGATGGACATGGCTTCTTCTTCTTCCTCTAAATTAAATTAAGAAAAATTAAATTAAAATGCGAAGATTATTTCTTGAAGACTACGGCTAGGAATTTCATATTGGGTATTTGCTTCTACAATCAAATCAAGATTCAACGATTCAACTATTCGACGACTAATTTCTAGACTTGACTTCAGCATCTCAATTTCTTAGACCACGATCTGTAAGTTCAAGTTACTTTTAGATAAAAACTATAAACTTAATATGGACATGTTATAAATTGGAATTGGATCTATGTATGATAATTGATTCATATCTATTCTTGTTCATCTTGGATCTTGACTTTTGGGAATATTGCTATGAAATCAGTTTGGACCTATTCATGTTGTAAATCAAACTCTTCCATGTCCATGACATTATCATGCCTATGACGTTGAAACTATTATTAATGGCCTAAGACTATGACTATGAACATAAGACTATGTGTATGCCTATGACTGTGAACATAAGACTATGCATATGCCTATGACTGTGAACATAAGACTATGCCTATGCCTATGACTGTGAACACACGACTATTGCCTATGACTATGACAAGGACAATTGTGGCTAATCACCTATGATTCATAACCATGAGGTTATTGCCTAGGATTATGACTATGAAATTGGATCTAAGCTTGATTTTCTATTCAGACCTATTTTCTTTATTTATCCTTGGATCTTGATTTTGGGGATTTTTCTATTTAAGTTAGATCTATCCATGTTCTTGAACCTAGATTATTATTCAAACCTTTTCATGTTCATAATGTTATCAGATCTATATGTCTGCGATGTTTTAGTCAATTTATTCAGTTATGTCATGCCTTGAAAATAAATTGATAATAGAACAATGTTTATTATGTTATATGTGGAATTGAATGATATTGATCTATGTCTGTGGTTCTATTTTATTATCATGTTGAATTGGGAATTAATGAATAAGTCTATTCATATGTATATGAACTTGGAGTATAACCTGTTATGACAAGTTGTGTAGTTTATCATGTTATGCAAGTTTTACGTTGTAAAATCATATCACATATGTGACCAAATGTAAGATCTACATGTTTATGTGTATATGTTAAACCTATGTCATATTTCAAGTTCACACTTATTCATATGTTCGTGATTGATTTGCAAGTTCACATATATGTAAGTTGATTTAGTCTATGTTGCAAATTCACGTATATGTATGTTGATTTAGTCTACGTTGCAAGTTCATACCTATGATATTCATGTTGATTATTTTGCAAGTACACACCTATGGTGTTCATATTGACTATGCCGAAAATGCCAAGTTTACACCTATGTCATGTTTATGTTAACGAATTTCTTTATGCAGATTTTGTGTACGTTAAATTAGGCGAAGTTTTTAGCCTAATATTATATGTCAAAAATCATGCGGACAAAAAATTAGGCTAAGATTGTTAGCCTAATATTTAGACGGGGTAACGTTGGGAAAAATTGGTAATTATATGAAACTTGACATGAAACTTGACACGAACTTGACATGAAACTTGAACATGGACATGACACTAGAATGAACTTGAAAATGGCCAACTCGAGGTTGTGTTGAGCTTGCAGTGTAATCCTGCCCGGAACCGCCCGACAAATCCAGTGACTGCAAACAATAGGATCCAATGTGGGTAGTTGGTCATATCGCTCTTGAAACCCGAGGTCAGACTGAGTTGTGGTGTAAATCTGCCCAAAACCGCCCGGCATATCCAGTGACCACAACAACAGGTCTGATATGAGAGGTTGGGGTGCATTAATGAATTAATGCCACATGATAGGGTTAAGTCATGAACATGAAAGACAACACTTAACCAACTTGACACATGATTAGTGGGGTTAAGTCATGAACATGAAAGACAACACTTAACCAACTTGACATGCTAGACTAATAAGGGTTAAGTCACGAATTTAAATGACAACACTTAACCTATTGGACGGAAACCCTAGTTACGCGGTCCGTTTCAGCAGTAACCCATTAGATGTATCATGGTACCCTGGAACTAGGCATGGTGGGGCACGATTACTGGGCTGATTGTAAGCGACCAGAACGACGGCTGAGTTGGTGCGCCAGTGTAGGTTCAGACGGTCTATGGTCGTACATGTAGTCCGGAGTTGAACAAGCAGGCATTGGGCATCAGTAGGTTTACCTGTGCATGCTTGATTCGTGTCGGTGGTTGGCACCCTAGGGCTTGATACACCCTATGGTGGACCTAGCACAGGTAACTACATTCGTGATAGGGCCGTATGACACAGACACATGAACGAGCTAGGACTTGTAGGGAGCCGATCGATTAGTGGATCGTTCCGTTGGACCTAGTAATGGGTCATTCATGATATTGGGCCAAGGGATCACTTCATGGTTAATATATGACATGGGTTTGGGATACTAGTACAGTTAGTGCAGCGAACCTTGAACATGCGATGCTATACTTGATTTATACTTTAATTATCATGCCATCTTAGTCTTTCTGGCCCATCTTGACAGCATTCTTATGTTTACTTTCAGTTTATACATGTCATGTTACCTTTACCTGTTTTTATGCTGAAAGTCACTAGGACTTACCAGTCTTTATGACTGACCCGTTTTCTTTCGCCTCTTTTTCTTCCGTTTTTCCCCCAGGTTCTCGGGGAGGAAACTCTAGCACTTAGCTTGGATTTCATTTGCTTTCAGTTCAGCTCATGTATGGTTTATCTTGAGCTATGCTATGGCTGCATTTCTGCTACCTTTGGGGAATTAAGCTACTTTTGTTGTTTTAAGTTTATGCTTCTTTATTTATGCAAGACAGAAATTGTTGTAATGGAAAATAATGACTTTGGCTATTTGGTTTACCTCGATAACGCTCCTCCAAAACTAGTGCATTCCCTTTGTGAGTGACCCTAGCGGAGGTGGGGTATTACATTGATGGTGTTTCAGGTGTTGGAGGTTAGATACAGGCAGTTTGTTAGTAGTTGGTTAGTTCGATGCTGGTATAAGAAACAGAAATTTGCTTGATGCTGGTAGAGATGAAGGGCGTTCGATTTAGGATTTGTCATTGTTTGTTTTAGAGTTCATAGTTGCTTGTGTTCTGCTGGAGTAGTCGTTGGCATTCTTTGTCATAGCTTTGTTTTGGACTCTTACCCATTACCGTGTTCGTATCGCTATCTTCATCTCCACTATGCGAATAGCCATGAAAGGTGAGTATTCTCTCACTCCGATATCGTTTGAAATGTTAACTCACATGAATCATTAAGTCAAAATTATACAATGATAATTACCATTTGGATGAACTAAAAATTATTTGATGCATGTTTGGATGATGGTTATTATGTTTGTTGTGTATTTGAATTGTTCATTTATTTCATATCATCTCTGAAATCAAATTGCAAGTTCCCGTAGATTTAGGAAAATCACTATGGGTTGAAATGATACATACCCAAATGATTGTATAGATTTAGAGGAAAAAATGAATCGATTTGGGGTGTGGGTTGAAATGATATGTACCCGAAATTCAAAATTTTAAAGCGGATTGAAATGGTATATATCTGTATCAATTGACCATAGGATAGAAAAATATATACGGACATCGTGGTCAATAAATAAACCTATTTTCTAAAATTTGTAAGTATGTATCTCTTTTGAAATATAATTCAAACATTTTGTCAAATTGAGATTTAAAGTAAAATTTTATCTAAGTATATTAAGTAAATTTGATTTAATTAATGATTAAATATGTTTTTCTAAATGGAATTTGTTAATTGAAGATAATATTCTTTTAAGAAATTTATGAACATGTCTGATGGAACAATTTGATTTTTAATATTTAATTTTTTATCTTGAAGTTAAATATACATGTCAATATTTAAACTTGAATTTGAAAATTTGAATGCAACCGATTAAATGAATGAATTCAAATATCTTTAAAATTTGGATTTGTTGCCATAAAGTTAATACATAAATCGGATCTAATATTTTATGGTTTAAACTTTGGATTTGCCTAAATTTATTGAATGGGAAGATTTGATTCAATTGACATAAGAAATTTTCTAAGCTTAAATGGTTTAATGGATTCGAATGGTTAAGTTAAACTTTCAAAGAATTGATTAAGGAATAAACTTAATACTTGGGAATTTGAATATTGGGTTAAACCAATGAAAAGAAATGAATTTGGAATGACCCTTCTTTTATCTATCATTTCTGGTGAGTTTTTTTTAAGCATGTAATTTAAATGGTTCTCTTGTTTTAAAGTTTCAAGCCAAAGCCATTCTTTCCTAAATTAACATCCAGGATCCAAAAGTTTTACCAATATAAAAATATCGGTTCATACAGAAATTATTATTATGATATATATATATATATATATATGTGTGTGTGTGTGTGTGTGTGTGTGTGAAGATATATATCCCTCTTGCTTTAAATCAGAGTTGAACGAAAGCAAGAGATCCATTGATCTCAGTATAAATCAATGTTAAACACATATATCTAAAATTGATATCCTTATGCTTACAAAAATGATACTTTTATATCCTAAGGATAGAACTGATACTCATGCGTGTGTAAAATTAATACCTATATGCCTACAAAATAATGCTTTCCAAAAACTGATACTTCAGTGTATATGAAAATGATACTGTTGTTGCTTCCGAAAATAATGCCTTCAAAAAGTGACCCCTGACATTATGAAGAAATGATACTTGCCAAAAATAGTACCTTTTAAACTGATACTCTGAGCATATAAATGTGATCCTTTCAAAATGATGCCATTTCAAAATGATATTTTGGTCTTACAAAAGTGATATCTACAAATGGTTTTGTAAAATCCCGTTACTTCCCCGGTAAGGAAAGAGCGGATAGTTCGAGAACAACACACAAAAGAATGCAGACGGAAGAACATTTCATTGTTTATTACAACAATTCATCAGAATACACAAATATACAGAGTATAAACAAATAAAATACATTCAATAAATATCAGAGATTACAATACATTACATAGCAGCGGAAAATAATACAATGCACAACTAGAAGAGATATACGGATACAAAGCTTTCCGGATATCGTTCCAGCTGTAAACCAGGATCCTGTGAATATAAATCTGCAAAACCAAAACTACTAGCTGCCCGTGTCAAAATAAGGCCACCCAGAGTTTAGGTTAAAACAATAAACTCCAGGTCAGTCATGTGACTGGTGTGAGAACTAAAACAGTTATTAATCTTTATTTTAAAGTTAGGTAAATCAAGGGACCACGCCGTATAACACGGAACGGGTTTCCTCCCAAGAACACCAGTGCATAAAACAAATAGCGCAATGCTAAATAAAGGAAAATGAAGCTATTATAAGACCCAGGTCCCATCACACAATGCAACACAAACCGGAGGATAGGGTTTTCCCTTATAATAGCCAAAGCATGCTTGATACGTTTAAAACAAGTCATTTGATACTATAATAAGTGTATAGTGTTTAAAACAATTTCAAATCATAAGTATCAATCATAGACGACATAAGTGCCCCATACCACTATGTCGCCATACTAGGCTCTACAACCAAAACCGCAAGGTCACGTATTGGAAGTTGGATTTCCATCTGTGAACCGAGGCAAAAGATAGTCCTCTATCGAATTCGAGACTCTCTAGCCCGAGCCTCTGGCTACAGCCGCAACTGCACCTAGGAGCCACAGGGCCGGTCCACCGATGTGGATTAAAATGCCTGAACACTACGTCTCCCCGCCCTATGGGGCGTAAATGAGCCAACGAATGACTCCATCGGTTCGAGAACGACCGATATATCCGAGGCGCCTCGCAACAGCAACAACCACATAATTCAAACTCGTCAGGGCGTGTAAAACCACTGACGCCACTTCTAGCTAGAAAGAGACGCATGCCCTCCCTGGATCCTTCTCCTGTTTCTGGTTCACAACCGGGGTGTGAGGCTCGCGAATCCACGCTACACAAAGCTATGCCACACAGGTCGTGCTTTGATCATCACCACAAGACTTTGCTTTTCAACAGAAGCCTTGATCAATTGCCTCTTAGGCATGCCACATAGGCAATTCACTCCATGCGTTTGATATCCATCAATATATAACCCCTGAGCTTGTACGTCTCAGAGAAGGGCGTTAAGCAAGGGAATAAATTCTCCGTCGCCAAACAAATATTTTTTAATAGAAATCAATCACACAGAATAAAATCCAATGTCAGACACACAGTCCATTTACAAGTCCGTTCTGGGTCTGAACGAAACCGGAGGCACCTTGTACCTCACTTATCCATCGATCTCCAAGTACATCTGGACGACCACTAACTGATTCCCTCCTCTTGGGTGTACGGCCCAATCAAGATCATCAGTAATCACCCAAACGACGTGAAGACCTCCGGTCTTCAACCACCATCTTCATCTTCGACACCACGTCGAATCAGTTATTCAGAATGGGATAAACCCGGTCTTTCTGAATAACTCGCGTATATATTATAAAAGTGTTACACAAACACAACATACGCCTCATTCCACTTCAGAATATTCTTTTTATTCAAATATTCTTATATTTTGGGAAAGGTTCCCATTAATTTTTATCAAAGATAAATTCTTTAAATTTATTCTTTAATCTCCTTTTTGAATATCAATTCAAACTAGTCGGGATTAGCGAACCACACCGAAGTAATCATTTATTTTATTTCCCAATCCCAACCTATTCATCCCATGAAGTAAAACTGGTAATACTACATATCTAACACCACGGTGTTATCGGTAAATTCAATTACCATTTCACGTTCAAATCTAATTAAAGATTTAACTACCGTCTAGAGTAAAACTGGTGATACTCCATTCTCGATCTTTTCCAATCTAATTAAAGATTCATTAAAACTCCACTTAGTTTTAATCTTTAACTTGGTTAAAGAATCGGTGTCATTTAAAACACGGTTCATGATAAACCCAAAATCACATTCTATTAATTATCGGGTTAAAGAACAAGTGTTATTTAAAACACTGTTCACGATAAACCCAAAAATCAATACCAATTCAATTCCAATTAAATATTATTTAATTGGTACACTTCATTAAATCTAAATAAAAAGATTTAATCTTTTTCTCAACTGGGTTTAAGAACAGTGTTAATGAAGACACCATTCACGACAAACCCAAATCACATTTGATATTAAATAGAAGGCTCTGAATAGAAAATATACCGGCTTATATTCAATATCAAATTCTACGACCAACAAATATCGTATTGGAAATAACGATATTAATATATCTTTCAAATTCCCATAACAATATCTGTATCATCACGAAATCCAACATCGAAATATTCCGAAGACAATTTCGATTCAAATCCATTCCAATTCAATTATTGGAACTTCTGGTTACTTTTAAAACCATTTCAAATTCAATCTATTTATTTTAAAAATAAATAGACTTATAATTCTAGTTCAAAGCTAGTTCATTTCTCTAAAAACTATTTTTATCTTTTCAAATATGGAGTTTTTCATCCCAATTTTTCCCAAATCATTCCTTATGATTTTACACAAATTATTACTATTTTTAATAATTTTATCAAGCCCGTACAGTCGATTTCCATCAACGGCCATCGAACTGCACTTACAGCGACATTTTCCCAATTTGATTTGGACATAATTCCAAATCCAACCGTTAGATTTCTAATTTCTAATATTCGTTAGAAAGCTCTTTTCGATACGAACCCAACGGTTCCGGTTTTAGGAGAATCCGACGGTCGGATCTCCCGTAATATCCAGTCGAAGTCAATGGTCGAAATTCGCGAACTGTCGCGGCGCGACGCGTTCTATTCAGGCCATTATATAATATATATATATATATATTATATTTCGTCGATTTCCTTTAAAAACGTATTTTATAAATCGTTTTAAATTCGTTTTCGAAACGATTTCAACTTCTTTTTCAAATTCAAATCAAAATTGAATTTTCCCTTTTAAATTCGTTTTACATTCATTTCAAATCAATTTCAATTTGAATCGATTTCACTTCAATTTCAATTCGTTTAAATTCAATTCAAAACGATTTCATTTCTATTTCAATTTAATTCGAATTTCAATTCTATTCGAATTTCAAATGATTTCAATTCATTTTGAATTTCAATTCACTTCAATTTAATTCGAATTTCAATTCACTTCAATTTAATTCGAATTTCAATTCACTTCAATTTAATTCGAATTTCAATTCACTTCAATTTAATTCGAATTTCAATTCTATTCGAATTTCAAATCATTTCAGTTTATTTCGAATTTCAAATCAATTCAATTTAATTCGAATTTCAATTCACTTTAATATTCATTTCAATTTGAATAAAATCGATATAAATATTGTTCACGTCAAAATGGCGTCAATCAAATCAACACGGCCTCATATATTTCTATTTTCAAATATTTCTATTTCAAAACTGGAATGAGGCCCAATCAATTACCATATAATGTTAATTATATGGATTTTCTACAACACATGTATAAATCAACAATGACAAATAATCAACCATCATCCAAAGTGCATTCTACACTGTATAAGCATCAAATATAAATAATTAACGCTTATAATAGTCTGTCAATCAATCGATCGACATACAACTAATTATTGGGATTAGTGTATGTCATATATCATCCCAATACCCGTGTGGGGTTTCAAATAATCAAACACAGATTTTATTTGTGCAGTTGGGCGATGTGTAAAATTTATCGTCCCAATCAATATCAGTCAAATGTGTGTATATAAACAAATCGTTCGATTTGTTTATATTAATTTATTTCATTTCATATACACGTTAAAAATTCTATTTTAACTATAAAATATTTTCAACTATATAAATATTTCATTTCACATCACTCAATCAACTACACATCAAAATCAAACAAACAAGCATACAAGTCGTCCATGGTCTGTGGACGACGGGTGTCGGGTGCTACTAAACACCATCTGCATCCTAGTATATATTATTAACTAGAAAACAAAATTAAAAGGTGAGAAGTTCTCACAGAGGGTTCCACTCCCCTGTGCTTTGCTTTTGAACTGCTGAACCGTCTGGATCTGTTTGAAATTCTACCGTAGTCCTTTTCACGCTGTTTATAATAAAAATTATATTTTTATCATTTCAATAAATAAAAATCATATTTTTATTTCTACTTTATATATTTTTACAACGCTTCTTCTTATATAAAAATTGAATTTTTATCTTACTACACATAAAAATCGAATTTTTATTTCATCGCTATAAAAATCACATTTTTATTTCAACATTGATATAATAAAAATCAGATTTTTATTTCGCTACATATATAAAGATAATATTTTTATATTCTCTATTATATAAAAATCATATTTTTACTACTTCTATTTTTATAAAAATCGTATTTTTATCTCTTCTATAAATTAAAAATCGAATTTTTATTCTTTCTAAAATATAAAAATCATATTTTTATAATCTCTACCTTATAAAAATCATATTTTTATAACGCCTAAAGATTATATTTTTACATGCCAAAAGCCATATTTTAATATATAGAAATATCATATCTTTCTTCTATAAAGTTCTAACCTTTTTATTTATAAAAATCCCATCTTTTTATCTATAAACTATTTATAATTAAATCTGAAAAACAGAAATAAAAATCCTATTTAAATTTATTAAAATAAAACTGAAAGATAAATCTAACTAAAATAAAAATAAAAATAAAGAAGGGCAAGGTCATTTACCTCACGGGGGAGGCGTGGCGGTTCCATCTGAGTTTGGGGGGGGCTTTTTGAACTGGAGAAGGGAGAGGACGAGGTGCGAGAGGAAGAGGTGGAAGGTGTCGGTCGGAAGAGGGGGGATCTGCATCTGCTCCGATTTGTGTGCGATGGGTTTCAGGGCGTGGGGCTCGGTTGTGGTCTTCATTCGCGAGGAGAGGGGAAGGAGAGGGGCGTCGCGGTAGAGCGATGGGGGGTCATCGGAGGGCGCCTCGGGTGGTGAGGCGTTGGTGGCACTCGCCTGAGGAGGCGACGGCGATGGGCGAACGTCGCCCCTCTTTTCCCATTTTTTTTATCTTTTCTGATTTGAAAAGGAAATCGAACGCGGGGGTTTGACTAACGAGGAGAGAGAAAAGGGGTGGGAGGGATTTTATATTATTTTTTTATTTAATTTATTCATTAAAGCAACTTTCTATTTCGAACTCAAAACGAGACCCACCGCCTGACGTTCATAGCTAATTACCCCCATTCCGAACACAATGAGATATGTCACGCAGGCTGATTCGACTGTTTCGATCAGTTTTTGTTAAAATCAAAATATAAATATATATATTGAATTTGAACGCACTTTTCAATTTACTGGGGTCACATACAGATTCGAAAAATTCCAAAAAATATATTTCTAGCTTCGTATTGACGATACGGTCCTAACAAAACTAATTTCGTCAAATTCTGAGACCGTTTGAAAAATGGCCATTTTCCAGTCGATTAAAATCAACTAAAACTGGTCAAATGCGTTTTCCTTTGCCACGCTCACATATTGATTCAAAAAATTATGAAATTAGAAATCTAGCAATAACTTGACATCGCAGATCCAACAAAAGTGGTTTCGTCGAAAACCGAGGTCGTTTGCAAAATTCCCATTTTTAAGGGCCAGAATTCCATAGCGACTATTCAGAAATTTCAACTGGACATATCTTTTGATTCCCGCTGTGAAATTTCGATTTTTCAGATTCGTTGGAAATATATTCTCAATTAAATTCTAATATTTTTGGTTTCACTAAAATCCGGTTTATTTTGCACCCGGTACGTTCAATTGAAGTTTGAAATCGAATTATCGAACTACCGCGCCATTTTCAATTCCTTATATATATAAATAAATATTTATATTCTAACGACGAACTATATGAATATATACGTTCGAATTCTTTTCAAAATAAATTTCTCGTCGTTATTATTTAAAATAATTCATTTTAAATATTCAAAATTCGTTAAAATAGCCAAAATAAAATTTTTAAATTGGTTCAGATTTTCCGGGTCGTTACAATCTCCCCCACTTAAAACTTTTCATCCCCGAAAAGGAACGAAGCCGAAAGTTGTTTAACAAACCAACTCAACTTCCATTATTTTCTATACGGCTTAAGTTCTTCAACTTTTCAGTTTCTAAGATGTAATAACCCGGAAAATCTGAGCCAGTTTAAAATTTTTATTTTGGCAATTTTAGCGAATTTTGAATATTTAAAATAGATTATTTTAAATAATATAGACGGGAAATTTATATTGAATATATTTCGAACGTATATATTATTTACGTCGTCGTTAGAATATAAATATTTATATATAATTATAAATAGAATTGAAAATGGCGTGGTAGTTCGATAATTCGATTTCAAACTTCAATTGAATGTACCGGGTGCAAAACAATCCAGATTTTAGTGAAACCAAAAACATTAGGATCTATTTGATGATATCTTTCCAACGAATCCGAAAAATCGAAATTTCATACCGGGAATAAAAAGATATGTCCAGTTGAAAATTCTGAATAGTCGCTATGAAATTCAGGCCCTTAAAAATAAACATTTTGCAAACGACCTCGGATTTCGACGAAACCAATTTTGTTGGGTCCGTGATGTAAAGTTATTGCTAGGTTTTAAATTTCATAATTTTTCGAATCAATATGTGAACGTGGCAAAGGAAAACGCGTTTGACCAGTTTCAGTTGATTTTAATCGACTGGAAATTGGCCATTTTTCAAACGGTCTCGGAATTCGACGAAACTAGTTTTGTTAGGACCGTATCGTCAATACGAAGCTAGAAAATATTTTTCGAGAATTTTTAGAGTTAGTATGTGACCCCGGTAATTTGAAATGTACGTTTAAAATTCAATATAGTGATTTAAATGTAAATTCAACGGAAACTAATCGAAACGATCGAATCAGTTTACTATACATATCCCATTGTGTTCGGAATGGGGGTGAAACGCTATGGACGACAGGCGGTGGGCCTCGTTTCGAGGTCGTATGTAAAAGTCAACTTTTTGAAAAAAATTAATTAAATAAATTAAAAAAAAAAAACCTCCCTTCTCTCCTTTATTTCCTCTGCCCCCCCTCTTCATTTCGATTTCAGATCGAAGAAAAAAAAAATTGACGAAGCCGTCCTCCCCAATCGCCCTCCGCTCCACCGATCATCGGCGCCGGAGGCGCACCACCTCCACACCCTTTCCCCTCTCGCGCCCTAGCCCTTCTTCCTCCCTCCGCCTTCTCTCTCCACCCTCCGACCCTTCTCGCGACATCGAACCCCCCCCCCCCCCCCAAAACCCTACACCCGCGAGGCCTCCAACGCCCAGCTACCACCAGCGATCGGCCCCCTCCACTTCGACGAACTCCCCTCTTCCACCAGCTCCACCTCAGAGCGCAGCGCCCCCTCTCCTTCGAAATCCGATCCACGTGCAGAAAACACCCCCCCCCCCCCGTTACTCCTTAAACAATGTAAGCTTTTACTTTATTTTGTTTTGTTTAATTAAATTTTTGCAAATAAAAATCTGAGTTTTTACATGTTAAAGTGTATTGATTTTATATTTAGCATTGTATAAAAATATGATTTTTACTTGATTAGGATATGCGAGGAAAGAAATGATTTTTCCTAGTAAATAGAAAAGATATGATTTTTATATTTTTAAAGAATTAAAAATATGATTTTTATATTTTTAAAGTATTAAAAATATAGTCTTTACTATATAGATGATATAAAAATATGATCTTTGCATAGTAGGAACTATAAAAATATAATCTTTATGAGATATAGATGAAAAATATGATAAGGTGATTTTTAAAAGTGAAAAGACGTGATTTTTAAAAGTGAAAAGACGGGATTTTTAAAAGTGAAAAGATTAGATTTTTAAAATGCAAAAGATTAAATTTTTAAATTTGAAAAGACGATATTTTTAGATGAGTAGTGAAGTAAAAATATGATTTTTACTTCGAGAAAAATATAAATTTTATATTATAGAAAGGCGAAATCTTTATATGAAGAATGACGTGATAAAAATATAATCTTTATTATATGAACATCGATATAAAAATTCGATTTTTATATATTGAATAGCATAGTAAAAATTCGATTTTTATATATTGAATAGCATAGTAAAAATTCGATTTTTATATATTGAATAGCATAGTAAAAATTCAATTTTTACATATGTAGTGGCTACGGGCAACGAAGGTGATAAAAAGGCGAGAACGACGAAGATTTCTATCAAAAGAAGAGTCAAGATGTTTGGATAGCTATTGGTGAGAATTTCTCACCTTTCAATTTCTTTTTCTAGTTATATATATACTAGGATGCAGACGGTGCTTAGTAGCACCCGACACAATCGTCCACAGACCATGGACTTGTTTGTTTGGTTGCATAAATTAATTAGATGATTTGATTTGAATTTGGTTGTTTGGTAAATTTGATTGATATGTGAATGGCGTGGGCCTTCACTAGACCGGGGATAAGGCTAGGCCTCGTCCCGTTTCTAGTATCGTGCCGTTATGCCGCCGAAATTTTCAAAAATATGTTAGAAAAATAAAGATATCATTTTATTGAATAAATGAACTGAATAGAAATTCATATGTTAAAATAAAATGTTTTATCGTTAAAAATATAATTTTTAACGTGAAAGTGAATAAATAGATATTTATAAACAAATCGGCCGATTTGTTTATATACACTGTTTTGACTGATATTGATTGGGTCGATAAATTTTACACATCGCCCAACTGCACAAATAAAATATGCTTTTGATTGTTTGAAACCCCACACGCGTGTTGGGATGAAATTTGAAGTTCACTCATCCTGACTGATTAAATATGTCGATCGATTGATTGACAGGCTGTTATAAGCGTTAGATATCTATATTTGATGCTTATGCAGTGTAGTGCACTTTGGTTGATGGTTGATTATTTTCAATGCTATTATATACATGTGTTGTATGAAAATCCATATAATTAATTTTATATGGTGATTGATTGGGCCTCATTCCCATTTAGAAAATAAAGAATAATATAAAATAAAGGTTCATGTGTTGACTGTACTCATCCGTTGAGATTAGTCATGTGTTGAACGAATATTTTAATAATAAAATTTAAATCTTTATCAATATAAAATAAATGTTCATGTGTTGACTGTACTCATCCGTTGAGATTAGTCATGTGTTGAACGAAATATTTTAATAATAAAATTTATATCTTTATCTTTATAAAATAAAGGTTCATGTGTTGACTGTACTCATCCGTTGAGATTAGTCATGTGTTGAACGAAATATTTTAATAATAAAATTTACATCTTTATCATATATAGAATTAGAAATCAACTGGAAAATAGATGAGATGAGTGGTCTCCTGGATATTGATCTGATGTTGGTTTCGGCCTTCGGGGTTAATATTCAGGGAATTGTTCTCTTACTAATTTACAGTTGGAGTCTAATTTTATATCAAACGATAGATACCTTAATTTTTATAAAATATATTAAATAACAAAAATAGTCACACGTGGACAGTACTCATTCGTTGAGATTAGTCGTGTGTTGACAAAAATAAATATTCATTTGTTGAATAGAATATTTGAAAATAGAAATATATGAAGCCGTGTTGGTTGGATTGACGCCATTTTGACGTGAACGATATTTATATCGATTTTATTCATTTTAAAATGAATATTGAAAAGCGATTTCGAAATGAATTGAATTGAAAAGCAATTTCGAAATGAATTGAATTGAAAAGCGATTTCGAAATGAATTGAATTGAAAGCGATTTCGAAATGAATTGAATTGAAAAGCGATTTCGAAATGAATTGAATTGAAAGCGATTTCGAAATGAATTGAATTGAAAACGATTTCGAAATGAATTGAATTGAAAGCGATTTCGAAATGAATTGAATTGAAAACGATTTCGAAATGAATTGAATTGAAAACGATTTCGAAATGAATTGAATTGAAAACGATTTCGAAATGAATTGAATTGAAAACGATTTCGAAATGAATTGAATATGTAACGAATTTGATTTGAATAGAAAACGAATTTGATTTCAATTGAATATATAACGAATTTAAATCAAATAGAAAACCAATTTGAATTGAATCGAATTGAAAACGAATTCGAATGGAATTTAAAACGAAGTGAAATGAATTCAAATTGAATTGAAACTTGAATTGAATCGAAATGAATTTTAAAACGAATTTATAAGGAAAAATTCAATTTTGATTTGAATTGAAATGGAAGTTGAGATTGTTTTTGAAACGAGTTTAAAACTATTTATATAATTCGTTTTAAATAGAAATCGACGAAATATATATTATATATATAATATAATGGCCTGAATAGAACGCGCCGCGCCGCGGCAGTTCGTAAATTTCGACCATTTATTTCAAACGGACATTACGGGAGATCTGACCGTCGGATTCTCCTAAAACCGGAACCGTTGGGTTCGTATCGAAAAGAGCTTTCTAATGAATATTAGAAATTTGAAATCTAACGGTTGGATTTGGAGTTATGTCCAAATCAAATTCGAAAAAGGTCGCTGTAAGTGCAGTTCGATGGCCGTTGATGGAAATCGACTGTACGGGCCTTGATAAAATTATTAAAAATAGTAATAATTTGTGTAAAATCATAAGAAATGATTTGGGAAAAATTGGGGTGAAAAACTCCATATTTGAAAAGATAAAAATAGATTTTTATCGAAATGAACTAGTTTGAACTCAATTTAAAACCCAGGTTTTTATTTTTAAATAAATAAATTAGATTTAAAAAGGGGTTTTAAATAATCGGAATTTCTAATATATTTGATTGAATTTGAAATGGGTTTATCGTGAACGGTGTTTTAAATAACACTAGTTCTTTAACCCGATAACAAATAGAATGTGATTTGGGTTTGTCGTGAACTGTGTTTTAAATAACACCTAGTTCTTTAACCCAGTAAAAGGAGTTTTAACGAATCTGCAATTAGGTTGAAATGTGAATTTATAATCTAAATTATCAAATTTAGAAATGAGCGAGAATGGAGTATCGCCAGTTTTGCTCCAAAGCGATAGTTAAATCTTTAATTAGATTTGAACGTGAAATGGTAATTAATTTTACCGATAACACCATGGTGTTAGATATGGAGTATCACCAGTTTTGCTTCATGGGATGAATAGGTTAGGATTGGGAAATAAAATAAATAATTACTTCGTTGTGGTTCGCTAATCTCGACTAGTTTGGAAAACCATAATTTGGTTTGAAATGACATCCAAAGGAAGATTTAAGGATAAATTTTAAAGAATTTATCTTGGATAAAATTAATGGGAACCTTTCCCTAAGAATATGATTTTGTGAATAAAAGAATATTCTGAATTGGAATGAGGCGTATGTTGTGTTTGTGTAACATTTGTTTTCAATATACGCGGGTTGTTCGGAAAGGCCGGGTTTATACCCATTCTGAATAACCGATTCGACGATAAGTCGAAGATGAAGACGGTGGTTGAAGACCGGAAGTCTTCACATCGTTTGGATAATTACTGACGATCCTGATTGGGCTGTACACCCAAGAGGATGGAAATAGTTGGTGGTCGTCCAGACGTACCTGGAGATGGATGGATATGCGAGGAAAGTGCCTCCGGTTTCGTTCAGACCCAGAACGAACTTGTAAATGGATTGTGTGTCTGACATTGGATTTTATTCTATGTTGATTGATTTCTGTTAAATATATATCTGTTTGGCGGCGGAGAATTTATTCTCTTGCTTAACGCCCTTCTCTGAGACGTACGAGCTTAGAGGTTATATATCGATAGATATCAATCGCACGGCATGAATTGCCTGTGTGGCATGCTGAGTTGCATGGATCAAGGCTCCTGTTGAAAAGCAAAGTCTTGTGGTTGATGATCAAAGCACAGCCTACGTGGCAGCTTTGTGTATAACGTGAATTCGCGAGCCTCACACCTCGGTATGAGTTAAAAACGGGATACGGACTGCAGGGAGAGCACGACGTTTCTTTCTAGCTTTGGTGGTGTCAGTGACTTACCAGCCCTGACATTTATATACTTTTCACCTATGTGGTTGTTGGATGAGGCGCCTCGATTTTAGGTCTGTAAGGACCGGGAAACGTGTGTTCAGGCATAATTAATCCTCTAACGTAAGTGAGGACCGGCCCTGAAGCATCCCAGGATTGCCCAGAGTGCGTAGTCCTGAGGCATTTGCTAGAGTGTCTCGAACGCGGAGAGGAGCTTGCCCCTTGCCTCGACTCATGATGGAATCCAATTTCCAATACGTGTATTGCGGTTTTAATTGTAGAACTAGTATGGCGACATGATAGATGGTACCCATGCCGCCTATGATTTATATTTATGATTGAAATTGTTTTGACACTATACACTTATTATAGTATCAAATGATTTGTTTTAAACGTACCAAGCATGTTTGGCTATTATAAGGGAAAACCCTATCCTCCGGCTTGCGTTGCATTGTGTGATGGGACCTGGGTCTTATAATAGCTTCATTTTTCGAAAAAGCATTGCGCTGTTTATTCTATGCACTGGTATTCTTGGGAGAAAACCCGTTCCGTGTTATACGGCGTGGTCCCTTGAATTACTCTCTTTTAAAGTAAGGTTTTAAATAACTGTTTTAGTTCTCACACCAGTCACATGACTGACCTGGATTTTATTGTTTTAACCTAAACTCTGGGTGCCCCTATTTTCCGCACGGGCAGCTAGTAGTTTTGGTTTTGCAGATTTATATTCACAGGATCTTGGTTTACAGCTGGAATGATATCCGGAAAGCTCTGTATCCGTGTATCACCTTCAGTTGTGCTTTGTATTATTTTCCGCTGCTATGTAATTTATTGTAATCTCTGATATTTATCGAATGTAATTTATTCATTTATACTCTGTATATTCTTGTATCTGATGGAATTGTTGTAATAGCAATGAAATGTTCTTCCGTCTGCGTTCTATTTTGTCCTGTTCTCAACGATCAGGGGTTTCGAACGGTCTAGATCGGTTTAACGACTGATTCGGATCGAGCGAAATTCCAGGCCGTCACATTTGGTATCAGAGCTTTGGTTTACAGAGCTCGAGAACAAGACACATTAGAACCCTACGAAAGAATTCATCAGATATTGGATTAGTAATATCCAATTAGAATGACTCGTTAGAGATAGGATCAGTAGTATCCTAGAACGAGTGTGAAGAGTATATTTTTCAAATGAAAACAATTTTGTTTTGAAAATTTAAATCAATTCTAGGTATTTGATTATTTATTTATTTTGAATATGGGCAATCTAGTATATAAAGATTTCGCGTATACGCGTCATGAACGTATCTTCGAAGTTTAATATATTGGATAGATATAGAATCATACTCTAGTGGCCCGAAGATGATTCTGATGATTGACTAGTCGTCATTAGTATTCATGTTCGAGTAACGAAGGTGTGATATCGATATATTTCCATCAGACTGGTGTGAGAACCAAAACTTATATATAGTTAGAACACATTGTTGTGAATTGGCATCAAAAACATGATTTTCTGTATATATATATCAAATTTATGAATTTGAAAACTCTAATCCACTAATTGATTGATGTTTGTGTTGTTTGTTCATTTGTTTGCTAA
The DNA here is from genome assembly GCA_030737875.1 of Allium sativum. Classification (NCBI taxonomy): domain Eukaryota; kingdom Viridiplantae; phylum Streptophyta; class Magnoliopsida; order Asparagales; family Amaryllidaceae; genus Allium; species Allium sativum. Next base: position 678,103,388 of record CM060912.1, read on the forward strand.
TTTTGAACCATTATGCCTAATTGAACCAAATATTGAACTGTATTGAAATTGGTCGCATTTGCTTGCATATACATACTTTCATTGAACAGGTCATAGCAAGGAGGCTAGAGCCGAAGAATAAATTTTGTTTGCCCGACAAATAGGTACATGTTTACTACATAATTTACTGTTTTGTTTGGGTGATGATGATTTTATAAGCCTATTGGCTAGCCGCTTGGCTTTTTCTTTTTGAGATTAGAAGGACCGGGGAAGCTATTTGAAATTCCCCGATGCTCCCGGTGCAGGGGAGGTTATGGCGAAATTTTTCGAAAATTTAGGGTGTTAGCCAAATTTTTGAAAATTTGAAAATTCTCAGAAACTGAAAAGTTGGAGAATGCAAGCCAGATCGAACGTAGAGTTGATTAATCAAACCACTTTCGACTTTGTTCCTTTTCGGGGACGAAAAGTTTTAAGTGGGGGAGATTGTAATAACCCGGAAAATCTGAGCCAGTTTAAAATTTTTATTTTGGCAATTTTAGCGAATTTTGAATATTTAAAATAGATTATTTTAAATAATATAGACGGGAAATTTATATTGAATATATTTCGAACGTATATATTATATACGTCGTCGTTAGAATATAAATATTTATATATAATTATAAATAGAATTGAAAATGGCGTGGTAGTTCGATAATCCGATTTCAAACTTCAATTGAATGTACCGGGAGCAAAACAATCCGGATTTTAGTGAAACCAAAAACATTAGGATCTATTTGATGATATCTTTCCAACGAATCCGAAAAATCGAAATTTCATAGCGGGAATAAAAAGATATGTCCAGTTGAAAATTCTGAATAGTCGCTATGAAATTCAGGCCCTTAAAAATAGACATTTTGCAAACGACCTCGGATTTCGACGAAACCACTTTTGTTGGGTCCGTGATGTAAATTTATTGCTAGGTTTTAAATTTCATAATTTTTCGAATCAATATGTGAACGTGGCAAAGGAAAACGCGTTTGACCAGTTTCAGTTGATTTTAATCGATTGGAAATTGGCCATTTTTCAAACGGTCTCGGAATTCGACGAAACTAGTTTTGTTAGGACCGTATCGTCAATACGAAGCTAGAAAATATTTTTCGAGAATTTTTAGAGTTAGTATGTGACCCCGGTAATTTGAAATGTACGTTTAAAATTCAATATAGTGATTTAAATGTAAATTCAACGGAAACTAATCGAAACGATCGAATCAGTTTACGATACATATCCCATTGTGTTCGGAATGGGGGTGAAACGCTATGGACGACAGGCGGTGGGCCTCGTTTCGAGGTCGTATGTAAGTCAACTTTTTGACAAAAATTAATTAAATAAATTAAAAAAAAACCTCCCTTCTCTCCTTTATTTCCTCTGGCCCCCCTCTTCATTTCGATTTCAGATCGAAGAAAATAATAATAATAATGACGAAGCCGTCCTCCCCAATCGCCCTCCGCTCCACCGATCATCGCCGCCGGAGGCGCACCACCTCCACACCCTTTCCCCTCTCGCGCCCTAGCCCTTCTTCCTCCCTCCGCCTTCTCTCTCCACCCTCCGACCCTTCTCGCGACATCGAACCCCCCCCCCCCCCCAAAACCCTACACCCGCGAGGCCTCCAACGCCCAGCTACCACCAGCGATCGACCCCCTCCACTTCGACGAACTCCCCTCCTCCACCAGCTCCACCTCAGAGCGCAGCGCCCCCTCTCCTTCGAAATCTGATCCACGTGCAGAAAACACCCCCCCCCCCCCCCCCCCCGTTACTCCTTAAACAATGTAAGCTTTTACTTTATTTTTTTTTGTTTAATTAAATTTTTGCAAATAAAAATCTGAGTTTTTACATGTTAAAGTGTATTGATTTTATATTTAGCATTGTATAAAAATATGATTTTTACTTGATTAGGATATGCGAGGAAAGAAATGATTTTTCCTAGTAAATAGAAAAGATATGATTTTTATATTTTTAAAGAATTAAAAATATGATTTTTATATTTTTAAAGTATTAAAAATATAGTCTTTACTATATAGATGATATAAAAAATATGATCTTTGCATAGTAGGAACTATAAAAATATAATCTTTATGAGATATAGATGTAAAAATATGATAAGGTGATTTTTAAAAGTGAAAAGACGTGATTTTTAAAAGTGAAAAGACGGGATTTTTAAAAGTGAAAAGATTAGATTTTTAAAATGCAAAAGATTAAATTTTTAAATTTGAAAAGACGATATTTTTAGATGAGTAGTGAAGTAAAAATATGATTTTTACTTCGAGAAAAATATAAATTTTATATTATAGAAAGGCGAAATCTTTATATGAAGAATGACGTGATAAAAATATAATCTTTATTATATGAACATCGATATAAAAATTCAATTTTTATATATTGAATAGCATAGTAAAAATTCGATTTTTATATATTGAATAGCATAGTAAAAATTCGATTTTTATATATTGAATAGCATAGTAAAAATTCAATTTTTACATATGTAGTGGCTACGGGCAACGAAGGTGATAAAAAGGCGAGAACGACGAAGATTTCTATCAAAAGAAGAGTCAAGATGTTTGGATAGCTATTGGTGAGAATTTCTCACCTTTCAATTTCTTTTTCTAGTTATATATATACTAGGATGCAGACGGTGCTTAGTAGCACCCGACACAATCGTCCACAGACCATGGACTTGTTTGTTTGGTTGCATAAATTAATTAGATGATTTGATTTGAATTTGGTTGTTTGGTAAATTTGATTGATATGTGAATGGCGTGGGCCTTCACTAGACCGGGGATAAGGCTAGGCCTCGTCCCGTTTCTAGTATCGTGCCGTTATGCCGCCGAAATTTTCAAAAATATGTTAGAAAAATAAAGATATCATTTTATTGAATAAATGAACTGAATAGAAATTCATATGTTAAAATAAAATGTTTTATCGTTAAAAATATAATTTTTAACGTGAAAGTGAATAAATAGATATTTATAAACAAATCGGCCGATTTGTTTATATACACTGTTTTGACTGATATTGATTGGGTCGATAAATTTTACACATCGCCCAACTGCACAAATAAAATATGCTTTTGATTGTTTGAAACCCCACACGGGTGTTGGGATGAAATTTGAAGTTCACTCATCCTGACTGATTAAATATGTCGATCGATTGATTGACAGGCTGTTATAAGCGTTAGATATCTATATTTGATGCTTATGCAGTGTAGTGCACTTTGGTTGATGGTTGATTATTTTCAATGCTATTATATACATGTGTTGTATGAAAATCCATATAATTAATTTTATATGGTGATTGATTGGGCCTCATTCCCATTTATAAAATAAAGAATAATATAAAATAAAGGTTCATGTGTTGACTGTACTCATCCGTTGAGATTAGTCATGTGTTGAACGAATATTTTAATAATAAAATTTACATCTTTATCAATATAAAATAAATGTTCGTGTGTTGACTGTACTCATCCGTTGAGATTAGTCATGTGTTGAACGAAATATTTTAATAATAAAATTTATATCTTTATCTTTATAAAATAAAGGTTCATGTGTTGACTGTACTCATCCGTTGAGATTAGTCATGTGTTGAACGAAATATTTTAATAATAAAATTTACATCTTTATCATATATAGAATTAGAAATCAACTGGAAAATAGATGAGATGAGTGGTCTCCTGGATATTGATCTGATGTTGGTTTCGGCCTTCGGGGTTAATATTCAGGGAATTGTTCTCTTACTAATTTACAGTTGGAGTCTAATTTTATATCAAACGATAGATACCTTAATTTTTATAAAATATATTAAATAACAAAAATAGTCACACGTGGACAGTACTCATTCGTTGAGATTAGTCGTGTGTTGACAAAAATAAATATTCATTTGTTGAATAGAATATTTGAAAATAGAAATATATGAAGCCGTGTTGGTTGGATTGACGCCATTTTGACGTGAACGATATTTATATCGATTTTATTCATTTTAAAATGAATATTGAAAAGCGATTTCGAAATGAATTGAATTGAAAAGTGATTTCGAAATGAATTGAATTGAAAGCGATTTCGAAATGAATTGAATTGAAAAGCGATTTCGAAATGAATTGAATTGAAAGCGATTTCGAAATGAATTGAATTGAAAACGATTTCGAAATGAATTGAATTGAAAGCGATTTCGAAATGAATTGAATTGAAAACGATTTCGAAATGAATTGAATTGAAAACGATTTCGAAATGAATTGAATTGAAAACGATTTCGAAATGAATTGAATTGAAAACGATTTCGAAATGAATTGAATATGTAACGAATTTGATTTGAATAGAAAACGAATTTGATTTCAATTGAATATATAACGAATTTGAATCAAATAGAAAACCAATTTGAATTGAATCGAATTGAAAACGAATTCGAATGGAATTTAAAACGAAGTGAAATGAATTCAAATTGAATTGAAACTTGAATTGAATCGAAATGAATTTTAAAACGAATTTATAAGGAAAAATTCAATTTTGATTTGAATTGAAATGGAAGTTGAGATTGTTTTTGAAACGAGTTTAAAACTATTTATATAATTCGTTTTAAATAGAAATCGACGAAATATATATTATATATATTATATATATAATATAATGGCCTGAATAGAACGCGCCGCGCCGTGGCAGTTCGTAAATTTCGACCATTTATTTCAAACGGACATTACGGGAGATCTGACCGTCGGATTCTCCTAAAACCGGAACCGTTGGGTTCGTATCGAAAAGAGCTTTCTAATGAATATTAGAAATTTGAAATCTAACGGTTGGATTTGGAGTTATGTCCAAATCAAATTCGAAAAAGGTCGCTGTAAGTGCAGTTCGATGGCCGTTGATGGAAATCGACTGTACGGGCCTTGATAAAATTGTTAAAAATAGTAATAATTTGTGTAAAATCATAAGAAATGATTTGGGAAAAATTGGGGTGAAAAACTCCATATTTGAAAAGATAAAAATAGATTTTTATCGAAATGAACTAGTTTGAACTCAATTTAAAACCCAGGTTTTTATTTTTAAATAAATAAATTAGATTTAAAAAGGGGTTTTAAATAATCGGAATTTCTAATATATTTGATTGAATTTGAAATGGGTTTATCGTGAATGGTGTTTTAAATAACACTAGTTCTTTAACCCGATAACAAATAGAATGTGATTTGGGTTTGTCGTGAACTGTGTTTTAAATAACACCTAGTTCTTTAACCCAGTAAAAGGAGTTTTAACGAATCTGCAATTAGGTTGAAATGTGAATCTATAATCTAAATTATCAAATTTAGAAATGAGCGAGAATGGAGTATCGCCAGTTTTGCTCCAAAGCGATAGTTAAATCTTTAATTAGATTTGAACGTGAAATGGTAATTAATTTTACCGATAACACCATGGTGTTTGATATGGAGTATCACCAGTTTTGCTTCATGGGATGAATAGGTTGGGATTGGGAAATAAAATAAATAATTACTTCGTTGTGGTTCGCTAATCTCCACTAGTTTGGAAAACCATAATTTGGTTTGAAATGACATCCAAAGGAAGATTTAAGGATAAATTTTAAAGAATTTATCTTGGATAAAATTAATGGGAACCTTTCCCTAAGAATATGATTTTGTGAATAAAAGAATATTCTGAATTGGAATGAGGCGTATGTTGTGTTTGTGTAACATTTGTTTTCAATATACGCGGGTTGTTCGGAAAGGCCGGGTTTATACCCATTCTGAATAACCGATTCGACGATAAGTCGAAGATGAAGACGGTGGTTGAAGACCGGAAGTCTTCACATCGTTTGGATAATTACTGACGATCCTGATTGGGCTGTACACCCAAGAGGATGGAAATAGTTGGTGGTCGTCCAGACGTACCTGGAGATGGATGGATATGCGAGGAAAGTGCCTCCGGTTTCGTTCAGACCTAGAACGAACTTGTAAATGGATTGTGTGTCTAACATTGGATTTTATTCTGTGTTGATTGATTTCTGTTAAATATATATCTGTTTGGCGGCGGAGAATTTATTCTCTTGCTTAACGCCCTTCTCTGAGACGTACGAGCTTAGAGGTTATATATCGATAGATATCAATCGCACGGCATGAATTGCCTGTGTGGCATGTTGAGTTGCATGGATCAAGGCTCCTGTTGAAAAGCAAAGTCTTATGGTTGATGATCAAAGCACAGCCTACGTGGCAGCTTTGTGTATAACGTGAATTCGCGAGCCTCACACCTCGGTATGAGTTAAAAACGGGATACGGACTGCAGGGAGAGCACGACGTTTCTTTCTAGCTTTGGTGGTGTCAGTGACTTACCAGCCCTGACATTTATATAATTTTCACCTATGTGGTTGTTGGATGAGGCGCCTCGATTTTAGGTCTGTAAGGACCGGGAAACGTGTGTTCAGGCATAATTAATCCTCTAACGTAAGTGAGGACCGGCCCTGAAGCATCCCAGGATTGCCCAGAGTGCGTAGTCCTGAGGCATTTGCTAGAGTGTCTCGAACGCGGAGAGGAGCTTGCCCCTTGCCTCGACTCATGACGGAATCCAATTTCCAATACGTGTATTGCGGTTTTAATTGTAGAACTAGTATGGCGACATGATAGATGGTACCCATGCCGCCTATGATTTATATTTATGATTGAAATTGTTTTGACACTATACACTTATTATAGTATCAAATGATTTGTTTTAAACGTACCAAGCATGTTTGGCTATTATAAGGGAAAACCCTATCCTCCGGCTTGCGTTGCATTGTGTGATGGGACCTGGGTCTTATAATAGCTTCATTTTTCGAAAAAGCATTGCGCTGTTTATTCTATGCACTGGTATTCTTGGGAGAAAACCCGTTCCATGTTATACGGCGTGGTCCCTTGAATTACTCTCTTTTAAAGTAAGGTTTTAAATAACTGTTTTAGTTCTCACACCAGTCATATGACTGACCTGGAGTTTATTGTTTTAACCTAAACTCTGGGTGCCCCTATTTTCCGCACGGGCAGCTAGTAGTTTTGGTTTTGCAGATTTATATTCACAGGATCTTGGTTTACAGCTGGAATGATATCCGGAAAGCTCTGTATCCGTGTATCACCTTCAGTTGTGCTTTGTATTATTTTCCGCTGCTATGTAATTTATTGTAATCTCTGCTATTTATCAAATGTAATTTATTCATTTATACTCTGTATATTCTTGTATCTGATGGAATTGTTGTAATAGCAATGAAATGTTCTTCCGTCTGCGTTCTATTTTGTCCTGTTCTCAACGATCAGGGGTTTCGAACGGTCTAGATCGGTTTAACGACTGATTCAGATCGAGCGAAATTCCAGGCCGTCACATAAGAACTTTTCAAATTTTTCAAAAATTTGGCTAACACCCTAAATTTTCGAAAAATTTCTCCATAACCTCCTCTGCACCGGGGACTTTGGGATATTTCATATAGCCTCCCATGGCCTTCTTCAATCCAAAAGAAAAAGCCAATCGGCTCATAAAATCATCATCACCCAAACAAAACAGTAAATTATGCTAAACATGTACCTATTTGTCGGGCAAACAAATTTTATTCTTCTGCTCTAGCCTCCTTGCTATGACCTGTTCAATGTAAGTACATGTATATGCAAGCAAATGCGACCAAATTTCAATACAATTCACTATTTTATTCAATTTGGTTATAGGTTCAACATTTTAATTAATCAACCAATAATCAAACAATACAATCAGCAATCCATTAGTGTATTATCATTTCAAATTTATAATTTTGATATATAGTCTAAAAATCAGATTTTTGATGCCAAATCACAACAATAAGCCCTATCTAATTTTGGTTCTCACACCAGTCTAATGGAAATATATAGAAATCCCACTTTCGAAACTCGAAAAAAAACACTGATGATGAGATCTCAATCATCAGTATCTTCTCCGGGCGACTAGAGTGTGATTCTATATCTATCTAGTATATTAAAACTTCGAATACCCGTGGATCAGACGTATATGCAAAATCTATATACACTGGATTGTCCAAATTCAATATGAATAATTATTCAAATACGTATAAAACAATTTAAATTCTCAAAACAAAATTTGTTTTCACTTTAAAAAATATACTCTTCACATTCGTTCTAGGATACTACTGATCCCATCTCTAACGAGTCATTCTCATTGGATATTACTAATCCAATCTCTGATGAATTCTTTCGTATGGTTCTAATGTGTCTTGTTCTCTGAGCTTTGTAAACCAAAGCACTGATACCAACTGTAAAATCCCGTTACTTCCCCGGTAAGGAAAGAGCGGATAGTTCGAGAACAACACACAAAAGAACGCAGACGGAAGAACATTTCATTGTTTATTACAACAATTCATCAGAATACACGAATATACAGAGTATAAACAAATAAAATACATTCAATAAATATCAGAGATTACAATACATTACATAGCAGTGGAAAATAATACAATGCACAACTAGAAGAGATATACGGATACAAAGCTTTCTGGATATCGTTCCAGCTGTAAACCAGGATCCTGTGAATATAAATCTACAAAACCAAAACTACTAGCTGCCCGTGTCAAAATAAGGGCACCCAGAGTTTAGGTTAAAACAATAAACTCCAGGTCAGTCATGTGACTGGTGTGAGAACTAAAACAGTTATTAATCTTTATTTTAAAGTTAGGTAAATCAAGGGACCACCACGCCGTATAACACGGAACGGGTTTCCTCCCAAGAACACCAGTGCATAAAACAAACAGCGCAATGCTAAATAAAGGAAAATGAAGCTATTATAAGACCCAGGTCCCATCACACAATGCAACACAAACCGGAGGGTAGGGTTTTCCCTTATAATAGCCAAAGCATGCTTGATACATTTAAAACAAGTCATTTGATACTATAATAAGTGTATAGTGTTTAAAACAATTTCAAATCATAAGTATCAATCATAGACGGCATAAGTGCCCCATACCACTATGTCGCCATACTAGGCTCTACAACCAAAACCGCAAGGTCACGTAATGGAAGTTGGATTTCCATCTGTGAACCGAGGCAAAAGATAGTCCTCTACTGAATTCGATACTCTCTAGCCCGAGCCTCAGGCTACGCCGCAACTGCACCTAGGAGCCACAGGGCCGGTCCACCGATGTGGATTAAAATGCCTGAACACTACGTCTCCCCGCCCTATGGGGCGTAAATGAGCCAACGAATGACTCCATCGGTTCGAGAACGACCGATATATCTGAGGCGCCTCGCAATAGCAACAACCACATTAGTCAAACTCGTCAGGGCGTGTAAAACCACTGACGCCACTTCTAGCTAGAAAGAGACGCATGCCCTCCCTGGATCCTTCTCCCGTTTCTGGTTCACAACCGGGGTGTGAGGCTCGCGAATCCACGCTACACAAAGCTATGCCACACAGGCCGTGCTTTGATCATCACCACAAGACTTTGCTTTTCAATAGAAGCCTTGATCAATTGCCACTTAGGCATGCCACATAGGCAATTCACTCCATGCGTTTGATCTCCATCAATATATAACCCCTGAGCTCGTACGTCTCAGAGAAGGGCGTTAAGCAAGAGAATAAATTCTCCGCTGCCAAAAAGATATATAATTAATAGAAATCAATCACACATAATAAAATCCAATGTCAGACACACAGTCCATTTACAAGTCCGTTCTGGGTCTGAACGAAACCGGAGGCACCTTGTACCTCGCTTATCCATCGATCTCCAAGTACGTCTGGACGACCACTAACTAATTCCCTCCTCTTGGGTGTACGGTCCAATCAAGATCATCAGTAATCACCCAAACGACGTGAAGACCTCCGGTTTTCAACCACCGTCTTCATCTTCGACACCACGTCGAATCAGTTATTCAGAATGGGATAAACCCGGTCTTTCTGAATAACTCGCGTATATGTTATAAAAGTGTTACACAAACACAACATACACCTCATTCCACTTCAGAATATTCTTTTTATTCAAATATTCTTATATTTTGGGAAAGGTTCCCATTAATTTTTATCAAAGATAAATTCTTTAAATTTATTTTTTAATCTCCTTTTTGAATATCAATTCAAACTAGTCGGGATTAGCAAACCACACCGAAGTAATCATTTATTTTATTTCCCAATCCCAACCTATTCATCCCATGAAGTAAAACTGGTAATACTTCATATCTAACACCACAGTGTTATCGGTAAATTCAATTACCATTTCACGTTCAAATCTAATTAAAGATTTAACCACCGTCTGGAGTAAAACTGGTGATACTCCATTCTCGATCTTTTCCAATCTAATTAAAGATTCATTAAAACTCCACTTAGTTTTAATCTTTAACTGGGTTAAAGAATCGGTGTCATTTAAAACACGGTTCACGATAAACCCAAAATCACATTCCATTAATTATCGGGTTAAAGAACAAATGTTATTTAAAACACTGTTCACGATAAACCCAAAAATCAATACCAATTCAATTCCAATTAAATATTATTTAATTGGTACACTTCATTAAATCTAAATAAAAAGATTTAATCTTTTTCTCAACTGGGTTTAAGAACAGTGTTAATGAAGACACCATTCACGACAAACCCAAATCACATTTGATATTAAATACAAGGCTCTAAATAGAAAATATACCGGCTTATATTCAATATCAAATTCTACGACCAACAAATATCGTATTGGAAATAACGATATTAATATATCTTTCAAATTCCCATAACAATATGTGTATCATCACGAAATCCAACATCGAAATATTCCGAAGACAATTTCGATTCAAATCCATTCCAATTCAATTATTGGAACTTCTGGTTACTTTTAAAACCATTTCAAATTCAATCTATTTATTTTAAAAATAAATAGAATTATAATTCTAGTTCAAAGCTAGTTCATTTCGATAAAAACTATTTTTATCTTTTCAAATATGGAGTTTTTGATCCCAATTTTCCCCAAATCATTCCTTATGATTTTACACAAATTATTACTATTTTTAATAATTTTATCAAGGCCCGTACAGTCGATTTCCATCAACTGCCATCGAACTGCACTTGCAGCGACCTTTTCCCAATTTGATTTGGACATAATTCCAAATCCAACCGTTAGATTTCTAATTTCTAATATTCGTTAGAAAACTCTTTTCGATACGAACCCAACGGTTCCAGTTTTAGGAGAATCCGACGGTCGGATCTCCCGTAATATCCATTTGAAGTCAATGGTCGAAATTCGCGAACTGCCGCGGCGCGTTCTATTCAGGCCATTATATATGCAATATATATATATATATATATATATATATATATATATATATTATATATATATATTTCGTCGATTTCCTTTCAAAACGTATTTTATAAATCGTTTTAAATTCGTTTTCGAAACGATTTCAACTTCCTTTTCAAATTCAAATCAAAATTGAATTTTCCCTTTTAAATTCGTTTTACATTCATTTCAAATCGATTTCAATTTGAATCGATTTCACTTCAATTTCAGTTCGTTTAAATTCAATTCAAAACAATTTCATTTCTATTTCAATTTAATTCGAATTTCAATTCTATTCAAATTTCAAATCATTTCAATTTATTTCGAATTTCAATTCACTTCAATTTAATTCGAATTTCAATTCACTTCAATTTAATTCGAATTTCAATTCACTTCAATTTAATTCGAATTTCAATTCACTTCAATTTAATTCGAATTTCAAATCATTTCAGTTTATTTTGAATTTCAAATCAATTCAATTTAATTCGAATTTCAATTCACTTTAATATTCATTTCAATTTGAATAAAATCGATATAAATATCGTTCACATCAAAATGGCGTCAATCAAATCAACACGGCTTCATATATTTCTATTTTCAAATATTTCTATTTCAAAACTGGAATGAGGCCCAATCAATTACCATATAATGTTAATTATATGGATTTTCTACAACACATGTATATATCAACAATGACAAATAATCAACCATCATCCAAAGTGCATTCTACACTGTATAAGCATCAAATATAAATATTTAACGCTTATAACAGTCTGTCAATCAATCGATCGACATACAACTAATTATTGGGATTAGTGTATGTCATATATCATCCCAACACCCGTGTGGGGTTTCAAATAATCAAACACAAATTTTATTTGTGCAGTTGGGCGATGTGTAAAATTTATCGTCCCAATCAATATCAGTCAAATGTGTGTATATAAACAAATCGTTCGATTTGTTTATATTAATTTATTTCATTTCATATACACGTTAAAAATTCTATTTTTAACTATAAAATATTTTCAACTATATAAATATTTCATTTCACATCACATCACTCAATCAACTACACATCAAAATCAAACAAACAAGCATACAAGCCGTCCATGGTCTGTGGACGACGGGTGTCGGGTGCTACTAAACACCGTTTGCATCCTAGTATATATTATTAACTAGAAAACAAAATTAAAAGGTGAGAAGTTCTCACAGAGGGTTCCACTCCGCCGTGCTTTGCTTTTGAACTGCTGAACCGTCTGGATCTGTTTGAAATTCTACCGCAGTCCTTTTCACGCTGTTTATAATAAAAATTATATTTTTATCATTTCATTTCAATAAATAAAAATCATATTTTTATTTCTACTTTATATATTTTTACAACGCTTCTTCTTATATAAAAATTGAATTTTTATCTTACTACACATAAAAATCGAATTTTTATTTCATCGCTATAAAAATCACATTTTTATTTCAACATTGATATAATAAAAATCAGATTTTTATTTCGCTACATATATAAAGATAATATTTTTATATTCTCTATTATATAAAAATCATATTTTTACTACTTCTATTTTTATAAAAATTGTATTTTTATCTCTTCTATAAATTATAAATCGAGTTTTTATTCTTTCTAAAATATAAAAATCATATTTTTATAATCTCTACCTTATAAAAATCATATTTTTTATGACGCCTAAAGATTATATTTTTACATGCCAAAAGCCATATTTTAATATATAGAAATATCATATCTTTCTTCTATAAAGTTCTAACCTTTTTATTTATAAAAATCCCACCTTTTTATCTATAAACTATTTATAATTAAATCGGAAAAACAGAAATAAAAATCCTATTTGAATTTATTAAAAAAACTGAAAGATAAATCTAACTAAAATAAAAATAAAAATAAAGAAGGGCAAGGTCATTTACCTCACGGGGGAGGCGCGGCGGTTCCATCTGAGTCTGGGGGGGCGCTTTTTGAACTGGAGAAGGGAGAGGACGAGGTGCGAGAGGAGGAGGTGGAAGGTGTCGGTCGGAAGAGGGGGGGTCTGCATCTGCTTCGATTTGCATGCGATGGGTTTCAGGGCGTGGGGCTCGGTTGTGGTCTTCATTCGCGAGGAGAGGGGAAGGAGAGGGGCGCCGGGCGAGAGCGAGGGGGGGTCATCGGAGGGCGCCTCGGGTGGTGAGGCGTTGGCGGCACTCGCCTGAGGAGGCGGCGGCGATGGGCGAACGTCGCCCCTCTTTTTCCCCTTTTTTTTATCTTTTCTGATTTGAAAAGGAAATCGAACGGGGGGGGGGGGGGGGTTGACTAACGAGGAGAGAGAAAAGGGGTGGGAGGGATTTTATATTATTTATTTATTTATTTATTTAATTTATTCATTAAAGCAACTTTCTATTTCAAACTCGAAACGAGACCCACCGCCTGACGTTCATAGCTAATTACCCCCATTCCGAACACAATGGGATATGTCACGCAGGCTGATTCGACTGTTTCGATCAGTTTTTGTCAAAATCAAAATATAAATATATATATTGAATTTGAACGCGCTTTTCAATTTACTGGGGTCACATACAGACCCGAAAAATTCCAGAAAAAATATTTCTAGCTTCGTATTGACGATACGGTCCTAACAAAACTATTTTCGTCAAATTCTGAGACCGTTTGAAAAATGGTCATTTTCCAGTCGATTAAAATCAACTTAAACTGGTCAAACGCGTTTTCCTTTGCCACGCTCACATATTGATTCGAAAAATTATGAAATTTGAAACCTAGCAATAACTTGATATCGCGGATCCAACAAAAGTGGTTTCGTCGAAAACCGAGGTCGTTTGCAAAATTCCCATTTTTAAGGGCCAGAATTACATAGCGACTATTTAGAAATTTCAACTGGACATATCTTTTGATTCCCGCAATGAAATTTCTATTTTTCAGATTCATTGGAAAGATATTCTCAATTAAATTCTAATATTTTTGGTTTCACTAAAATCCGGTTTATTTTGCACCCGGTACGTTCAATTGAAGTTTGAAATCGAATTATCGAACTACCGCGCCATTTTCAATTCCTTATATATATATATAAATAAATATTTATATTCTAACGACGAACTATATGAATATATACTTTCGAATTCTTTTCAAAATAAATTTCTCGTCGTTATTATTTAAAATAATTCATTTTAAATATTCAAAATTCGTTAAAATAGCCAAAATAAATTTTTTAAATTGGTTCAGATTTTCCGGGTCGTTACAGGTTTTATCAAACTGATAACCATGATCCCATAATAGTGATACTTTCAAACTGAGTGTACCAAAAACTGATAATGATGTGCATGCACAACTGATACTTGAAGATATATTTTCCTAAAATGACTCCAGATTGACTAATACATACAATATCAGTAAATCTCCATAACTTAAAATATATAATTTTCCATTTCAGTTCATAAAATGATCAATTAAAATATTACTTCAAATTAGTCATCTGCATACATTTTGCATTTCATTCATCTACCATTTAAACATATTAGCTTAATAATTACAAGACTAATTCATATACTGCTCTCAGTGATTCATGCAAATATCATATTTCAAGGCTCTTATTTCCTACTCAAGCTTGTTAATCATCCAAGAAAACAGCGGACTCCTTAAACCAAATCTACTTAGCTCCATCAATAACTGAAAAATCATTATAGGCTACCTCATTATAAAATGAGACACCCCATTTTCCATGAGCAAATAAGGTCAGACTAATGTCTGGTATGAGCATCCCAATTAAAACGTAGTGATAAAATCTATGACATGATTTCATAATGCAATTTTATTAAAATGCTCACTTCTTTTCCATATTAATAAATAATCTTGTGCAAGTGCACACATACTAATTTATAAAAACATTCATCATCAGTATTCAAAATTAATACATGCAAGTCAATCAAAAATAAAAACATAACAGATTAATTCCCTCTGTTAACATCATGATTTTGTATCCATAACTGCCCTAGGAAATCTTCCAAGAAAACTCAAGCTCCTTATATACTTATTTCCTAGCATTTTCAGTTATTTAAGTTCCCTGGCCTCACCTACATTAGGGATCACTAGGGCACATTGTAGTAATCTAATTCACACTACTACACAAAGATCTCAGGACCAAAATTAGGCCATGTACCAAACTTGCAACTCAAGGCAAGCCATCCCGCAGTATCTTGACCAAAATAGTCCTTAGTTAAATTACTAAGTGTTCACTTATATTTTTCAGTGACTACCTACCTAAACCAGGTAAACTAACATAGTTAGACTCACTGTGAATACCATGGATTTCATAGAGATCACTCCAAACAATAGAGACAATCATTCAGGCAAGAATATAAACCATTCAATACAAACATGTGAATTCTAGAAAATCATTTATCCAGAGGTTTTACTGAAATAAATCCTTGTTTAATCATGACAGTATACATACATACATACATACATATATATATATATTTGTTTGAGCATACATCTGATATTAATCTATGGCTTTAGGAATATTTTTTTAAAGAGATTTTCCACTATGCATCAACTGGTTTCAAGTGAATCTTAAAACCTAGCTAAGGCACAACGGTTACATTCTTGATTGAGATCAGCACATAAAAAATCTATTGCTCTCTAAATCAACTACTTATAGAGCCTCAGCACCTATACATCAGTATATTGCAGCTCATATAAATGTTTCATAGAAAATTTGCCACAGATATATACCTTTTGTATATCCAGATTTCTAATATAGATTAAAGGTATCCGTAAAGGGGTGTTTAAAGGATCATAAAACTGAACAGGTTTAAATAATGACTTTATATTCATAATGCTAAACTTAATAATGATTTTAAATAAAATTCAATAACAGTTTTCCAGTCATAAGAAAGCAGATGAAATAATCAAAAGATCAAATTCAAATAAAAAGAGCATATAAAAATATTGGTTGCCTCTTGAAATCGGGACTTAATGCCATATGTTTCAAGTGAGAATACTCACCAAATATCCTTCTTCTAAGCTAGAAAATAAAATCAGAAAACCCTTGCTTTATCCTCAATCTTCCCTTCTTCCTTTAAAATAGATTTTATGTATTTCACTGGTTTATACTAGGCAGTTTGATTTTTACCCTGCCACCCTCATTTATAACATCAGTTTTCTAGGGTTTCAAAGTTTATAGAAAGTCTGTTTTACCCTTCAACAAATCATGCCATATGTTTGAGTATTTTCCACATAATTTTGCCCCATTTTAATTAAAATGCTCGAGTGTAAAAACTGCATCACTTTTTAGAGAAAAAGAAGAGCAATAAAAATTATTTTCCTTCCAAAACAAGTCATGCGAAAATAATGAATCCCTCCCTTTTATAAATCTGGAAACCCATTATTTTATCTTAGTGCATTTGTTTATTCCATATACATGTGCATGTATTATTTCAAACAGCCCCAACATTATGCACTAAAATCATTTCAGGTAACATAAGTATATTCACATACATGAGCTGCACTATACATGTGTGTGTGTGTGTGTGTGTGTGTATATCCTGGGATTATGATTTTGAGTTGTGCATGTCCCCCGGTTGTACACATGTGCACACACACTCATATTTGCACACAGATTCCAAAACATCACTAATTCCAATTAAATTCAGTAAACATTCAGTGAAATTTAAAACAGATATCCTTATGCATTCAAAAGTGATACTTTTATATCATAAGGATAAAACTTATACTTTTGTGTATGTGAAAATGATACCTATCTACTTGCAAAATAATTTTTTCTAAAAATTTTGGGTCATTACAAATAGCCACCTTTTAGGAATTGTTTCCTCACAATTTTCTTCATAATTGAATAAAATTTTCTACCAACACAGAAATTGAAAGCACACATGCATCCAATCATTTAAACTGGATAAACAAACATAAGATATACACTTGTGACGTGATTTCAAAAATGAAGTTACCTTTAACTTGCAAACAGCTTAGGATAATTCATCCTAACCTTGTCTTCTAATTCCCATATGCAATCATTTAGATCAATACTCCACTGCACTTTCACAAGCTTCAGGGTTTTATTTCTCGGTTTCTTTACATCTTTAGCCAAAATTCCTACTGACTCTTTTTCATAAACCAAATATGTCTTCACTTGAATCTGGGATGGGGTTTCTAAAATATCATTCTTATCATGAACCCATCTCCTTAATTGTGATACATGAAAAACATTATGTATCCCTTGCATATTTTCAGGCAATTCCAATTTATAAGCCAGAGAACCAATTCTTTCCAGAATTTTGTATGGTCCAATGTATCTAGGTATCAGTTTTCCTTGTTTCCCAAATCTTAACGCCTTTTTCATGGGTGAAATCTTGATGAAAACAAATTCCCCTACCTGGTATTCAACTGGCCTTCTCTTCTTGTCTGCATACTTCTTTTGTCTATCTTGTGAAGCTACCATTCTTTTCCTTATCAGTGCAATATTCTCAGTTGTTTCTTTTATATATTCAGGGCCTAAAACTGCTCTTTCCCTAGTTTCAACCCAATATAATGGATATGAACATGGCATTCCATATAAAGCTTCAAATGGTGCCATTCTTATGGTTCTTTGATAGCTGTTGTTGTATGTAAATTCAGTAAATGGAGGTGTTCTTCCCAGTTGCCCCCAAAATCTAAAATACATGCTCTTAATAAATCCTCAAGCACTTTATTAATCACTTCAGTTTGTGTAATAACCCGAAAATCTGGGCCAGTTTAAAATTTTTATTTTGGCAATTTTAGCGAATTTTGATTATTTAAAATGAATTATTTTAAATAATATTGATGAGAAATTTATTTTGAAAATAATTAGAACGTATATATTATACGCGTCGTCGTTAGAATATAAATATTTATATATATTTATAAATAGAATTGAAAATGGCGCGGTAGTTCGATAATTCGATTTCAAACTTCAATTGAATGTACCGGGTGCAAAACAATCCGGATTTTAGTGAAACCAAAAACATTGGGATCTATTTGATAATATCTTTCCAGCGAATCCGAAAAATCAAAATCTCATAGCGGGAATCAAAAGATATGTCCAGTTGAAAATTCTGAATAGTCGCTGTGGAATTCAAGCCCTTAAAAAATGGGAATTTTGCAAACGACCTCGGATTTCGACGAAACCACTTTTGTTGGATCCGCAGTGTCAGATTATTGCTAGATTCCAAATTTCATAATTTTTCGAATCAATATGTGAGCGTGGCAAAGGAAAACGCGTTTAACCGGTTTCAGTTGATTTTAATCGACTGGAAATTGGCCATTTTTCTAACGGTCTCAGAATTCGGCGAAACTAGTTTTGTTAGGACCGTATCGTCAATACGAAGCTAGAAAATATTTTTCAGGAATTTTTCTAGTCAGTATGTGACCCCGGTAATTTGAAATGTACGTTTGAAATTCAATATAATGATTTAAATGTAAATTCAACGGAAACTAATCGAAACGGCCGAATCAGCTTACGATACATATCCCATCGAGTTCGGAATGGGGGCAATTAGTTAGGGGTGACACTCGTTGGGTTGGATTCGGAGTTCGGAACGAAGAGGAAGTTAAAAATGAGTTAAAGGATATAAAATAGTATTATAAATATTAATGGGCCAATAGGAATTTTTCCCAAACCCTAAATCATTCTACATAAAACCGCCGCTCTTCAAAAAAAGCGATTAAAGGCGGACAAAGTTCCAAACAAAACGTTGATCGATCTGCTAATCCGTTCATGGTTTGCAAGGGTCTTCCACAACGAAATTGTTCCTCTTGGCAAGGAGCTCAAATCCAACGGTTATGATCTTCTAATTGGTAGGAAATCGAGAGAATTGCTCCCTTCAAGGTGCCGACGTCAGGAGCCTTTTTGAAGCTCGAGACACCACCGAACTGGATGGGGTTAAGGGCAGTGGCGGAGGGGACTGGGCGCCTCCCTTGGTGGTGGCGGATGACCCTCCGATCATCGGAGGTTGGTGCGGTAGGTTGCCCTAAGAGGGGCGACGGGTTTTGCTAGTCCCAGTATTTGAATGAAGAAGAACGAGGATTCCAGACCTTTTTCTCGTGAGCTTATTTCTATTTTTATTTATTTATTTATTTATTTTCTATGTAATTAATTTTATAAATATAAAAGTCGGTTTCTTTGATAAATAGCTTTAAATGAAATGTGTTTTTTTTAAAATAAATAACATAGTTTTAAAAACAACTTTGAATAAAAAATGTGCTCTTTATATAAAATACCATAAAATAAAAATGTGATTCTTTTATATATTAATGATATAGAAAGAAAATGTGACTTTTAATATATATAGCCTTGATTTAAAAAAATACGATTTTTAGATATATATGTCATTGAATTAAAATATGATCTCTTTATAAATATAAATAACGTCGAAATAAAAATATGATTTTTATATGTTGAACGTCGAAATAAAAATATGATTTTTATATGTTGAACGTCGAAATAAAAATATGATTTTTATATATTGAATAGCGAAGTAAAAATTCGATTTTTACATATGTAGTGGCTACAGCAGCGAAGATGACGAAGATGCGATAGCAATGAAGATTTCTATCAATGAAGTGCCGTGGAGCTAGGATAGCTATCTGTGAGAATTTCTCACCTTTCAATTTCTTTTTCTAGTTATATATATATACTAGGATGCAGACGGTGCTTAGTAGCACCCGACACAATCGTCCACAGACCATGGACTTGTTTGTTTGGTTGCATAAATTAGTTAGATTATTTGATTGAAATTGAATTGATTGGTGAAATGAATGGATTTGATTGATGTGTGAATGGCGTGGGCCTTCACTAGACCGGGGATAAGGCTAGGCCTTGTCCTGTTTCTAGTATCGTGCCGTTATGCCGCCGAAATTTTCTAAAATATGTTAGAAAATAAAAATATCATTTTATTGAATAAATGAACTGAATAGAATATTCTCATAGGTTGAAGAAAATGTTTTATCGTTAAAAATATGATTTTTAACGCGAAGTGAATAAAATAAAATATTCATTTACAAACCGGATGGTTTGTTTATGTACACCTATTTGAATGACATTGATTGGGACGATAAATTTTACACATCGCCCAACTGCACAAATAAAATCTGTGTTTGATTGTTTGAAACCCCACACGGGTGTTGGGATGAAATTTGAAGTTCACTCATCCTAATTGATTAAATATGTCGATCGATTGATTGACAGGCTGTTATAAGCGTTAGATATTTATATTTGATGCTTATACAGTGTAGTGCACTTTGGTTGATGGTTGATTATTTTTCAATGCTATTATATACATGTGTTGTAGAAAATCCATATAAATAACATTATATGGTAATTGATTGGGCCTCATTCCAGTTTTGAAAAAGAAATATTTGAAAAAGAAATATTTGAAAAAGAAATATTTGAAATAGAATATTTGAAAATAGGAATATATGAAGCCGCATTGATTAGATTGACGCCATTTTGACGTGAACGATATATATATCGATTTTATTCATTTTATAATGAATATCGAAAGTGATTTCAAAATCTGAAATTTTGAAAAGAAATGAATTCGAATTGAAATTGAATAGAAATGAATTCGAATTGAAATTGAATAGAAATGAATTCGAATTGAAATTGAATAGAAATGAATTCGAATTGAAATTGAATATAAATGAATTCGAATTGAAATTGAATATAAATGAATTCGAATTGAAATTGAATAGAAATGAATTCGAATTGAAATTGAATATAAATGAATTCGAATTGAAATTGAATAGAAATGAATTCGAATTGAAATTGAATAGAAATGAATTCGAATTGAAATTGAATATAAATGAATTCGAATTGAAATTGAATAGAAATGAATTCGAATTGAAATTGAATATAAATGAATTCGAATTGAAATTGAATATAAATGAATTCGAATTGAAATTGAATAGAAATGAATTCGAATTGAAATTGAATAGAAATGAATTCGAATTGAAATTGAATATAAATGAATTCGAAATGAATTTGAATAGAAATGAATTCGAATTGAAATTGAATAGAAATGAATTCGAATTGAAATTGAATTGAATGGAAAACGAACTGCAATGGAATTAGAAATCAATTTGAATTGAAATCAATTTGAATTGAAATCAATTTGAAATGAATTTAAAACGATTTATAAAGCACGTTTTGAATTGAAATCGACGAAGTATATATTATATATATTATATATATAATATAATGGCCTGAATAGAACGCGCCGCGCCGCGGCAGTTCGTGAATTTCGACCATTTACTTCGAATGGATATTGCGGGAGATCCGACCGTCGGATTCTCCTAAAACATGAACCGTTGGGTTCGTATCGAAAAGAGCTTTCTAACGAATATTAGAAATTTGAAATCTAACGGTTGGATTTGGAATTATGTCCAAATCAAATTTGAAAAAGGTCGCTGTAAGTGCAGTTCGATGGCCGTTGATGGAAATCGACTGTACGGACCTTGATAAAATTATTAAAAATAGTAATAATTTGTGTAAAATCATAAGAAATGATTTAGAAAGAATTGGGATGAAAAACTCCATATTTGAAAAGATAAAAATAGATTTTTATCGAAATGAACTAGTTTTGAACTAGAATTATAATTCTATTTATTTTTAAATAAATAAATTGAATTTGAGATGGTTTTGAAAATAACCAGAATTTCCAATGATTGCATTGGAATGGATTTGAATCGAAATTGTCTTCGGAATATTTCGATGTTGGATTTCGTGATGATACAGATATTGTTATGGGAATTTGAAAGATATATATATATCGTTATTTCCAATACGATATTTGTTAGTCATAGAATTTGATATTGAATATAAGCCGGTATATTTTCTATTCAGAGCCTTGTGTTTAATATCGAATGTGATTTTGGGTTTATCGTGAACCGTGTTTTAAATGACACCGATTCTTTAACCCAGATAACGATTAAAACTAAGTGGAGTTTTAATGAATCTTTAATTAGATTGAAAAGATCGAGAATGGAGTATCACCAGTTTTGCTCCAGGCGATAGTTAAATCTTTAATTAGATTTGAACGTGAAATGGTAATTGAATTTACCGATAACACCGTGGTGTTAGATATGAAGTATAACCAGTTTTACTTCATGTGATAAATAGGTTGGGATTGGGAAATAAAATAAATGATTACTTCGGTATGGTTCGCTAATCCCGACTAGTTTGAATTGATATTCAAAGGAGATTAAAGAATAAATTTAAAGAATTTATCTTGGATAAAATTAATGGGAACTTTTCCCAAAGTATAGGAATATTTGAATAAAAGAATATTCTGAATTGGAATGAGGCGTATGTTGTGTTGGTGTAACACTTTTATAATATATACGCGAGTTATTCAGAAAGACCGGGTTTATCCCATTCTGAATAACTGATTCGACGTGGTGTCGAAGATGAAGACGGTGGTCGAAGACCAGAAGTCTTCACGTCGTTTGGATAATTACTGATGATCTTGATTGGGCTGTACACCCAAGAAGATGGAAACAGTTGGTGATCGTCCAGACGTACTTGGAGATCGATGGATATGCGGGGTACTAGGTGCCTCCGGTTTCGTTCAGACCCAGAACGGACTTGTAAATGGACTGTGTGTCTGACATTGGATTTTAGTTCGTGTGATTGATCTCTATTAAATATATATCTGTTTGGCGGCGGAGAATTTATTCTTTTGCTTAACGCCCTTCTCTGAGACGTACGAGCTCAGGGGTTATATATTGATGGATATCAATCGCATGGAGTGAATTGCCTGTGTGGCATGCCTAAGTGGCAAATGATCAAGGCTTCTGTTGAAAAGCAAAGTCTTGTGGTTGATGATCGAAGCACGGCCTTTGTGGCGTAGCTTTGTGTAACGTTTACTTCGCGAGTTTCACACCCGGTATGAACCAAAAACGGGAGACGGACCTCAGGGAGGGCCTGCGTTTCCTCCTAGCTAGAAGTGGCGTCAGTGGTTTTACACGCCCTGACGAGTTTGACTTATGTGGTTGTTGCTGTTGCGAGGCGCCTCGGTTAGATCGGACGATCCGGGTCCGATGGAGTCATTAGTTGGCTCGCTTACGCCCCAAAGGGCGGCGAAACGCAGTGTTCAGGATTTAAGTTTAATCCACATCGGTGGACCGGCCCTGACGATCCAAGGGTCGATGCGTTCTGATCCTGAGACTCGGGCTAGGCAGTCTCGAATCGGTAGAGGACTATCTTTTGCCTCAGTTCATAGACGGAAATCCAATTTCCAGATACGTGACATTTGCGGTTTTGATTGTAAACTTATATATGGCGACATAGTGTTATGGGGCATTCATGCCGCCTATGATTGATACTTATGATTTGAAGTTGTTTTATACACTATGCACTTATAATAGTATCAAACGATTTGTTTTAAACGTATCAAGCATTCTTTGGCTGTTATAAGGGAAAACCCTATCCTCGGCTGCGTTGCATTGTGTGATGGGACCTGGGTCTTATAATAGCTTCATTTTTCTTTATTTAGCATTGCGCTGTTTGTTTTATGCACCGGTATTCTTGGGAGGAAACCCGTTCCGTGTTACGGCGTGGTCCCTTGATTTACCTAACATTAAAAATAAAGATTAATAACTGTTTTAGTTCTCACACCAGTCACATGACTGACCTGGAGTTTATTGTTTTAACCTAAACTCTGGGTGCCCTTATTTTGACACGGGCAGCTAGTAGTTTCGGTTTTGCAGATTTATATTCACAGGATCCTGGTTTACAGCTGGAACGATATCCGGAAAGCTTTGTATCCGTATATCTACTTCTAGTTGTGTATTGTATTATTTTCCGCTGCTATGTATTTAAATGTAATTTAAATCTCTGATATTTCTGTGTAATATTTATTCAATTATACTCTGTATATTCTTGTAATATGATGCATTGTTGTAATATACAATGAAAGGTTCTTTTGTATGCGTTCTGTTTTGTCGTGTTCTCAAACGATAGGGCGTTTCGAACGGCCTGGATCGGTTTAGCGACTGGTTCAGACCGAGCGAAATTCTTTGCCGTTACAGTTTGTCCATCTGACTGTGGATGGTAAGCTATGCTCATGCAGAGCTCATTTCCCATAGCCTCCTGAAAACTTCTCCAAAACTTAGACGTAAAAATAGTGTCCTATCACTTACAATGGTCTTGGGTGTACCATGTAATTTCACCATTTCCTTCATAAATATTTGAGCCAATTTTGGTGCATTTCTGTCTTCCTTCACTGGTATAAAATGTGCTACCTTAGTTAGTCTATCAACCATTACCCATATACTAGTATTTCCTCTCCTCGATCTTGGTAGACCATCTACAAAATCCATGGAGATATCCTCCCATTTCCACTGAGGTATACTTAATGGTTGCAATATACCTGAGGGTCTTTGTGTCTCTGCCTTTGTCTGTTGGAAAACTACACACTTGGCTACAAATTTTGCTACATCACTTTTCATCCCTTTCCACTAATAATTCCTTTTAAGATTGTGATACATTTTGGTGTTTCCTGGGTGTATGGAGTATTTACTCCTATGGAATTCATTCAATATCTCTTCTTTTAACTCTAAATTTCCAGGTACCCAAATTCTATTTTTATTTCTCTCGTATCCCTTCTCATCAATGTGCAGGTTTTTCACTTCTTCTCCTGCTTCTAAAGAGTTTTCTTTTCTAAAATAATGGGATCTTCATTTTGCATGTTTCCTACCTTCAGAACTAAATCAGACTGCAAGGTAATCATGCTTAATTTTCCTACGTTTTCTTGTGCATCATGCACCTCCATGTGCATACTATTACCCTCTTTTATTTCCAGATCAGTGAGTATCATTAAGTTCTTAAATTCCTCTATCATCATCAAACTTATTTTAGCATGTTGCCTACTCAAAGCATCAGCTACCTTATTAGCTTTTCCTGGTGTGTAGAGTATCTCAAAATCATATGCAGCTAAAAACTCCACCCACCTATGTTGCCTCATATTTAAATCCTTTTGTAAGAATAAATACTTCAAAGATTTGTGATCTGTATAGAGCTCAAATTTGGGTCCTAACAAATAATGTCTCCATAGCTTTAAGGCATACACAACTGCAGCTAACTCTAAATCATGTGTTGCATACCTGGTCTCATGTGGTTTCAATTGCCTTGATGCATATGCCACTACTTGACCCCCTTGCATCAACACTGCTCCTAAACCATACCCACATGCATCTGTGTAAACTGTTAAGTCATGGTTTCCTTTTGGTACTCTCAAGACAGGTGCATTCACTAATGCTTCCTTTAATTCTTCAAAAGCTTCTTCACATTTCCCAGTCCAAACATAGGCTTGATTCTTCTTAGTTAGATTAGTCAGTGGTGTTGAGATCTTAGAAAAATATTTAATAAATCTTCTATAATATCCAGCCATTCCCATTAATGATCTAACTTCACTCACTGTCTTAGGTCTTTGCCATGTCTGTATGGCTATTACTTTACTGGGGTTAACTGAAATACCTTGTGCAGAAATAACATGCCCTAGAAAATTCACCTCTTCTTTCCAAAATGTGCGTTTAGAAAATTTTGCCTTTAAATTATTCTGCCTTAATCTTCTCAAAACTAAATACAAATGAATTTTGTTCTCCACCACTGTTTTGGAATAAATTAAAATATCATCTATAAAAATTAGCACAAACTTATCCAAATAATCTCTGAATATTCTATTCATTAAATCAACAAAACAAGATGGTGCATTAGTCAGTCCAAATGGCATTACTAAAAATTCATACAATCCATATCTAGTGTTGAATGCTGTGTATTTGATGTTAGACTCTTGTACCTTCATTTGGTGAAAGCCAGAGGCTAAATCAAGTCTAGAAAACACTTTGGACCCAGCCAATTGATCAAAAAGATCATCAGTTCTTGGTAAAGGATATTTGTTCTTTATGGTTAATTTATTTAGTTCCCTGTAATCTATACACAACCTTAAAGAACCATCTTGTTTCTTCACAAAAACCACTGGTGCACCCCAACAAGAATTACTTGGTCTTATAAAACCTTTCTTTTCTAACTCTTCTAACTATTTCTTCAGTTTTATGAGTTCACTTGGCCCCATTCTTGTAGGCTTTTTAATCACTGGACATGCTCCTAGGATTAAGTTGATTTGAAATTCACTGGCCTATTGCTTGGGATACCTTTAACTTCCCCAAAAACATCCAAATATTCATTTACTATGGGGATGTGTTCTATTGAAAACTCATAAATTTCATCACCTACCCCACATAAATGTAATAACTTTCTTTCCTTATCTGATTCACAAAGAACTGTAATTCTTTTTTCTTGCTATTTTGGAGTGAAATGGTGGATGTTTCTAAATTAATTATAGCCCTATATTGCTTTAACCAATCCATACCCAATATAATACCTATATCTGGGTAATTCAAGACATATAAATTAGAAATGAAAACATTTCCTCCTATAATTAATTCTGCATCCACACAAATCATATCCAAGGCACAAGAACTTCCTAGATGGCTTTTAACAAGTAATGGTTTCTCTAGAAAAATGCAATTTAGTTTCAGGGTTTTAACTATTTTATGGGAGATCAAAGAATGTGTTGCTTCTGTATCAAACACTACTGATATGGGCATTTGGAAAATAAATAATATACCTTCCATTTGTCTAAGATTTTCTGCATTAGACTCCACTATGGATTTGCCTTTTGTCTCTAAAGTTGCCACTTTGCCTTGCTGTTTATTCTTAGGGCAATTTATCTTCAAATGGCCTTCTTTACCACAAGTATAGCACTTGAATGCTCCACCCTTCAACTCTGGACACTTTGGTTTAATATGTCCCTCTTTGCCACAATTATGAAACACCGCTTTCTGCTTATTTTCACCAGTTTTAGTATCACTGGTTTTCTTACTTCCAGCCTCTTCCTGTTTCTTTTCATAGGGATGGTACGTTCCCTTACCCTTCTTATTATTGTTGTTCTTAAAATTTCTGAATTTTTCCCTTTCTTAATCATGTTGTTCAAAATTCAAGGCCAAATCTATGATTTGATCAAAAGTCTTATCAGCATGGGTAACATAGCTCTACCCAACCCCAGATTTAGTCCTTTAATGTACCTGCTATTTTTAGATGCTTCATCAGCAACTAACATAGCTCCATACTTTGATAGTCCTTCAAATTTCTAAGTGTACTCGGTGCCACTTAGATTCCCTTGCCTCAGTCTTATAAATTCTTCAAGCAGAGCTGCCTTAGCAGATGCATGCACAAATCTTGCTTCAATCAGTTCCTTGAATTGGTTCCAAGTAACATCTTTTTCATCTCTTCCAGTTACAATTACCTCCCACCAACTCAAAGCTTCTCCTTTCAACTGTCTAGAAGCTACTTGCCTCTCTCTTTAATCATTTAATTGCATGTCTCCAAAAATCCTTTCCAAGGTTCTAAGCCAAACTTGGATTTCCATTACACTTTCAGTTCCTTCAAAGCTTTTGCCTCCTAAATGAGCATAAGTCTTTAGTAATTTAGGGAGCTCTTCATGTGGATTCTCATATCTATGCCCTATTACTTCTCTTAAAGCATTCACTAATTCTTGCATATTCACCATAGGTGTTCCTCTTCCCTTCCTGCCATGTTTCTTTAGTAAAAGAAATATTTGGGTTAGCTAAAATTCCTACTCCTATATGGTATTATTTCCCCCATATATGTTCATTGCAATCAAACACATACACAAGCAACCAATCATACAATTTTAATTA
The DNA here is from genome assembly GCA_030737875.1 of Allium sativum. Taxonomy (NCBI): domain Eukaryota; kingdom Viridiplantae; phylum Streptophyta; class Magnoliopsida; order Asparagales; family Amaryllidaceae; genus Allium; species Allium sativum. The sequence continues at coordinate 678,131,409 of CM060912.1, forward strand.
AATTATTCTATCTCCTAATAATAAAAATATTGTCTGTGTCTTTAATTAACACAGCTCTGATACCAAAATGGAATGACCCTGCTTTTATCTATCATTTCTGGTGAGTTTTTTTTTAAGCACGTAATTTAAATGGTTCTCTTGTTTTAAAGTTTCAAGCCAGAGCCATTCTTTCCTAAATTAACATCCAGGATCCAAAAGTTTTACCAATATAAAAATATCGGTTCATATAGAAATTATTATTATTATGAAATATATATGTGAAGATATATATATATATATATATATCCCTCTTGCTTTAAATCAGAGTAGAAAGAAAGCAAGAGATCCATTGATCTCAGTATAAATCAATGTTAAACACATATATTTAAAACTGATATCCTTGTGCTTACAAAAATGATACTTTTATATCTTAAGGATAGAACCGATACTCATGTGTGTGTAAAAATGATACCTATATGCCTACAAAATAATGCTTTCCAAAAACTGATACTTCAGTGTATATGAAAATGATACTGATGTTGCTTCAGAAAATAATGCCTTCAAAAAGTGACCCCCGACATTATGAAGAAATGATACTTGCCAAAAACAGTACCTTTTAAAATAATACTTTGAGCATATAAAAGCGATCCTTTCAAAATGATGCTATTTCGAAATGATATTTTGGTCTTACAAAAGTGATATCTACAAATGGTTTTATCAAACTGATAACCATGATCCCATAATAGTGATACTTTCAAACTGAGTGTACCAAAAACTGATAATGATGTGCATGCACAACTGATACTTGAAGATATATTTTCCTAAAATGACTCCAGATTGACTAATACATATAATATCAGTAAATCTCCATAACTTAAAATATATATTTTTCCATTTCAGTTCATAAAATGATCAATTAAAATATTACTTCAAATCAGTCATCTGCATACATTTTGCATTTCATTCATCTACCATTTAAACATATTAGCTTAATAATTACAAGACTAGTTCATATACTGCTCTCAGGGATTCATGCAAATATCATATTTCAAGGCTCTTATTTCCTACTCAAGCATGCTAATCATCCAAGAAAACAACAGACTCCTTAAACCAAATCTACTTAGCTCCATCAATCCTGAAAAAGCATTATAGGCAACCTCATTATAAAATGAGACATCCCATTTGCAATGAGCAAATAAGGTCAGACTAATGTCTGGTATGAGCATCCCAATTAAAACATAGTGATAAAATCTATGATATGATTTCATAAAGAAATTTTATTAAAATGCTCACTACTTTTCCATGTTAATAAATAATCTTGTGCAAGTGCACATATACTGATTTTTAAAAACATTCATCATTAGTATTCAAAATTAATACATGCTAGTCAATCGAACATAAGAACATAATAGATTAATTCACTCTGTTAGCATCATTATTTTGTATCCATAATCGCCTTAGGAAATCTTCCAGGAAAACTCAAGCTCCTTATATACTTGTTTCCAAGCATTTTCAGTTATTTAAGTTCCCTGGCCTCACCTGCATTAGGGATCACTAGGGCACATTGTAGTAATCTAATTCACACTACTACACAAAGATCTCAAGACCAAAATTAAGCCATATACCAAACTTGAAACTCAAGGCAAGCCATCCCACAGTATCTTGACCAAAATAGTCCATAGTTAAATTACTAAGTGTTCACTTATATTTTTCAGTGACTACCTACCTAAACCAGGTAAACTAACATAGTTAGACTCACTGTGAATACCATGGATTTCATAGAGATCACTCCAAAAAATAGAGACAATCATTCCGGCAAGTATATAAACCATTCAATACACACATGTGAATTCCAAAAAATCATTTATCCAGAGGTTTTACTGAAATAAATCCTTGTTTAATCATGACAGTATATATATATATATATTTGTCTGAGCATACATTTGATATTAATCTATGGCTTTAGGAATATATTTTTAAGAGATTTGCCACTATGCATCAACTGGTTTCAAGTGAATCTTAAAACCTAGCTGAGGCACAATGGTTGCATTCCTGATTGAGATCAGCACATAGAAAATCTACTGCTCTCTAAATCAACTACTTATAGAGCCTCAGCACCTATACATCAGTATATTGCAGCTCATATAAATGTTTCATAGAAGATTTGTCACAGATATATACCTTTTGTATATCCAGATTTCTAATATAGATTATAGGTATCAGTAAAGAGTTGTTTAAAGGATCATAAAACGGAACAGGTTTAAATAATGACTTTAGATTCATAATGCTAAACTCAATAATGATTTTAAATAAAAATCAGTAACATTTTTCCAGTCACAAGAAAGCAGATGAAATAATCAAAAGATCAAATTCAAATAAAAAGAGCATATAAAAATATTGGTTGCCTCTTGAAATCAGGACTTAATGCCATATGTTTTAAGTGAGAATACTCAACAAATCTTCTTCTTCTAAGCTAGAAAATAAAATCAGAAAACCCTTGCTTTATCCTCAAGCTTCCCTTCTTCCTTTAAAATAGATTTTATGTATTTCACTGGTTTATACTAGGCAGTTTGATTTTTGCCCGGCCACCCTCATTTATAACATCAGTTTTCTAGGGTTTCAAAGGTTATAAAAAGTCAGTTTTACCCTTCAACAAATCATGCCATATGTCTGAATATTTTCCACATAATTTTGCCTCATTTTAATTAAAATGCTCGGTTGTAAAAACTACATCACTTTTCAGAGAAAAAGAAGAGCATTAAAAATTATTTTCCTCCAAAACAAGTCACGCCAGAACAATGATTCCCTCCCTTTTCTAAATCTGGAAACCCATTATTTTATCTTAGTGCATTTGTTTATGCCATATACATGTGCATATATTATTTCAAACAGCCCCAACATTATGCACTAAAATCATTTCAGGTAACGTAAGTATATTCACATACATGAGCTGTACTATACATGTGTATGTATATATATATATATATCCTGGGATTATGATATTGCCTTGTGCATGTCCCCCGGTTGTACACATGTGCACACACACTCATATTTGCACACAGATTCTAAAACATCACTAATTCCAATTAAATTCAGTAAACATTCAGTGAAATTTGAAACTGATATCCTTATGCATACAAAAGTAATGCTTTTATATCATAAGGATAGAACTGATACTTATATGTATGTGAAAATGATACCTTTCTGCTTTCAAAATAATATTTTCTAAAAAAAATTATTCATTACAGAATTCAAGTTCAAACCAAATTTAAGTTAAGGATCTTAAAGTGGAATTCAAGTAAAATCTGACTTGAACACTTTATTTAATTTTGGATTTTTACTGCATGAGTGTTAAGTTAAATTGAATCGAACTTGAAAAATATGAATTAACATTTAGTTGTGCTTTGAAATTGTGGACAATTGATTCAGATTGAATTATTTCTAGAAAAGTAGTGTTATCCCATTTTGCAACTGACATGTGTATATTTTAACATTTTTTATTTTAACTATCCTACATTAGATTTATCTATCTTTCTTAAACTATTTTATATTAACTTATCAAAATTCTTAGAACTATGCTATATTAAACCTACCTACTTATCTTAAGTTATTTGTATCAAATTAAATATGATGTTTAATTCAAGATATATTAAACCTATCTATTTCATTTCACTATTCAATATCAAAATTAACTATTTTATGAAAACTATTTTACATCAAATCTATCTATTTATTTAAACTATTTTATATCAAACTTAATTATTTTCCTCATTTTTTTATTTAACTATTTAAATTAAAGTATATGTTTCCAATCCAAGCAATTTATGTCCGAAAAGATTAAATTTAGAGATTCAATTGTATGACGATATTATGACATGTAATCTAAATCAGATGTAAAGCTTTGACAATGAATCATTTTGTAAATATGAATTTGAAATTGAAGTGATATCGAGTAAATTGAATGGATTTGAAAATTTTATATTTAAATCGACACTTGACGTTAATTGATTTACGATATTGGAATATGATTTCAAATTTAATCACCATGGTGTGAAAAGCGTTTGGGTTGTTAAAGAGACCTAAGGCGGTATGTCATACTCTCTGCCAATACCGATACCACTTTAACAACCGTGCACGCGGTAAGGTTAAAAATGTATGTAAATGGCGTAAGGGTAAAAATGTAATCTTGCTTACGTTATTTTATTTATATTTACTTTACTAAATAAACACTATTATAATAGTGTTATATATTATATGTATTAGTTCTATAGATCCTTATAGGATGGAAATCCCAAACATCCTTTAAGTTATTGATGCATTTATTTGAACATTTCACTTGAAATTGAATTACTAGAAAAGGATGTTACTCTTGACTCGGGTCAGACCGAGTTTGACAGCTTAAGATTACATCTTTCGAAGTTGGTGACTGATTCAAGACTTCCTTTCTATTTACTAAATTTAAATCATTTAATTTTTTATTAACTAAATTCCATGTATTAAATTTCCATTTTACATAAATTTATACTATAATGTATTATATTATATTCCGATGTGAGATGATGTATTATTCTGTGTGTGATTTTATTAAACCCCATGGCAATAATAATCTGTTATTTCAAACAATTCGAGTTGGTTTTATTATCGACTTGAATGGTTGGAAATAACAGGTCGTTGCACATTCCCCAAAGTCGAGTTCGGTATGAATGCCTTTGATGAGTGCTACAAGAACAACTTCCTTCTAAGGATTATCGACCTTAGTTAGAGCATTATTGAAATGTTTCAAAAACTTTTCAAAAATTCGTCGTCTCTTTCGAAGATACTGAATACCGACATAATATCCTTAGGACCGATGGTGTACCTCCTGAATTGTTCCATTGGTCTCCAGCAAGCTGATCGAAAAAGGTAATGGTTCTCAGTGCAAGATGAGAGAACCATAGAGAGGTCATGGCTTCAAGGAAAATAGGGAAGCATTTACACTTCATTGCATCAATGGTGCGTGTAGAATCCATATGCCATTCGTATCGTTTTAGGAATTGCCAAGGATCAGTTATCCATGAATAAACTAGAAATGTTAGCATATCGAACCATTGAGGCCATTCGACGTTCAGAAGTTCTTTAATGAAAGGGCTTCGCCGTGTCTCGGTTTCCCAGTCATTGCTGACTTGACCCTGCCCCTGCGACTCTCTCATGATCCTACTGATCATGGAGGTGAGGTCAGAAGTTGGGAACTCTAATGGGATCTGATGGTCGTGATCTAACTCGAGGTGGTGTCTTCAGTGGTTCCTCCTAGGCTACATCGCATCATCTTTTTTTGTGGAGGCTGTAGGAGAAGCTTGGTTCCGGCTGATACCAAAAAATTTAGAAACAAAGTTCTAGATTGTAGGGGCATGAGGGCCCCTATAAAGGTGTTCGAGCCCAATCCCCTAGGAGGGATTGGTATCGAATCGAGAACAACCAAGTTGGTTCGTTCCCTCAGTGACGTCGACTCCCACACCACCTTCTGATACTTTTCTTCTTTAGTTTTGGTTGCTTGGTTCTGATGATGATAAGTAGTGTACTAAAATATAATTAACAGGAGTAGGAGTCCTACTGTTTTCCCTCGAGTTGGTCAAAATTGGCTCGAGTAGTATGTTGCAGGTGTTGTAAGAAATTTGTGTTCAGTTTAATTTGATTACTGAGTTGCATCTGGGTCTCTTCCAATTTATTTATAACGTTCCCTAGTTGATGTTAACTAACCAGAGCATAAGCAGTGGAAGTTATGGTCACATGGGTTGCTGCAAGAGCATGATCACCATTAGACGGTTGTTGTTACTAGGTCGAGGCATCATCATAATCAACATTTGAATGTCCAACAGCTTGATAATTCTTCCTTTTCACCGTTATATCAAGCAAACTGTGTAAATCTATGAGGATATCAGAAGGGATGGAAACTTAAAGAAGTAGAAAATCCAAAAAATTGAGTTTTTCTCAATGAAAGCACCAAAATGATAACATCAAAAATCGGAACAATACCCAAAGAGTTCAATGAATAACTAAATGAATAAAATATATGAAAATTGAGGATTATATTAATAGAAATATAGTAAATGAGACCACAATAGTTTATAGTGGTTCAACGTTACTACGTCAACTTGGAAGGTTTTGAACACTTTATGCAGTTGGTATTCACAAATCAGTATGAATCCAAAGCGTTTAGAATAAAGAAAACAAATGGCCTAACAGATTCATTTCTCTCAAATGCAATTGGTATTTATAGATCTAGGTCAGCGGAAATATCTAAGAAAAGTCGGAGGTATGTTGTAGAGGAGGCTTGGATAGGGCTTGGCCCATGTATCCCTTAAATAGTGGATCAGAACAAACCCCTCAAATTTAGAGGGATCATGGTGCAATTCGATCTTAGAGTCCCTTTTGTGTCTTGAACCATCTCCTAGAGTTCCATGTTGATTTGATTTGTGGTTGAAGATATATAGTATGTTAATTGTTTAAGTTGAAAAATTCTATTGGTTCGTCTCACATTGGTATCGATCCCTTGCTTTGATCTAAGTCAATCCCTAAATTGGTGAGCTCTCAAACACTATTATACTAGGCTCATTCGATAGCTATCTCACGATTCCATTCGTGCTTGTTGTCTGGGCCTTCAGGCTTATCTCTATGGGATGTTAGCCTTGATAATCATTGACTCATGTCAGTCTGAATAGTTGGAAATGATCAGGCATAAAGGCCAGGTAACAGCTTTAGGAAAACTTATGGAAATATATGCAATTATTAAAAATATTGCTGACACAAAGCAATTATAGCCAATAACTGCATATTATATGCAGCTTTTGATGAATATTTTAAAACTTAAATTTTTATTTCAAATTATTTTTAACATCATATTATTGTAAAAAAAATAAGAAAAAATTAATGTGAAACAAATAAAAATAAAAACATGCCACTTTTAAGAAAAATGCAGAAAATTTTTCCATTTTATTGAATAATCGTAAGCCTTTTAAACTTTTTTTTTATTTTCTTCAAATATTGGATTATTGAGTAAATATTTGCAGAAATCTCTGCAATCATTAAGTAGATATTTTCAAATACATCTGTAATATTCCTCAATAAGTGCATACATTTTTGCATATATTTTTTGTTCTTTCTATTATCTAGTTATAATATTTTCAATTTTACGATTTTTTAAGCACTACAAACATGAAACAACATTGTTATAGTAAACTAATTATTGTGACCCACTTTACAATAACTTTTGCATAGCGACCCGTCTTATATCAAGTTTGATTTTAAGGATGTCCGTCTAATATTTAGATTAATAAAACTGGACATATCTATTTGAAGTGTTTATGCCTATAAATGTTTTGTACATACATGAGGCTATATGTGTATATTGGGACCATAGGTATGCAAAACTCTCATATTTGAATTATTTCCAGTTAAAACTTATACTTGTGTATATTTGATTTCAGAACAATTAAAAACCTTATTTTTGTATATTTATGAAATCACGTTGTGTCTGAAATCCAGTACATATGAACTTTGGATGAATATATTGATAAGTAACTCTATATGTCTGGAAAATTGATATGTATTGAAAGCTAAATATATCATGCACTTATCATACATAAACTAAGGATCATATATACGAAACTACATATATTTTAAATTTATTGCATTCAAAACTTTGGTACACATAAAACTTCATGTATTTTGAAACTAGTATATATGTACTTAAACCTAGATATTCAAATTCATTTGACCATAGGTTGGTCAAAAGCTCTTATTCATATACAAGTCTATACACTTCCTAAAGCCTATGTCTTTATACATTTATATTTATGAAACCTACATTCTTTTATAAATCCAATGCCTACTTAAAGCATTCCCAATAGGGGTATGAGGTGTCAAATCAGTCATGGTTGACCCCCTAACTTCTTCAAATGGGAGAAAACACAACACCCCCAACAAGGGGCGTTGTGCTTGTCTTAGCTAGCTGAGACAAGATGTGTGGATTATAATCCATAATAGTTGGATATTGCGGTGTATATTACAATCCATACCACATACCTAACCAACTAAGTTTTAGCTAGGTAAGTTTGTTTGCTATAGCCGGCTACAACACTTTCCTTCTCATACAGAACTCTTATCCCTTTATAGCCTCTTCCCCACTCTTCTTCCTCTGCTATTCTTGAGAAACCCGATGAAAAAGAAATGAGAAGAGCATGGGTGGAACATAGTAGACGCAGTGTCGGAAATATACCAAGAGATGATGAAAATGCTTTGGTTAAAGAAGATATAAATGTTCCAGTTGAAGAAGGTATCAACATCGCACCTCCTTGTTGACGAGATGCGGTCAGGCGATGAAGAGCTAGATACAGATAGGATGCGCAACTGGATCTGCATAGACTTTAGGGATCGATAAGGAATTGATCAATTTCTATATACTTCCCATTGATAAACATGTCAGCATGCGCGTCAATGATGTTGTCAGTGATCTAATTTTAGCTTTCAATATCAATTTTATTTTTTCGATTATAAATTGAAAAATCAACGTTATAACTAGTTTGTCGAGATCAGACCTGTGGCTTGGCCTAGCGTTATGCGTTTGTATGAAGAAGTTAGGAATTTAAATACACATGGCATTATTCATGCATTTCTTTAGGATGTAGGACATACTTATTTCATGAGTACGTGTTCACTTAACTATCACCAAAAAATTTCAACTTTTTGATACCTTCATGCTACAATAAAATTATTTATCAGGTATTCAAATTCTTTTAAATTCGAATGTTCACTTGACTAGTGTGTTAGCCGCTAGTTGGTGGAAGACCATCTATACATTTCATTTTGGTTTCGAATAGTTAGGTTTCACCCCCTTTAGACAATACGATGCCTACCAGATTTTCTGTAGGACAAGGGGATACATTTGATGAGTACTATCAGCACTCTGACATTTTATCAACTACACTGCCTCATTTTGACTTACGTGATGGATTGTCTTCTAGAGTGCAGTTGTGAATAAGTCACATTAGTGGGAAAATCTATGAGTTGATACATGCATATAGAGAACAAAACAATTTAGAGACATCACGAGTGTTTATTCTATTCTTGATGGGAATCCTATTGTTTCAAACCCATCGAACACATTATCGGTTAAACATGTAGCAGCCATTACGGATTTGTCATTTGATCGTCTAGTCACATATTGATTAAAGGACCACGATCTTAGCATACATGTATCGAGCTTTAGATTATTAGTGCGTTGTTAGGCTGAGATCCATATCTATTGAAGGGTTTTGGCAGATTCTACAATACTAGTACTATGAGTGCTTCTGTAATATGACTTACCCGAAAGTAAAATATGTTTTACCTATATTTTTTCCTCGAGTTAGAGCGTGGGATCATGAGAACCAGAGTGGGGTGTAAGAAGTTAGTCATATTATATATTTTCTTTAGCTTGTAATCAGATTGAGTTACACACTACATGGGAGAGCATAATTTGTCAACCTTATGAGGGTTTACCTTATACGACAAATGAGAGCGTCGTTCATGTTAGACTGCAGTCAGGTATACTTTTTCCTTTGATGCCATCTCTTCCCGTGGGTGGGAACGTACCTGGAGGAAGATACTATATGGTGATTTCATTCCTAATGATATCCATACACACCTTATTTGAAGGTGTACAATAGTGACGCTTTGTAGATAGCTTGAGATCGTGACTAGTGTTCTACTAATTACCTCATTATCACAATCTGTACTACACAACATTTTGGTATAGATTCTACACTCTACCACATACTGCTTCTTTCATTCACGCTACAATAGTTGATTTGATTAGACCCTCAATGATCTAACTTGGTGTTGCTCCCCCAATGTTGTTAGGCTTGACATAGAGCATATAAATATATCATGCTCCACTGCCATCACATGCAGTGGATTTTAGTTGGATAGTGGGTATTCCTAAAGTTTTAGATAGTGATAGATACATCGATCTTCCTCAGGTAGAGGCTACCCAGTATCCAGATCCAGCTATATTTTCTTATAACTATTTATATTAGATACAATTGGGACTGCGACATGTTATGTATACCGAGCATCGACGTAGCATAGACGATTTAACAACTCGTATTAACGAGCTTATCACTGGTAATGAGGACCGGTACCGTCCTAAACCCCGAGTAGATGATTGTAATGATATAGCAGGTCTTGACGATATTGACTTTGATGATTTGTATACTACCTTTAGTCATGATGATGACGACGACGATGTTGATGATGTTAATAATAACGTTTATGTATTATTCAGGTACAATATTGTACTATCAATGTCTTATTTATTGTCTGCATGTTATTGGTATTATCATCATATGTTGTCGTATTATAATTGCTTCTATTTTATGCTATTGTGTTATCAATTCATTATCAATGTATAATACCGTATTATTGGTGTTTTATATACTGAATGCATGTTATCAATATGTTATTATTGTTTATTACAGTATTACCAGAGTTTCCGTTTCCTACCAGTTTGTTGTGGTTGCATTCTTTGTACATTACAGTATTATCAGTGTTTGTAATTCAATGATAGTTTGTTAATCGCTGAAGATAAAAGCGTCACTTGAGTTTATTTTTATTCAAGTGCTTTGATGTTTTCCACTTGTTTTTTCAGATGTCCCTTCTTGCGTGAGTTGCAGATAACATAATATACCATTCCTTATAGATGATTTAATTCTTTAATCGGTACTTTGAACGCAAACTTGTAAACAAAAATATTCCTCATTAGTTGGTCTTTTTCTGAGTTACTTGTGCTCATGAAATCATATGTTATGGTTGATTGTAGGCATGAAACTATGTTGTGTACAGATGAGGTTGCAAGCCACAAAATGTTTGGAACATAGTGAATGCAACTTGCAACAATCATCTAGACTACACAACAAGACAACCTTATTTGTAAACCAAAAAACCTATGATTTTACGGTAGCTTGCGATCGATATCGCAACATTATCGAATAGATTGATGGAAATGCTTTTCAATCAAGTGGATATACATTTGATTCGTGTTATGTATCAAAAAATGGAACATAATTAGTTGAACATGAAGCTTTTGAACATCATTATAGTTAGCTCATGCATCTAGGTTCACAATAAACATAAATTTTGGTCTTTTCGCTAATCTTTTATCCATTTTCTTGTATCTTGTCTGAAATATTTGGTTCACATAATATTAAATTCATGTTAATTATTTATTTTTGGTACTTTAGTAATCCATTTAAACTGAATTTTCTTGGCAGCATCTATGGTATGCTTTCATGTTGTTTATTGTTTGTTATCATTAATGAGCACTATAGAGTTTGGCATAAAAGAGGAACTTATGAGACATTTATTTGACCTAGCATGGAAGAGATTCCTAGTACGGTGGATTCTCCATATGCATACGACCATGTGACTTTTCTTTCTCGAGTAATAACATAAGACTCTATAAAGGGAGAACAACCCATCAAATTAACATCAATAGCTCCTAACAATGCCCATTTCTTATCCCTTGTTGTATGATTATACTAATATTTTGTTAGACCCTTCAAATCCTGATCTATATCCAACTAGAACATATGCTACACAGAATGTAGAAATGGAAGAGCGACATTATGAAGATATGCAACAATGAGAGCTTGAAATGTGGATGCAGCAATTGCAAGTATATGAACAACAACATGTAGTGCCTTAACTCCAAAATACAACAGAAGCTGAAGAGGTGTAGTCATCAAACATTACGTGCTTATGCAGTTTTAGTTAACGATTTTTGATGTCCAACATGGGAATAATGCAGGTCGTTAGTATTTTCGCTGACCTCTTTACCCGAACGAATGTGATTACGACCAGCGGATAGATGAGCAATTTTCTTCTCGAGTTATTACTGATACGAGATTAGACGGTTTCATGTTCATCTCAAAGACATTGTGCAGTAGAATCACCGCCTTCATGATAGGTTGATGTAGAAGCTTGGCATAGGAACGTTTCTCGAATTTATGTATCTTTACATTTTTGTTCAGTATCTTATCAGATTATGTATCACTAGCATGTTTAACAAGTGTATGTAGAATTTCTTAGTCATTGACATTATGTATCTTTCGAGTATATTAGTGGATACATCCAATAAACTTTGAACATTACATAAACAGACATACGGTGCACATATTTTATCCAACAATAAGGCAATCAATCGTGGGAAATAATGCAACATGACTACGATGTTCGATGTGATAGGACACTATAGTTATATATCTCCATCAATTAGGCTAACAATCATTGAAAACAGTGCAATGTGGATTTGGTGTGACTTTTGACTGCGTGATTTAGCTTTTTATCTCAACCAACAAGGCAAGGCTGGCAAAGGAAGCAGCGCAAATCTAGCAAAAAAGCAGTACGAGTGTAAAACTTGGCTACGGTGTGATGTTGATCGCACACTGCAGCTTTTTATCTCAACCAACAAGGTTTGACAAGGAAAGTAGTGCAAGGCTGGCAAAAAAAGCAGTGTAACGTGGCTACAATATGATGTTTGATCGCAGGCTACAGCTTTTTTCTCAACCAACAGGGCTGATAGAGAAAGCAGTGCAACATGGCTAGATTGTCCGATATGACCGGACAGTTTGTGTATTGTCTCCATCAACAAGGTTGTGAATCATGGTAGACAATCGAACTTGACCACAGTGAAATGGTTGGCAGTCCAATATACCCATATAATGACATCAATAATAAGGGTAAAGTCTAAGTATAGTATTTGTTGTCTACATTAGTAATATAGGTACAGTTCATGGATAAGTGTATGATTTAACAATATGCTTATAAACATGGAGCAGAATGTAAAAAACAAGCTAATGAAAAAAGGAACAAAAAAGTATGTTAACAAAGCAAGAGTACCCCGCCACGCCCAGGTTCAATTCTCGGCTAATGCAGTCTTTTTTAATTGTACCACTAACAACTGTTGCACATAACATCTTCATATGTTCAGCATATCACAACAAGCATATTTCAATTCAACGCTAATTTTATTAGCAATCCCATCATATTCGTTCTAAATTTTTACTCCTCTCAATGGTAATTTTGCAAATGACCCATAAAGTTTTCGCTATATTACTCCTATCGTTTCCCCTTTCCACTGCTAATTATCTTTATTAATAGTTGCTTTTAAAATACAAACTTTCGATTGGACCAACAAATTTAAAAAATACCCATACATACACAAACACGCACGTGTGCGCATACATGCATACACACATATATAATAGGATATACTAATTAATTTTTTTTACAAATTCAAACTGCAATTCAACAAGTATTAACATATACTAATATTAACTAAAAATAGGATCTGTCAAATAAACATTCTTTACAATATCGTTCTTTATTAATTAACACACAAATAAAAATTAAAACTAATAAACAAAAAATATTGTAACTTTGAAATAAAATTCAAACTAATTATACATAATTTTAACACAAAGATAACTAAATATTCATAGAATTCATTTTTCTTAAATGTGCTAAATACATATACAGTTTCTAAAGACATAATTTATGTGCAAAGCAAGTATCATGATCACACGTGAATCGCATGTCATAGCGCTCGTATATGATATACCCCTCAGTTTTCCATTTTCCAAACACAGAATTTAAACATGCAAAAAGTAAACTTGAAAAGGTTTTTTATTCGGTTGCAAAAGCATTACATATTGAAGTTAAACATGCTAACTCCCAACTCCAACATTTAAAAAATGTTCCTTGTAAATGAAGTAGGGGAAGATAAAAATAAACGATCATAACCAATACAGAATTTAAACATACTTTTCTTTGCAAACCTTCAGAAGGTTAGGATATGCGAAAAGATCATTAAAGCGGTAATATAACAGCTAATAACATTCAAGTGGGATAAAAGTGATATACAACTAAACTCGTCATTAAGCTTTAAAAATAATTTAAAAATACAATTTGTTTGTAACAACCCAACTTTTCCATACCGTTAAGCTTACATTTAACCACACATGTCAAACTCAAAAGGGATAGAAAAGCGGATAGTTAGAGGAAAGAAGTTAGAAGGTGAGACGAAGAAAGAAATGTTAGAATAGAAGAACAAGAACACCAACGCTACAGAACTAGATTAGAATAGAATCTCGAGCAGAATGAATAAAATATAATATCTCAATACTCTTTACATAATGAGAAAACTGTATATATATATATATATGATTATACAATCAAGGTACACAACTGGATCAACCTATATAATGTTAATAAATACAACACATAGTGGTAGTAAATTAATACCATAAAATATGGGAATACGTCTCTGTATCCTCTCCTGAACCTCCAAGCAAAAACCAATGCAACCTGGAAATATACTCGGTCTGACCCGAGCACATTTTGAAGAAAGAAAAATCACCTGGATCAGTCTGGAATACTTTCAGTGATAAAACTCACCATAAACAACTTGCTTAACTTTTATAAATCCTTTAAAAGAATGGAACTCACGTAAGACACGACCACACATAAACATGGAACAGGTTTTTTCCTTACGATAACCAAATCACTTTGTATTATAAAATCCAATGATATTATAATAGTGTCTATAAATCCACAAATAAAATAGGAATATAGCCGAAAAGGTTGCATCTCACTTTTAAACGTAGTTGGTTTACATCTAAAACTGTATGGCTAGTATTGGAGTTTGGATTTCCATGCATGAATAGGTAAGGGAATATCTTCCAATCAGTGTCCTCTAGAGATAAAACACTGGGTTCAACAAGAACATCTTGCTACCCGACCACACAAAACTGACCACACATTCAACTTGAATGTACCGAATATATCACCACCACGGTTGGGATCAGCAACCATACTATTCTGAAGCATACAAAAGGGAAAACTGATTTCTTTAGATCAGGCGATGATATACCTTAATGGGTATGACTTACATAGCCCTGTTGCATGTCCGATTTTAGTCATTTCCCGGTTGATGAGGCTTGAGGATACATGTAACACCCCATAATTTTATAAAACATTAAAATGATAAGTTAAATAATACTTAATTAAATATTAGGAATTCATAAAGCAGACTGGGCCATTGCGTTCGTCTCGGAATTCTGCTTGAGATAGACTCCGAGTTAGCATAAAACGGACATCGTATGAAAAAGTTATTATGGTTAGATGTTTGTATACACACAAGAGAATTATATAAATTTAAAACCAATCAAAACAGTTCAAAATAATTCAAAATCAAACAATGAAAGGGGAGCGGGAAATTTCCCACTATGGGTGTCGACCCATGGGTCGGTCCCATCAAGGGGATGTCGACCCCTGGGTCGACACACTAAGGGAGGTCGACCCCCATACGGATCTAGGCACATTCTTGGTACTGAACATGGATTGAATTCTTGGGTTGGTTCGTCAACTGATGGCTATATAGAGGACCATATACCCATTGTTTTATTCATCTAAATCAATGGCGACAACGAGATGTTGCTCCAACTGAGATTAAATTAGCCTTTTCTTCAGCTACAACGATTCATACGTATTCAAAGATTGCTGATTCAACATCAACACGCTTTTCTCAATTTTATTAGATCTATTCTCTGTTAGTCTATGTTATTTTAAGATATAAACATTTAAAAGTTAATCTTGACATGTTTATGAATTAGATCTAAGCATATGCCTATTTATCAAATCACATCTGCCACTGCTAGTACACCCGATCTATTGATTTATACCTATATGCCTATTCTTGACATCCCTATTATGCTAGTTGCTTAATCATATCACTATGCCTAATCAGTTCTATTATCACATGTTCATCAGATCTGATCTTATATGCCCATCTTGTTATTATCCCCAATTCTGTCACCATATGCTTATTCAGTTGCTATGCCTATTTATACCATTATATGTCTATCTTGTTATTTTGCTTAATTTTGTTCTCTTCCCTTCTTCTTTTCCCTTTTTATTTTATAGTCAGGCTACCTTCGAGCCTAGGCATACCGCTGAAATATGCGAACGTGTGAAGTTGGGAATGAGGGTAAAACGTTAAAATTGAGGCATAACTTGTATTGAGAAATTTGGGGCATAACTTGAATGGAAAACATGAATATGGATTTGGGGCATAAACCAAACTGTGATCAAAAATCTTAATTTGGGGGCATATGGTACATGATGAATATGACTTAGAAATGGGGCATGAAAACCTATAATGCAATTTATAATTGTTAAAGAATGAACATGCCTAGATTTACAGTAATTTGAAATTGTAACCGCGCTTAGACACGAGGTTAGATTACACTTGTGGTAGAAGTCTGCCCGGACCTGCCCAACATATCCAGCGACCACAAGTGGTGAGTCTAATGTGAGGGGGTCTAAATGCATAAACACATAACGTGCTAAGACACGAGGTTAAGTCCAACTTGTGGAAGAAGTCTGCCCGGACCCGCTCGGCATATCCAGCATCCACAAGTTTTAGGCTTAATGTGGGAGGTCTAGTGCATTATAACCATAAATGAATAAATGGTAATGGACTTGAATACTTAACCTGTTTGAACCCATAGGAATTACATGAACATGTTAACTTGAGTAGGGCTTAAGTAAACTTGCTTGAAATAGTGGGAGGGTTAAGTATATCTTGGGGTGGTGGGTAATATTTACATATTGGAC
Source organism: Allium sativum (assembly GCA_030737875.1). Classification (NCBI taxonomy): domain Eukaryota; kingdom Viridiplantae; phylum Streptophyta; class Magnoliopsida; order Asparagales; family Amaryllidaceae; genus Allium; species Allium sativum. The sequence continues at coordinate 678,148,077 of CM060912.1, forward strand.
CACAAATTTAACCTGTTGGGGTTATGCAATCTTATTACACTGGTAGGCATAACATTTGGAAATCCTAGCAGTGGGGATGCAAGCCTAGGGGGAAGTTTGTATCATCTTGTGTGTGGGACCCGTTTCAGCCAGTAACCCATATATAGGTATCCAACGAGTACTCTGAACTAGGTCGGAGTCGAGGCACGCTTACCGATCTTATTGTAAGAGATCCAAAGGAGTGTCGGTGTGGGCAGCGCATTCCGGTGGGGTCATGTGCGTGCATGGATCCGAATAAGGGAGGTTATGTAACGACCCGTAATTTTTACGGTATTATAAATAATTTATTTAATTATTTAAATAATGGTTTAGTAATTTAAAATGATCAGAATTAAATAATATTGAATATTTAATTAATATAAATAATAGAATAATATATTTAATTTTTGAAATAGTCGGAAATAGTGGAATTCACAATATTGTGTGAATTGGATCATATGTAATATATAATTCAGTTTAGAGTTGAAATATATTAACGAATATATTGTATAAACGACAGTTGAACGTATAATTATATTATAATTAAAATCGAGCTTGAAATGGCGCTGTAGTTCGTAATTTGGCGATTCGAACTTCAATTGAATATACAAACTCCGTTTTAAAACGGATTTCTGTGAAATAAGAAATGTTCGGAGCTGGTGAAGTATATTTTTCTAATGGAAGAGAAAAATTGAGATTTCGTTGTGTAGATTTTGAGTTATGTCCAAATCAAATTTTCAAAAAGTCGCTATGGAATTCCTTTATAAATATTTTTGATTTATTTATATTATAAATGGATTTTTCAATATAAATCGAATATCGATTCAACCAGGATTTGAATACCGAGTTATAAATCCAATTGGAGCTGTATAATATTCTATTGTGAATATATACGATAATATAATTAAATTATTTTTAAATATATTAATAATTAAATGGGTTTATTTAAAGATTTAAAAATAACTAGTTTTGCAAGCGAACTCTGTTTTTGACGAAACTAATTTTGATGGATCCGTAATATTAAGTTATTGTTAGATTCCAAGTTTCGTGATTTTTGAAGTCAGTGTGTGGCCATACGGAAATTTAATGTGAAAAATAGTCAATTATTTGACTTTAATAATACGTTGTGTGAAAAATGAAGTCGGAATTCGATGAAACCAGTTTCGTTGGGACCGTAATGTCAAACTGTAGCTGCATGTCCAGTTTCATTGAATTTGGGAATTTTATGTGGTCGTATAGATTTTTAAAGGACAAATACATATAACGACTGATTAAAATTAAATATTATAATCGAATATAATAATATAAAACCTATCTATAAATAACCCTTAACTTTTTCCTAACCCTAACACTCTCATTCTTTTGGTCAAATTGTTTCCGCCGCATCTTTTCTTATCAATTCAGCAAAATTTGATCTTCAAAAATTTCTAAAAAATCAAGTTAATTTCTATAAATCGTAAAATATACATGTACGGGATCCTCTTAAGTTACTCGCCATTTCCATATGTGTTTGGGGAGTTCGATTCGCTGTTATTGATACAGCGTATGGCTAGAGTTAGGGCTCGAAAGATATAGGAGCTCCAGTGCATCGATTGAAGGTCGGTTTTGGAACCGGGGGTCATTTAGGATCTGTGACGGCAAAGAATTTCGCTCGGTCCGAACCAGTCGCTAAACCGATTCAGGCCGTTCGAAACGCCCTATCGTTTGAGAACACGACAAAACAGAACGCATACAGAAGAACATTTCATTGTATATTACAACAATGCATCAGATTACAAGAATATACAGAGTATAAATGAATATTACACAGAAATATCAGAGATTTAAATTACATTTAAATACATAGCAGCGGAAAATAATACAATACACAACTAGAATGAGATATACGGATACAAAGCTTTCCGGATATCGTTCCAGCTGTAAACCAGGATCCTGTGAATATAAATCTGCAAAACCAAAACTACTAGCTGCCCGTGTCAAAATAAGGGCACCCAGAGTTTAGGTTAAAACAATAAACTCCAGGTCAGTCATGTGACTGGTGTGAGAACTAAAACAGTTATTAATCTTTATTTTTAAAGCTAGGTAAATCAAGGGACCACGCCGTATAACACGGAACGGGTTTCCTCCCAAGGATACCAGTGCATAAAACAAACAGCGCAATGCTAAATAAAGAAAAATGAAGCTGTTATAAGACCCAGGTCCCATCACACAATGCAACGCAGCCGAGGATAGGGTTTTCCCTTATAACAGCCAAAGAATGCTTGATACGTTTAAAACAAATCATTTGATACTATTATAAGTGCATAGTGCATAAAACAACTTCAAATCATAAGTATCAATCATAGGCGGCATGAGCGCCCCATCCCACTATGTCGCCATATATAGGTTATACAATCCAAATCGCAAGGTCACGTATTTGGAAATTGGGTTTCCATCTATGAACCGAGGCAAAAGATAGTCCTCAACCGATTCGAGACAATCTAGCCCATGTCTCCGGAACAGCCGCAACTGCCCCTTGGATCGTCAGGGCCGGTCCACCGATGTGGATTATAGTGCCTGAACAATACGTCTCTCCGCCCTTTGGGGCGTAAGTCTGGTCCGTCAGCCGACCAGAATGCATTCGGCCGAAACCGATATAACCGAGGCGCCTCGCAACAGCAACAACCACATAAGTCAAACTCGTCAGGGCGTGTAAAACCACTGACGCCACTTCTAGCTAGAAAGAAACGCAAGTCCTCCCTGAGGTCCGTCTCCCGTTTTTGGTTCATACCGGGTGTGAAACACGCGAGGTAAACGTTACACAAAGCTACGCCACAAAGGCCGTGCTTTGATCATCACCACAAGACTTTGCTTTTCAACAGAAGCCTTGATCATTTGCATCTTAGCATGCCACACAGGCAAACCACTCTATGCAACCGATATCAGTCACACAGAATGAAATCCAATGTCAGACACACAGTCCATTTACAAGTCCGTTCTGGGCCTGAACGAAACCGGAGGCACCTAGTACCCCGCATATCCATCGATCTCCAAGTACGTCTGGACGATCACTAACTGTTTCCATCTTCTTGGGTGTACAGCCCAATCAAGATCATCAGTTATCACCCAAACGACGTGAAGACCTCCGGTCTTCGACCATCGTCTTCATCTTCGACTTATCGTCGTATCAGTTATTCAGAATGGGATAAACCCGGCCTTTCCGAATAACTCGCGTATATTTTAAATAAGTGTTACACAAACACAACATACGCCTCATTCCAATTCATTAGTCACTAACCGTAAATTAATCAAGAGAATAATTCCCCAAATATTAACCCCGAAGGCCGAAACCAACATCAGATCAATATCCAGAAAACCATTCTGCTTGGCTAACCGCCAGTTAGTTTCTAAATTTCACATTCAAATCTAATTAAAGATTCAACTATCGCCTGGAGCAAAACTGGTGATACTCCATTCTCGATCTTTTCAATCTAATTAAAGATTCATTAAAACTCCACTTAGTTTTAATCTGTGACTGGGTTAAAGAATCAGTGTCATTTAAAACACGGTTCACGATAAACCCAAAGTCACGTCCCATTAATTATCGGGTTAAAGAACAAGTGTTATTTAAAACACTGTTCACGATAAACCCAAAAATCAATATCATTTCAATTCCAATTAAATATTATTTAATTGGTGCACTTCATTAAATCTAAATCAAAAGATTTAATCTTTTCTCAACTGGGTTCAAGAACAGTGTTAGTGAAGACACCATTCACGACAAACCCAAATCACATTCATTAATTATCGGGTTAAAGAACAAGTGTTATTTAAAACACTGTTCACGATAAACCCAAAAATCAATACCAATTCAATTCCAATTAAATATCATTTAATTGGTACACTTCATTAAATCTAAATAAAAAGATTTAATCTTTTCTCAACTGGGTTCAAGAACAGTGTTAGTGAAGACACCATTCACGACAAACCCAAATCACATTCGATTAATTATCGGGTTAAAGAACAAGTGTTATTTAAAACACTGTTCACGATAAACCCAAAAATCAATACCAATTCAATTCCAATTAAATATCATTTAATTGGTACACTTCATTAAATCTAAATAAAAAGATTTAATCTTTTCTCAACTGGGTTCAAGAACAGTGTTAGTGAAGACACCATTCACGACAAACCCAAATCACATTCGATTAATTATCGGGTTAAAGAACAAGTGTTATTTAAAACACTGTTCACGATAAACCCAAAAATCAATACCAATTCAATTCCAATTAAATATCATTTAATTGGTACACTTCATTAAATCTAAATAAAAAGATTTAATCTTTTCTCAACTGGGTTCAAGAACAGTGTTAGTGAAGACACCATTCACGACAAACCCAAATCACATTCGATATTCAATACAAGGCTCTGAATAGAAAATATATCGGCTTATATTCAATATCGAATTCTACGACTAACAAATGTCGTATTGGAAATAACGATATAAATATATATCTTTCAAATTTCCATAACAACACCTGTATAATCACGAATTCCAACATCGAAATATTCCGAAGACAATTTCGATTCAAATCCACTCCAATGCATTCATTGGAAATTTTGGTTATTTTCAAAACCATTTCAAATTCAATTTATTTATTTAAAAATAAATAGAATTATAATTCTAGTTCAAAACTAGTTCATTTCGATAAAAATCCATTTTTATCTTTTCAAATATGGAGTTTTTCATCCCAATTCTTTCTAAATCATTTCTTATGATTTTACACAAATTATTGCTATTTTTAATAATTTTATCAAGGCCCGTACAGTCGATTTCCATCAATGGCCATCGAACTGCACTTACAGCGACCTTTTTCGAATTTGATTTGGACGTATCTCCAAATCCAACCGTTAGATTTCAAATTTCTAACATTCATTAGAAAGCTCTTTTCGATACGAACCCAACGGTTCCGGTTTCAGGAGAATCCGACGGTCGGATCTCCCGTAATGTCCGTTCGAAATAAATGGTCGAAATTCGCGAACTGCCGCGACGCGGCGCGTTCTATTCAGGCCATTATATTATATATAATATATATAATATATATTTCGTCGATTTCTATTTAAAACGAATTATATAAATAGTTTTAAATTCGTTTCAAAAGCAATTTCAACTTCCTTTTCAATTCAAATCAAAATTGAATTCTTCTTTATAAATTCGTTTCAAAATTCATTTCTATTCAATTCAAATTTCAATTCAATTTGAATTCATTTCAATTCGTTTTCAATTCGATTCATTTCGAAATCGTTTTCAATTCAATCCATTTCGAAATCGTTTTCAATTCAATTCATTTCGAAATCGTTTTCAATTCAATTCATTTCGAAATCGTTTTCAATTAAATTTGAATTCGTTTTCAATTCATTTCATTTTGAAATCGTTTTCAATTCAATTTGAATTCGTTTTCAATTCATTTCATTTCGAAATCGTTTTCAATTCAATTTGAATTCGTTTTCAATTCGATTCATTTCGAAATCGTTTTCAATTCAATTCATTTCGAAATCGTTTTCAATTCAATTCATTTCGAAATCGTTTTCAATTCAATTTGAATTCGTTTTCAATTCAATTCATTTCGAAATCGTTTTCAATTCAATTCAAAATATTCGATTTCGAAATCACTTTTCAATATTCATTTTAAAATGAATTAAAATCGATATAAATATCGTTCACGTCAAAATGGCGTCAATCTAATCCTCACGGCTTCACATATTTCTATTTTCAAATATTCTATTTCAAATATTTCTATTTTCAAATATTCTATTTCAAATATTTCTATTTCAAATATTTCTATTTCAAATATTTCTTTTTTCGAAACTGGAATGAGGCCCAATCAATTACCATATAATGTTAATTATATGGATTTTCTACAACACATGTATATATCAACAACGATGAATAATCAACCATCAACCAAAGTGCACTACACTGTATAAGCATCAAATATAGACATTTAACGCTTATAGCAGCTTGTCAATCAATCGATCGACATATTTAATCAATCAGGATGAGTGAACTTCAAATTTCATCCTAACACCCGTGTGGGGTTTCAAACAATCCAACACATATTTTATTTGTGCAGTTGGGCGATGTGTAAAATTTATCGACCCAATCAACGTCATTCAAATAGGTGTACATAAACAAACCGTTCGGTTTATAAATGAAGATTTTATTTTATTCACTTCACGTTAAAAATTATATTTTTAACGATAAAACATTTTATTCCAACCTATGAATTTCTATTCAATTCATTTATTCAATTAAATGATATTTTTATTTTTCTAACTTATTTTAGAAAATTTCGGCGGCATAACGGCACGATACTAGAAACGGGACGAGGCCTAGCCTTATCTCCGGTCTAGTAAAGGCCCACGCCATTCACACATCAATCAAATCAATTCGTTATGCAAACCACAAAATTTGGAGTAAGGGTCTAACCTAGCCTTACTCCTTCGCCTTATAACGGCGCACGTCTAATCCTAACCAATTTATCGATTCGATTTTTCACACCTCAAACCACATTCAAACCAATATCGCAATCAATAACCAAACAGCCAAACAAACAAGTCCATGGTCTGTGGACGATTGTGTCGGGTGCTACTAAGCACCGTCTGCATCCTAGTATATATATATAACTAGAAAATGAGAATTTAGAGTGAGAAGTTCTCACATATAGCTATCCAGCTCCACAGCACTTCATTGATAGAAATCTTCATTGTTTTCGCATCTTCTTCAGCTTCGTCGCCCGTAGCCACTACATATGTAAAAATCGAATTTTTACTTCGCTATTCCATATATAAAAATCATATTTTTATTTCAAAGTTCAATATATAAAAATCGAATTTTTATTTCAAAGTTCAATATATAAAAATCGAATTTATAGTTCAAAGTTCAATATATAAAAATTCTATTTATAGTTCAAAGTTCAATATATAAAAATTCTATTTTTCTATCGAAGTTCAATATATAAAAATTCTATTTTTCTATCGAAGTTCAATATATAAAAATCAAATTTTTATTTCAAAAGATCAAATCTTTTCTCTTACTTTTTAAAGTTTAACTCTTTTACCTTTCAAGTTTAAATCTTTTCTTTTTAAAATTTAAACCATTTTCTTTTTAAAATAAAATCAGTTTAAAATACTTTTTTTTTTTTTTAAAAAAAAAATCAGTTTTGAATTTCCTTTAAACCAATCAGTTTTAAACTAAACAAAAATCAGTTTTTTTTCATATTATCAAAAATCAGTTTTCTTTCTCTTTTATAAAAATGCAGTTTTTATTTTCTTTTCAAAACAGTTTTCAGTTTCTTTTAAAAAAAAAACAGTTTTTAAAATCTTTTATAAAAATCTGTTTTTTTTTATATCCTATTAAAAATCAGTTTTAAAACTAAATCTATACAGTTTTGAAAATAAAATAAAAATAAAAAAAATCAGTTTTTGCAATATATAAAAAACAGTTTTTGCAATTAACATAAATCGGTTTTAACAAAAGTAAAAATAAATAATTTAAAAAAACTTACGGGGGGCGCTGTGCTTGTTCGTCAGTGGAAGGGGGGGCGATGTGGCAGCCGCCGACGCAAGATGGAGGGGGGGGTGCTGCGGCTCTGACGAGGCGGAGAAGGGTTTTGGGCGCGGTAGTGGGGGTCATCGCAGTTCGAGCAGAGGATTCGGAAGGAGGAGAGAGGAAGGAAGGGGGAGGCGCTCGAGGTAAGGGGCGGACGGAGGCATCGGGGGGGAACGGAACGGTGGGAGGGCGTCCATCGCCTTCGAGATCCGAAGATCCGGATTTTTTTTCTTTTTTTTTTTCCTTTTTTTTTTTTTTTTGGAATTAGAAGATATCGGGGGGGGGCCAGAGTGTATATGGAGGGAAGAGAAGAATTTTTTTTTTTATTATTATTATTTAATTATTTTATTTTCAAAAAGGAACTTTTTCATTCGACCACTAATCGAGACCCACCGCCTGTCGTCCTTAGCGTATTACCCCCATTCCGAACACAATGGGATATGTATCGCAGGCTGATTCGATCGTTCCAATCAGTTTCCGTTAAATTTACATTTAAATCACTATATTGAATTTTAAACGTACATTTCAAATTACCGGGGCCACATACTAACTAGAAAAATTCCTGAAAAATATTTTCTAGCTTCGTATTGACGATACGGTCCTATCAAAACTAGTTTCGTCGAATTCTGAGACTGTTTGAAAAATGGCCAATTTCCAGTCGATTAAAATCAACTGAAATGGTCAAAACACGTTTTCCTTTGCCACGCTCACATATTGATTCGAAAAATTATGAAATTTGAAACCTAGCAATAATTTGACATCACGGACCCAACAAAACTGGTTTCGTCGAAATCCGAGGTCATTTGCAAAATGTCCATTTTTTAAGGGCCTTATATATATAAAAATATATATAAATTCCACAGCGACTATTTCTAATTTTAAACTGGACATATCTTATCATTTCTAAAATGAAATCTCAGTTTGTTAACTTCGTTACAAAGATATAGTTATACAGATTCAAATATTTCTTGTTTCGTTCAATTCTGACTTATATTGAATTCTGTATATTCATTTGAAATTAGAAATCGAATTTTCGAACTACCGCGCCATTTTCAATTCCTTTTATAATTATATATAATTATTATATATTCTAACGACGACGTATATAATATATACGTCGAATTTCAATTCAAAATAAATTTCTCGTCGATATTATTTAAAATAATCTATTTTAAATAATCAAAATTCGCTAAAATTGCCAAAATAAAATTTTCAAACTGGCTCGCATTTTACGGGTTGTTACAATCTCCCCCACTTAAAACTTTTCGTCCCCGAAAAGGAACAAAGTCGAAAGTGGTTTGATCATTCAACTCTATGTTCGATCTGGCTTCCATTCTCTAACTTTTTAGTTTCTGAGAATTTTCAAAATCTCAAAAATTTGGCTAACACCCTAAATTTTTGAAAAATTTCGCCATAACCTCCCCTGCACCGGGAGCATCGGGGAATTTCAAATAGCTTCCCCGGTCCTTTAGATCTCAAAAAGAAAAAGAAAAAGCCAAGCGGCTAGCCAATAGGCTCACAAAATCATCATCACCCAAACAAAACAGGAAATTATGTAGTAAACATGTACCTATTTGTCGGGCAAACAAATTTTATTCTCTGCTCTAGCCTCCTTGCTATGACCTGTTCAACGATATATATGTATATGCTAGCAAACGCAACCAAATTCCAATACAATTCATTATTCGATCACATTAGGCATAATGGCACTAAATTATCAAACAATTAAACAAACAACACAAACATCAATCAATTAGTGAATTAGAGCTTCAAATTCATAATTTTGATACATATACAAAAATCAGATTTTTGATGCCAAATCACAACAATAAGCCCTATCTAATTTTGGTTCTCACACCAATCAATAGGAAATATATAAATATCACATCTTCAAAACACGAACATAGATTCTGATGATGATCGATCAATCATCAGAACCATCTCCGGGTGTCTAGAATGTGATTCTATATCTATCCAGTATATTAAAATTTCAAATACACGTTTGCAAGGCGTATATGCAAAATCTTTATATACTGGACTGTCCAACTCAATATAAATAGATAATCAAATACGAATAATTGATTTAAATTTTCAAAACAAAAATTTGTTTTCACTTTAAAAATTTACTCTTCACACTCGTTCTAGGATACTACTGATCCCATCTCTAACGAGTCATTCCCATTGGATTTTACTAATCCAATATCTGATGAATTCTTTCGTATGGTTCTAATGTGTCTTGTTCTCTGAGCTTTGTAAACCAAAGCTCTGATACCAACTGTGACGGCAAAGAATTTCGCTCGGTCCGAACCAGTCGCTAAACCGATTCAGGCCGTTCGAAACGCCCTATCGTTTGAGAACACGACAAAACAGAACGCATACAGAAGAACATTTCATTGTATATTACAACAATGCATCAGATTACAAGAATATACAGAGTATAAATGAATATTACACAGAAATATCAGAGATTTAAATTACATTTAAATACATAGCAGCGGAAAATAATACAATACACAACTAGAATGAGATATACGGATACAAAGCTTTCCGGATATCGTTCCAGCTGTAAACCAGGATCCTGTGAATATAAATCTGCAAAACCAAAACTACTAGCTGCCCGTGTCAAAATAAGGGCACCCAGAGTTTAGGTTAAAACAATAAACTCCAGGTCAGTCATGTGACTGGTGTGAGAACTAAAACAGTTATTAATCTTTATTTTTAAAGCTAGGTAAATCAAGGGACCACGCCGTATAACACGGAACGGGTTTCCTCCCAAGGATACCAGTGCATAAAACAAACAGCGCAATGCTAAATAAAGAAAAATGAAGCTGTTATAAGACCCAGGTCCCATCACACAATGCAACGCAGCCGAGGATAGGGTTTTCCCTTATAACAGCCAAAGAATGCTTGATACGTTTAAAACAAATCATTTGATACTATTATAAGTGCATAGTGCATAAAATAACTTCAAATCATAAGTATCAATCATAGGCGGCATGAGCGCCCCATCCCACTATGTCGCCATATATAGGTTATACAATCCAAATCGCAAGGTCACGTATTTGGAAATTGGGTTTCCATCTATGAACCGAGGCAAAAGATAGTCCTCAACCGATTCGAGACAATCTAGCCCATGTCTCCGGAACAGCCGCAACTGCCCCTTGGATCGTCAGGGCCGGTCCACCGATGTGGATTATAGTGCCTGAACAATACGTCTCTCCGCCCTTTGGGGCGTAAGTCTGGTCCGTCAGCCGACCAGAATGCATTCGGCCGAAACCGATATAACCGAGGCGCCTCGCAACAGCAACAACCACATAAGTCAAACTCGTTAGGGCGTGTAAAACCACTGACGCCACTTCTAGCTAGAAAGAAACGCAAGTCCTCCCTGAGGTCCGTCTCCCGTTTTTGGTTCATACCGGGTGTGAAACACGCGAGGTAAACGTTACACAAAGCTACGCCACAAAGGCCGTGCTTTGATCATCACCACAAGACTTTGCTTTTCAACAGAAGCCTTGATCATTTGCATCTTAGCATGCCACACAGGCAAACCACTCTATGCAACCGATATCAGTCACACAGAATGAAATCCAATGTCAGACACACAGTCCATTTACAAGTCCGTTCTGGGCCTGAACGAAACCGGAGGCACCTAGTACCCCGCATATCCATCGATCTCCAAGTACGTCTGGACGATCACTAACTGTTTCCATCTTCTTGGGTGTACAGCCCAATCAAGATCATCAGTTATCACCCAAACGACGTGAAGACCTCCGGTCTTCGACCATCGTCTTCATCTTCGACTTATCGTCGTATCAGTTATTCAGAATGGGATAAACCCGGCCTTTCCGAATAACTCGCGTATATTTTAAATAAGTGTTACACAAACACAACATACGCCTCATTCCAATTCATTAGTCACTAACCGTAAATTAATCAAGAGAATAATTCCCCAAATATTAACCCCGAAGGCCGAAACCAACATCAGATCAATATCCAGAAAACCATTCTGCTTGGCTAACCGCCAGTTAGTTTCTAAATTTCACATTCAAATCTAATTAAAGATTCAACTATCGCCTGGAGCAAAACTGGTGATACTCCATTCTCGATCTTTTCAATCTAATTAAAGATTCATTAAAACTCCACTTAGTTTTAATCTGTGACTGGGTTAAAGAATCAGTGTCATTTAAAACACGGTTCACGATAAACCCAAAGTCACGTCCCATTAATTATCGGGTTAAAGAACAAGTGTTATTTAAAACACTGTTCACGATAAACCCAAAAATCAATATCATTTCAATTCCAATTAAATATTATTTAATTGGTGCACTTCATTAAATCTAAATCAAAAGATTTAATCTTTTCTCAACTGGGTTCAAGAACAGTGTTAGTGAAGACACCATTCACGACAAACCCAAATCACATTCATTAATTATCGGGTTAAAGAACAAGTGTTATTTAAAACACTGTTCACGATAAACCCAAAAATCAATACCAATTCAATTCCAATTAAATATCATTTAATTGGTACACTTCATTAAATCTAAATAAAAAGATTTAATCTTTTCTCAACTGGGTTCAAGAACAGTGTTAGTGAAGACACCATTCACGACAAACCCAAATCACATTCGATTAATTATCGGGTTAAAGAACAAGTGTTATTTAAAACACTGTTCACGATAAACCCAAAAATCAATACCAATTCAATTCCAATTAAATATCATTTAATTGGTACACTTCATTAAATCTAAATAAAAAGATTTAATCTTTTCTCAACTGGGTTCAAGAACAGTGTTAGTGAAGACACCATTCACGACAAACCCAAATCACATTCGATTAATTATCGGGTTAAAGAACAAGTGTTATTTAAAACACTGTTCACGATAAACCCAAAAATCAATACCAATTCAATTCCAATTAAATATCATTTAATTGGTACACTTCATTAAATCTAAATAAAAAGATTTAATCTTTTCTCAACTGGGTTCAAGAACAGTGTTAGTGAAGACACCATTCACGACAAACCCAAATCACATTCGATATTCAATACAAGGCTCTGAATAGAAAATATATCGGCTTATATTCAATATCGAATTCTACGACTAACAAATGTCGTATTGGAAATAACGATATAAATATATATCTTTCAAATTTCCATAACAACACCTGTATAATCACGAATTCCAACATCGAAATATTCCGAAGACAATTTCGATTCAAATCCACTCCAATGCATTCATTGGAAATTTTGGTTATTTTCAAAACCATTTCAAATTCAATTTATTTATTTAAAAATAAATAGAATTATAATTCTAGTTCAAAACTAGTTCATTTCGATAAAAATCCATTTTTATCTTTTCAAATATGGAGTTTTTCATCCCAATTCTTTCTAAATCATTTCTTATGATTTTACACAAATTATTGCTATTTTTAATAATTTTATCAAGGCCCGTACAGTCGATTTCCATCAATGGCCATCGAACTGCACTTACAGCGACCTTTTTCGAATTTGATTTGGACGTATCTCCAAATCCAACCGTTAGATTTCAAATTTCTAACATTCATTAGAAAGCTCTTTTCGATACGAACCCAACGGTTCCGGTTTCAGGAGAATCCGACGGTCGGATCTCCCGTAATGTCCGTTCGAAATAAATGGTCGAAATTCGCGAACTGCCGCGACGCGGCGCGTTCTATTCAGGCCATTATATTATATATAATATATATAATATATATTTCGTCGATTTCTATTTAAAACGAATTATATAAATAGTTTTAAATTCGTTTCAAAAGCAATTTCAACTTCCTTTTCAATTCAAATCAAAATTGAATTCTTCTTTATAAATTCGTTTCAAAATTCATTTCTATTCAATTCAAATTTCAATTCAATTTGAATTCATTTCAATTCGTTTTCAATTCGATTCATTTCGAAATCGTTTTCAATTCAATCCATTTCGAAATCGTTTTCAATTCAATTCATTTCGAAATCGTTTTCAATTCAATTCATTTCGAAATCGTTTTCAATTAAATTTGAATTCGTTTTCAATTCATTTCATTTTGAAATCGTTTTCAATTCAATTTGAATTCGTTTTCAATTCATTTCATTTCGAAATCGTTTTCAATTCAATTTGAATTCGTTTTCAATTCGATTCATTTCGAAATCGTTTTCAATTCAATTCATTTCGAAATCGTTTTCAATTCAATTCATTTCGAAATCGTTTTCAATTCAATTTGAATTCGTTTTCAATTCAATTCATTTCGAAATCGTTTTCAATTCAATTCAAAATATTCGATTTCGAAATCACTTTTCAATATTCATTTTAAAATGAATTAAAATCGATATAAATATCGTTCACGTCAAAATGGCGTCAATCTAATCCTCACGGCTTCACATATTTCTATTTTCAAATATTCTATTTCAAATATTTCTATTTTCAAATATTCTATTTCAAATATTTCTATTTCAAATATTTCTATTTCAAATATTTCTTTTTTCGAAACTGGAATGAGGCCCAATCAATTACCATATAATGTTAATTATATGGATTTTCTACAACACATGTATATATCAACAACGATGAATAATCAACCATCAACCAAAGTGCACTACACTGTATAAGCATCAAATATAGACATTTAACGCTTATAGCAGCTTGTCAATCAATCGATCGACATATTTAATCAATCAGGATGAGTGAACTTCAAATTTCATCCTAACACCCGTGTGGGGTTTCAAACAATCCAACACATATTTTATTTGTGCAGTTGGGCGATGTGTAAAATTTATCGACCCAATCAACGTCATTCAAATAGGTGTACATAAACAAACCGTTCGGTTTATAAATGAAGATTTTATTTTATTCACTTCACGTTAAAAATTATATTTTTAACGATAAAACATTTTATTCCAACCTATGAATTTCTATTCAATTCATTTATTCAATTAAATGATATTTTTATTTTTCTAACTTATTTTAGAAAATTTCGGCGGCATAACGGCACGATACTAGAAACGGGACGAGGCCTAGCCTTATCCCCGGTCTAGTAAAGGCCCACGCCATTCACACATCAATCAAATCAATTCGTTATGCAAACCACAAAATTTGGAGTAAGGGTCTAACCTAGCCTTACTCCTTCGCCTTATAACGGCGCACGTCTAATCCTAACCAATTTATCGATTCGATTTTTCACACCTCAAACCACATTCAAACCAATATCGCAATCAATAACCAAACAGCCAAACAAACAAGTCCATGGTCTGTGGACGATTGTGTCGGGTGCTACTAAGCACCGTCTGCATCCTAGTATATATATATAACTAGAAAATGAGAATTTAGAGTGAGAAGTTCTCACATATAGCTATCCAGCTCCACAGCACTTCATTGATAGAAATCTTCATTGTTTTCGCATCTTCTTCAGCTTCGTCGCCCGTAGCCACTACATATGTAAAAATCGAATTTTTACTTCGCTATTCCATATATAAAAATCATATTTTTATTTCAAAGTTCAATATATAAAAATCGAATTTTTATTTCAAAGTTCAATATATAAAAATCGAATTTATAGTTCAAAGTTCAATATATAAAAATTCTATTTATAGTTCAAAGTTCAATATATAAAAATTCTATTTTTCTATCGAAGTTCAATATATAAAAATTCTATTTTTCTATCGAAGTTCAATATATAAAAATCAAATTTTTATTTCAAAAGATCAAATCTTTTCTCTTACTTTTTAAAGTTTAACTCTTTTACCTTTCAAGTTTAAATCTTTTCTTTTTAAAATTTAAACCATTTTCTTTTTAAAATAAAATCAGTTTAAAATACTTTTTTTTTTTAAAAAAAAAAAATCAGTTTTGAATTTCCTTTAAACCAATCAGTTTTAAACTAAACAAAAATCAGTTTTTTTTTCATATTATCAAAAATCAGTTTTCTTTCTCTTTTATAAAAATGCAGTTTTTATTTTCTTTTCAAAACAGTTTTCAGTTTCTTTTAAAAAAAAAACAGTTTTTAAAATCTTTTATAAAAATCTGTTTTTTTTTATATCCTATTAAAAATCAGTTTTAAAACTAAATCTATACAGTTTTGAAAATAAAATAAAAATAAAAAAAATCAGTTTTTGCAATATATAAAAAAACAGTTTTTGCAATTAACATAAATCGGTTTTAACAAAAGTAAAAATAAATAATTTAAAAAAACTTACGGGGGGCGCTGTGCTTGTTCGTCAGTGGAAGGGGGGGCGATGTGGCAGCCGCCGACGCAAGATGGAGGGGGGGGTGCTGCGGCTCTGACGAGGCGGAGAAGGGTTTTGGGCGCGGTAGTGGGGGTCATCGCAGTTCGAGCAGAGGATTCGGAAGGAGGAGAGAGGAAGGAAGGGGGAGGCGCTCGAGGTAAGGGGCGGACGGAGGCATCGGGGGGGAACGGAACGGTGGGAGGGCGTCCATCGCCTTCGAGATCCGAAGATCCGGATTTTTTTTCTTTTTTTTTTTCCTTTTTTTTTTTTTTTTTGGAATTAGAAGATATCGGGGGGGGGGCCAGAGTGTATATGGAGGGAAGAGAAGAATTTTTTTTTATTTTTTATTATTTAATTATTTTATTTTCAAAAAGGAACTTTTTCATTCGACCACTAATCGAGACCCACCGCCTGTCGTCCTTAGCGTATTACCCCCATTCCGAACACAATGGGATATGTATCGCAGGCTGATTCGATCGTTCCAATCAGTTTCCGTTAAATTTACATTTAAATCACTATATTGAATTTTAAACGTACATTTCAAATTACCGGGGCCACA
This sequence comes from Allium sativum, assembly GCA_030737875.1. Lineage (NCBI taxonomy): Eukaryota > Viridiplantae > Streptophyta > Magnoliopsida > Asparagales > Amaryllidaceae > Allium > Allium sativum. The sequence continues at coordinate 678,164,469 of CM060912.1, forward strand.
TACTAACTAGAAAAATTCCTGAAAAATATTTTCTAGCTTCGTATTGACGATACGGTCCTATCAAAACTAGTTTCGTCGAATTCTGAGACTGTTTGAAAAATGGCCAATTTCCAGTCGATTAAAATCAACTGAAATGGTCAAAACACGTTTTCCTTTGCCACGCTCACATATTGATTCGAAAAATTATGAAATTTGAAACCTAGCAATAATTTGACATCACGGACCCAACAAAACTGGTTTCGTCGAAATCCGAGGTCATTTGCAAAATGTCCATTTTTTAAGGGCCTTATATATATAAAAATATATATAAATTCCACAGCGACTATTTCTAATTTTAAACTGGACATATCTTATCATTTCTAAAATGAAATCTCAGTTTGTTAACTTCGTTACAAAGATATAGTTATACAGATTCAAATATTTCTTGTTTCGTTCAATTCTGACTTATATTGAATTCTGTATATTCATTTGAAATTAGAAATCGAATTTTCGAACTACCGCGCCATTTTCAATTCCTTTTATAATTATATATAATTATTATATATTCTAACGACGACGTATATAATATATACGTCGAATTTCAATTCAAAATAAATTTCTCGTCGATATTATTTAAAATAATCTATTTTAAATAATCAAAATTCGCTAAAATTGCCAAAATAAAATTTTCAAACTGGCTCGCATTTTACGGGTTGTTACAGGATCTGTATGCAAGTTTTTGAAGGATTTGATGTTAAACGAGGTCGTGCGATGTACAGTTGGTGCCGGAGTCGCGCTGTACAGGGAGGACGTCAAGTGGAGTATTTTTGGTGCGGATTCGTACAGAGAGATATGAGGAGGAGTTCGGTAGTAGTTGGGGTGGATTTCGCTAAGGAGCGAAGGCTTGATGTACTGTTGAAGTTAGCGTAATGGTGAATGGTAGCCGCGGTTTCCATACTAGGGTGATGTCGAGCGGGAGGAAATGGGTGTTGGGTAAATGAGAAAGTGACGAGGAGATTTTTCGTGGATGTTGTTTGAATTAAAATTGGAAGAACAAGGTGAAGTAAGTAGGAAATGAAGCGTTAATGGAAAGGCATGGTTGCGGGTTCGAAATGGTTAGAGTCGGGAAGAAGAAGAACATAGTAGCAGGTCAAGGGGAAATGGGAAATGGGCCAACTTTAAGTGGTAAAGCCCATGTTGAAAACAAACCAAGTATTATTTAAATTATTATTAAAATTTGTTAAATTAATATCTTGATCATACGTTGGCCAAATTAAGTATAACTTGATCCGTTGGGATCGTATGGACGACATCTACACAATGGAACTAACGGGGAGTGAATCGAAGCTCGTTACAATTTATAGCAAAATAAATTGTCTGATCCGAATCAAAAACAGTTTACTGTTACTGTGAGAACCCGTAACTTCCCCGTGAGGGAAAAGAGCGGATACTTTGAGAACAACACACAAAAGAACGCAGACGGAAGAACATTTCATTGCTATTACAACAATTCCATCAGATACAAGAATATACAGAGTATAATTGAATAAATTACATTCGACAAATATCATAGATTACAATAAATTACATAGCAGCGGAAAATAATACAAAGCACAACTGAAGGTGATATACGGATACAGAGCTTTCCGGATATCATTCCAGCTGTAAACCAGGATCCTATGAATATAAATCTGCAAAACCAAAACTACTAGCTGCCCGTGTGGAAATAGGGGCACCCAGAGTTTAGGTTAAAACATTAAACTCCAGGTCAGTCATGTGACTGGTGTGAGAACTAAAACAGTTATTTAAACTTTACTTTAAAAGAGAGTAATTCAAGGGACCACGCCGTATAGCACGGAACGGGTTTCCTCCCAAGAATACCAGTGCATATCAATAAACAACGCAATGCTTTTTCGAAAAATGAAGCTATTATAAGACCTAGGTCCCATCACACAATGCAACGCAAGCCGGAGGATAGGGTTTTCCCTTATAATAGCCAAACATGCTTGGTACGTTTAAAACAAATCATTTGATACTATAATAAGTGTATAGTGTCAAAACAATTCCAATCATAAATATAAATCATAGACGGCATGGGTACCATATATCATGTCGCCATACTAGTTCTACAATTAAAACCGCAATATCACGTATTTGAAATTGGATTTCCATCATGAGTCGAGGCAAGGGGCAAGCTCCTCTCTGATTTGAGACACTCTAGCAAATGCTCAGGACTACGCACACTGGGTTACCCTTGGATCGGCTGGGCCAGTCCTCTCTTACGTTTGAGGATTGGCAATTCCTAAACACACGTTTCCCGGTCCTTACAGACCTATAATCGAGGCGCCTCGCATTCCAACAACCACAAAGGTGAAAAGTAGATATAAATGTCAGGGTTGGTAGGTCACTGACACCACCATAGCTAGAAAGAAACGTCGTGTCCTCCCAGCGGTCCGTATCCCGTTTTTAACTCATACCGAGGTGTGAGGCTCACGAATTCACGTTATACACAAAGCTACGCCATGTAGGCCGTGCTTTGCTCATCAACTACAAGACTCTGCTTTTCAACAAAAACCTTGATCATTGCATCTTAGCGTGCCACACAGGAAATTCATGCCATGCGACTGATATCCATCGATATACAACCTCTGAGCTCGTACGTCTCAGAGAAGGGCGTTAAGCAAAAGAATAAATTTTCCGCCGCCAAACAGATATATATTTAACAGAAATCAATCAACACAGAATAAAATCCAATGTCAGACACACAATCCATTTACAAGTTCGTTCTGGGTCTGAACGAAACCGGAGGCACTTTCCTCGCATATCCATCGATCTCCCAGTACGTCTGGACGACCACCAACTGATTCCCTCATCTTGGGTGTACAGCCCAATCGAGATCATCAGTAATCACCCAAACGATGTGAAGACTTCCAGTCTTCAACCACCATCTTCATCTTTGACATATCGTCGAATTGGTTATTCAGAATGGGTATAAACCCGGCCTTTCCGAACAACCCGCGTATATTATAAACAAATGTTACACAAACACAACATACGCCTCATTCCAATTCATTAGCCACTAACCGTAAATCAGTAAGAGAGCAATTTCCCAAATATTAACCCCGAAGGCCGAAACCAACATCAGATCAATATCCAGGAAACCATTCTTCTTAACTAACCTACAACTAGTTTCTAAATTTCATATTCTTAGGGAAAAGTTCCCATTAATTTTATCCAAGATAAATTCTTTAAAATTTATTCTTTAATCTTCCATTGGATGTCATTCAAACCAAATTTTGGTTTTCCAAACTAGTAGAGATTAGCGAACCACTCCGAAGTAATTATTTATTTTATTTCCCAATCCCAACCTATTCATCCCATGAAGCAAAACTGGTAATACTCCATATCTAACACCACGGTGTTATCGGTAAAATTAATTACCATTTCACGTTCAAATCTAATTAAAGATTTAACTATCGCTTTGGAGCAAAACTGGCGATACTCCATTCTCGCTCATTTTCCCAATTTGAGAATTCAGATTATCAATTCACATTTCAATTTAATTGCAAATTCATTAAAACTCCTTTTACTGGGTTAAAGAACTAATGTCATTTGAAACACAGTTCACGATAAACCCAAATCACATTCTAATTATTATCGGGTTAAAGAACAAGTGTTATTTAAAACACCCTTCACGATAAACCCACAAATCAATTCTATTTAAAACCCATTTCAAATCCAATTTATTTATTTCAAAATAAATGGGTTTTAATATTAGTTCAAAACTAGTTTATTTCGATAAAAATCTATTTTTACCTTTTCAAATATGGAGTTCTTCATCCCAATTTTTTCCAAATCATTTCTTATGATTTTACACAAATTATTACTATTTTTAATAATTTTATCAAGGCCCGTACAGTCGATTTCCATCAACGGCCATCGAACTGCACTTATAGCGACCTTTTCCAAATTTGATTTGGACGTATCTCCAAATCCAACCGTTAGATATCAAATTTCTAATATTCGTTAGAAAGCTCTTTTCGATACGAACCCAACGGTTCCGGTTTTAGGAGAATCCGACGGTCGGATCTCCCGTAATGTCCGTTCGAAATAAATGGTCGAAATTCACGAACTGCCGCGGCGCTGCGCATTCTATTCTGGCCGTTATATTATATATATAATATATATTTCGTCGATTTCTATTTAAAACGAATTTTATAAATAGATTCAAATTTGTTTCAAAAACAATTTCAACCTTATTTCAAATTCAAATCAAAATTGAATTTTCTATTATAAATCCTTTTTACTTTCATTTCTATTTGATTTCAATTCAAATCGATTTTAATTCGATTCGAATTCATTTTCTTTTCAATTCAATTCAATTAGAATTCGTTTTCTTTTCAATTCAATTCGAATTCGTTTTCTATTCAGTTCAATTCGAATTCGTTTTCTATTCAATTCAAATCAAATTCGTTTTCTATTCAATTCAAATCAAATTCGTTTTCTATTCAATTCAAATCAAATTCATTTTCTATTCAATTCAAATCAAATTCATTTTCTATTCAATTAAAATCAAATTCGTTTTCTATTCAATTCAAATCAAATTCGTTTTCTATTCAATTCAAATCAAATTCGTTTTCTAATCAATTCAAATCATATCTATCTGTCACCGTATCATTCATATTTATTCATCCTCATCAGGTTCTGGTGCTAATCATGCTGATACATTCCGGTTTGCTCTGCCGGCGGCCTCTTCACCAGCTTCTTCGGTTGACAGCAATGATACAGAGACTAGTATGGAACTCGTGTGATGACTGATGATGCCGCCTTACCTCTTAGCATAATACTTGTATAATTATGATGGTTTACAGTTTGCTCTGATCGCTTTTGTACTTGTATCCTCACTATTCTCTATGTGTGTTGTATGATGTATCTTAAACTCTGTGTTGTTTGTATTTTGGACCACCAACTGGGTATGTCAGTTGGATATATACTGTTATCTATTAATTAACCGGCTGTGTAGCCACGCGCTACATATCCGTTTGCTCTAAAAAAAAAAATCAATTCAAATCAAATTCATTTTCCTGTTATAAATATTCGATTTTTATCTCTTTTCAATATTCATTATAAAAACGAATATAATCGATATAAATATCGTTCACGTCAAAATAGCGCATCTCTAATCAACACGGCTTTATATTTTTCAATAACTTCGTTATTCTATACAACAAATGAATCTATATTTCTTTCAATGCATGACTCTATATTTTTGTCAACACATGACTAATCTCAACGAATGAGTACTGTCCACGTGTGACTATTTAAGTTATTTAATATATTTTATAAAAATTATGGTATCTATCGTTTGATTTCTAATTAGACTCCAACCGTAAATTAGTAAGAGAACGATTCCCTAAATATTAACCCCGAAGGCCGAAACCAACATCAGATCAATATCCAGGAGACCACTCATATTATCTATTTTCCAATTAATTTCTAATTTTATATATGATAAAGATGTAAATTTTAATGTTAAAATATTTCGTTCAACACATGACTTATCTCAACGAATGAGTACTGTCAACACATGAACCTTTATTTTATAAAGATAAAGATGTAAATTTTATTGTTAAAATATTTCGTTCAACACATGACTAATCTCAATGGATGAATACTGTCAACACATGAACCTTTATTTTTTATAATAATCTTTATTTTCTAAATTGGAATGAGGCCCAATCAATTACCATATAAAGTAAATTATATGGATTCCATACAACACATGTATATAATAGCAACGATAAATAATCAACCATCATCCAAAGTGCACTACACTGTATAAGCATCAAATATAGATATCTAACGCTTATAACAGCCTGTCAATCAATCGATCGACATACAACTAATTATTGGGATTAGTGTACGCCGTATTTTATCCCAATACCCGTGTGGGGTTTCAAACAATCAAACACAGATTTTATTTGTGCAGTTGGACGATGTGTAAAATTTATCGTCCCAATCAATGTCAGTCAAATCAGTGTACATAAACAAACCGTCCGGTTTGTAAATGAATATTTATTTTATTCACATTCACGTTAAAAATTATATTTTTAACGACCAAATTATTTTATTCAACCTATGAATATTCTATTCGGTTCGTTCTTTAAATAAAATGATATCTTTATTTTTCTAATTTATTTTAGAAAATTTCGGCGGCATAACGGCACGATACTAGGAACGGGACAAGGCCTAGCCTTATCCCCGGTCTAGTGATGGCCCACGCCATTCACACATCAATCAAATCAATTTCCATTTCCCCAAACAATCAAATTCAACTCAAATAATCTAACTAATCTATGCAACCAAACAAACAAGTCCATAGTCTGTGGACAGTGGTGTCGGGTGCTACTAAACACCGTCTGCATCCTAGTATATATTTCTAACTAGGAAATAAAAGTTAAAGTGAGAAGTTCTCACCGATAGCTATCCTAACTCCACGACACTTCCTATGTAGAACATCTTCACCGTGCTCGCCTTTCATCACTTTCGTTGCCCGTAGCCACTACATATATAAAAATCACATTTTTATATTGTTGCTATGTATATAAAAATCATATTTTTATCATTACTCCATATGGGTAAAAATTCTATTTTTACATCGCTACTATATAGATAAAACTTCTATTTTTACATCGCTACTATATAGATAAGACTTCTATTTTTACATCGCTACTATATAGATAAAACTTCTATTTTTATCACGTTATTCTCTATATAAAGATTTCGCTCTTTCAAATATAAAGATTTAATTTTTATTTCATCACTATAAAAATCACATTTTTATTTCAACATATTTATAATAAAAATCAGATTTTTATTTCGCTACATATATAAAGATAATATTTTTACTATCTACAACCTATATAAAAATTATATTTTTAATCTTCTACTATAATAAAAATTATATTTTTATTTCTCTAACTTCATGATAAAAAATCTTATCTTTATCGTTCTAACTTCTTAATAAAAATATTATCTTTCTCTTTCTAACTTCTTAATAAAAATCTTATCTTTCATATAAATAAATCAATTCCTTTTTAGTTTAAAAATCATAGCTTCTTCAATTTAGAGATCGTTGCTTTTCCAATTTAAAAATCATAGTTGCCCCAATTTAAAGATCGTTGCTTTTCCAATATAAAAATTCCATCTTTTCACCTTACTAATTACTGTAAGTAAATAAAATTGAAAACTCACAGCGAAGGGGGGCCTACATGCTGACTGGGGGTCGAAGGAGTCGCTGGTGGTAGCTCAGGTGGTCGGAGCAGCTCGTGGCGGCTAGGTCGAGGTGGCGGCTTTAGGCGATGGGTTTGGATGCTTCGCGTTTTGGGTTGGTCTGAGGGCTCGAACGCGGGAAAGAAGAGAGAGGAGGCGGAGGAGTGGGGTCCGGCGCTGGGGAGGCTGGTGGCGTGGTGTGTCGAGGTGGGCGGTTGGCTAGGGCGTGGCGACGCTGGGTTATTTGGGGGTAAGGTTTCGTACGGGGGAGAGGAGCGATGGGGCGAGCAGAGGGAGGTGGCAGAGGCGATGCCAGAGGGGCGGCGGCCACCCAGGCGTGGCGGACGATCATCAATGGCGACGGGGAGGGAGCGGCTTCGTTTGTTTTTATTTTTTTTATTTTCCTTAATCGATCTGAGTGGGAGAGAGAAGGTATGGGTATGGATATTATTATATATATATATAATATTTATTTTCCAAAGGTGTTGACTTTTCATTCGTCTTCCAAACGAGACCCAACGACTATCGCCCCTAGCTAATTACCCCCATTCCGAACACAATGGGATATGTTTCGTAAGCCAATTCGGCCGTTTCGAACAGTTTTCGTCAAAATCAACCTATAACTCTATATATTGAATTTGAACGCGCATTTCAATTCACTAGGGTCACATACTAACTCTATAAATCCCAGAAAAATATTTTCTAGCTTCGTATTGACGATACGGTCCTAACAAAACTAATTTCGTCGAATTCCGAGACCGTTAGAAAAATGGCCATTTTCCAGTCGATTAAAATCAACTAAAACTGGCCAAACGCTTTTTCCTTTGCCACACTCACATGTTGATTCGAAAAAATATGAAATTTGGAATCTAGCAATAACTTGACATCACGGATCCAACAAAAGTGGTTTCGTCGAAATCCGAGGTCATTTGCAAAATTCCCATTTTTAAGGGCCTGAATTCCATAGCGACTATTGTGAATTTCCAACTGGACATATCTTTTGATTCCCGCTATGAAATTTCAATTTTTCGGATTCGTTGGAAAGATATTCACAATTAGATTCTATTATTTTTGGTTTCTCTAAAATCCGGTTTGTATTGCACCCGGTATGTTCAATTGAAGTTTGAAATCAAATTATCGAACTACTGCGCTATTTTCAATTCCTTTTATAATTATATATAATTATTTATATTCTAACGACGACGCTTATAAATATATACGTTCTAAATATATTCAAAATAAATTTTCGTCGATATTATTTAAAATAATTCATTTTAAATGTTCGAAATTCGCTAAAATTGCCAAAATAAAAATTTTAAACTAGCTCAGAATTTCCGGGTTATTACAATCTCCCCCACTTAAAACTTTTCGTCCCCGAAAAGGAACGAAGCCGAAAGTGGTTTGATTAATCAGATCTACGTTCGATCTGGCTTCGATTCTCCAACTTTTCAGTTTCTGAGAATTTTCAAATTTTCAAAAATTTGGCTAACACCCTAAATTTTCGAAAAATTTCGCCCTAACCTCCCCTGCACCGGGAGCCACGGGAAAATCCCAAAATTGCCATACAGGCCTTCTGATCTCAAAAAGAAAAAGAAAAAGCCAAGCGGCTAGCCAATCGGCTCATAAAATCATCATCACCCAAACAAAATAGTAAATTATGATAAACATATACCTATTTGTCGGGCAAACAAATTTTATTCTCTGCTCTAGCCTCCTTGCTATGACCTGTTCAATGTAAATACATGTATATGCTAGCAAATGCGACCAATTTTCAATACAGTTCAATATTAGGTTCAATTTGGCATAACGGTTAAAAATTATCAAACAAATAAACAAACAACACAAACATCAATCAATTAGTGAATTAGAGTTTCAAATTCATAACTTTGATATATATACAAAAAATCATGTTTTTGATGCCAAGTCACACAATAAATTTATCTATATTAGTTTTGGTTCTCACATCAGTCTAATGGAAATATATAGATATCACACCTTCGAAACACGAACACAAATTCTGATGATGATATATCAATCATCAGAATCATCTCCGGGTGTCTAGAATGTGATCCTATATCTATCCAGTATATTAAAACTTCGAATATACGTTCATGACGCGTATACGCAAAATCTTTATATATTGGATTGTCCAAATTCAAAATAAATAAATATTCAAATACGTATAAAATGGTTTACATTTTCAAAACAAAATTGTTTTCATTTGAAAAATATACTCTTCACACTCGTTCTAGGATACTACTGATTCTATCTCTAACGAGTCATTCTAATTGGATATTACTAATCCAACATCTGATGAATTCTTTCGTATGGTTCTAATGTGCCTTGTTCTCGAGCTCTGTAAACCAAAGCTCTGATACCACTGTGAGAACCCGTAACTTCCCCGTGAGGGAAAAGAGCGGATACTTTGAGAACAACACACAAAAGAACGCAGACGGAAGAACATTTCATTGCTATTACAACAATTCCATCAGATACAAGAATATACAGAGTATAATTGAATAAATTACATTCGACAAATATCAGAGATTACAATAAATTACATAGCAGCAGAAAATAATACAAAGCACAACTGAAGGTGATATACGGATACAGAGCTTTCCGGATATCATTTCAGCTGTAAACCAGGATCCTGTGAATATAAATCTGCAAAACCAAAACTACTAGCTGCCCGTGTGGAAATAGGGGCACCCAGAGTTTAGGTTAAAACAATAAACTCCAGGTCAGTCATGTGACTGGTGTGAGAACTAAAACAGTTATTTAAACTTTACTTTAAAAGAGAGTAATTCAAGGGACCACGCCGTATAACACGGAACGGGTTTCCTACCAAGAATACCAGTGCATATCAATAAACAACGCAATGCTTTTTCGAAAAATGAAGCTATTATAAGACCCAGGTCCCATCACACAATGCAACGCAAGACGGAGGATAGGGTTTTCCCTTATAATAGCCAAACATGCTTGGTACGTTTAAAACAAATCATTTGATACTATAATAAGTGTATAGTGTCAAAACAATTTCAATCATAAATATAAATCATAGACGGCATGGGTACCATATATCATGTCGCCAAACTAGTTCTACAATTAAAACCGCAATATCACGTATTGGAAATTGGATTTCCATCATGAGTCGAGGCAAGGGGCAAGCTCCTCTCCGATTCGAGACACTCTAGCAAATGCTCAGGACTACGCACACTGGGTAACCCTTGGATCGGCTGGGCCGGTCCTCTCTTACGTTTGAGGATTGGCAATTCCTAAACACACATTTCCCGGTCCTTACAGACCTATAATCGAGGCGCCTCGCATTCCAACAACCCCAAAGGTGAAAAGTAGATATAAATGTCAGGGCTGGTAGGTCACTGACACCACCATAGCTAGAAAGAAACGTCATGTCCTCCCAGCGGTCCGTATCCCGTTTTTAACTCATACCGAGGTGTGATGCTCGCGAATTCACGTTATACACAAAGCTACGCCACGTAGGCCGTGCTTTGCTCATCAACTACAAGACTCTGCTTTTCAACAAAAGCCTTGATCATTGCATCTTAGCGTGCCACACAGGCAATTCATGCCATGCGACTGATGTCCATCGATATACAACCTCTGAGCTCGTACGTCTCAGAGAAGGGCGTTAAGCAAGAGAATAAATTCTCCGCCGCCAAACAGATATATATTTAACAGAAATCAATCAACACAGAATAAAATCCAATGTCAGACACACAATCCATTTACAAGTTCGTTCTGGGTCTGAACGAAACCGGAGGCACTTTCCTCGCATATCCATCGATCTCCCAGTACGTCTGGACGACCACCAACTGATTCCCTCATCTTAGGTGTACAGCCCAATCAAGATCATCAGTAATCACCCAAACGATGTGAAGACTTCCGGTCTTCAACCACCGTCTTCATCTTTGACATATCGTCGAATCGGTTATTCAGAATGGGTATAAACCCGGCCTTTCCGAACAACCCGCGTATATTATAAACAAATGTTACACAAACACAACATACGCCTCATTCCAATTCATTAGCCACTAACCGTAAATCAGTAAGAGAGCAATTTCCCAAATATTAACCCCGAAGGCCGAAACCAACATCAGATCAATATCCAGGAAACCATTCTTCTTAACTAACCTACAGCTAGTTTCTAAATTTCATATTCTTAGGGAAAAGTTCCCATTAATTTTATCCAAGATAAATTCTTTAAAATTTATTCTTTAATCTTCCATTGGATGTCATATCAAACCAAATTTTGGTTTTCCAAACTAGTCGAGATTAGCGAACCACTCCGAAGTAATTATTTATTTTATTTCCCAATCCTAACCTATTCATCCCATGAAGCAAAACTGGTAATACTCCATATCTAACACCACGGTGTTATCGGTAAAATTAATTACCATTTCACGTTCAAATCTAATTAAAGATTTAATTATCGCTTTGGAGCAAAACTGGCGATACTCCATTCTCGCTCATTTTCCCAATTTGATAATTCAGATTATCAATTCACATTTCAATTTAATTGCAGATTCATTAAAACTCCTTTTACTGGGTTAAAGAACTAATGTCATTTGAAACACAGTTCACGATAAACCCAAATCACATTCTAATTATTATCGGGTTAAAGAACAAGTGTTATTTAAAACACCCTTCACGATAAACCCACAAATCAATTCTTTTTAAAACCCATTTCAAATCCAATTTATTTATTTCAAAATAAATGGGTTTTAATATTAGTTCAAAACTAGTTCATTTCGATAAAAATCTATTTTTACCTTTTCAAATATGGAGTTCTTCATCCCAATTTTTCCCAAATCATTTCTTATGATTTTACACAAATTATTACTATTTTTAATAATTTTATCAAGGCCCGTACAGTCGATTTCCATCAACGGCCATCGAACTGCACTTATAACGACCTTTTCCAAATTTGATTTGGACGTATCTCCAAATCCAACCGTTAGATTTCAAATTTCAAATATTCGTTAGAAAGCTCTTTTCGATACGAACCCAAGGTTCCGGTTTTAGGAGAATCCGACGGTCGGATCTCCCGTAATGTCCGTTCGAAATAAATGGTCGAAATTCACGAACTGCCGCGGCGCGGCGCGTTCTATTCAGGCCATTATATTATATATATAATATATATTTCGTCGATTTCTATTTAAAAATAATTTTATAAATAGATTCAAATTTGTTTCAAAAACAATTTCAACCTTATTTCAAATTCAAATCAAAATTGAATTTTCTAATATAAATCCTTTTTACTTTCATTTCTATTTGATTTCAATTCAAATCGATTTTAATTTGATTCGAATTCATTTTCTTTTCAATTCAATTCAATTCGAATTCGTTTTCTTTTCAATTCAATTCGAATTCGTTTTCTATTCAGTTCAATTCGAATTCGTTTTCTATTCAATTCAAATCAAATTCGTTTTCTATTCAATTCAAATCAAATTCGTTTTCTATTCAATTCAATTCAAATTCGTTTTCTATTCAATTCAAATCAAATTTGTTTTCTATTCAATTCAAATCAAATTTGTTTTCCTGTTATAAATATTCGATTTTTATCTCTTTTCAATATTCATTATAAAAACGAATATAATCGATATAAATATCGTTCGCGTCAAAATAGCGCATCTCTAATCAACACGGATTTATATTTTTCAATAACTTCGTTATTCCATTCAACAAATGAATCTATATTTCTTTCAATACATGACTCTATATTTTTGTCAACACATGACTAATCTCAACGAATGAGTACTGTCCACGTGTGACTATTTTGGTTATTTAATATATTTTATAAAAATTATGGTATCTATCGTTTGATTTCAAATTAGACTCCAACCGTAAATTAGTAAGAGAACGATTTCCTAAATATTAACCCCGAAGGCCGAAACCAACATCAGATCAATATTCAGGAGACCACTCATATTATCTATTTTCTAGTTAATTTCTAATTTTATGTATGATAAAGATGTAAATTTTAATGTTAAAATATTTCGTTCAACACGTGACTAATCTCAACGATTGAGTACTGTCAACACATGAACCTTTATTTTATAAAGATAAAGATGTAAATTTTATTGTTAAAATATTTCGTTCAACACATGACTAATCTCAACGGATGAGTACTGTCAACACATGAACCTTTATTTTATAATATTCTTTATTTTCTAAATTGGAATGAGGCCCAATCAATTACCATATAAAGTTAATTATATGGATTCCATACAACACATGTATATAATAGCAACAATAAATAATCAACCATCATCCAAAGTGCACTACACTGTATAAGCATCAAATATAGATATCTAACGCTTATAACAGCCTGTCAATCAATCGATCGACATACAACTAATTATTGGGATTAGTGTACGCCGTATTTTATCCCAATACCCATATGGGGTTTCAAACAATCAAACACAGATTTTATTTGTGCAGTTGGACGATGTGTTAAATTTATCGTCCCAATCAATGTCAGTCAAATCAGTGTACATAAACAAACCGTCCGGTTTGTAAATGAATATTTATTTTATTCACATTCACGTTAAAAATTATATTTTTAACGACCAAATTATTTTATTCAACCTATGAATATTCTATTCGGTTCGTTCTTTAAATAAAATGATATCTTTATTTTTCTAATTTATTTTAGAAAATTTCGGCGGCATAACGGCATGATACTAGGAACGGGACAAGGCCTAGACTTATCACCGGTCTAGTGATGGCCCACGCCATTCACACATCAATCAAATCAATTTCCATTTCCCCAAACAATCAAATTCAACTCAAATAATCTAACTAATCTATGCAACCAAACAAACAAGTCCATGGTCTGTGGACAGTGGTGTCGGGTGCTACTAAACACCGTCTGCATCATAGTATATATTTCTAACTAGGAAATAAAAGTTAAAGTGAGAAGTTCTCACCGATAGCTATCCTAACTCCACGACACTTCCTATGTAGAACATCTTCACCGTGCTCGCCTTTCATCACTTTCGTTGCCCGTAGCCACTACATATATAAAAATCACATTTTTATATTATTGCTATGTATATAAAAATCGTATTTTTATCATTACTCCATATGGGTAAAAATTCTATTTTTACATCGCTACTATATAGATAAAACTTCTATTTTTACATCGCTACTATATAGATAAAACTTCTATTTTTACATCACTACTATATAGATAAAACTTCTATTTTTATCACGTTATTCTCTATATAAAGATTTCGCCCTTTCAAATATAAAGATTTAATTTTTATTTCATCACTATAAAAATCACATTTTTATTTCAACATATTTATAATAAAAATCAGATTTTTATTTCGCTACATATATAAAGATAATATTTTTACTATCTACATCCTATATAAAAATTATATTTTTAATCTTCTACTATAATAAAAATTATATTTTTATTTCTCTAACTTCATGATAAAAAATCTTATCTTTATCGTTCTAACTTCTTAATAAAAATCTTATCTTTCTCTTTCTAACTTCTTAATAAAAATCTTATCTTTCATATAAATAAATCAATTCCTTTTTATTTTAAAAATCATAGCTTCTTCAATTTAGAGATCGTTGCTTTTCCAATTTAAAAATCATAGCTGCCCCAATTTAAAGATCGTTGCTTTTCTAATATAAAAATTCCATCTTTTCACCTTACTAATTACTGTAAGTAAATAAAATTGAAAACACACAGCGAAGGGGGGGCCTACATGCTGACTGGGGGTCGAAGGAGTCACTGGTGGTAGATCAGGTGGTTGGAGCAGCTCGTGGCGGCTAGGTCGAGGTGGCGGCTTTAGGCGATGGGTTTGGGTGCTTCGCGTTTTGGGTTGGTCTGAGGGCTCGGACGCGGGAAAGAAGAGAGAGGGGGCAAAGGAGTGGGGTCCGGCGCTGGGAAGGCCGGTGGCGTGTCAAGGTGGGCGGTTGGAATCTAGCAATAACTTGACATCACGGATCCAACAAAAGTGGTTTCGTCGAAATCTGAGGTCGTTTGCAAAATTCCCATTTTTAAGGGCCTGAATTCCACAGCGACTATTCTGAATTTCCAACTGGACATATCTTTTGATTCCCGCTATGAAATTTCAATTTTTCGGATTCGTTGGAAAGATATTCACAATTAGATTCTATTATTTTTGGTTTCGCTAAAATCCGGTTTGTATTGCACCTGGTATGTTCAATTGAAGTTTGAAATCGAATTATCGAACTACCGCGCCATTTTCAATTCCTTTTAGAATTATATATAATTATTTATATTCTAACGACGACGCGTATAAATATATACGTTCTAAATATATTCAAAATAAATTTTCATCGATATTATTTAAAATAATTCATTTTAAATGTTTGAAATTCGCTAAAATTGCCAAAATAAAAATTTTAAACTGCTCAGAATTTCCGGGTTATTACAGTTATTTAACGATGAACTGCCAATATGAGTAAATCTCACTAACTCTGATCAATTTATATTTTTATAAATATAATCTAGTAATGATAAATGATAATTTATTGTTGTGTGTTGATTGGTTGGTTGAATTGCTGATGTATTGGTTGAAATTATAGATAACGATATATATAAATCGTTAATCAAATGTTGATTCTGTTTATCAGAATATTTCATATGAATATTTCATATCGAAATGAAGTCGATGTTATTATATTGTTTAACATCTGTGGATACAGGGAAATAGGTCGGAGGAATTCAACTGGATTCCTCAACATTTATTTTATTGTTTTTTCATATATTGTAATATATGATGTGATATAAAATTTGTTGTTGATTATGTGTGTTTGAATGATATCGATCATTGTTATTTGGTATTTTAAATACCATATATAATACTGGAATTAAAATGGGAATTTTCAATGTGTATGTTGAAAATAAAATATATTTATATAAAATCAAATGACTTTATAAAAAAAGAATTTCAAAGTGGATATTGAATAGAAAAGGAAATATTGGTAAAACAAATATAAAAGTAAATATTTATTTAGAAAATAAATGGAATTATAAAGGAAATAGTTATTCATGGAATAAATAGAATTATATAAAAGGAAATATTTATATGAAATAAATAGGATATTGAAAAGGGAAACATTTATATGAAATAAATAGTTCATATATAGGATATTGAAAAAGGGGAATATTTATATGAAATAAATAGGATATTGAAAAAGAAATAATTGTAAAATGAATAGAGTTCTATAAAAAGAGAATTTTACATTAGGAAGGATAAGACCCGTGCTTCGCACACGGGTGTAACATGATATTGATTTAAAGTAAATATTTTGCAAATAAAATATTATTAAGGAATTTGGGGTTTGAAATAGGAATTTAAAATGGAAGTACTGAAATTAGAAATTGACCGGAAATTAGTTGAATTGAATGACTTTCTGGGTATCGATCTATGTTGGTTTCGACCTTCGGGGTTAATACGTAGGGGGTTGTTCTCTTACTAGTTTACAGTTAGAGACTGATAGAGGTGGGAAGATATTGATGCATGAATCAGAAATGGAAACGTTTTCCAAAGTTAATAACATATATTTTCTAAAATTAGAAAATAAGGATTTGATGAATCTATGTAAACGAGAAATGGGGAAATGAATAAATGTTGATTGATGATTGATCGATAGAATTTCCATCTGGAAATAATATCGTTTTTTGCACACATGTTTTCCTTTGATAGTTAAATCACCGACTATCGAAGATTTTGACCATTTCCATTGTCAATACGGAGAGACCGGGATCAGATATATTATCTGAAAACCACTCTGTATGGGATTAGCATTGCGAATCAAATATGATGAAGATAATTGAAGACAGAGTTATGCAAGGGCTATTCAGTAAATCCTAGGTAGAAATTGCCTAAGATGGATTTATAGAATAATTCCTTCGGATCGTCCAGTCCTAGGACAACTTGAATGGAAGAATGTCTGACAGAGTATATCTGGTAGATCGCGTAAGTTGATCGTTTCAAACGTATTTACGTTGGTGGTGGAGGAATTCGTTTCTCTTAGCTTATACCCATGGTATTTTTAGGGAAATCAATTTGTGATTTGACAAGTATGACGATGTGGCATTCAAAGTAAATGAAGGAGTGATATGCTAAAGGATACGTTGTGACCTCAAGCCTCATCAACCGGGAAATGACAGAAATCGGGCAAGCAACATGGCTAATTGGGTCGCACCCAAGTAGGGTATATTGTCAACATCTAGAGAATATTCATATTTGTTACTTCTTTCGCTTCTGTATCTCCCGGGAACGGTTATGTTGGTATACCAACCATAAGGTGATAATATATTCGGAACATTCAAGCGAAATGAATGGTCGGTCATGTGTGGCCGAGTTACAAGATGTTCTTGTTGAACTCCAGTGTATCGCTTCTAGAGTACACTGATCGGAAGGTGGTTCCATACCTTGTCATAGTTGGAATCCATACCCCAATAAGAGCCCACGGTTTTGATTGTATATTATATATGTAGAACATGAGATGAAAGTGTTTCTGCTAGATTTCTATTTACTTGATCTAGACATTATTATAATATCAGACAAGTATCGTTTTAGAAAAATATTCTGGGTTATCGTACGGTGAAAACCATCCGTGTTTATGTGTGGATTGGTCTTACAATAATCCTTTGTTCAAAAAGATTTTTGAAAGTTAAATCAAATGATTTGAGTTTACTCACACCAGTCACATGACTGACCTAGAGTTTATTTTGTTTTGTTTCCCTAAACTCTTGGGTGCCCAATTTTGTACGACAGTCAAGTAGTCGGGATTTTACAGATATACTTAGATGGAGCATGGAGCAGGAGGCTTTAGGATCATATAGCTAGTTCTTATTTCCGCTGTGGTGTAAGTGTTGTACTTCGATAATGGTATACTGATTTTATTTCAAGTTATGTTGAATATTATATTTTATTCGTTCCGCTGTGAGATTCGTGTTACTCTGATGTTGGATGTTCTTCTTCTTCTATTCTAAGTTTCTATCTTATCTATTCTCACCCTCTAATTTCTTTCATGGACTATCCGGTATTTCCAATGCTTGGATAGTCGACATTGAGTTTATGTCGATAACCATGATCGCGAAAACCCGGGTCGTTACAGTGGTATCAGAGCTGAAGGTTAATTGATTACCTTGGCTCTATGGTGTAACTCAGTAGAGATGGGGTTAGTAATTCCCTAGATTGAGTTGAGTGTATATATATGAGCGTGTATTTGTTGTTCAATATAAAATGATTTTATATTGTGGAGATTTATTGATTGAGTTGTTTATGAGTTCTGGTCGATCAGTTTGATCCACTGTATCGGTAGGAGCTTCTAAACACTTGAATACGATGGACCGACACAATATGCTTTGAAAAGAGGGTAAATGAAATAATTTTATCTAAAATATATTTTTATATAAACAAAGTATAGATATTTGATATATTATAATATATAGGATGTGTTGGTTGTTATTATAATCGAATGAGGTCATAAATTGGAATGGTTATATAAATAGCCAATCAGAATTCTTATACGTGTAATATATGAAATCAGATGAATTAAATCTGAATTTAAATCAGAATTGGAATTAAAATTCCGAAAACATGAAAGTGTTGTAAATGGAATTGAATTAAGTATAAGAGAATTTTTAAATCCTGGGAGATTTTAGAATTGTTTTCCAAGCATTGGGAATAGTATTTTGAAATAGATTTCAAAATGGAAGTATTTAGAAATGGTTTTAAAAGTGAGATAGTATTGAACTCACTTCGATAGCTGTGAAATAATCCTGATGATGTATCGCGACATCATTAGTGTTCATTTTCGAGTTGCTAAGTGACGGATTACTACCAAAGATTTTTTTTGAATTGTTTTGTGGAAAGCAAGTTGTTTTGAATCTTGAAAAGGGATATCTGGTTTTAGAAAAGCTAAACTATTGAAATTCCATGGGAAAGATTGTTTGAATTAAAACAAATTAAATTAGAATTTGTAAAAGAAAATGGAAATAGAAATTGAATGGGATTAGAATTATATCGAGACAAATTGGATTTGTGGGATTTGAATTTGAAACATAATTGGAAAATAGAGTTAGGAGTTTGGAATCAAGAATAGTACTTGAGTTTGAAATGAAATTTGGCTTGGATAGAACCAAATGGTTGAGTTTGAGGATGAATCGATTGGAGATTGATTGAGATCGCATTGGTATATGTTGAATTGGTAACACATGGAAAGGATATATTGATATGCCCAACAAAAAGGTACCAGTTTATATTTATATATGGGTTTGAGATTTTGATGAGCCAAATTAGCAAGCCGCTTGGCTGTTTGATTTTCTTTTAGGTTGAAGATGGCCTAGAGAGGCGAGTTGGAGTTTGAGCTATTGACCAGCACAAAGGAGATGCTGGCGAAATTTTCCGAAAGTTTAAGGTGTTAGAAAATTTTCAAATTTTTTGAAAATTTTAGTTATTCGTAATGAATTAATATTTTAATCGAAATAAATTAGTTCAGTTGAAACTGAAGTTAATAAGTAAACAAATAAATTTTTACACAGTTAATAGGGTGTGTTTTCTACCTTAGAAATTTCGAGGACGAAATTGTTTTAAGGGGGGAAGAATGTAACGACCCGTAATTTTTACGGTATTATAAATAATTTATTTAATTATTTAAATAATGGTTTGGTAATTTAAAATGATCAGAATTAAATAATATCGAATATTTAATTAATATAAATAATAGAATAATATATTTAATTTCCAAAATAGTCGGAAATAGTGGAATTCACAATATTGTGTGAATTGGATCATATATAATATATAATTTAGTTTAGAGTTGAAATATATTAACGAATATATTATATAAACGACAGTTGAACGTATAATTATATTATAATTAAAATCGAGCTCGAAATGGCATTGCAGTTCGTAATTTGGCAATTCGAACTTCAATTGAATATACAGAATCCGTTTTAAAACGGGTTTCTGTGAAACAAGAAACGTTTGGAGCTGGTGAAGTATATTTTTCTAATGGAAGAGAAAAATCGAGATTTCGTTGTGTAGACTTTGAGTTATGTCCAAATCAAATTTTTGAAAAGTCGCTATGGAATTCCTTTATAAATATTTTCGATTTATTTATATTATAAATGGATTTTTCAATATAAATTGAATATTGATTCAACCGGGATTTGAATACCGAGTTATAAATCCAATTGGAGCTGTATGATATTCTATTGTGAATATATACGATAATATTAATTTATTAATATTAAATTAAATTATTTTTAAATATATTAATATTTAAATGGGTTTATTTAGAGATTTAAAAATAGCCAGTTTTGCAAACGAACTCCGTTTTCGATGAAACTAATTTTGATGGATCCGTAATATTAAATTATTGTTAGATTCCAAGTTTCGTGATTTTTGAAGTCAGTGTGTGGCCGTACGGAATTTTAGTGTGAAAAACAGTCAATTATTTGACTTTAAAATACGTTGTGTGAACAAACGAAGTCGGAGTTCGACGAAACCAGTTTCGTTGGGACTGTAATGTCAAACTGTAGCTGCATGTCCAATTTCATTGAATTTGGGTATTTTATGTGGTCGTATAGATTTTTAAAGGACAAATACATATAACGACTGATTAAAATTAAATATTATAATCAAATATAATAATATAAAACCTATCTATTAATAACCCTTAACTTTTTCCTAACCCTAACACTCTCATTCCTTTGGTCAAATTGTTTCCGCCGCATCTTTTCTTATCATTTCAGCAAATTTTGATCTTCAAAATTTCCTTAAAAATCAAGTTAATTTCTATAAATCGTAAAATATACATGTATGGGATCCTCATGAGTTACTCTCCATTTCTATATGTGTTGTGGGGAGTTCGATTCGCTGTTATAGATACAGCGTATGGCTAAGGTTAGGGCTCGAAAGATATAGGAGCTCCAGTGCATCAATTGAAGGTCGATTTTGGAACCAGGGAGTCATTTAGGATTTGTCTGCAAGTTTTTGAAGGATTTGATGTTGAACGAGGTCGTGCAATGTACAGTTGGTGCCGGAGTCGCGCTGTACAGGGAGGACGTCGAGTGGAGTGTTTTTGGTGCGGATTTGTAGAGAGAGAGATGAGGAGTAGTTCGGTGGTAGTCGGGGTGGATTTCGCTGAGGAGCGAAGGCTTGATGTACTGTTGAAGTCAGCGTAATATTGAATGGTAGTCGCGGTTTCCATACTAGGGTGATGTCGAGCGGGAGGAAATGGGTGTTGGGTAAATGAGAGAGTGACGAGGAGATTTTTCGTGGATGTTGTTTGAATTAAAATTGGAAGAACGAGGTGAAGTAAGTAGGAAATGGTGCGTTAATGGAAAGGCACGGTTGCGGGTTCGAAATGGTTAGAGTCGGGAAGAAGAAGTACATAGTAGCGGGTCAAAGGGAAATGGGAAATGGGCCAACTTTAAGTGGTAAAGCCTATGTTGAAAACAAACCAAGTATTATTTAAATTATTATTAAAAAAATTTAAATTAATATCTTGATCATACGTTGGCCAATTTCAGTAAAACAAGATCCGTTGGGATCGTATGGACGACATCTACATAAAGGAATTGGCGGGGAGTGAATCGAAGCTCGTTACAATTTATAGCAAAATAAATTGTCTGATCCGAATCAACAACAGTTTACCGTTATTTAACGATGAACTGCCAATGTGAGTAAATCTCACTAACTCTGATCAATTTATATTTTTATAAATATAATCTAGTAATGATAAATGATAATTGATTGTTGTGTGTTGATTGGTTGGTTTAATTGTTGATGTATTGGTTGAAATTATAGATAACGATATATGTATAAATCGTTAATCAAATGTTGATTCTGTTTATCAGAATATTTCATATCGAAATGAAATCGATGTTATTATATTGTTTAACATCTGTGGATGCAGGGAAACAGGTCGGAGGAATCCAACTGGATTCCTCAACATTTATTTTACTGTTATTCATATATTGTAATATATGATGTGATATAAAATCTGTTGTTGATTATGTGTGTTTGAATGTTATCGATCATTGTTATTTGGTATTTTAAATACCATATATAATAATGGAATTAAAATGGGAATTTTCAATGTGTATGTTGAAAATAAAATATACTTATATAAAATCAAATGATTTTATGAAAAAAGGAATTTCAAAGTGGATATTGAATAGAAAAGGAAATATTGGTAAAAAAAATATAAAAGGAAATATTTATTTAGAAAATAAATGGAATTATAAAGGAAATAGTTATTCATGGAACAAATAGAATTATATAAAAGGAAATATTAATATGAAATAAATAGGATATTGAAAAGGGAAACATTTATATGAAATAAATAGTTCATATATAGGATATTGAAAAAGGGGAATATTTATAAGAAATAAATAGGATATTGAAAAAGAAATATTTCGAAAATGAATAGAGTTTTATAAAAAGAGAATTTTACATTAGGAAGGTTTAGACCCGTGCTTCGCAGACGGGTGTAACATGATATTGATTAAAATAAATATTTTGCAAATAAAATATTATAAAGGAATTTGGGGTTTGAAATAGGAATTTGAAATGGAAGTACTGAAATTAGAAACTGACCGGAAATTAGTTGAATTGAATGACTTTCTGGGTATCGATCTGATGTTGGTTACGGCCTTCGGGGTTAATACGTAGGGGGTTGTTCTCTTACTAGTTTACAGTTAGAGACTGATAGAGGTGGGAAGATATTGATGCGTGAATCAGAAATGGAAACATTTTCCAAAGTTAATAACATATATTTTCTAAAATTAGAAAATAAGGATTTGATGAATCTATGTAAACGAGAAATGGGGAAATGAATAAATGTTGATTGATGATTGATCGATAGAATTTCCATCTGGAAATAATATCGTTTTTTGCACACATGTTTTCCTTTGATAGTTAAATCACCGACTATCGAAGATTTTGACCATTTCCATTGTCAATACGGAGAGACCGGGATCAGATATATTATATGAAAACCACTCCGTATGGGATTAGCATTGCGAATCAAATATGATGAAGATAATTGAAGACAGAGTTATGCAAGGGCTGTTCAGTAAATCCTAGGTAGAAATTGCCTAAGATGGATTTACAGAATAATTCCTTCGGATCGTCCAGTCCTAGGACAACTTGAATGGAAGAATGTCCGACAGAGTATATCTGGTAGATCGCGTAAGTTGATCGTTTCAAACGTATTTACGTTGGTGGTGGAGGAATTCGTTTCTCTTAGATTATACCCGTGGTATTTTTGGGGAAATCAATTTGTGATTTGATGAGTATGACGATGTGGCATTCAAAGTAAATGAAGGAGTGATCTGCTAAAGGATACATTATGACCTCAAGCCTCATCAACTGGGAAATGACAGAAATCGGGCAGGCAGCATGGCTAAGTGGGTCACACCCAAGTAGGGTATATTGTCACCATCAAGAGAATATTCATATTTGTTACTTCTTTTGCTTCTGTATCTCTCGGGAACGATTATGTTGGTATACCATCCATAATGTGATAATATATTTGGAACATTCAAACGAAATGAATGGTCGGTCATGTGTGGCCGAGTTACAAGATGTTCTTGTTGAACTCCAGTGTATCGCTTCTAGAATACACTGATCGGAAGGTGGTTCCATACCTTGTCATAGTTGGAATCCATACCCCAATAAGAGCCCATGGTTTTGATTGTATATTATATATGTAGAACGTGAGATGAAAGCGTTTCTGCTAGATTTCTATTTACTTGATCTAGACATTATTATAATATCAGACAAGTATCGTTTTAGAAAAATATTTTGGGTTATCGTAAGGTAAAAACCATCTGTGTTTATGTGTGGATCGGTCTTACGATTATCCTTTGTTCAAAAGGATTTTTGAAAGTTAAATCAAATGATTTGAGTTTACTCACACCAGTCACATGACTGACCCAGAGTTTATTTTGTTTTGTTTCCCTAAACTCTTGGGTGCCCAATTTTGTACGGGCAGTCAAGTAGTCGGGATTTTACAGATATACTTAGATGGAGCTTGAAGCATGAGGCTTCAGGATCATATAGCTAGTTTTTATTTCCGCTGTGGTGTAAGTGTTGTACTTCGATAATGGTATACTGATTTTATTTCAAGTTATGTTGAATATTCTATTTTATTCGTTCCGCTGTGAGATTCGTGTTACTCTGATGTTGTATGTTCTTCTTCTTCTTTTATTCTAAGTTTCTATCTTATCTATTCTCACCCTCTAATTTCTTTCATGGACTATCCGGTATTTCCGATGCTTGGTTAGTCGACATTGAGTTTATGTCGATAACCAGGATCGTGAAAACCCGGGTCGTTACAGTTTAAGACGCCGTGACATCAGTAGATATGGTTGTGCACATCCTGTAAATGAAGGGTTGCCACTTTAGGGAGTGATACATCCTACTTTGGGGCCAATACAGGGTATCTACGGAGTAGGGAGCCGATCGATTGGGTAGTAATTAGGGTACATTTAGTCTCGCTTGTCTAGGAGCCCGTTATTATTCGTAGGGGTAACACCGGTAAGTTCAGTTGGGCTGCCTTTTATTGTATGGGGTAAAACCTCTCACTAGAAGTACGCCTTAGTCTACCATCTTGTACTTGTTGGGGATCATCTTGTTCTTACGTTACTAGTGTTAGGGGCCGCAGAATGGATCGTTCAGGCAAAGCAAACACTAGAGGGGAGTGAATAGTGTTTGTAGGATTTTAAACAAAACTAAAAACTAGATAGAACTACGAGATGAATCAAACACCACAAACACAATCATAGACACAGATTCAAACAAAGAAGCAAAATAAATAGAAATAAAAATGCAGAAAAGGAAAGAACACACAGGATTTTATACTGGTTCGGATCACTCCCATGTCCAGTCCCGCACAACGCTGGATTGTGCAGAGTTTTATTATTATTTCCAATAGTCAAATACAACCTCCTTGATTTCATGGCTCAACAAGGATACATCGACTCCTATCCCTTGATTTCACGGCTCAATAAGGGAACACCGACTCCTATTCCATGATTTCAGGGCTACAAGGATACAATGATTCCTCTTTGACTTACAAATAGGGTTTATTCAACCCAAGAAATTACAAAACATCCATATAACTCTTCAATAGCACTTGATTCAGAGAGTGGAGAGTAGAGATTGTAGAGAGAAAAAGTTTGATCAAAATAGAATTGTATTCGGCAGAGTGTATATGTAAGAATCATAAAAATGATTAAGAATAATAGTGGGATGAAAGAAGATGAAGTTAGGGAAGAAGATATATTAAAAAATTCGGTTTTAACCTCTTTTTATAGAGTATGAAGGGTTGCAACGGTTCTGAAGCATTTCAAATAGTGAAAAGGCACTTCCCTTCAAAATTAGAAAAAATAGCTGTTATATGTCGACATGTTCTTTTTGCTATGTCGACATACCCATGTACATTTTTGATTTTCAAAGCATTTTCAAGTGTTTTGATATAAAACTAATTATGGAAATTCTTGAGTAAAATTCTAGTGTTGTAAATTAATATTATATGATAGAAAAACATATGAAAACATATTTTTAAACTATATAAATATATTTATAAAATTATAAGGTTTTAAACTATATATAAAGTATAAATATAAAGTATAAAAAAAATTCAAGTTTGAAAAACAAAGGAGAATAATAATAAATAAAATTGAGAAACAAAATAAAGAGGATTGAGAAAAATTGAAAACCAAAATAGAGAGGATTGAAGATAGAATTGAAAATCAGATTTTGAATTTGAATTTAAATTTGAACCTGGAGTACTATTTAGAGTCTAACAAAATCTAGACTCTATAATTATACTAATCTTGAACACTTGAATCTTGATTACTCACGAGTCTTGAAATTTCTCTGATCTTTGAATCTCTATCATCTTTATAACTACACAGTCTTCAGTAATATTTCCTGTATATAATTTCTGCGCACGCACGCACACACACACACACACACACATATATATATATCTGTGTGTGTGTGTGTATTCTATACAAAAAGTGTTAGCATATATTTTATAATCAATGATAATTGAAATAAGGTTGTTGTCATCAAAACTCCATTCTCCAAAAATCTCCCCCTTTTTGACGATAACAACCTTAGTTTATATAATATCATACCTCTATATACCTGTTTGATGATGATCCTCTTATACTCCCCATGTCTATAAGTTTCCTATAAACTATGCCTATATTTTATAATTTCTCCCTCTTTGGCATTATCAAAAAGAAATTTTAAAGATACTCCCCGTAAATTATATAACTCTAGAACTTAAGTAATACTCCTAAAAATACTCCCCCTTAATTTATTAACTATCTAAGTAATTCCAATACTAAAGTAAAGTACTCCCCCTGAATCTATGACTACACTAGTCTAATAAACTAAATAGAAGGATAATAACCTAATCAATTCAAACAAGCAAATCAATCCAAACAAGTAATTCAAACAATCAAGCAATTCAACCAAACAAGCAATTCAAACAATTCAAACAATCAAGCAATTCGAACAATTATTCTTAAACAATTAAATCAACCAAAGCATTCTTGAACCTTCAACTAATCCTTAGAAACTCTAAAAATTCCCCTTAATCTAATACAAGAGTAAACCTATCCTAAACTCTAACTTCTTTAAAACTATAATAGGACTTTAATCTAGACTAAGAAATAACTCTAATATGATATCCTCAAAATTACGATACAAGAAAAGCAATTTAATTCAAATAGTCATAAAACCAAACATTTCTTGTAATTTCTATTTATCCTAAAACCTATAAAGCTCTATTGACTACAAATGCATGATTATATTTCTAACACACCTTCCAACCGCTGATGAAATTCAACCATGTTAAACAATTCAAACAAGCCAATCAAGCCAAACAAACCAAACCAAACAAATCAATCAATCCAATCAAGTCAATCAATTCAGCCAATTCAATCAATTCAACCAAGCCAAACAAGTCAATTAAGTTAATCAAGACAAAGTAAATATGTTATGTATTTGATTAATAATCCTAGATAAAAAAAATCATATTATATAGTGTTATGTGTGAAGTTAAGGTTAACATGTAATGTAGTGTGTTGGTTATAATACAGTATGTTATATGCAAAATTATATAAAGTGATATATTGAATGAAATACAACTTAAATCTGAATCATTTTAATTTGAGATGTATTCTAATAATGATGTATGATATGACGTAATATGTGTAATGATAGTATGCAAAATGTTTTTGATAATTATATTTATTTAGGTAACATATATACAAAGAACTATTTAACTATTATGAAATATTTGAATCAAACAAAGATGATGCTAATTTTTAGACTTATATTCATTATATTAATGAATTTGATTAAAAGAATAAAGATAAGAGGTTAATTAAAAATAATATTCATGACAAGTAGTACAATATTCAGAAAAATCATGAAGTTAAATAATATTAGTAAGGTAAATATTGTAAAAATTAAAGATCTTTCTAAAGAGAATATAAATTTTGTATAATATAAAGTAAGCTATATAAACATATATTCATAAGTATATATAAAACTAATTTAAAAAGAACTTAAATTTTAAGTTATGAGATATACATCGATATTTTGATACAAATCAATTTTAAATTTAAACTTTAGAAATCAAAACATATTTATTTGCTAAAAAACCATTTATACTTTAGAAGAAATCTATTTACAAAAACATTATAAAATAATCTATAAAACTTCTTATATTTAAACTAGTGGTTTTTAGATCCATTTCTTCAATATTCTCTGAATTCTGAATTGATCTTCTGGAATTTGATGATGAGATCTGCTCTATTGCGACGAGCTCATTTTTCTGATCAGAATAGTGTATTCATTTGTTGAATTTGAACACCGTATGAGAAAGATATTGAAGATTTAGTAGTTCAACCAACTTGGCGCCAAAATATGAATTTGAATTTTGAATGAATGGAAACTTCAGCTACTATATAAAGGCCCAAAAGTCATGTCTCTTCATAACTACTCCTCTTTTTCTTCCTCTCGTTTTTCACTTTTAATCAAACTTTCAGGAGGCATAACTTCTTCCTTTCTTAACAGAACTGGACGATATCAGCGGCAAATCGAAGAGGAATTCGAGGACTACCATCTCGTAGTAGTTTGGGGATGAATTTGGATGGTATTGGGGTGCAGCAAGTCAAAACAGTAAGAGGTATGCATAAAATCCCGTAACAGTTTTCAGTTTTGAATCGCCAACTTCAAACTGCCATATCTCACCCAATTTTGATCGGAATTTAATGATCTACCCATCAAATCGACCGCGAGAACGAGACCTACAATCTGGAAAAGGATTTGAGACAAAACAGTCAAACTTGTAGATGCAATTTGAAGGTAACCTTCGATAGTTTTGGTTTCCTTCTCTCTTTATTCATCAAAACTTCATTTGATCATTACTTGATCAATTCTTGACGGATTTACATGAAACCAGCGGCATTGCAAAGTAAATGAAGAGAAGTACAAAATGAAGATAAGTTGTAAATGAAAATTCAAAGTTGTAAATTGATCTGGTACCATTTCTTTGCTGATTTATATTATATATATATCCATTTCTTCTTGATGTCTCTTCACCAACCGTCGTTACTCTTCTCCTCTTTTTGATTTTTTTCAGAATTTGAATTTTCAATAGCCACCATTTCGAAGTTTGAATTTTCAACAGCCACCATATCGGAATTTGAATTTTCAATAGCCACTAATTTGGAATTTGAATCACCAACAACCATGTCATCTATCTTTTCAGAGTTTGAATATCCATTAGCCATATAAAACTTCTTTTCTTGTAAAACAATACAACTTTTCAAAGAATCAAGTAACTTTTTAAATAATTCAAATGAATTTTCAAAATAACTAACTACAATAATACCATGATATATCAAAAATTTAAAATTTTCAAGAATTTCAAATTTCAAATTTTCAAATTCAAAAATCAAATCATAGTAACTTAATTTTTAATAAAATTGAATGCAACTCATCAAATACTGATGCAATACATAAATTTAAACTAGTGTTCAAAATTTGCCATTTAACATTTTCAAAAATCAGATTATGAACTTTTTGAAAGACCTTGCTCCTATACCAATTGATAGGGACAACGGAATGGATCGTACAGGCAAAGCAAACACAAGAGGGGGGGTGAATAGTGTTTGTAAGAATTTAAACAAAACTAAAAACTAGAGAGAACTATGGGATGAATCAAACGCCACAAACACAATCACAAACAAAGATTCAAACAAAGAAGCAAAATAAACAGAAATAAAAATGCATAAAAGGAAAGAGCACACCGGATTTTATACTGGTTCGGATCACTCATACGTCCAGTCCCGCACAACGCTGGATTGTGCAGAGTTTTATTACTATTTCCAATAGTCAAATACAACCTCCTTGATTTCACGGCTCAACAAGGAGACACCGACTCCTATCCCTTGATTTCATGGCTCAACAAGGGCACACCGACTCCTATTCCTTGATTTCACGACTACAAGGATACACCGATTCCTCTTTGACTTACAAATAGGGTTTATTCAACCCAAGAAATTACAAAAGAGCCCTATAACTCTTCAATAACACTTGATTCAGAGAGTAGAGAGTGTAGAGAGAAGAAGTTTGATCAAAATAGAATTGAATTCGGCTGAGTATATGTGTAAGAATCATAAAAATGATTAAGCATAATGGTGGGATGAAAGAGGATGAAGTTAGGGAAGAAGATATATTAAAAAAATCGGTTTTAACCTCTTTTTATAGAGTATGAAGGGTTGCATCGGTTTTGAAGCATTTCAAATAATGAAAAGATACGTCCCTTTAAAATTAGAAAAAATAGCTGTTATATGTCGACATGTTCTTTTTGCTATGTCAACGTACCTATGTACATTTTTGATTTTCAAAGCATTTTCAAGTGTTTTGATGTAAAACTAATTCCGGAAATTCTTGAGTAAAATTCTAATGTTGTAAATTAATATTTATGATAGAAAAACATATGAAAACATATTTTCAAACTATATTAAAATATTTATAAAATTATAAGGTTTTAAACTATATATAAAGTATAAATATAAAGTATAAAAAAATTCAAGTTTGAAAAACAAAGGAGAATAAAAATAGAAACAAATAGAGAAACAAAATAGAGAGGATTGAGAAAAATTGAAAACCAAAATAGAGAGGATTGAGGATAGAATTGAAAATCAGATTTTGAATTTAAATTTAAATTTGAATTTGAACCTGGAGTGCTATTTAGAGTCTTACAAAATCTAGACTCGATAATTATATTAATCTTGAACTCTTGAAATATTGATTACTCATGAGTCTTGAAATTTCTCTGATCTTTGAATCTCTATCATCTTTATAACTGTACAGTCTTCAGTAATATTTCCTGTATATAATTTCTGCACACACACACACACATATATATATATATATACACACACACACACACACACACATATTATATACAAAAATTATTAGCATATATTTTATAATCAATGATAATTGAAATAAGGTTGTTGTCATCAAAACTCCATTCTCCAACAACTAGTATTGGTGCAGGGAAAAGTATTAGAGAAGCGCTATACACATATGTTCTATTCGGTTTATCCTATTTACCTTATCATACCTGCCTTATATGTTGTTATCTCTCTTACCCAACTTATATGTCTGTCATGATGCTTTTACTTATTTATATGCTAAAAGTAACTGGAATCGCCAGACTTATGTCTGACCCATTTTCTTTCCTCCTCTTTCTCTTCCGTTCCCCCCTCCCCAATTTCTCAGGGTGGGAGCAATCAAGCTTGATCAGAATTCTTCTTTCATTTTGCTTGGAGCTGCTTAGATGTACTTCTTGAATCCATACCTCTACTATGGCTACGTTTTTGGTGATTATGCTATTTTCATGTTTATTATACTCTGATGATTTTAGTACAAGACAGAAATTTTAAGTTGATGTTCTAGGTTTTATGTATTTCAGACTCATGATGTAACTATGTTTTGAACCACGATGTTTTCTGCTTAATAAAGTTTTAAATTCAGCTGTCATTTTATATCTGTCTTGTAATATTTCTGTTTCTATTTACCTATAACGCTTTAGGAAACTTAATGCATTCTCTTAAAGAGTGACATAAAGGACGTGGGGTGTCACACTTGGTATCAGAGATGAAGGTTACTAGATCGGATAAAAGATTTAGAAATTTGTTTTCAAAAAGGTTTTACAAAGAAAGCATTTTCAAAAAGAAAATTGTGTTTTGAAAAACATATTCCCCTAAGTCATATGTAATATCTTTCGATTCTCTGTTTGAATCCTTTTTTCCTTTTCTTTTCAGCATATCTGGGGAACCTAATATTCCTGGGGGAGTTACAATATCGGGTTAGTTTCGTAGGTATCTAGAGGCTACGGCACCTGCTGGTTGTCAAGCAGACGTTCCTCCCCCAGCTTCACCCGCTGTTCCTCTTTCTGCTCCGCGAACAGATAATTTCTCTAAGAACTGCAAGGATTTCTGTGCTATGGGCAGAAAACCATTCCGAGGAACTGATACTTTCGTAGAAGCAAGGAATTGGCTTAAAGAGACGGAGGATTTGTTTGGAATTTTCGAAGTCAACGATCGTAGGAAGATTCAGTTAGTTGTTTGGCATCTGAAAGAAGAGGCTTTGTTCTGGTGGGAAGCGATGCAAGCGGGATGTCCAGTCGAGAATGCGATTATTTCTGACAGAGGTTTGAAATGAAGTTTCTTTCTCAAGCCGAGCAAAGTTTGCAAATGGAAAGGTTTTTGGCGCTTAAGCAAGGAAGCATGTCTGTGAAAGAATATGTTAATAAATTTAATCAATTGGCGAGGCTTAGTTTGGAGATTGTGAATACCCTGCACAAGAAAGCTTTGAGGTTTGCGAGAGGATTGAATGAACCCCTCCATGGGTTAGCTATGTCTCATATTCTGATTGACATAGAAATATGTTTATTTTATGCTCTTATATCTTATCTTTTGTATATAAATAAATATTATTTGGGTATTATTGTGTCACTTTTACAGATATTCCAACCCAGCCCGCATGCAACCAGAAAAGTAGATAAATGGAGATCAGATTGCTATATATTTACATTTTGAAGAATTGTAGATGAAGATCTCACATCTAGTTGCTGTTGGACAAGAAATTGACTGATAAAAAGGCCATGCACATCTCAAATCAAGGGTGGCTTGTCAAAGAACCAAGAGGAAAAGAAGAAAGGCCAAAAATTTAATAGATTTAACTAAGGCCCATTTGAGATTCTCATTGTAAACTAATTAGTGATGTAATGGCCAGGCCCATTTATCATTAGGGTTAGGGTTTGGCTATCTATCCTATAAATACCCTTGTAATGTCATTGTAGCCACATCCTGTCTCATTTCTGTATTCCATTACTCTAATAAAAATTCTTCTTTTTCTTCTTTTATTTTCTAGTATTTTTTTTAGCAACTAGTGTCATCTACCCGATTAGATTCGGTAGAGTACTAGTTGTATTTTACATTTATTTCATTAGTGATTAGTCGTTTGATTAGTTTCAACGACAATCCCAATTTTTTTTTTTTTTTGTTCTTCTTATTCTGCACTTTTATTTTCTGCATTGTTGTTCTTGTTTTGCAATTTACTTTCTTTAGTGATTAATCGTTGATTAGATTCAACGATAATCCTAAGTTTGCAATTTCAATTTGTTTTATTTCAACAAAATCTCCAGGCTTCGTCTAACTCGCCCAAGAGATTAGATAAATAATTTGATTTTAATTTACCTCCCTGTATTCGACCTGTATGCTACACACCTGTACGCTTGCAGATATTTATTACAAATATCGCGCTTTTCTAGCGTCGATCAAGTTTTTGGCGCCGTTGCCGCGGAGGTAACAATTAAATTTTATTATTTGTTTAATTTCTGATTCGTGTTAGTTTTTATTTTTATTTTTATTTTTTCTCTCTGTTTTCTTTTGTATATATAGATTTTTTTTTGATTGGATTGATTTGGTATTATAATCATGATTATAATCGAAATGACCAACAATTTCAAAATCATGATTATAATCGAAATGACGATTTCAATTCAAATTTCAATAGTTTCGATTATGGGCCACATCCGTATCAAAATAGTTTTGAATTCCAAAATAGCTTTGATCCGCACCAATATGGGGTTGGAAACCAATTCGAAAATAATTTTGAAAATGATTTTCAAATCGATCATAATTTTCAAAATTACAACCCATATCCACATCTTGAGCATGACCAAAATTGCAATTTTCCCTCGAATTTCGATAGTTTTGGTTACGAACCTAATTTCCAAAATCAAAATGATTTCCAACATCACTACCATTTTTCTGAAAATTCAAACAATTTTGAGAATCAAGAAATCCAAAACGATGGCACTCAAATCGATGATTCTGACGAATATCATTTTAACATTCTTAAAGAGGGGTTTGAAGAAAGGCTAAATAAAAAGATGGATGAACTTCTCTGTTTAATGGCATCTTTGAAAGAACAACGAGAGCAACAAAATCAAATTCAAACAAGCGATGAATTGGAGAATAATCCATTTTTAACTGATAGTGAAAATTTTCAGATAACAACTTTTGAAATTGAGAATAACCATCTAAATGAAGTTGTTCACAATTCAGCAAGTGATTTGGACTTCGATTCTTTTCAAGAAAAAGATTTAAACTCAGATTTTGATCTTCCTCTTTCAGGCTATGAAAAACTTGAAATTCTAGAAATTGAACAGAATAAAAATGTTGAAATTTTCAATTCAAATGTGGAAAAGGATTTTAACGAACATGAATTCTTTGGATTGTACGAGGATGAGTTGCCAAATGAGGAAGAAGTGGATTCAAGGCACGAGTTCGAAAATTTTAACTTTGAGAAAATTTCAAACGAACTTGAATTTGTCAGTGTCGAAAATACGTTGTCAATTAATCATGAGAAATGTGATCACATAGTCTTGAACAACACTCAGAATTCAAATTTCATTGAATTTATATATGATCACAAATTTTTGAAAAATTACACTGATAAATTTGTTGAATACATGAACTATTTTTGGAATGTTGGCTTTGTTGAAAACTTCATGTTAGGACGACCCTGAACATTCATTTACTGAACTATACATCTAGGTTTAAAGTTGAGATGGTTTTCAAAAACTTTTGCTTACTAGAAAACTTGCCTAGACATAGTGGGAATGGGACTCATAGGGCAAGAACCAAGTTTGGGGGAAAAAGATGGTGGTATTCTTTGCATCGCATGCATCGCAAACACATATATCATTGTACATATGATCCATTCTTACATATAGTTAGACTGCACTTTATTTTACAAATCGTTTTGCATTTCATCCACCTTTGGGTACTGTCTTTCAAATTTAGAAAAAAATTACAGTGTGGACACTGTATAATTCTAGTGTGGAGGGGAGTCTGCATTTCATTCATTTTCATTTTTTTTATTTTCTTTCTTTTCATTTTCAGCCATTTAAATAGGACCATCATGCATTTTAGATCGTAGTAACATACCATAATTTTTTTTACGACTCATTTTAGATTGATACAACAAAATAAGTTAAGGATTGTTAATCAGTTGATAGTATTTTTTTTCTCTCAACTTAGATCGAATAAGAAATATAATGAAAAGTTTAATTTTGAGGGATAATAGTGTAACCGGTACATAGGGAGATTCTTAGGTGATGGCCATGAAATCTATTCTATATTGTAGACGTTGTTTAAATAAGTGGAGGACTCAAAATACTTATATTGGCTTTTCGAATCTTTAAAACTAAGTTGTGTTAAGTTGAATTCGCATAACTCTCTTTTGTGCTTATAATTTCAATAATAATAGTAATCCAAGGGTATCCAACATTGCTTGTATATCAAGCGTTGGTGTGCAAACCCGCCAAGCTATATCCGACATGTTGTTGACAAAGTCAGTGTTGGAATATCTTGGTCTCATTTTATGAGATTGGACACCTAAGGATTACCGACACGTTGTTGACAAAGTCAAAGTCGGCTTGCACAATCCGCCAAGCTCTTTACCCACTCTCCGTTAGTCCGCGAGGCAGTGCATGGGTGGTAAACCTTGGTCCTCTAAGTTAGGTGTATGTACTTAAACATAAAATTTTAAAATTTTATAGAATAAAGAACAAGCGATGATGCCCAAACACATCTTGACCTTATTGATTTGACTAGCCATAAATGAGAAAATAATAATACCACTTTGCAAACTGTGCCAAGCAAACTAAGAATTTATTTCATGGCTGCACTATGTTATCGACCGAACTAACTGGCCAAACTGGAATTTAACATTTGAAAACTTGATTTATATTGAAATTTTGTGACAAGTTGAGGTATTTAAAGTACAATCAACTGATTAGAAACTGTTAACTTAATTTGTTGTACCACTTCAGAAACAAGTCTTGTTTTCATGTTTGTTTTTATTTTGCATATGTCCATTGCATTCATGTAGTTACATTAGAACCATATCATACTGCATTTGGATTTTGTGGGTAGTATCCGCTGAAAACCCTCACGAGACACCAATCGTCCTACTAGGGACACCTAGAGGTTTAACGGCTTGTTGCATACGCTCAATGCAATCGTGTTTCCTACGAAAGTGCGACCTATCTAGTTAGTTTTCTTTATTTCTTGTTTTACTCGAGGACGAGTAAAAGATAAGTGTGGGGGTATTTGATTGACATAGAAATATGTTTATTTTATGCTCTTATATCTTATCTTTTGTATATAAATAAATATTACTTGGGTATTGTTGTGTCATTTTTACAGATATTCCAACCCAGCCCGCATGCAACCAGAAAAGTAGATAAATGGAGATCAGATTGCTATATATTTACATTTTGAAGAATTGTAGATGAAGATCTCACATCTAGTTGCTGTTGGACAAGAAATTGACTGATAAAAAGGCCATGCACATCTCAAATCAAGGGTGGCTTGTCAAAGAACCAAGAGGAAAAGAAGAAAGGCCAAAAATTTAATAGATTTAACTAAGGCCCATTTGAGATTCTCATTGTAAACTAATTAGTGATGTAATGGCCAGGCCCATTTATCATTAGGGTTAGGGTTAGGGTTTGGCTATCTATCCTATAAATACCCTTGTAATGTCATTGTAGCCACCATCCTATCTCATTTCTGTATTCCATTACTCTAATAAAAATTCTTCTTTTTCTTCTTTTATTTTCTAGTATTTTTTTTAGCAACTAGTGTCATCTACCCGATTAGATTCGGTAGAGTACTAGTTGTATTTTACATTTGTTTCATTAGTGATTAGTCGTTTGATTAGTTTCAACGACAATCCTAATTTTATTTTTTTGTTGTTCTTCTTATTCTGCACTTTTATTTTATGCATTGTTGTTCTTGTTTTGCAATTTACTTTCTTTAGCGATTAATCGTTGATTAGATTCAACGATAATCCCAAGTTTGCAATTTCAATTTGTTTTATTTCAACAAAATTTCCAGGCTTCGTCTAACTCGCCCAAGAGATTAGATAAATAATTTGATTTTAATTTATATCCATGTGTTCGACCTGTATGCTACACACCTGTGCGCTTGCAGAATTTTATTACAAATATCGCGCTTTTCTAGCGTCGATCATATTCCGATGGGAGAAACTTTTGAGAAGCTCGTTGATATGGCGTTAATGCACGAGGAAGATAAAGTTGAAAAGAAAGAGGCTAAGGTTGAGGAAACACAAAATAAGAATGGCCCAAGAAAGGACAACCATAACAATAAAAGAAGGGCGGAAAGGATGGCAAGGATAGAGATAAGATGAAGTGCCATAATTGCGGAAGCGAGGGTCACTTGATCAAGGACTACAAAAGAGAGAAGAATGCTTGTTTCAATTGTGGAGAGGTCGGACACTTTTCTAAGGAGTGCCCGAAGAAGCAAGGACAAGTTCAAAGGGCAGGATCTTCGAGAGGGCAGGTGTGTGCTCTCGTGGCCAGTGCACCAGACAGAGGTAGGAAAGTTTCTGTTGAAGGTTTGATTTCTCTTCCTAATCATCCTGTTAGAACTCTTTTTGATTCAGGCTCTTCGCATTCTTTTATATCTGATTCTGTGGTTGAGTCTCTGCACCTTAGCACTAGTATGGTTTTGGATTCCGTTGTTGTCTCAAACCCCATTAGTGGTACGACTCATTTGTCTATGATTTGTCGGGGTTTGAGGATATATGTGTTAGACGTCGAGTTTGAGTGCGACGCATACATGCTTGGTTTCATGGGCTATGGTTCGATTCTAAGGATGGATTGGTTAGCCATGTACGGTGCCACTCTGGATTATGAGAGGAGGGTCGTTAGACTTTTGACTTGCCATGGGAGGACCCTCGAGATTTCTTGTGACCCTAAATGGTCTTCCATGCCTAGTTTCCTAGAGTCACTTGATGCATCTATCGATGATCTGCGATCTGTACCAATAGTCTGTGAGTATCCTGATGTTTTTGATGAGGTTCGGGGATTACCCCGAGGTGCGAGATCGATTTCCGTATATACTTGGTGGACAATGCAAAGCCAGTTGCATTGTCTGTGCGTCATATGGCTCCAAGGGAAAGGAGGGAGCTTAGAAAACAAGTAGGGGAGCTAATTGAGAAAGGGTTTATTAGGCAAAGCATATCTGAATAGGGTGCTCCGGTGGTATTCGCAACTAAGGCAGATGGTTCGCTTTGCTTATGTGTAGACTATAGAGAGTTGAACAAACACATCAAGAATAATAGGCATAGGCACCCACTTCCGAGGATAGATGATCTATTTGATCAGCTTGCTGGTGCATCTGTTTTCTTTCAGTTAGACTTGGCCACGGGGTTTCATCAGTTGAGGATGGCCGAGGACAGTATAGACAAGACCGCTTTTAGAACTCCAGATAGTTTTTTCGAGTGGCTCATCATTCCCTTTGGGTTGACGAATGCACCCGCCTATATTGTTGATCTGATGAGTAGGGTGTTTTGGGAGTTTCTAAATAAGTTCGTTGTGGTCTTCATTGATGACATCTTGATTTTCTCGAAGAATGAGGAAGAGCATGCCTTACATTTAAGGGAGGTTTTGAAAACTCTCTGTGCGCACCAGCTTAAGGCGAAATTCTCCAAATGTCATTTTTGGAGAAAAGAAGTGAGATTTCTAGGGCATGTAGTCTCTAAAGATGGGATAGCAGTAGATCTCGCGAAGGTAGTTGCAGTTCAAGATTGGCATATCCCGAAGAATGCAACAGAAGTAAGGAGTTTTCTTGGTTTAGCGGGCTATTATAGGAATTTCATTAAGGATTTCGCAAAGATATCAGCCCCACTAACCAGGCTGACGAAGAAGAACCTGACATTTTCTTGGGATGTAGATTGTGACGATGCTTTCCAATAATTGAAGAGGGCTATGACAACAGCCCCAGTCTTGACCTTGCCCGATGGGAACAAAGTGTTCACAGTATACACTGATGCATGTGGTACAGGGCTTGGTGCGGTTCTGATGCAAGAGGGAAGAGTTGTATGTTATGGGGGTAGACAGCTAAGAGTTCATGAGAAGAACTACCCTACCCGTGACTTAGAGCTAGCTTCCATATTTTCGCTTAAGACTTGGCGCCATTATTTGCTTGGAGAGAAGTTTGAGTTGTAATATCGATCATAAATCTCTCAAGTATTTGTTCTCGTAAAAGGATCTCAATTTGAGGCAACAAATATGGATGGATTTCCTAGCATCCTATGACTTTGAGATTGCTTATACCCCTGACAAGGGCATTGTGGTGGTAGATGCATTGAGTAGGTAGAGGATGGCCTTAAGTCCTCTGTTTGTGGGGAGGAAAAGCTTGGAGTTTATATCGACTTTTGATTTTAGACCATCCACCGAGTTTATACCTGGTTTATTGGCATCACTAGAGGTGTGACCTACTCTTTTGGCTCAGATATGAACTTCATAGTGATAGGATCCACAAATTTCAGACATCTTGGATAGGCTCAGTAGAGGGGAGACTTCTAGTCACCTCAGTGGATATTCCACAGACGATAGAGGGTGGTTGCGACGAGATGAAAGGCTTTGTGTTCCCCGTTTTGGGAGTTTTTTGAAGACAGCCCTTGAGGAAGCTCATCATTCTAAGATGACTATTCGTCCAGGCGGTGATAAGATGTATAGAGATATAAAGAGGGTTTTCTTTTGGGCTAGGATGAATAAAGATGTGGAAGAGTTTGTTTCTCGAAGTTTGGTTCGCCAACAAGTCAAAGCTGAGCAAAGGAAGCCCGGCGGTTTACTTCATCCTTTGGAGGTCCCATAGTGGAAGTGGGAGATTGTCTCAATGGATTTCATTAATGGTTTTCCTAGATTAAGGAAAGGCAACACCAGTATTTGGGTTATAGTAGACAGACTTACTAAGAGCGCTCATTTCTTTCCAGTTAAGAGTAAGAGGACGGCAGCATGGCTGGCAGCAGTTTACGTTCGTGAAATAGTCCATCTTCATGGAGTACCTTCCAATATCGTAAGTGGTCGTGACCCCATTTTCACCAGTGAACTTAGAGGAGCTTGCAAGAAGCATTTGGTACACAGTTGTGTTTGAGCACCGCTTATCACCCTCAGACAGATGGACAGACGGAAAGGGTGAATAGAGTTCTTGAGGATCTTTTAAGATTGTGTATCCTAGACTTCGGAGGTACTTGCGTAAAGCATCTTCCTTTAATAGAGTTCGCCTATAACAACAGTTATCAAGCTAGTATTGGCATGGCACCCTTCGAAGCATTATACGAACGACCTTGTAGATCACCGACTTGTTGGTGGGAATCTACAGAAAGACTTCTACTTGGACCGGATATGGTTAGAGAAACTTCAGAAAAGATTGACCTTATCTGCAGACCCATGAAGATAGCTCAGGAAAGGCAGAAGTACTATGCAGACAAGAGAAGGACTGACATTGAATTTGATATGGGAGACATGGTTTTCATTAAGGTATCACCTTTGAGGAATGTGATTCGCTTTGGATCTATAGGGAAATTGGCACTAAGATTTGTAAGGCCCTTTCCCATAATAGAAAGGATTGGCCAAATGGCCTATAGAGTAAACCTACCAAAGAGACTGTCTAGCGTTCATGATGTTTTCCACGTTTCTCATTTACAGAAGTGTTTGCATGATACTGCAGAAGTAGTTGAGCCGAGTATGCTTGAGTAAGTAGAGGTAGAACGGGAGGTGACAATTAGAAGAGTTCTTACCCGTATTCTTGGATCAGAAGTTAGGAAGCTACGCAATAGAGAGGCCAAGTTGATGAAAATTCAGTGGGGAGATAACCAAGAGGATGCAACTTAGGAGACTGAAGACAAGATTCGCGCTTCGTACCTTTTTCTTTTCAAGGGTATGTCCTTAACTTCTTTTTCCAAAGCTTTTATTCATGCTTGTTACTATCATTTAAAGCATATCATATCGATCGAATCTTCGACCTTTAGGTAGGAATCCCATGGATGTAAACATGTGTTTGAGAAATGTTATGTTTGATGGATCCAAGTGGATGTAAGTGTTTGCTAGTGGTTGCTCGTGGACGCATATACACACACATTAGGCACTAGATCGGCTTAGTTACTCTCATACTGCATATGGATGTGTGTGCATTTTTCTTCTTTAAATAGATGAAAAATAGGTTTATCATCATATGGATGTTGCATTTGGATGAATGATTGTGCACACATATAGAACTTACATGATATAATAGGATTATTTGCATACATGATCTTTCGCATTAGTATAGGGACATATGCACACACCTTTGCATATGTTCACATAAGCATTAGAAGTCTTTAAGAACAATGGATGCTTGTGATTGGTGGATGAGTATATGGATGATGGATGTTAGGATATACATTCTTCTCAACTTGGAGATTTCGGGGATGAAATCCTTTGAGTATGGGAGAATGTAACACCCCGTAATTTTATAAAATATTAAAATGATAAGTTAAAGAATACTTAATTAAATATTGGGAATTAATCAAGATGGACTACGCCATTGCGTTCGACTCTGAATCTTCTTGAGATAGACTCCGAGTTTGCATAAAACGGACATCGTATGAAGAAGTTATTAAGGTTAGAAGTTTGTATACGCACAAGAGAATTATATAAATTTAAAACCAATCAAAACAGTTCAAAATAATTCAAAATCAAACAACGGAAGGGAGCGGGAAATTTCCCGCTATGGGAGTCGACCCATGGGTCGACCCCATCAAGGGGGTGTCGACCC
Organism: Allium sativum; assembly: GCA_030737875.1. Taxonomy (NCBI): domain Eukaryota; kingdom Viridiplantae; phylum Streptophyta; class Magnoliopsida; order Asparagales; family Amaryllidaceae; genus Allium; species Allium sativum. The sequence continues at coordinate 678,205,996 of CM060912.1, forward strand.
CTGTATCGACCCCTGGGTCGACACACTACGGGGGGTCGACCCCCATACGGATCTGGGTAGATTCTTGGTTCTGAACGTGGACTGAATTTTTGGCTTGGTTCGTCAGCTGATGGCTATACAAAGGACCATATACCCATTGTTTCATTCATCTAAATCAATAGCGACAACGAGATGCTGCTCCAACACTGATTAAATTAGCCTTTTCTTCAACAACAACGATTCATACGTATTCAAAGATTGCTGATTCAACATCAACATGCCTTTTTCAGTTTTATTAGATCCATTCTCTATGAGTCTATGTTATTTTCAGATATAAACATTTAAAAGTTAATCTTGACATGTTCATGAATTGGATCTAAGCCTATGCCTATTTATCAAATCAGATCTGCCACTACTAGTACACCTGATCTAATGATTTATACCTATATGCCTATTCTTGACATCCCTATTATGCTAGCTGCTTAATCATGTCACTATGCCTAATCAGTTCTATTATCACATGTTCATCAGATCTGATCTTATATGCCAACCTTGTTATTATGCCCAATTCTGTCACTATATGCTTATTCAGTTGCTATGCCTATTTCTGCCATCATATGTCTATCTTGTTATTTTGCTTAATTTTGTTCTCTTCCCTTCTTCTTTTCCCTTTTTATTTATAGCCAAGCTACCTTCGAGCCTAGGCATACCGCTGAAATATGCGAACGTGTGATGTTGGGAATGAGGGGAAACGTTAAAATTGGGGCATAACTTGTATTGGGAAATTTGGGGCATAACTTGAATGGAAAACATGAATATGGATTTGGGGCATAAACCAAACTGTGATTAAAAATCTTAATTTGGGGCATATGGTACATGATGAATATGACTTGGAAAAGGGGCATGAAAACCTATAACGGAATATGAATAATTGTTAAAAAATGAACATGCCTAAATTTACAGTAATTTGAAACTGTAACCGCGTTTAGACACGAGGTTAGATTACACTTGTGGTAGAAGTCTGCCCGGACCCGCCCGGCATATACAACGACCAAAAGTGGTGAATCTAATGTGAGGGGTCTAAGTGCATAAACACGTAACATTCTAAGATACGAGGTTAAGTCCGACTTGTGGAAGAAGTCTGCCCAGACCCGCCTGGCATATCCAACATCCACAAGTTGTAGGCTTAATGTGGAAGGTCTAGCACATTATAACCATAAATGAATAAATGGTAATGAACTTGAATACTTAACCTGTTTGAACCCATAGGGATTACATGAACCTGTTAACTTGAGTAGGGGTTGAGTAAACTTGCTTGAAATAGTGGGAGGTTAAGTATATCTTGGGGTGGTGGGTAATATTTATATGTAGGCCCACAAACTTAACTTGTTGGGGTTAAGCAATTTATTACACTAGTAGATATAACATGTGGAAATCCTAGTAGTTGGGATGCAAGCCTAGGAGGAAGCTTGTATCATCTTGAGTGTAGGACCCGTTTTAGTCAGTAACCAATATATAGGTATCAAACGAGTACTTCGAACTAGGTCGGAGTCGGGGCACGCTTACTGAGCTGATTGTAAGAGATCCAAAAGAGGGGACAGTGTGGGCAGCGCATTCCGACGGGGTCATGCGTGTGCATGGGTCCGGACAAGGGAGGCTAAGACGCAGTGACATCAGTAGATATGATTGTGCACATCCTGTAAATGAACGGTTGCCACTTTAGGGAGTGATACATCCTACTGTGGGGCCAGCACAGGGTATATACGGAGTAGGGAGCCGATCGATTGGGTAGTAATTAAGGTACATCTAGTCTCGCTTGTCTAGGATCCCATTATTATCCTTAGGGGTAACACCGGTATGTATAGTTGGGCTGCATGTTATTGTGTGGGGTAAAACCTCTCATTATGGCTATGTTTTTTGAAAAGTGTTATTGCATGTTATTGTTATTGTTGGGGATCATCTTGTTCTTATGATACTATTATTGGTGTAGAGAAAAGTGTTAGAGAAGCAGTATACATATATGTTCTATCTGGTTTATCTTGTTTACCTTGTCATACCAGCCTTATATGTTGTTAACTCTCTTATCCAACTTATATGCCTATCATGATGCTTTTACTTATTTATATGCTAAATGTAACTAGACTCGCCATCCTTATGTCTGACCCATTTTGTTTCCTCCTCTTTCTCTCCCCCCCCCCTCCCCAGGTTCTTAGGGTGGGAATACTCAAGCTTGATCGGGATTTTTCTTTCATTTTGCTTGGAGCTGCTTAGATGTACTACTTGATTCCATACATTCTCTACTATGGCTATGTTTTTTGGGATTATGATCTTTTCATGTTTATTGTACACTAATGATTTTAGCACAAGACAAAAAAATTAAGTTGATGTACTGGGTTTTATGTATTTCAGAATCAGGATGTAACTATGTTTTGAACCACGATATTTCTGATTAATAAAGTTTTAAATTCCGCTGTTATTTTATTTCTGTCTTGTAATATTTCTGTTTACCTATAACGCTTCATGAAACTTAATGCATTATCTTAAAGAGTGACATTAACGGACGTGGGGTGTCACAATACAATTACCTTTTATTCATGGCAAATCCTAATCTTTGGAAGCCACATCACCATTCCATCAACCACTAATTGACATCCATAAAAATATAACCCCTAAGTTTATATGTCTCAGAGAGGGGTGTTAGCCAAGAGAAGTTGTCTTCTCCACCACCAAACAAATGTACGTTGGTAAAAACCAACGTATGTAATATAAAAAATGCAATGTCAGACACCTGTCCATACAAGTTCATTCTAGGACTGAACGAAACCAAAGAAACCCCAGAACATAGGGATTATTACTGCAAATTTAATCCGGGTAGTTACTAGAGACATCAGCGACCATCCCTCTCGCCTCGAAGATCAACGTCTTTAAATCATTGTAAATCGCATAAGCATCCCTGCAAATTCAGTTCGAAGTGGTTTTGGGTACAGTTACCATCCCGGTCTCCTCGGACTAACGCATTAAAAGTCAAAAGGGAATTTATGGATAGTCAGTTCTTTAACTATCAAATCAAACAGTATAGTTAAGTACATCAGTAGCTCAGACCCATTTTATCAAAACCATTCATTAAAACCCGTTCATCGATTCTTACAAATCGATTATATATGCTTATCTCAACAAATCTCTCCTATTTTCGTTACCTTGAAAACAATTACCATACCCTTATCTCTTCAAAATAAATGTATTCACAAAACCCCTTTTTATTTCTTTACTTCGAAAGTATCGCTATATATGTATGGCCAATTGGTATAGATCTAATCACCAAATCTTATATGGGCCAAAACAATGCCATCCGACACATTATTTATTATATAAACTTAACGGTTTATTTAACTTCAAAACTTTATTGATTAAAGTTTACAATAACACTTATGGAAATAATAATTAAATTCCCAATGTCCACTTCCGTCTCAAACCAGTGTAACCTCGTGTTTCCATTTCTTCGAAAACACTAGTCATACGCTTATTTCCTGGAACAAGTGTATTCCCAAACCATGTTATTTTCATTACTTAGAAAATAATGCTATGTACCTAACAAAATGGTATAAGTATAGTCAGAATTTCATACATGGGCCAAACAATATCAAGTGATACATCGTTTATAGCAAAGCACAACAGTTTTTATTAAATTTCTAAACCTTGCAAATTAAAGTTACAATATTTTTCTTATGGAAATAATAAACTATGTGAAACATCATTACCATTTCAAACTAGTACCATACCTTAGATAATCATGAAGTCGTTCAAGTTGGGGTATTTTATTGACCTCTCAGACTTTGACTCGAAAACGTTCTTATCTTAAGATAGATAAAAGTTTGTAACTCAAAACTGATACTAATTATAACATAAAAGTTCTAATTTACTATTAAATTTAAATATGGTTTTATAAACCATTTCTTGCATTTGAAAATCTCCTTCAATTATAGCCACTCTTACTAAGCACAAGCTTTTCGCTTTAGAACCTCTTTATCCAATTCGCTTACCACTTGGATTTATTTCAAAAAGACCCATTTACCCAACTGTTTTACCCAAAAACCATTAAGCATCTTATTATAAAATTTATTTTAGTTTTTATCACTAAAATACATTTACCAAATTCTTTACATAAATCTAATAAAAAAAATCCCTTGCATTTTTGAAAATCAACTCTCAATTTCAATTCTCTTTACTTAATTCAATTATTAAGTAAACACTTGTTTAAAACCATCACATTAGTTTAAACCTCTTTTATAAACCTAGTGTTGTTCCGTATTTTTAACGGTCGAATAATTAACTTATTTAATTATTTAAATAGTGATTTAGAGATTTAAATAGTCATTTAATTAAACAATATTGAGTAATTAATTAATATAAATGATAGAATAATATATTTAATTCCGAAATAGTCGGAATTTATGGAATTCGCAATATTATGTGAATTGGATTATTTTTAAGATTTAATTCAGCTTAGAATTGAATTATAATAACGAATTTACTATTTAAACGAAGTTTGAAAGTATAATTATAATATAATTTAAATCGAGCTCGTAATGGCGTGGTAGTTCGTAATATTGAGTTTTGAACTTCAATTGAATATACAGAATCCGTTTTAAGTCGGATTTCTGTGAAACAAGAAATGTTCGGATCTGGTGAACTATATCTTTCTAATGGAACAGAAAAATTGAGATTTCGTCTTATAGATTATGAGTTATGTCCAAATCAAATTTTCAGAAAGTCGCTACAAAATTCGTTTATAATTTATAACGATTTATAAAAGGATTTTTATTATAAATTGAATATCGATTTAACATGGATTTGAAATATCAAGTTATAAATCCAGATATGTTTATTTTGGAGCTAGATAATATTCTATGTGAATATATACGATAATATCAAATTATTATTATTTAATTTAATTATTCTATATATATTAATATTTAAATGGGTTTATTTAGACCTTAGAAAATAGCCATTTTTGCAAACAACCTCCGTTTTCGAAGAAATTAATTTTGTTGGATCTGAATATTAAATTATCGTTAGATTTCAAATTTCGTGATTTCTGGAGTCAGTATGTGGCCATACGGGATTTTAACGTGAAAACAATCAATATTTTTACTTTAAAAATACAATGTGTGAGCAAAGCGACTCGGAATTCGACGAAACAAGCTTCATTGGGTCTGTAATGCCAAACCGTAGCTGCATGTCTAGTTTCATTGAAATTGGGTATTGGGTATCGTATGTGGCCTTAGGAATTTTTTAATGACAAATTAAGCTGATAATCGAATATAAATTAATATAAAACTGCGAAGCTTACCTCCTAAGTTGGCCTACCCTATAAATAAGCTACCACCCTTCCCTTAAAACCTTATTCCTTTGCTTTCGTGGTCAAACACTCTCAACCGCCACATTTTTTTATTTTCTTTTGTTTCAACGTAAGGAAAGTGATCTTCAAAAAAAAAGATTTAAAATCAAGTATTCAAGGAAAATTAATTATGTTAGATCCTTTGAGCTCTGTTCTTCAAGTAGACATCGGTTTGTTGGGTTCCACAGTAAATCCACTCGCTGCGTTCAAGGCGCGAGAGTTAGGGATGAGATTTATCAGTGAGGTAGGAGCATTTATTCAAAGTAGACATCGTATTTGTTCCCATGATGAAATGACACATCGTTTCAGGAATTTTCGTAGGATTTAGTGAGAAATAAGGAAGTGCGTTTTTCTGAAAGCCGATGATTACGAGCTGTTATCGTGTGAGTCCAGGATAGTGAGTTTTCATTTCTAATTTCGAGCTATTTGATTTTTGTAGTGGTTAATAGAGGATTCAAGGAGGGATGAAATGGTTTAATTAGTTTGAACTTTTTTTAAGTGAGGGAGAATGGGAGCCTTGAAGATCGGTAATGGCAATAGTGAGTTGGAGTGTGTTCTCGTTTTAGAGGAGAAGGAAGTTTGAACGTGGATTTGTTACATGAGGTATTGGGCCGCCGGAAACAAGGTTAAGCCCAAAAGTAAATAAATATAAACTTAAGTTTTATTTAATATTAAATAGTGTCAAAACTTATTAATGTAATATCTTATTCATACATTATCCGAATTCAGCAAAACTGGATCCGTTAGGATCATATGGACGACGACTACATAATGGAACTGATTCAGAGTGAATTGGAGCTTGTTACAATTTATAGCAAAATAAATTGCCTAGTCTGAATCAAGGTTATCGTTAGTTAACGATAAACCACCAAAGTGAGTAAACTCACTAACTCTGTACAGTTTATATTTTTATAAACGTAATTCAGTATTGATAAATGATGATTGATTTATGTGTTATGGATGTTTGAATAAATTGCTAGTTAATTGGTTAAAAATATAGATATAGTTATATATATATATATATAAATCATTAATTAAATATTAATTAATTATCAGAATATTTTATAGTCATGTTATTTATGTTGATTAACATATGTGGATGCAGGGAAACAGGTTAGAGGGATCCAACTGGATTCCTCAACATTTATGTTACTGTTTTTCATATATTATGATATATGATTTGATATATAATCTGCTATTGATTATGTGTGTTTGGATGGTACTGGTGTGGTATTTTAAAATACCATAAGTGATATTAGAATACAAAAAGGAATTTTTGAAGTGGATATTTAATTTAAATTTTTTTATAAAATCAGTAGATTTTATAAAGGGAAATATTTGGAAAATTAATATAATAATAAAAAAGGAATTGGCGAGATATAAAAGAACTATAAGATATGGATTTAAAGTAGGTTTTAAATAGAATCTGTTTTAACATATAGATTGAGAAGATTAATTTATAAATAATGTTTTATAAATTAAATAAAATATTTATCATTTGATAAATGGAATATATAAGTCTGAATTTTTATAAAGAAGTAAAATCGGTTTTAACACCGATATTTGAAATTGAATGTGAACGTAGTTGTTATAAAGGAAATTTTCAATGAGATTATAAGTGTTGAAAATAAAATAAAATTTTTACGAATAATTCTATAAATAAAAGTATAAATAGAATTTTGGGTTGAGATATTGTTTTGAAATTGCGAAATCACACTTTTTGGTTTGTATAAAAGGAATATTTTTCACATTTGATGTGAATCAGGAATTTAAGCAAATATTTTGCAAAATGAAAATATTATAAAGGAAATTGGGTTTTGAAATAGGAAATTAAAATGGAGTTAAAAGAAATTAGAAACTGACTGGAGATTAGTTAAGTTGAACGGCTTTCTGAATATCGATCTAATGTTGGTTTCTGCTTTCGGGGTTTATATTTAGGAAGTTGTTCTCTTACTAATTTACAATTAGAGACTGATAGATGTGGGAGGATAGTGATGCGTGAATAGAGAATGGAAATGTTTTCCAATGTTAATAACGTTTATTTTCTAAGTTTAGAAAATAAGGATTTATAAATATATGGAAACGGAAAATGGGGAAATGAATAAATTAATGATAAATTAATTAAAAGAGAAAAATATTAATTGATAAAATTTCCATTTGGAAATAAGATCGTTGTGTGTATTGATGTTTCCTTTGATAGTTAAACAACCGACTATCAAAGTTTTGACCACAGAGAGACCGAGATCAGACTTATTATCTGAAAACCCCTCCGTATGACATTAGCGTTGCGAATCAAATACGATGAAGATAATTGAAGATGGAGTTTGTGCAAGGGCTATTCTGGAAAATCCCAGGTAGAAATTACCTAAGATGGGTTTATAGAATAGTGCCTTCGGTTTGTCCAGTCCTAGGACGACCTGTATGGAAGAATGTCTCACAGAGTATATTTAATTGATTGCGTAAGTTGATCTCTTCAAACATATTTACGTTTGGTGGCGGAGGAATTCATTTATCTTAGCTGTATACCCGTAGTACTTTTGTAGAAATCAATTTGTGATTTGGTGGGTATGACGTTGTGACATTCAAAGTGAATAAAGGTATGATGTGTCAAAGATAAGCGTGACTTTAAGCCTCACAACCAGGAAATGGTATAAAATCGGGTAGGTCGCATGGCTAAGTGGGTAGCTCCTAATTATGTTGTATTATCACCTGATCTAGAGAAAATCTATTTGCTTCTTTAAACTATTTTGATGTTATCCCTTTCGGGAAAAGATTACTAATCCCAACCGTTGGTGATAATACGTTCGGTACACTCAAGCGAAATGAGTGACCGGTCACATTTAACCTGGGTTACAAAATTTCTTGTTGAACCCGGTGTATTCCTCTCTAGAGATATACTGTCGAAAGGTGGTCACTTACCTTGCCAGTTGGAATCCATTACTCAATTTATGCCCGCGGTTTTTGAATATATATTATATATGTGGAATGTGAGATGAAAGCGTTCCACTAGATTGCTATTTATTTTATTTAGACATTATTATAATATCGGAGGAGTATGGATTTTAAAAGGATGTTTTGGGTTATCATAAGGTAAAAACCATCCGTGTATATGTGTGGATTAGTCTTATGATTATTCTTTCTTTTAAAAGGATTTTGAAAGTTAAACAAATGGTTAGACTTTACTCACACTAGTCACACGATTGACCCAGAGTTTATTTTGTTTTGTTTTCCCTAAACTCTTGGGTGCCCAATTTTGTACGGGCAGTCAAGTAGTCGGGATTTTATAGATATACTTGGGGAGCTTGGAGCAGGAAGCTTTAGGATTTTATAGCTAGTGTTTATTTCCGTTGTGTTGTAAGTATTGTACTTCGATAATAGTATTGTATATAGATACTCATTTTATTTCAAAGTTATGTTATATAATATATTTTATTCGTTCCGCTGTGAGATTCATATTTACTCTGATGTTGTACGTATATTCTTCTTCTTCTATTCTAACTTTCTTTCTTTCTATTTCTCACCCTCGAATTTCTTTCTATTAACGTTCCGATATTTCGATTCTTGAATAGTCGACATGGTGTTATATGTCGATTACCAAGGTCGGAAATCTTTCGGGTCGTTACAGTGGTATCAGAGCTGAAGGTTAAGTGATTACCTTGGCTCTGTGGTATAACTCAATAAAGATGGGGTTAGTAATACCCTAGATTGAGTTGAGTGTATATATATGAGAGAGCGTATTTGTTATATTTTATAAAAAAATTGTTTTATATTATGGAGATTTATGGGTTGAGCCGTTTATGAGTTCTGGTCGATCAGTTTGATCCACTACATCGGTAGGGGTTTCTAAACACTCGAGTACGATGAACCGACACAGTACATTTTTGAAAAGAGGATAAATGAAATAATTTAGCCTAAAATATATTTTGATATAAAGAAGTATATATATTGGAATTATTATATTTGATATGTTGGTCATTATTACAATCGAATAAGATTATAATTGAAATGATTATAAATAACGAATCAGGATTCATTTTAAGTGTAATATATAAATCAAATGGATACAATCTGAATTTGAACCAGAATTTGAATTAAAACTCAAGAAATTTGAATAAGTGTTTGTAAATGGATTTGGATTAAGTATGTAGAAAATTTAAGTTCCTGGGAGATTTTGAAATGTTTTCAAGCATTGTAAAGGATATTTTGAAATAATTTCAAAATGGAAGTGTTTAAAAATGATTTTGAAAGGTGATATAGTACTGAACTCACTTTAGTAGCTGGTAAATAACCCTGATGATGCTGGCCACATCATCAGTGTTCATTTTTGAGTTTGTAAGTGATGGATTACTACCAAAGATATTCATTTTGAATTGTTTTGAGAAAAACAAGTTGTTTTGAATCTTGAAAAGGAAAGTTTGATTTTTGAAAAGGGTAGGTTGTTCAAAACTCCCAGGAAGAGATTGTTCGAATTAAAAACAAAATAAATACAAATTTGTGAAATGAAATAGGAATTGAATTAAAGCCAGCTAAATGGACATTGATTGAAATATAAGATATAGAATAAAATTGGATTGTGGGATAGGAATCTGGAATGGCACTAGATTGGTGAGTTAAGGGTCTGGGATCGAGAATGGAACTCGAATTTGAAATGAGATTTGGTTTGGCTATAAGCGAATGGCTACCTTGAGGATAAATTGATTGGAAGTTGGTTGGGAGAACATTTGTATATGTTGAATTGGTAGCAAATAGAAAAGATGGAATGATATGCCCGACAAAAAGGTACAAGTTTATATTTTATATTGGATATGAGATTTTTATGAACCGAATGGACAAGCCGCTTGCCTGTTTGAATTTCTTTTGGATTGGAGAAGGCCCAGAGAGGCGAGTTGTAGTTGTACCGATTGACCCGTACAAAGGAGATGCTGGCGAATTTTTTCAAAAAATTTAGATGTTAGAAAATTTTCAGGATTTTTGAAAATTTTCGTTAATAAAAATGAATTAATATTTAATTGAAATTAATTGTAGGAATCGCGAGCTAATCAGATAGCTTTAGTTGATGATGTCTTGTTGTCAGCTGATTGTGAACCACATGTGCCTGTAGCCTTTCCTGATGAGATCCAAATAGGAATAAAGACAGGCGGAGGCGCTCTTTGTTCAAAATATGTTGAATCGAAGTGTTGTGACATTATTATGCAGAGGGCCTGCGTGATTGAGTGTGCATCAAACAAAGAGAAGGAAGACAAGTCTGAATTGAGTCCAACTGAATCTGCAAGACACGCGCACATTCAAACAATCAATGCGGACATGTTGGCTATCTCTAACTCCCTTCAAGCCGACCTAGCAGTTAAGGAAGATAACTCTCCTAACTATATTCTAACAGAGAAGAACATGGACAACTTTAATGCTTTCTGTTCTGGAATTATTTTTGATCAATTTAACACGGCGCAACTTGATTCTGTGTCTGCAGCGCTTCAGAAAACCATTGCAAGTGCAAAGAAGAGAATACGAAAATCTCCAATAGTTAAAGACAAGTCTGCCAATCCATATGCACATATTGCACCACCTGCTGCTTTCAAGGAGCGACCACCAGACATCGTCACTGCTCAGGTGACTTCGAGTTCAAATGAGAAAGCATGACCTAAGACTCCTGTCACACGGAACATGAAGAAGGAAATGTTAAGAAACCTTCAACAGCATGGCTAGTTGTCTGTCATAGGCGGTGTAGGTTTAGGAGAGAAAAACGAGACAATCTAAAAATATAATGTGACATGTAATACTCAAATATGTAAGTGGTACCTGTCTACCGAGTGTGGTAGCGTCTAGCTGATATGTATTTAGCATATCACCTATCCTCTCATGTATTATCCTATTTTTTAAAATAAAAAATGTTACGGATCACTTTAAAAATCGGCCGGCCTTACCAGAAAAAATTGATACAGTTGAAACTGAAATTTAAGAAATAAACAAATAATTTTTAACCCAGTTAATAGGGTTTGTTTTCTACCTTAGTAATTTGGGGACGAAATTCTTTTAAGAGGGGAAGAATGTAATGTCCCGTAGTTTTAACTGTCGAATAATTAATTTATTTAATTATTTAAATAGTTATTTAGAGATTTAAATGGTTGTTTAATTAAATAATATTGAATATTTAATTAATAAAAATAATAGAATAACATATCTAATTCCGAAATAGTCGGAATTTGTGGAATTCGCAATATTGTGTGAACTGGATTATTTATAAGATTTAATTCAGTTTAGAATCGAATTAGGATAACGGATTTATTATTTAAATGAAGTTTGAAAGTATAATTATTATAATATAATTTAAATTGAGCTCATAATGGCGCGGTAGTTCGTAATATTGAGTTTTGAACTTCAATTGAATATACAGAATCCGTTTTAAGTCGGATTTCTGTGAAACAAGAAACGTTTGGATAGAAAAATCAAGATTTCATCTTATAGATTGCGAGTTATGTCCAAATAAAAATTTTAGAAAGTCGCTATGGAATTCGTTTATAATTTATAACGATTTATAAAAGGATTTTTTATTATAAATTGAATATTGAATTAACCTGGATTTGAAGTATCGAGTTATAAATCCAGATATGTTTATTTTGGAGCTAGATAATATTCTATGTGAATATATACGATAATATTAAATTATTATTATTTTATTTAATTATTTTAAATATATTAATATTTAAATGGGTTTATTTAGACCTTAGAAAATAGGCATTTTTGCAAACGACCTCCGTTTTCGAAGAAGTTAATTTTGTTGGATCCGGAATATTAAATTATTGTTAAATTATAAATTTCATAATTTTTGGAGTCAGTATGTGGCCCTATTGGATTTTAATGTGAAAAACAGTCAATATTTTAACTTTAAAAATACACTGTGTGAGCAAACGGACTCGGAATTCGACGAAACTAGTTTCGTTGGGTCCGTAATGTCGAACTATAGTTGCATGTCCAGTTTCACTGAAATTGGGTATCGTATGTGGCCTCAAGAATTTTTTAATGACAAATTAAGCTAATCATAGAATATAAATCAATATAAAACTACGAAGCTTACCTCCTAAGTTACCCTAACCAATAAATATGCTACCACCCTTCCCTTAAAACGTTATTCCTTTGCTTTCGTGGTTAAACACTCTCAACCGCCACATTTTTTTATTTTTCTTTTGTTTCGACGTAAGGATTCAAGGAAAATTAATTATGTTAGATCCTTCAAGCTCGCTGAAGTGTGTTCTTCAAGTAGATATGGGTTTTGTTGGGTTCGACTGTAAATCCGCTCGCTGTGTTTTAGAAGCGCGAGCTAGGGTTAAGATTTATCAGTGAGGTAGGAGCATTTATTCAAAGTAGACATCGTATTTGTTCTTATGATGAAATGACGCATCCTTTGGGGAATTTTCCTAGGATTTAATAAGAAATAAGAAAGTGTGTTTTCCTGAAAGCCGATTGATTACGAGCTGTTATCGCGTGAGTCCAGGATGGTGCGAGGTCGATGAAAATGATATGAGGTGATGGAGAGGTGAGGAGTTCTTGTAGATGGAAGGGACAGTATAGCTTTGGTAAGTTGCAACAGGTATACGTGAATAAGGAGATGAAACTGAGGCGTTTTCATTTCGAGCTATTTGATTTTTGTAGTGGTTAATAGAGGATTCAAGGAGGGATGAAATAGTTTAATTAGTTTAATGTTTTATTAAGTGAAAAGGGAGAATGGGAGACTTGAAGATCAATAATGGCAATAGTGAGTTGGAGTGTGTTCTCGTTTTAGAGGAGAAGGAAGCCTGAACGTGAATTTGTTACATGAGGTATTAGGCCGTTGGAAACAAGGTAAAGCCCAAAAGTAAATAAATAGAAATTTAAGTTTTATTTAATATTAAATAGTATCAAAACTTACTAATGTAATATCATATTCATACGTTATCTAGATTCAGCAAAACTGGATCCATTAGGATTGTATGGATGACGACTACATAATGAAACTGATTTGGAGTGAGCTGGAGCTTGTTACAATTTATAGCGAAATAAATTCCTGATCTGGATCAAGGTTATCGTTATTTAACGATAAACCACCAAAGTGAGTAAACTCACTAACTCTGTCCAGTTTATATTTTTATAAATGTAATTCAGTATTGATAAATGATGATTGATTTCTATGTGATGGTTGTTTGAATAAATTGCTAGTTAATTGGTTGAAAATATAGATATAGTTATATATTTATAAAAATTGTTAATTAAATATTAATTATGTTATCAAGATATTTCATATTTGTGTTATTTATGTTGATTAACATCTGTGGATGCAGGGAAATAGGTTGGAGGGATCCAACTGGATTCCTCAACATTTATGTTACTGTTTTTCATATATTGTGATATATGATTTGATATAAAATCTATTATTGATTATGTGTGTTTGGATGGTACTGGTGTGGTATTTTAAAATACCATAAGTGATATTAGAATATAAAAAGGAATTTTTGAAGTGGATATTGAATTTAAAAATTTATATAAAATTAGTAGATTTCATAAAAGGAAATATTTGGAAAATTAATATAATAATAAAAAAGGAAATGGCGAGATAAAAGACCTATGAGATATGGGTTTAAAGTAGATTTTAAATAGAATTTGTTTTAACAGATAGATTTACAAGATTAATTTATGAATAATGTTTTATAAATTAAATAAAATATTTATCATTTGATAAATGGAATATATAAGTCTGGATTTATATAAAGAAGTAAAATCGGTTCTAACACTGATATTTGAAATTGAATTTGAACGTAGCTGTTATAAAGGAAATTTTCAATGAATTATAAGTGTTGAAAATAAAATAAGATTTTTATGAATAATTCTATAAATGAAAGTATAAATAGAATTAGGGGTTGAGATATTGTTCTGAAATTGCGAAATCAAACTGTTTCGTTTGTATAAAAGGAATATTTTTCACATTTGATGTGAATCAGGAATTTAAGCAAATATTTTGCGAAATGAAAATATTATAAAGGAAATGGGGTTTTGAAATAGGAAATAAAAATGGAGTTAAAAGAAATTAGAAACTGACGGGAGATTAGTTAAGTTGAACGGCTTTCTGAGTGTCGATCTAATGTTGGTTTCGGCCTTCGGGGTTTATACTTAGGAAGTTGTTCTCTTACTAATTTACAGTTAGAGACTAATAGGCGTAGGAGGATAGTGATGCGTGAATAGGAATGGAAATGTTTTCCAATGTTAATAACGTTTATTTTCTAATTTAGAAAATAAGGATTTATGAATATATGGAAACGAAAAATGGGGAAATGAATAAATTAATTAAAAGAGAAAAATGTAGATTGATGATTGATCGATAAAATTTCCATTTGGAAATAAGATCGTTGTGTGTATGGATGTTTCCTTTGATAGTTAAATAACCAACTATCAAAGTTTTGACCATTTTTCCGCCATCAATACGGAGAGACCGGGATCAGACTTATTATCAGAAAACCCCTCCGTATAACATTAGCATTGTGAATCAAATACGATGAAGATAATTGAAGACGGAGTTTATTCAAGGGCTGTTCTGGAAAATCCTAGGTTAAAATTGCCTAAGATGGGTTTACAGGATAGTGCCTTCGGTTTGTCCGGTCCCAGGACGACCTGTATGGAAGAATGTCTGACAGAGTATATTTAACAGAATAGTGAATATTAGGGACACATCCCTAAAAGCAAACTTAATTAGTCTCACATCCCTCCCACGTTTCAAATGTAAACCCGCCCCCTATTTTCGAATTTCCGCCCTTTTTTTATGGCCAAAATTTTTGGCGCTATCAGGTTAAAAAAAAATTCTAAAATCTGGAGAAATTCTCGAAAGTCCATAGAAAAAAAATGTTGCATATACGTATGCAACTATTACCAATAGTTCCATACATGTATGCAACTATTGCATAGGCTGTTTTCTTTTGAAAATATGGATCGAAACTTGCATACATGTGTGCAACTATTTGAAATACTTGCACACGTGTATGCAAGTATTTACATGAAGGGATTTGAGCTGATACGTATGCATGTCAATACTTGCACACTTGTATGAAAGAATTGTGAAATACCTGCACAGATGTATGAAAATAAATCAAAACAGATTAATGACATGAAAAACATGCACGTATGTATGCAGGAAAATACGAATATGTGCATACTATTATGCATTTAATTGCATTTTCGTTGTTTTCCAATTTTTTGGTTTTTGGACCTTGTTTGATGGTTTTTTGATCTGATTTTTTTTCGAAAGCATGTTAAATTTTTATTATGAATTTACGTTTTTTTATTCTTTTATTTAATTTTTGAAAAATAAGGACTAAATTTACAATAAGTTTATAACCAGATGTGAGCCTAATTTTAAAACTTAATAGGGACCTATAAAAAATGCACCATATTTAATAGATCGCATAAGTTGATCTCTTTAAACGTATTTACGTTTGGTTGCGGAGGAATTCGTTTCTCTTAGCTATTTACCCGTAGTATTTTTGCAGAAATCAATTTGTGATTTGGCGGGTATGACGATGAGACATTCAAAGTGAATAAAGGTGTGATCTGTCAAAGATAAGCGTGACCTTAAGCCTCACAATCAGGAAATGGTATAAAATCGGGTAGGTCGCATGGCTAAGTGGGTAGCTCCCAATTAGGGTGGATTGTCACCTGATCTAGAGAAAATCTATTTGCTTCTTCAAACTATTTCGATGTTGTCCCTTTCGCGAAACGGTTTCTGATCCCAACCATTGGTAATAGTACATTCGGTACACTCAAGCGAAATAAGTGACCAGTCATGTTAAGTCTAGGTTACATGATGTTCTTGTTGAACCCGGTGTATTCCTCTCTAGAGATACACTGTCGTAAGGTGGTCCCATACCTTGTCAGTTGGAATCCATTATCCAATAAGCGCCCGCGGTTTTTAAATATATGTTATATATGTGGAACGTGAGATGAAAGCGTTCCACTAGATTGCTATTTATTTGACTTAGACATTATTATAATATCAAAGGAGTATGGATTTTAAAAGAATGTTTTGGGTTATCGTAAGGTAAAAACCATCCGTGTTTATGTGTGGATTGGTCTTATGATTATTATTTCTTTTAAAAGGATTTTAAAAGTTAAACAAATGGTTAGAGTTTACTCACACCAGTCACATGACAGACCTAGAGTTTATTTTGTTTTGTTTTCCCGAAACTCAGGGGTGCCCAATTTTGTACGGGCAGTCAAGTAGTCTGGATTTTACAGATATACTTGTGGAGCTTGGAGCAGGAGGCTTCAGGATTTTATAGCTAGTGTTTATTTCCGCTATGTTGTAAGTGTGGTACTTAGATAATGTTATTGTATACGGATACTAATTTTATTTCAAAGTTATGATATATATAATATATTTTATTTGTTCCGTTGTCAGATTCGTATTTACTATGATGTTGTACATATATTCTTCTTCTTCTTCTATTCTAACTTTCTTTCTATTTCTCACCCTATAATTTCTTTCTATTAACGTTCCGGTACTTCGATTCTTGAATAGTCGACATGGTGTTATATGTCGATTACCGAGGTTGGAAATCTTTCTGGTCGTTACAAACCTTGTTTATAAAACTTGGATTTATCAAAATCCCTTTATTAAACCCCTTTACACAATTCAACTGCAATCTCATTACGAACTTGATTACTTTCTTAAATGATTTCCAATTAAAAAGTACTCACTTTAATTATTATTCATTAAAATAATAATTAACTTCAAAATTAAATATAGAAAATGTAGGTTTCTTGTCCATGGCGACAGGCTAATCGCCTGCTTTCATTTCATGTGTGAGATTTCCTTTCTCCTTGTTTTCACCTAATTTCTATTTGTCTTCCATTTGTTTAACATCCGAATTCCATCTGCGTCATAGTTATTCTCTATTTTACAAATCAAAAGTTTGGATCTAGATCTGAGATCTGAAGAGAGCTCACTTTTAAATCGCGTTTCAACTTAAAGCATAGTATTCCGATCTCCCGTTGTTGGATCTGATTTGCTTTATCTCTGGATAATCGCCTGTGCACTCAAATCTGTTGCTCCCTAGATTCAAGCTGTCGTGGATCTAAGTGGATTCGGATGAAATTTGAAAATGCTCGAGATTTATTATTGAATCGCGATCTAGTATTTCATGCTGGTTGTTGTTGGAGTTGATTGGTGATTTCGGTTTCTTCTTGCAATTAGATCTGATTTGAGAATTTTTTTCACCTGTTTTACCCTAGTTTTCTATCTGCAAATTTCAATGATTTTCAATCGTTGATAAGCCACTTGTTTTCTTTCAACTTACTTCCATATTTCGTTTAGATCTGTTTTCCCCTCAGCGAGACCTTATCACCAAAGCTAAACTACAATAGTCAGATCCGAAGTTTCGGAATCTTTTGAATATGCTTCAGTCGTTGAGTTTCATCTCTGTCCCAAAATCTGTCTAAGTGTTCAAGTTGTAATCAATATTCTGCATGTTTTTCAAAATCATGTGAACCCGTTATGAGGATGAAGATAATGTTTGATTGTTGATTTATTTTTATAGATGGTTTTTGGGTAAAATATGAGCAGTTTCTTATTGATCTCTAGTACCACAGTAATTCCAGTCCTTGAATGTGTTCAAACATCATATATAGGAGATTCAGTTCTTGTGATTCATATCATTTCTAGCATTAAGACTGATTCACAAGGGTCTGTGAGTCGTCAACCAGATTTAATGCTTGAAATTGAAGAGCATTCTTGTTGAATTCAAGACTGTTTTATGGGCAAATTATTGGTATGTTTTGCTGTTTTGGGGCTTGGAATGTAGGAATTTGGAGTTCATTGGTGTTGTGTTAGAGATAAGAAGATGTTTACTGCATGGGAAAGCTGATTTTGAGAACTTTTGCATACAAGGTTGATTGGATGTGGTGTAGTATGCATCTGTTTGGAGCTTTTGGCTCTGGTAGAGAGTCGCATGTGAGGATAGCCTCATCATGGGCCTGTTTCACCTTAGAATAGTTTTGAATTTCTTGTAGTTTCATGTTTTCTTTATCTTGTTATGTTGTAATGGTTAGTATGCTAACCTTCGTATTGTACTTCTTTTTGTTATAATAAACTGAACCAATCAACAACAAAAAACTATAGAAAATGTAGTTAACTTATATGAACTAAAATTTGAATAGTAAATCCCTTTTTAAACCTTATTAGAATAATAACTAGCTTCATTTATAACTATCAACCTGATAATTATATTTATTCACGGATAATTAAAAGATTAATTAACTTTTAAGAATTTTATTAAATTTAAACAATTATTTGTTAAAACTATATTTATTACATTAACTAAAAAAAATAAAGTAATACCCAATTTAAATTAAAACAGTTGACTTAGTCAAGTTGAAAACACAGTTAACTTGTTTATCGTTTTCCACTAATCCTACCTCTTAAATTAATTAATAACTCAATTGATTTAGTATAATCCCACTTGTTTTCTTAAAAACTATTATTCCAAACTTTTAACCTTTAAGTTAATTTTTGACTTACTTGCTTATAAAACTTATTAAAAACATAAGAGTTGGCTATATAAAATGTTTTATAACTACTACATAAAAATTGATTATTAAATATTCCTTATTTATAAAAACTTTTATTTTATGAAAATAAACTGAAAACCTTTCTTTAGCTATAAAATAAATTTATAACATTAATTCTGCCAATTCTCCTAACGTAAATCGACATCTTAAAAAGATGGATTTTAGGTCATCCGCTGCCAATCACTTAATCAATATTGTTTATTGATTAATAATACATCAATGGTGAATTCTATTTAACAATCAACGTCCAAACAGAATTTAACGTTACTTGGGTTAAACAGTTCATATATGAATAATATGAAATAAAGTAACGTACAAAATATTTAATGAATCTAGTTGGATCCCTCAATCTGTTCTCCCCGAAGCACTTCTAATATCATTTAATAAATGCATATGAAATAGACATTTTATTCTAATTCATTTAAGATGACAGGAATATAAATATCGTCAATCAACAACCAAACAATAATCTTCTAAAGCATCCAAACACCCATTTTATACTAACAACAGCAAATTAAAATTATATGAATTTTACCACATCATAGTATTTCAAAAAGCGTGAAAGTTAACTCATATTTGTTTTCGATCGATGATTTCAGGTCGATTTATTTAATTTCAAACAAGTGTTCGAAATTATATAAAATACAATTGGCTCCGAAATCATTCCAATCCAGCTCGTACGCGTAGTATTCTCTATACGATTCCAACGCCACTTATTTCGCTCGAATCTGATTTCATACGACATATATTTGAATGTTACAAGCTTTTATATATTTCAATATAAAATAAACATCATTACCCCTTGTTAATAATGAAATTAATTAACCTAATCTAATGATTTACTCACGTTAATCATCTCTACCCTCGTTCATCACACAAACATTCATGAACCAGGCCGAACATCTCTCCACTCTTCCTCACTCAGCTCACCATGAAATCTCATGAAACCACCACCATAGCTCTTCTCGTCGCCTCCTCTTTCCGGTCATCCCTCCATCATCAAGCTCGAACCCCTCATTCAAAATGCATCGCTGACCAAAAAGCTATAGGTCGCAACATGTTTGATGACTGAACCCCACATAAAAATCAAAACCTGTGCTAATTGATGCCAAAAACCCAAACACATACTCCAAACAATGCCAAGCTTCCTCCTTTTCGAACAAATTCCTGCCCTAGGCATGCTGGTTCAACATTGAACATTAGGGAGTTTGATCGAGCAATAAAAGGAGAACACCATCTTGAACCTCTCTCTTGTGCGAGTTCAACGAATCCGAGTTTGAGTGATTTCGTTGTGAATTAGATTTTATATAATTGTTTGAAGATTTACGAAGTGGCAGTTTGGTTATTGGTTCTCCAGAAGGAAGAACGGAGGAATTAGGTTTTATAATAGGGTATTTATAGGGAAAGGTTTTCAGATATTTTTATACCAAAATATTCAACTTTAATTATGTCGAACATTTTAAGCTCGCACGGCCATAGAACAAATACGATTGTCACGAAAATTGACGTCCTGTTATATTTCAATATTTTGGACTCAATGGAATTGGTTTCGTTGAATTCCGAGACTATTTGAAAAAATGCCTTATTTAATTTCAAAATGTAAATTGATTTCCGTTTAGATCGCACATGATCATATAACAACTCCAATTGACTCAAAATTGGAAATCTAACAAAAATTAATCAATACGGATTTTATAAAACTAGTTTCGTTGAAATATGAGGTCATTTAAAAGTTGGATATTCTTACTTGTTAAATCAAATCAACAAAATATAAATCGATTTCAAAACAATCAAATCCATTGATAATAAATTCTTATTATCGTATATATACCGATAGAATTTCATTAACTATTAGAATAGTTTCGGTTCATTTTTAACTTAGAATTCAATCATTTCTCGTTCTTGTATTATGATAATTCGATATATTCAAAATTAAATCGTATTCTGCTTATTAAATCAATAAATTGCACATAAAAATCCATTTATATTTCCAATTCAATATTTGAAACAAAATTTAAAATGTTCGAACTTAATGGGCTAAAAATCCGGGTCGTTGCATTCTTCCCCTTAAAAGAATTTTGTCCCCGAAATTACTAAGGCAGGAAAAATGCTTCAAACTCATCAATCTTTTCAAAAACCCACTTAGTTGAAACCTGGCACTTCACGTTTCTACAACTTTAGCTCGACACAAATTTCTTAGTTTTCATGCAAATACCCAATTCCTCTAATTCAAAATTCTTTAAATTGTACCCAATTTAAAAATCATCCCTTATGCTAACAAAAATTTTCAAGAATTATTGAATTTTTTTCTAAATCCCTAATTTTTCATAAAATTTTGGTAGAGTCTCCCCTGTAGGGAGGGACTTTGGAAATATAACAAGAGAGATAAATATGTATACATTGACCCACATGGTCGGAAAACACAATATCTAACAATTCCTATATCCTATTTTGTATTTTTGCGTATGCGTACCTTTATAAGCAATATTAAGCGAGTTCGCTTAATATTTATGCGATCTACCTAAACAAAACAGAGTAACTCAGCTACATGTACTAGTATTTACTCAATTTAAACACATAAGTCTCATAACATGAAGTTTAAATAACATTTGTTCTTTTAATTCGAACAAACACATAATTTTTTTATTTTATGTGTTATGCATGTATTTTTAAGCAAATCTCGGGATGGCATCACTAAATTATTCATTTCAGTCGGTCTATATACCATTTCATTTAGTTCTGAATGATTTCCAATCAATATTTTTACATTTGGTTCATATTCCACACACGTACATTCACATTCATCCAGATTGATTTTAAATTAATTTGTTCACTTTTAATTTATAAGCTATGCGATTTAATTTTCTTAAAAATCCTTCCATTTTATTCAATAAATCGTTATAGTTTATAAACGACCATACCGCGATTTTTCGGGAAATTATATTTTGACATAACTCAAAATCTATAATATGGAATCTTGAATTTTCTCTCCCAGTAGAAAACTATAATCCCATAGATCTGGAAGGTTCTTGTTTCAAAGAATCCCGACTTATATTGAATCCTATACATCCATTCAAAGTTCAAAACGTAAAATTACAAATTATCACAACGCGGCAAGCTCATTGTTAATTAAATTTAATTAACACGTTCAAACTTCGTTTAATAATAAATTTCAACTCCATTCTGTTATATTTTAATATAAATTAAGCTAGGTTTTCTAATCTAACTTGAAAATTTCAACTGTCCGAAATCGTCGAATATTCCATCTAAAATTCACAACTAAGTTATAAAATCGTTTATAACTCAATTTTTTCTATATTTGATTCCATTCGATATTGTTTCTAATCCAATTCAATTTTATTTAACTGAACTTAAGTTAAATTTTAATCCATTTGATTCACTTTTACCATTTCAATCTACTTAACTTGCACAAGTTAGAGTTAAATTTGAAAATTCACATTCCCAGTATTTATTTCAACTTTTTTTAAAATAATACAAATATATGCATGTATTTATTATCATTTGAAAATTCAAAACATTCAGATTTTTTTAAAACTTGTTTTTCTTAAACAAATTTCTATTAACAATTTTACTATGGTAGCAATCCGTCACTAAAACCTCGAAAATGAACACCTATGATGTCACGATCATCATCCAAATTATTTTCCAGCGACTGAAGTGAGTTCAATGCTTTATCCCTTTCAAAATCCATTTAGAATAAATTCTTATTCAAAAATTCCTTCAAAGTAATGTTATACAACTTCATAATACTTCAGAAAATATTTTCTAAACATCAGACATTTAAATTCTCAATTCTGGTATGAATTCAATTTTACTTTAGCTCATTTGTATTTTCATTCCTATACAAATTCTATATGGTTATATATAACTATCTCAATTTTATAATCTCATTTTATTATAACAATAACAACCAACTACATCAATAATTTTAGAAAATTATTCCTTTATATCAAAATATAATTTTGGGTACAATTATTTCATGTATCCACTTAAAAACAATACTGTATCGAACTGCTGTGTTTAAGTGCTTAGAAACAGCTATCGATAAAGTTGTACATCATGTATCGACCAGAATTCATAAATCACTCAACAAATCAATCAACATAATCTTTTTAATAACACCAACAAGTATGCTCTCTCATATACATACATACACACTCAAACTCAATCTAGGGTATTTCTAACCCCATCTCTATTGAGTAATCCCCATCAAAGCCAAGATTCTCAATTAACCTTCAACTCTAATACCACTTTGTAACGACCCAACTTTTCCGTACCATTTAAGCTTACATTTAACCACACATGTCAAACTCAAAAGGGAGAAGAAAGCGGATGGATAGGGAAAAGAAGTTAGAGGGCGAGATGAAGAAAGAAATGTTAAAATAGAAGAAGAAGAACACTAACACTACAGAATCAGAGTAGAATAGAACCTCATAGCAGAATGAATAAAATATAATATATCAATACTATTTACACAAAGAGAAATTTGTTTGTGTATATATATATAATTATACAATCAGAGTACACAACTAGATCAGCCTATATAATGCCAATAAATACAACACACACAACGGAAATAAATTAATATTAGAAATATAGGAATACGTCCCGACTCCGGCTCCTCTCCTGAAGTTCTACGAAAAAACCAATGCAATCTGGAAATATACTCGGTCTGACCCGTGCACATTTTGAGGAAAGCAAAATCACTCGGATCAATCTGGAATACTTTCAGTGATAAAACTCACCACAAACAACTTGCTTAACTTTTAAAAATCCTTTAAAAGAATGAAACTCTCGTAAGACGCGACCATCACATGAACATGGAACATGCTTTTTCCTTACGATAATCAAGTCACTTTTTATTGTAAAATCCAATGATATTATAATAATGTATATAAATCCCCAAATAAAATAGGAATATAGCCGAAAAGCTTGCATCTCACTTTTGAAACGTAATTGGTTTACATCTAAAACTGTACGACTTAAATTGGAGTTTGGATTTCCATGCATGAATAGGTAAGGAGCTACCTTCCAATCAGTATCCTCTAGAAATAAAAAACTGGGGTTCAACAAGAACATCTTGCTACCCGACCACACAGAACTGACCACTCATTCAACTTGAGTGTACCGAATATATCATCACCATGGTTGGGATCAACAACCGTACTATTCCGAAGCATACAAAAGGGAAAGCCGATTTCTTTAGATTAGGTGATGATATACCTTAATGGGTATGACCTACATAGCTCTGCTGCCTATCCGATTTTAGTCATTTCCCGGTTGATGAGGCTTGAGGCTATACCTTTTATTCATTGCGTATCCTAATCTTTGGATGTCACATCACCATTCCATCAACCACTAATTGACTTCCATAAAAATACAATCTTCGAGTTCATATGTCTTGGAGAAGGGTGTTAGTTAAGAGAAGTTGTCTTCTCCTCCACCAAATAAATGTACGTTTGTAAAAATCAACGTATGTAATATAAAAATTCCAATGTCAAACACCCGTCCATACATGTTCGTTCTAGAACTGAACGAATTCAAAGAAACCTCAGAACGTAGGGATTACTACTGAAAGTTTAATCCTGGTAGTTAACCAGAGACATGAGCGAGCATCCATCTCGCCTTGAAGATCTACGTTTTCAAATCATCATAAACCGCGTAAGCATCCCTGCAAATTCAGTTTTCGAATGCAAAATCGGTTCGAAGTGGTTTTGGGTCCAGTTCCCATCCTAATCTCCTTGAACTAACATGTTAAAAGTCAAAAGGGAATTTATTGATAGTCAGTTCTTTAACTATCAAATCAAACAGTACAGTTAAGTAGATCAACAACTCAGACCCTTTTAATTAAAATCATTCATTAAATCCCTTTCATCAATTCTTATAGATCGATTCCATATACTTATCTCAACAAATCTTTCATGTTTTCGTTACTTTGAAAACAATAACTGTACCCTTATCTCTTCAGAATAAGCATATTCACAAAACCCCTTCTAATTTTCGTTACTTCGAAAGTATTGTTATATATACATAACCAATAATTAGTATAGATCTGATCACCAAATCTTATATGGGCCAAAACAGTGTCACGCAACACATTGTTTATTATATAATCCTAATGGTTTATTTAACTTTAAAACTTTGTCGATTAAAGTTTACAATAACACTTATGGAAATAACAATTAAATTTCCATTATTCACTTCCATTTCAAACCAGTATAACCTCTTGTTTCCATTTCTTCAAAAACCCTAGTCATACACTTCTTTCCTAGAATAAATATGTTCCTAAAACCATGCTATTTTCATTACTTAGAAAATAGTGTTATACACTTAACCAAATGATATAAGTATAGTCACACTTCATACCTGGGCCAAACAATGTCAAGTGATACATCGTTTATTGTGAAACCCAATAGTTTTTATTAAATTTCTAAACCTTGCAAATTAAAGTTGCAATATTTTTCTTATGGAAATAATAAACTATTTCCAACATCATTACCATTTTGAACTAGTACCATCCCTAGATAATCATGAAGTTGTTCAAGTTGGGGTACTTTATCTACCTCGCAGACCTAGACTCGATAACGTTCTTATCTTAAGATAGATAAAAGTTTGTAACTCAACACTGATATTAATTATAATATCACCAGTTCTAATTTACTATTGAACTTGAATGACTCTCTTCGGTCGTTCGAGAGAGTGATCAACTTCGGGAGCTTTCTTAGTCACCTTTTTGGAGTTGACTTTCTTCTTGGGACGTTCGAGCAGAGAGTCGCAGAGAAGATCGACTTTGCCAGGGCAAACGTGCCGAGCTTCAATTTGCTCACACTTTTCATCCAGACTAGGAAGTGACAAGGTAAGAATTAGAAAATCTCCTTCAATTATAACAACTCTTACTAAACATAAGCCTTTTGGTTTAGAACCTCTTTATACAATTCGTTTACCACTTGGATTTATTACAAAAAATCCATTTATCCAACTCTTTTACCCAAAAACCATTAAGCATTTTATTATAAAACTTATTTTAGATTTTATTACTAAAATTCGTTTACCAAATTCTTTACACAAATCTGATAAAAAAATTCCCTTGCATTCTCGAAAATCTCCTTTCAATTTGTCTTTACTTAATTCAATTATTAAGTAAGCATTTATTTAAAACCATCACATTAATTTAAACCTCTTTTATAAACCTTGTTTATAAAACTTGGATTTATTAAAAATCCCTTTATAAATCCCCTTTACACAATTCAACTATAATCTCATTACAAACTTGATTACTTTCTTAAATGATTGCCAATTAAAAAGTACTCACTTTAATTATTATTAATTAAAATAATAATTAACTTCAACATTAATTGTAGTTGATGTGGTTAACTTCTTTATTAACTAAAATTGAATAGTTAATCCCTTTCTAAACCTTACTAGAATAATAACTAACTTCATTTATAACTATCAACCTGATTATTATCCTTATTCACATATAATTAAGAGATTAATTAACTTTTGAGAATTTTATTAAATTCAAAAAAATATTTGTTAAAAATAAATTTATTAAATTAATTAAACATAAATTAAATTAATACCCAATTTAAATTAAAATAGTTGACTTAGTCAACTTGAAAACACAGTTAACTTGTTAACTGATTTCCACTAATGTTTCCTCTTAAATTAATTAATTTAATATAATCCCACTTAATTGTTTTCTTAAAAACAATTATTCCAAACTATTAACCTTAGGTTAATTTCTGACTTACTAGCTTATAAAACTTATTAAAAACATAAGAATTGGCTATATGAAATATTTTATGACTACTATATGAAAACCGATTATGAAATATTCCTTATTTATAAAAACTTTTATTTTATGATAATAATTTTGAAAACCTTTTTCAGTTATAAAAAAATTTAACAACATAAATTTTGTCAATTCGCCTAATGGCAAATCGAAGGCTTAAAAAGATGAATTTTAGGTCATCTGTTGCCAATCACTTAACCAATACGTTTATTGATTAATACTACATCAATGGTGAATTCAATTCAACAATCAATGTCCAAATAGAATTCAATGTTACTTAGGTTAAACAGTTCATATACGAATAATATGAAATCAAGTTACATAAAAAATATTTGAGGAATCCAGTTGGTTTCTTCCAACCTATTCTCCCTGCATCACAACTTATAATATAATTTAATAAATGCATATTAAATAGAAATTTTATTCTAATCCTTTCAAGGTGACGAAAATATAAATATCGTCAATCAATAACCAGACAATAATCATCCAAAGCATCCAAACACCTATTTTATACTAACAATGCTACATTAAATTATACGAATTTTACCATATCATAGTATTTCAGAAAACGTGAGAGTTAACTCATATTTGTTTTCGATCGCCAATTTCAGGTCAATTTATATAATTTCAAACAAGTGTTCAAAATTATATAAAAATCCAATTAGCTTCGAATCATTCCAAACCAGCTCGTACGGGTAATATACTCCGATACGATTCCAGCGCCGCTTGTTTCGCTCAAATCTGATTTCAAACGATATATATATATATATATATATATATATATATATATATATATATATATGAATGCTATATATTTCAATATAAAATAAACATCATTAACCCTAGTTAGTTATGAAATTAATTAACCTAATCTGATGATTTACTGACGTTAATCATCTTCTACCCTCGTTCATCACACAGGCATTCACGAACCAGGCCGAAAATCTCTTTAGTCTTCCTCTCTCAACTCACCATGAAATCTCATGAAACCACCACTATAGGTCTTCTCATCGCCCCCTCTTTCCGGCCATCCCTCCATCATCAAGCTTGAACCCTTCATTCAAAGCGCGTCACTGACCAAAAAGCTACAGGTTGCGACCTGTTTCATGACCGAAATCCAAAAAAAAAATCAAAACCCATGCTAATTGATGCCATAAATCCAAATACATACTCCAAACAACGCCAAGCTTCCTCCTTTCCAAGAAAATTCTAGCCCTAGTCATGTTGGTTCAACATCAAACATCAAGGAGTTCGATCGAGCAATAAAAGGAACACACCATCTTGAAGCGCTCTCTTGTGGTAGTTCAACGAATCTGAGTTTGAGTGATTTCGTTGCTAATTCGATTTTATATAATTGTTTGAAGATTTACGAAGTGGCGACTTAGTTATTGACTTTTTAGAAGGAAGAACGGAGGAATTAGGTTTTATAATAGGGTATTTATAAGGAAAGGGTTTCAGATATTTTTATATTAAAATGTTCGATTTTAATTACGTTGAGCGTTCTAAGCTCGCACGACAACATAATAAATCTGATTATCGCGAAAATTGACATCCAGCTATATTTCAATATCCCGGACTCAATGAAATTGGTTTCGTCGAATTCCGAGACTGTTTGAAAAACTCCAATTAACTCGAAATTGGAAATCTTATAATAATTAATCATTACGGATTTCATAAAATTGCTTTCGTTGAAATACAAAATCGTTAAATCGATAAAATATAAATCGATTTCAAAACAATCAAATCCATTGATAATATCATATATATACCAATAGAATTTAATTACCATTAGAATCAGTTCCATTCATTTTTAACTAGAATTCAATCATTTCTCGTGTTTTTTTAATTTCACTTTTGAACTTTCTGAATTTATTATTTACGACAAAATACAATTTAAATGTGAAATTATTGAGTAGTCTACTTTCCTTCAAATAATGAAAATTAAAAGAATAACTTTGGGACTGTCAAGTATCCAATAATCGAGAAACTGGCTTATTGTCTTTTGCGAGGTAAGTAAAACAGGAGATAGAGTCAAGACTGTATGGCATAGAGTTCCAACCCTGAACAACAAATAAAGGGCAAG
This sequence comes from Allium sativum, assembly GCA_030737875.1. Lineage (NCBI taxonomy): Eukaryota > Viridiplantae > Streptophyta > Magnoliopsida > Asparagales > Amaryllidaceae > Allium > Allium sativum. The sequence continues at coordinate 678,234,856 of CM060912.1, forward strand.
TAATGGTTATTTCATAAATGAATGGACTGGGTTTATAGAGGAACAATCAAAAAAAGAGAAAGATCTTAAACCCAAATGGATTTTTTATTGGGCATCAAACAAACAAGGCACTGGTGCAAGTTACACAGACATAGCTCCTAATGGGCATCACTTGCATTATGCAATGTAACTTGAATTGTAAGCCATAAACAATGTAGTTGAATATGAGTCTATAATAGTTGGATTACCGTTATTACGATAATTCGATATATTCGAAATTAAATCGTATTCTGGTTATTGAATTAATAAATTCCATATAAAAATCAATTTATATTTCTAATTCAATATTTAAAATAAAAATGAAGATGTTCAAACTTAAATGGTTAAAAATCCAGATCGTTACAATGTTAAATGCCAAAGGCATAATAATCTTAAGAATTATTGAATTCTTTTTAGATAGTGAACGCGTTTCAACACTTAAATTGCTACGTAGGTATAAATATTGGTAAATCATATAAATGATGAAAATATACTAATTTCTAAAGAATATAAATAACTTTTCTAGTTATAAAGAATGCAAAGAGTAATAATTATATATTACAACCTTCTTTTAAGTATTGTTGTGATGAAGTTTTTGATATAATTAATGTTGAGTAGATTGCTTTCTGCTTTTAAGCCTTGTTGTAATGAAACTCTTAATATCCATCGAATGTGTAGTTAGAATAAGAAATCTAATATAAAGCACAAACATGAAAGCAACGAGGCATTTTCCATAAAAGTAGAATACACAAGTATATTATAATATACTCTTTATCCTTTACTTAAAATTTTCCCACTGGGTTTTTCGTAGTAAAATTTTATTGAGGCATTACATTGATGCAAAACTATCAAATTGTATTTGACTTAGTAAATTTTGAACTGTACTCTTTTTCCTTCTCTAGGATTTTTCCCACTTGGTTAATTCTTAGTAAGGTTTTAACGAGACAGTATCTTGATCCAGAAGTTTTTAACATCTTTTGATGCAAAACTATTATTTACGAAGGCAAGTAGCTTGAGTGACTCAGATTCAAGTAGATTACATCAACGGTGATGGAACGATACACATTTCTTTCAAATTTTTCTTCATACATGAACTACAAAAGTACGACAAGATAAAGATGAAACAAATCCAATCTCTTGAAAAGCGAGTAGATCTATTTTCAAAGACACTTCCAAAATCAATGTTTCAAAAGATGATGTATAAAATTGGCATGCGTTGACTACGTCAATAGACTAATTGAATAATGCATTATAAATCAGGAGAGTCATATAAAATTATGTTACAATGTACTATTTTTCTTTACTAATACTTTTCTCACTGAGTTTTGTTAGTAAGGTCATTAATGAGACATTATCATGATTCAGAGGTATCAACCATCAATTTAACATTATAAAACATGTTATCTGAAGATGAAATAAAATTGTACTCTTTTTCTTATTTATGATTTTTTTTCCGCTAGGTTTTTCATAAAAAGTTTTTAATGAGGCAATTAATCGTATCATTTTTCCACACGTATATTCAAGGGGGAACGTTGTAACAAGTAAAAGTAATACTGGTGAATACACTAGATGCTAAGAGATATTATTATAATTTTCAAGGCATGCAGAGATTATACATAGAGCTTGTTTACATTGCATAGTGTATTTGGATCAATAGAAAATAAAGGGAGATATTTTCTATTCTTATCTCCCCAGTATCTTATGCTTAGTTTTACAGCGTTTAATGATATTTTGTTTATCATGACTGAGAATAAAAACTAGCATTCAAAGTCCCATTAAAAAGGTAAGTATTTGGATGTAAAATGTAAGTAAAGAACTAAAGAAAATACTGTGAACACTTGTACAATCATTAATTTCACTGGGAATTCCCAAAAAAAAAAAAAAAAAAAAAAAAAAAAAAAAAAAAAAAAAAACCTCAAAAGAGAATAAAAATGAGATGAATAAATGCCGGAATTACTAACAAAATTAGAAACTCTTTTATTTACTGTTATTTCAACTGATAATAGACGAGGTCTTCTTAGAATAAATATCATTTATTAAATGGTATTTGATAAAATACGCGTAAACCTAAATTTTATTAGAGCATTACTAGCAGCGTGAGGAAAGCTCAAAATGAGGGATATCGTCATTTTTATTTGTTTATTCGCGCTGCAGCAATGTAAATCTGAGTGTAAGTAAACAATACAAGTGAAGATTTTTCCCTTTTTTTTCTGAGGGGAATACCAAACGGTTATTAAAAAATTGTTTAACGTAAAATCAATTTTCTGAAGTCCAACTAGTGATTTATTTTATTTTATTTTTTTAAACGTTTGCTCGCTAAACGGTCTTCTGAAAACCATTTAGGGGAAAAGAACCCTAAACGGTTTTCTCATCACATTTTTTTTAAAGCCGTCGTTTGCTGCTAGGTGGAGAGCAATTCTTACTACTTTTCTTCTTCCTCCTCACGATTTTCACTCCGTTGCTAGGAATGTCATTAAGAAGGTAAGCACGACGATTTTCGATCGACATTAGCTTCTCTAGGAAATTCGATATTAAATTACTGGACAACGCAAAAGGGCTATAAACTGAGTATTCCTAACCAATTCAACATATATATATATATATATATATATATATATATATATATATATATATTGCTAGGAATGTCATTAAGAAGGTAAGCATGACGATTTTCGATCGACATTAACTTCTCTAGGAAATTCGATATTAAATTACTGGACAACGCAAAAGGGCTATAAACTGAGTATTCCTAACCAATTCAACATATATATATATATATATTGCTAGGAATGTCATTAAGAAGGTAAGCATGACGATTTTCGATCGACATTAACTTCTCTAGGAAATTCGATATTAAATTACTGGACAACGCAAAAGGGCTATAAACTGAGTATTCCTAACCAATTCAACATATATATATATCCACATGTTTAGATTTAAATAATACTTAGAATATTATAGGGTAGTGGAAAGAGAGAGAAGGTAATATTATTTAAACCAAAACGTATGATTGAAAATCAGAAAGAGTAAAAGGTGTAGCTGATCCAAAACTACAAAATATTTGAACAGTCAGGCATCCGCTTTGATCCAAAACTACAAAATATTTGATCGTTATTTGTACGATTTTCATTTTTAACACGGGTTATAACACAAAAAATGATTAATATGGCAACATGGTGATCAAAATAGATCTCCATCTCGTGACTTCTTATCAGACACTGTGCCACACAATGTTGGCACCTTTAATTCTTTTTTATTTGTGCCTTTAACGACTGTTGCACATAACCCCTTCATAAACGTATCACGACAAGCATATTACCATTCAACGTAGGGGTGTCAAATGGGTTGGGTTGGGTCGAGTTTCGACCCAACCCATTTATGACCCATTCTCTTTGACCCATTTATTACCCAATCAGTTTGTAACTCAACCCACTAATAAGTGGGTTACCCATTTAACCCAGGTATCTAAAGTTGATTTAGCAAATAAAAACAAATGCTAAATTTTTAAAGTTAAAAAGGTCAAAATTACGAAAATACCCTTCATTTTGAAAAAAAAGTGAAAAAAATAAATAAATTTCAAAAAATCCAGAAAATTACGAAATGAAAAGTAAAATAAAAAAAATCGAAAATTACGATTTTTAAAGCTAAATATGTCAAAATTCCGAAAATGCCCTTCATGTTGAAAAAAGTGAATAAAATAAATAAAAATTAAAAAATCCAGAAAATTACGAAATGAAAAGTAAAAAAAGAATTATTCGAAAATTACGATTTTTAAAGCTAAATATGTCAAAATTACGAAAATGCCCTTCATGTTGAAAAAAGTGAAAAAAACAAATAAATTTAAAAAATCCAGAAAATTACGAAATGAAAAGTAAAAAAAGAATTATTCGAAAATTACGATTTTTAAAGCTAAATATGTCAAAATTACGAAAATGCCCTTCATGTTGAAAAAAATGAAAAAAACAAATAAATTTTAAAAAATCCGGAAAATTACGAAATGAAAAATAAAAAAAGAATTATTCGAAAATTACGATTTTTAAAGCTAAATATGTCAAAATTACGAAAATACCCTTCATGTTGAAAAAAATAAATAAATTTTAAAAAATTACGAAATGAAAAGTAATAAAAGAATTATTCAAAAATTACGATTTTTAAAGCTAAATATGTCAAAATTACAAAAATGCCCTTCGTGTTGAAAAAAGTGAAAAAAACAAATAAATTTTAAAAAATCCAGAAAAATTACGAAATGAAAAGTAAAAAAGAATTACTCGAAAATTATGTTTTTTAAAGCTAAATATGTCAAAATTACGAAAATGCTCTTCATGTTGAAAAAAGTGAAAAAATAAATAAATTTCAAAAAATCCAGAAAATTTATTATTTTGAAAATCATTATTTTAAAATATCTTTTTTTACTTTTCTGGATTTTTTTCATTTTTTTCACTTTTTCTAAAATGAAGGGAATTTTCGTAATTTTAGCATTTTTAGCTTTAAAAATCGTTATTTTAAAATAATTCTTTTTTTACTTTTCATTTCGTAATTTTTTGGATTTTCTGAATTTTTTTCATTTTTTTCACTTTTTCCAATATTAAGGGCATTTTCGTAATTTTGGTTCTTTTAGCTTTAAAAATTGTTATTTTGAATTAATTCTTTTTTAACTTTTCATTTTGTAATTTTCTGGATTTTCTGAAATTTTTTCATTTTTTTTTCACTTTTTCCAAAATGAAGGGTATTTTCGTAATTTTAGCATTTTTAGCTTTAAAATATTTTAAAATAATTCTTTTTTTACTTTTCATTTCGTAATTTTTTGGATTTTCTGAATTTTTTTCATTTTTTTCACTTTTTCCAATATTAAGGGCATTTTCGTAATTTTGATCCTTTTAGCTTTAAAAATCGTTATTTTAAATTAATTCTATTTTAACTTTTCATTTCGTAATTTTCTGGATTTTCTGAAATTTTTTCATTTTTTTCAATATGAAGGGCATTTTCGTAATTTTAGTCCTTCTAGCTTTAAAAATCGTTATTTTAAAATAATTCTTTTTTTTACCTTTCATTTTGTAATTTTCTTGAATTTTTTCCATTTTTTCCAAAATAAAGGGTAGTTTTGTAATTTTGACATTTTTAATTTTTAAATTTTAAGTTTTTATAAATGTGTGTTTTTAATTTTAGATTTTAAGTTTTTTATTAATGGGTTACCCATTTATGACCCTTTTAAAAATGGGTCAACCCAACCCATTACCCATTTAATAAAATTCATAAATGGGTTAACCCAACCCATTTGTGGATAGGGTAAATGGGTTGGTTAAACGGGTTGGGTCATATTTTGACACCCCTAATTCAACGCTTACTTTGTCAGCAACACAAAAATCGTATTCATTCCAGCTTTTACTCCTCCCTTCGGCTACGATTTTGCAAATGAACCGCATAATCAATCTTACTGTTTTCCCCTTTCACTGCAAATTATCTTTATCTTTAAAAGTAAGTGTTATTACGTAGATATTATCAAATACTAATTTTTTTTAGAAATAAAATCTAAAAATTAATTTTCATTACAAGCTCAAAATGCTTCTCTACGAATATTAGTTCATCCTAACAGAGATTAAAAATAAGATCTAACAAGTAAATTTCATTCATAAATTCATAATTTTATTAATTAATAATAGAAATGAAAATTTAGACTAGCAATACGTAAAAGTCAAAACAAAGAAAAATTAAAGCTAACACGCAAGAGTATAACTTAAAATTTATAAAAATCATTTTCTCTTAAATTATCACACACACGTATGAAATATTCACATGCAAAATGCATGCTACATCGCTTGTAGGTAATAAATCACTCAGTTTCAACGTTTCAATCACCAAATTCCAACATGCAGAAAGCCTTTATTCAGTTGCACACGGAATTACACGCTGAAATTAAACATGCTAACTCCTATCTCCAACATTTAACAAATGTGCCTTGTAAATGTAGAATGGAAAAAAAAAATCACAAGCATTACAGAATTTAAACGTACTACTTCTCTTTGCAAACCTTCCAAGGGTTAGGATATTCGAAAATCTCCTTCAAGCGGTAATATAACAACTAACAACATTCAAGTAGGAACAAAGCGATCTACAACTAAACTCATCGTTAGGCCTCAGTAGGAGGCTTCAATCTGATCAGCCTTCTAATCCTATCCTTATCCGTGTTCTCCAGCTCTCCCTGCAATATCAAAAATTGAACTCTACCGTTAACCACATTATTTTCTTCGCATCACGATTCACCAGCTAAAAATAAAAACAAAGATCATTTGTAGACAAGTGGCAATCACAGTTAGTAGACCCAGCTGCGCTTGTTTAATCAAGGATTTTACAGCATTATGTTACTACTAAGAATTAGATTTAGTAGATCATACTCGAAACATTGACAAAAGATGAATCGAGGTGAACATATATATACCTGCCAAACAATTTCATCAAGGCATAAGCAGATCCTTCCATACTTATCCAGGAACAAGCGTTCAGTTGGAGGCTTCCCACATACATCCTTCACCGATGCCATTATAGCAAATATGACCTCTGACACTGATTCAATAAAAGGCTAAGCATCAATTTGACCATTAGAGAAAAAACTTATCAAACAATTTTAAGCACTTACGAGCAAGTTCATCATATTGGTCCTTCCCAACAGTGTATATGCAGACATCCCCAAGCATGGCATAGACAATATACACAGACCTATACAAACCATAATATTATCATTCGACAAATGAAAAACTTTATTTTCAACTATTTAATTCAGTGGTGACTGGCAATTTATCCCAACTAAATTTACCTTAGCGAAACAAAAACAGTACTGTTCTTGTCGACTCACAACTGTTAAGCTAAAAATACTCCGTAGCATGAAACAAACCTAGAGTTCATCACATGCTTGCATAATTTGTTAGAGTTAAGATGGTCTAGTGATGCCTATTATGCCAGTTTGCTATCGATTATATTCTCATGATCTGCTTCCATCCAAAATTCATCTGTTCAATATAGACAATTGTCGATAAGCATATATAATATAAGAACATACTTGTGAGTTGCAACAAAAAGCTCTTCGCTTTTAGCCCCTTTAAGATTTTCAGCTCCCAGCTTAATTAGAAAAGTTCTCCAATGTACTCTCTCCTCTGTAGGAACTCCATGAAATCTGTAGTGCGTGTGGATTAAGATACGGTATTTCAGATAAATATGTAAGCAAGAACTTGCATCTATGTCACTGTTACTGCAGAATATATATTAATGTACTGTATTTAAGATAAATGTTTGAAATGAATAATAATAACTAGACTTTGCGTTAAATTAGATTAAGACGAAACAAATTGCGTTCAGTTCGTGCTGATTAAAAAAAATGGTAACAGTAAGGTAGTTGTAAAGCTGCACTCATGTTTTATTGATTCTATTTTTTCACCTCAAATGAATAACGCAATGGAAACCTGGCGTCCAATCATGATCCATTTGCACTGACCATTTCAGTTACTGCCAGCATGATTTATTTATTTTTCCATAAATTTAGAGTGATATTTAAATTAAAGTGAACTTTTAATATTGATTTTACACTATCTTCGTTTGAAGCAACATTGATGTAAACTTTTGAAGAAATAATGTATGCTGTCTCTTATTTCCGCATCACCAAAATGTAGTCTCCATTTGTTGTATATATTTTCACAACTATTAAAAGTTGGTCCAAAAACAATATAATATAGGGATGTCGCTGTTGCCGTAACCGCCAAATGTAGCCATAATTATTATTGACAATCATAAATTCTTACAACCGTTATCATTACCGTTTATAACGCTTAACCATTATATTATTAATCTTAAAGCATTTTGTGCATATATTTTTATTCACATGTATTATTGATAATAAAGATCTTAAAGCAAGCTGAGGAAAAGAGAGAAAAAAAGAGCTGGTTAAATGTACCTTTACAAAGGCTAGCTGTGGAATGCGGTGTGAAAATATGAGCTAAACGAACAACATTAATATATAAATTCTATCACTATTGTCGTTTGGGAAGTTGTCATATGCAAAATTACTACATAGTTGCGTTTAAGTTCAAGGGCAGATCTAGCCATCAAGTCTAAGATATCAAAATTTCATGAAAGGGGAGGGTGGGTCTGTTGGCAGAAATTTACGGATAATTTTTATTAATAATTGTAATACCTTTGATGTCACACTTTTTTTAAGTTAACGTGAAATACCAAAAGTGATCTTATACAGATATTAATTAATTTAAATATCACTTAAAAATATGACCTAAAGGTTAAATTTCTTAATAATTTCGAGATATTCCTTCATGCTTAAAGTTAGAATCTAACAGTTAAATCAATCTTTATTAATAGCTGTAATACCTTTTGTCTCACATTTTTTTTGGTATCACACTTTTTTAGTGTCAACCTGAACTACCGAAAATGCCTTCATACAGATATCAATAAATTTAAATATCTCTTAAAAATAGGATCTAATAGTTAAACTTCTTTATAATTTCGACAGGTTACCCATGTTGAAACTTATACCTGTATACTTTCTCCTTCTTTCTTTAGTCCTGCAACAGACTAGACTTTTTTACGCCACTAATCCTTTTTTCAATTATTACACTTCTCGTGCAAATTTATGCGAACCTTCCATGCTTACCGATTTTAACGAATATGGTGTGTACATGTTACTTTTGAAAGAATTAGACCGATTGCTATGCTTGCATGATATTTTTCAACTAATATATTCCCTTTGCGGACAAAACAACTCTACGTACAAATTTAATTTCAACTCAACAAAATGCCAGGTTGTCCCCATTTTACTTTAAAAAATTAATAACCAAATTACTCTTTCCTTATTTTCCATAAAATTTTTGTATTTTTTATGCTTTCATATTACCACGTAGTGATACTATGTGGTCCCTTCAGGGTACCTCGCAGTGTCACTACGTGATACTCTGAAGGGACCACGTAATGGTACTATGTACGGGAGAATTTTTTACATATTTTTTTAAACGAGGACAACTCAACATGACTATGGGTTTGAAAATTGGAATGCAACTCAAACGATTTGGTGAGTTAGAATAGAACTTGTCATCCACTTATGTGCAAATAGGGTGTTCCAACGTGTAAATGTATATTATGAATATTTAAGGACTGCATGGTCAATGCCTGCGTGGCTAACCGAGATTTTTAATTCTAAAATGTTATCTTTGCATAAAACCGCTATCTTTCAAAAGATAGAAAACCATATTTGGTTTCACCATACGATCTGCTAACGAGACAATATTATGTTGGGCGTTCATTCAGTGGAATTTTTTTAACTTTCGCCGTAGCAACCAATGAGCAATCGAACCAAACCTATGCACTACCAACACACTGTTTAACAGGTTGGCAACCAATTGAGTATACATTTATAAGTACACACAAACAAAATGAAGGACACAGTACATTTAGCAGTGCTCATAAACGAGAGCAACTAAAACAAACATGACTAAACCACAAGCATCAATATTAAGGTGTGGGAAGTGCATGCATCAAATATGTCATAAATTTCTACCATTCAATATGCACTGCTCAAAAAAAAAAAAAAAAAAAAAAAAAAAAAAAAAATCATGTGGGAACATTAAAACCTCAAGTTTATTTATTATCTTTTTCATACCCACGGTCCCCGTCATTTACTCATCAGGCCATGAAATGAAAGGTAAATTTTCAGCTAAAGGGAACCAAACAAGACGAAGAGAAAAGATAGTAGACTTTATGTTAAAATTACTATATGCATCCCAACATTAGAGGTCAGTCAGTGATATCACAGTCAATGGTGTCACCTGGCCAATTTCACTGACGTCTAGTATTCGCCTAAAAGGTTAAAAAAATGCAGAGATATTCAGTATTTATAATGACAGATAACTCAAAATTCAATAATAAAACCTCGTGTGGCAACCTACATAGGGTTTCCAATCAAATACAGACCGCTAGATCATCAGGCATTATGAATGCCAAATACACTAAATATAGAATAGTTGGCTTTCTCGCTTAACCGGCTAATCTTCTTCCCCTCTTTGCTTAGCGTTTGCTTGTTTTCGTGTTGGCATTGCATTCTCATTAAAAAGGGACAAAAAGTAATTGTTTGTTCACTTTAGTTTCCATTTTATTTTGTGCATTTGTAGTTTGTGTCTCATTTTGTGTTGGTTAAAAATAAAATCACATTGCATATTCGTTTGTGTGGATTGATTTGTTAAAAATAAAGTTCTTCACTGCATTGGTTTGTTTTAATTCCAAGCTGTGCGCTCGGTTTGTTGTTTGGTTGCTGTTCATAAGCGACTTGCACTTCATTTGCAATCTGTTCATTCTTGTTTTATTTGGATAACCTGCCATCATCTTCTACAACAAAATCAATTATTCACAAGCCAAACCAAACATCTCAACGAACACCCAGTCAAACAAAACCTGCAACTCCATCACTCATAAACCAAACTGCAACAACCTCTCCGCTCACTTAAACACCTACAAATCCTCCACCTACGACAACAAACCATCACCACCATGCACCACATGTGATTGCTACACCTCCTCCCTTCCTCCATCTTCCTCAGTACCACCGTGCAGAATTTCATCTACCTGCAGCATCCAAATAACTCCTAACACCTCACCCGAAACAAAAAAAGTGCATCTGCCATCATCAAACTGCAGTACCAACCTTCACTACAAATTCGCCGCCTTATCACCATCATCTTCTACACAGGAAAGCAACTGCTCAATGACAAGTCACCATGCAAACAATTCCCCTCACCACAAACAATCTGAACCAAACACCATCAACTGACCACCATAAATAAATAAATTTATTTATTTACTTGAAGAGGCAGCATTAACTTCAATTTAAATTTTAGGGTTGGAAATATGTAAATACTTGAAAACGGTGCTCATACTTTTTATGGGATTGGACGTGACTAACCAAGTTGTCTGAGTATATTACGGTATTAGATGTATCACGTATGTGTGTGTGTGCGCGCGCGCGCGTGTGCTTCCATGGGGTATTTTATAATCATCATTATATGATAAATATAAGTTACATGTAGTAGGTAAAGTCCGCTGTAAATAAATAATAGTTTAAGTTTCTGCAGTGTTACAACTTACAATATCTCATTTGTAAATGATGTTTCTTCGAAAGTCCACTTTAATAGAAGTAAAAATTATAAAACATCTCTTATGGAGCATTAATTTATTACTTTGAAAGTCCGTTATGTCCCCAGTAAACGACTTGCTTCACACTTTTCGACTTTACATAGTCTGAATACTGAATATGATATGATCTTTGGGCAAGTTACATCAACTGTGTAAACTGCATGCTGCAGCAAGAAGTTACAAAACCCTACACATATTTTCTAGATCTATGCCAAGGTAATAGAAGATTTCTGTTGGCTATTTGTAAAGGAAATACTAAATCCAATCTTTTCTTTATTGTGTAGCGTGTACTAGAGTGAAATTGTGATTATTGTAAATCTGATCCTTTCTTTGAGTGTATTTTTTTGTTTATTTTGTAGAAGCCATTTGCAGAAAATATGAAATACATGCTGAGTAACTGATTGGCATCGTTCATTTTATGTGCTATTAATTTATCACTGAAAATTAAATGTACTAAAGTGATTTTTTGTGGACGATGATATATGGATTGATATAAACTGATGGAAATAACCTTAACATTAATGATACCACCTTCCAATTTGACTTTCCTTTTTTTTTTTTTTTTTTGAAACTAGAATAACTAAACCTCATAATTTGGAGATTAAAGTCACACTGGTTCTCTAACAAAAATGAAGTCCGTGGTCGCTACCATATAACAAGCCTACCATGTAATTAATTGGTGAATTGACAAACCACCAGCTATAAGTATACCATATAGTTACACATAACAATGCTGTAAGGAAACATGTTAAGGGAGAAAGGGCAGATTAAAGATACTAAAGAACTGCCAGCAGTAAAAACCTTTGCAGTAAATGTATAATTTGAGAATCAGATATTTTCACACAATTTTCAATTTTGTACAAAATAATCTAGAGGATTAAATGGACCGCATCAATTCCCTCTAAGAGTTAAATATATCAACATGTATGTCACAATTCTGGCCATTAGATATGCTAGGAAAATTAAATATATGATAATAGTTTTCAAATTATATTTTGTGATCCTAAGTGAAAAGGGACCATTCATGTGCTGCTCTACGTACCTTAACCTGTTATAATTAAAACTGCCTGTGTTTTTGGGAAGAAAGAAGCAACAATAGCAAAGTGCATGCAATCATCATTTTCAAATCGTCACAACAACTATAATTATCATGCATAATCCCAATAACTTAGAGAACAATAGTCCAAATGACCAATGGAGCAAACACAAGCAACAGAAGACTGTTCCTTAATATTCCTATCCAGAAAGAGCAATTAGAACATTTGGCAAATATACTGACTTTTTTTTTCTAAAAAGCTCAAGTCAGTACAAAAGTGCTCATATTTAATTTGGGTACTTAAATGACATAAATAATAAGAAATTACAAGTTTAACGACGCACTAATAAGTAGCTCAATTAATTTAATCTTTGTATAAGCTGACTTCAAACGGATGTATTTAATATAAGAAATCAGCAAAGACTAACCAGCGAGAATCCCCAAATTGATTGAATTGAATTCTAATATCACATAAACTAATCCAATTCCCAGTGAAACTAGAAATTGATTGAATTGAATTCTAATATCACATAAAATAATCCAATTCCCAGTGAAACTAGATCTAGGAAAGGCAAATCAAGGAATAAAAAAAAAATAAGGTGATTATGATTACCGCTCAATAAGAATGTTGCCTTCGCCATTGGAAAAGAGAACTGCTAGAATCATTTTTGGGGGGCTGGTTGAACCTTTTTGTGTGGCCCTTCGCAGTTTAAACGAAGGCGAAAACAGAGATTTGGAAGAAGCAGATGAGGAAAAAGGGGGAAGGTCGCGTAGAGAAGGGAATTGGACGCGATGTTAACAGCAGAGAACCAGACCAAAAAGAAAATATTAAAAAGCATAGGAAAAGGGTGGTGCTAAAAACGGAGAACCGGACCAATACAGAAAATATTTAAAAAAAATATAAAGAGGAACGTCGCCTGAGAGATTCGAACTCTCGCGGGGAAACCCCATGTACTTAGCAGGCACACGCCTTAACCACTCGGCCAAAGCGACGTTGTTGCACTGTTTCTAATACTTCTCTATTTAAATGTAACTTGAATTGATCATGATTTGCTTCAAATATTCACCCCATAAACTCAGCTGCATGTTTGAGATAACTAAACAGCCATGGCTACTTATCTTAAAGATTATAAAGAACCGCTCGTACTTCAAGCTCTAGACTCCTGCAAATCTATGCAAGAGTTCAAACAAATCCAGTCCATTGTCGTAAAAGCTAAACTTTTGCAAACCCAAATCGTCTACTCTAAAATCTTATCATTTTGTGCTCTCTCTCCAGATGGTAACATTTCATATGCACGGCATCTATTAGCTCGTTTACAATATCCAACAATTTCAATGTATAATGTAGTCATTCGTGGCATTTCCCTAAACAAAAATAGTTCAGTGTTGAACTTTATGCGCATTTACCAAGAATTGCTTGAAACGGGTCTTTATCCAGACAATTATACATTCACTTCACTTGTTAAATGTTGCATAGATTTTGACAAACATTCTCTAGGGAAAATGTTACATGCTCATGTTGTTAAATTGGGATTTGAATTGGATAGCTATGTAAGGAACAATCTTATTGGGCTTTATTGTTCTAGTGGAGAAACGGGCAATGCACATAAGTTATTTGATAGATTTCCGGATAAAAACTTGATAACTTGGACTATATTGATTTCTGGTTATTCAAAGTTGGGGCTTCTACAACAAGCCATTTCTACATTTACCCAAATGTTGGATGAAAATGTGCACCCTGATGCAATGACCATTGCAACGGTCGTTTCTGCATGTGCGAAAACCAGTGACGTGGAAATGTGTAAGAAATTGAGTAAATATATCGATGTGCACAAGTTAAAATTAGATAACGTAGCTAGGAATTCATTGGTAGATATGCATTCTAAATGTGGTGATGTGAACTCTGCATACAAGGTATTCAAGACAATGCAAAAGAGAAATGTTGTGTCGTGGAATTCCATGATATCCGGATTTGTGCAAAATGGTGAACACAAGAAAGCATTACTGATGTTTAGGAAAATGCAAAAGCAAGGGTTAGAGCCTGATGAAATAACTTTAGTAAGCGTACTTGGTTCATGTGCATGTCTTGGTGCACTTGACTTAGGGGAGTGGGTTCATTCTTATATTAAAATGAAGAAAATGAAAGCAAATGGCATTTTAGGGAATGCACTGGTTGATATGTATGCAAAATGTGGTAGAATTGATCGTGCCATCGGAGTTTTCAATAGTATGATTAACCAAGATCTGTATGGCTATACTTCTTTGATAGGTGGTCTAGCTTTGAATGGTGAAGCGGAAAGTGCCCTGAACCTTTTTCAAAACATGTTAATGGAAAATATAATTCCTAATGCCGTTACATTCATTGGTGTGTTATCGGCTTGTAGTCATGCAGGTTTGATTCATGTAGGACTAGCTCATTTCCACGATATGTTGAGAATATATAAGATAACACCACAAGTTGAACACTATGGATGTGTGGTGGATATGTTGGGTAAAGCAGGTCTTTTGTACGAAGCTCGAAAGTTCATAGATAGTATGCCTATTGAACCTGATGCTTTAATATGGGGATCTCTACTTGGGTCATGTAAACTGCATGGAAATGTCGATCTTGGTGAGAAAGTTGCTTATAAGCTATTGGAGTTGGGTTCAATTGATGATGGAGCTTATGTTCTTATGTCGAATTTGTATGCGTTTGCTGAGAAAAAGGGAAGTGTGAAGCATGTGAGGAAGGTTATGAAAAATAGTAAGGTGAAGAAAATTCCAGGGTGTAGTCTGATTGAAGTGAATGGAGTTGTTCATGAGTTCCGAATGCGTGAGAAGTCAGGTCATTGTAGTAGAGAAGTTCACAGAATGGCAGAGGATTTATTCTGTCATCTTATAAATGACTGTGATTCTTCTAATGTTTTGGATGAATTGCTACAATTACACAGCTGATATTTTGAGAGCCATGGTAAATATTTATGTGTCAGGGATGCAGATGCACACCTAAGGTACCTGTTTTAACTTGCAAAGAAATGAATATAGTGAAGCTAGTGTATAAAGTATACCTGGATATGTATCATCTATGTTGCAAGTACATATGCATTACATGATTACAACAATTTCTGGAGGATACCTGACTGGTATGTGTCTAATCGTCGTATTATTCATAATAATTAAATAGTCGTCATGTTAAAATTTCTTCATTATTCTGGGCATCCTAATTGATTATCCTAATTATAGTGTTTAATGTTAGATGGAAATCATAGATGTCATTTACACTACATCAGACTACCCCAATCAGTGGGTGTCTTTAGCGACTTGCTCATATTCAGAACATCCAAAGTCCCTAAATATTTCATTTGCCCAACCTTTCTTTTGTACCCACTTCAACTTTTACTTTTTACTCCAACATCGACTTGATCCCTCCGTCTAAACCAATTGTCATTATTACCATTTAAGAATTCTAAAATGTAAATGGAAACGTTAAAAATTAATGTAGCGTTTGGTTTACCGATATTTGTTTTGGGTTTTGTTCATATGAAAGTGCGAACAACTCTTGTGTATCTTGAAAAAACGACTGATGTAGTAAAAACAACCTTTTTAATTTATTTTTCGTGTTTTGAAAAATAACAAAAGAAAGAGAAACAATTCATCCTTTCATGTCATTCCTTCTTCCACTCCGTCGTACTTCTATTCTCTTTGTTGTTTCTCCATTTTTCATATTTTTTGTACTTAACATTGAAAACTCGCACTTAAAGTTTTGTTAATTGCACAATTTTTTTTTCTAAGTTTTACTGATTTTACCATTAAATTTAAACTAAACCTTAATAAACCAAACGGCACATAATTTTTCTTCTTCTAAGTTTTCTTGTTAACAAGTTTTTTATAGTTGTCATGGCAGAAGGTTTTATTACTTGTTAAGAGCCTTGAGACGGTGGAGTGATTAAGTTCACTGTTCTGTATGCCAAAGGCGAGCACGCGAGCATGTTTATGTATATGATATACTGGAAAATATGCATGGTGTTACTGTTATCCCTTGTACCATTCGAAATACTTATATTTTAACGATAAAAGTCAGATTGTATAGTGACTTCTGCAGTCTTCTGTAAGTTGACATGAACATTGAACAACAAATTTTGCAGGATTGCTGAAAAATATTTCGAGTATATTTGACAAATATTCATGATGTGTCCTTCCCCGGTTGAGCTGTACTGGCGAGAAGTGTAAAATGAAGTGAGAGTGCATGAAATAGATGATTTAATGAGGTAAATGAATCTGATGTACTATGTTCACAAACAACTCTCTGTGTATTGCCATTTAGTTCGAAAGTAGTCTTCCTCAACGTCAAATTCAAAAGGGGCTGGTGGAGTTTGATTATAACTTCTAAATGAGCATTGGCTGAGTTGGCTAAGTGCAGAACTGAACAAAATAATCAAATTTGGGTTTCATATGGGTCTGAAATGGAAAGATAATCCATTGGGTAGCATTTAAATTTGGTACATGATTGTTAAATAGTCAAATATAATATGTTGATTGTCAAATTGATTTATCTAATTTCTCTTACTAATATTTGTTTTGCTTACCCATGCTAAGTATAGGCATGAAAGTTGAAGGTATGAAAAAGTGTAATATGTTGGGAAATTATATCGGGTATTTCTTAAATGATATATAGCCTCATCGTATTTTCATTTCTCCTTTTTGTATATTTTTCTTGATGATGCATACAAGTGTTCAAATAATCTCATCTGTTTTTCTGAATGCAGCACCTTGCTCATTGAGATTTCAACCTTTGGTTTTTTAACATTAGTAAGAAGCACTATTTCACTTTTAGCTGTAAATTGACTGTGAGAACATTTGTGTTTCATGACCCCAAGTAACTTAAGTTAATTTTCTTTCCATATTCATTCTTAAGTGCATAGTCGGATACCTGTACTTTTCAAGTATAACTTTACCGGGCTCTTATAAAAGAAATTTGACATTGATATAACTTTTACGAGTTAAAATTCATCATGATTAATAAGCTAATGTAAGCATATCTGTTTGTCTCTCTAATACGTCAAAAACACAGAAAATGGCCACCTAGTGAGAACAAGCTTGGTAGGAGTTACTGTTGGCGTAGATGTTACTATAAATGGGGAAAATGGCCACCTAGTATAGCCTTTGCTTACTCATTTTCCAATGTTTTCATTGAGATATGTAGAGGCACAGGTTAATGCTCTGATGTGTTGAAATTTGAAAACTTTACAAATCTTCAGCTTTAATAATAAGTTTATTTATACCTTTTTTTGAATTTTTAGAACAATTAAAATCAAGCCCACCTGAAAATCGACTAATGAGGCAGGCTTCTGCTATTGGGATTAAGGGCAACTTTATATGTTGTTTGGTGCATTCTTGTCAAAAATCTTCAAATCCTACGATTTGGATCTCGTTTTAAATCGAATCTCTCCCTTTAGAATTAGATTTATATTCCGATTTAAAACAAGCTAATACTACATATTAGAAATATCGTTCAATTCAAATTAATATATTCAATATACTTGTTTGGGTCTACAATTCAACTTTTAATCATTTAAAAACAAAGTAAAATTGGAACAAAATATAAAATGAAGTTATATGTTTAGATGTAGAAGTTTAAACATCAAAATTAACTTCAAAGTGTGTGCAAACTTTAAAATGTATGTTTTTTGAATTCACGATTTACGATTTAAATCACGTTTTGATTCATAGTTTGAATTTTACGATTTACGATTTGAATCTCATTTTGAAAACCTTTGTGTGGTGGACTTGGATATGCAGCATTTGGTAGTACTGCTCCAGGCAATTTTCTTACTGGGTTTAGGTTTTATTAACCTTGGTGATTGATTGACATTAGCAACATTTGCAGTGTTGTCCAACTTGTTAGCGCATACCAGGTAACATAATTTACACAACTATCAGTAAAGTTATAACGATTGTTTTATGATAAATTCAAACAAAAAAAAAAGATAAATTTTGTTTACTGGCTCCGAAATAAAAATCTGTTTCAATTTTAGACCTTGTTCGAAAGTTATTACAAAACTAAATTTAGGTTTTTTAAATCTAATTTTGCGCAAGTGTGTATTTATTTTTAAGTAGTGCTTGCACAAATTTGAATTGTTGAATGTACCTTAAAAAAACAGAACTTGTTCTATTTGGATTATGTAACTGTAATTTTTCTTATAAAAAAAATGTATTTACACAAATTTGGATTTTGCAAGTATAAAATGCTTTTACGGGAAAATATGTCTATTTTTATAAACTTTTGAATGAGATCTATAGTTGGAATATGATTTTTCATGGGTCTATGATACATAGTTGAGTTTGGGAGAAGAGAAAGTAGCAGAAGGAGGAGTATTAAAGGGAAAGAATGGAGTAAAAGGGAGAAGACACAGTGTAAGAAGATTTCAGAATTAACTTTTGCACCTATTTCTATTCATTTCTTCGTACATATATAGCTGCATTCCTCGATAACTTTGCCTACGTGGCCACATGGGACCATTTTTTCCTATAACAACCTTGCAGCAAAAGGAAAAGAGAAGTAACAAATTAAAGAAAGAGAAACACAGGCGCATTGTTCCTATATCCTAACATTTGCAGCATATGGAGACCGTGCTGCATCATTACTTGCAGCGGATGGAATTGCTACAGGTATGCTGGTTATAACAGCTTGTCAACCTATCGATTGACATACAACTAAATATTGCACATACACTAATTTCAATATTTAGTTGTATGTCAATCGATTGGTTGACAAACTGTTGGTTAGTGACACATTATAATACCGTATCAGTCTGCAAGCGAAACTTGTCCAATACAAGATTGTATGGTTTTTCTTACTCTTTTTAACCATATTTCCAAACGTATTTCATGGCATCTTTTTTCCATAAATAGTTCAATAATTTGGTTCAAATATGAAACATGTTTGCAAAACAAATCTGGGTAGAAAAATGAAAACACTTACTTATACTGATATGATGTTCATTAGGCTTTGTTGTCCGTACATTTATTGCTGCCTTTGTAACCATTCATCTAATTCTTACTGCTTCTAATCGCGAATAATGAGATACAAATAATACTTTCTAATCTATGCATTTATCACTTCATATTTTTGTGTGTGAGTGTGCGCAATTGCACGCGTGTATGTATATGTATATATAGGAACATTCTGGGGCATCCCTGTTTTGTAGTACCCATACCCGTTCGTAAGCTGCAGTAATTCAAATCCAACAAAAATTTGTAGATGTTCAATATATATATATATATATATATATATATATATATATATATATATATATATATATATATATAGGATCAGGGAGCCCCCCTGAATTTCAGCCTCCCATTTGCACCATAACCACAACCACTCATTTATATTAAAGAATGTGAGTGGGAAGTGAGAGAATGAGTGGAATGAGAGAGAGTGTGAAATACTTGGTTGTGGTTGAGGGGCTTTTGGGGGGTGCTGCACTGTTTGGGGTGCTCTTGAACCTGCCTATATATATATATATATATATATATATATATAAATATAAATATATAAATATATATATATATTATCATCTATCCAAGATTTAAGCTCCTTCTGACATTCGTAGAATAATATATTCGGCGTTTGAATTTAACAGTTCAAATAAACGTCTTAATGGCGAATAATTGAGTTAAGATTTAGAAATGCTACAAATGTCAAAACGAGCTCAAATTTTGAATATGTGATTATATATATATATATATATATATATATATATATATATATATATATATATATATATATATATATATATAGACACACACACACACACACATATACATATATAGATTGATTATCTACAAATTCTTGTTGGATTCGAATCACTATAGCTTACGAATCGCTAGGGGTGCCTCGAAACGCTCCTTGTGTGTGTGTGTGTGTGTGTGTGTGTGTGTGTGTATACATATATAAGCGAGCGTTCAATGACACCCCAAACATTGTTAGCACCCCCTTGCCTCACCGTTATCCGCTACAGAACCGTTTTCTCTCTCTCTCTCCACTACTTTATTTCAATATAAACGAGTGGTTATAACACGGGTGTAAATGATGTGCTAGATAATTGTGGTGCCATAAAGTGTGCCTTATATATATATATATATATATATATATATATATATATATATATATATATATATGAAGTAGGTTCAATGGCACCTCGAATAGTGGAATTCGTTTCGCAGCTTAATTCGATCGTTATCTCAAGTTATGATCAAAAACCCTTTTAAAACGAATTAAATTATTAAATTAATCGCTATAGTTTATAAGTAATTCAATAGCGACTATTTGGAAATTTGAATTGGACAAAATTAACAATCTATAACATGAAATCTCTATTTTTCTCTTTCATTAGAAAATTATTATCAATTAGATTCAAACGTTTCTTATTTCATGGAATTCCGACTTATATCGGATCATGTATATTCAATTGAAGTTCAAAACACAATATTACGAACTACCACGGCATTTCGAGTTCGTTTTATAATTATATATAAAATTAACGTCCACACTTCGTTATATAAACGAATTATATATTTTAAATCCATTTAAAATTCCAAATCAATATTTAATAAAATAAAATATATTAAATATTTGACTATCGAAAATACGTGACGTTACATTCTTCCCCCCATAAAAGAATTTTGTCCTGAAATTACTAAGGTAGAAGAAATGTTACAACCCATTAGATTTTCAAAACCCGAATTCATTTTAAATCAAAAATCAATCCATTACTGTAAATAAAACTTTTCAAAAATATTGAAAATTTTCTAACACATGAAATCCTGGAAAAATTCGGTAGAGCCTTCCTTGTACGGAGTGACTTCTGAGATGTCGCAGGATCAACAAATATATATACATCGACTCACACGGTTGAAAAACAAAATTCAAAACCCAAAAATAATATTTTCACGTAAGCGTACCTTATGCGGGCGTTATTGAGCATATTTGCTCGACTTATTGCGATATGCTCAACCAAAGTCAACCTCAATGCCTTCAGTTACCTGTACTCAACTCAGCTCACCATGTAAGTAATTAATACATGTAACATTTCATTAATCCACAAATATAACTACACCAGTTTTCCCAAAACCAAATATGAAGTGTTATTCATTTTTAAAAAGTGTATGCAATACAAGGTTTATTCATCCTGTTTTAATTCATATGTGATTCCATTCCAGTCTATTATACTGGAATTCATTTCCTGAGTTCCCTAGTACATTCAATTTTTTATTAAACAATTTATGAATTCTATATTCAATCAATCTAACAAACAAACAACAAACAATGCGCACCCAATATAACCAATCATTCAACTTTGATTAACTTTAATTGATATTCAATATTAACAATTACTTGGGTTTTACAGATTATAATTATCGATCGATTAATATCCAATTGATTATTGTAATTATTATTCATCTTTAACTTCATTTAACCAAGTTAAGTCCAATATCCATTCGTAACTTAACCAAGTTAAGTTTTAACATCATATTCCATTAACTAATTAATTCTCTTATTAGTTTACTTTAATTTAAAGAATCCAAATTCTGATTCATTTTACTACCAAATTAAAATCCTCATTCAGAAATTCCATATGTGAAATCCCTTCGGCTTATATTATACCATTTCAAATTCAAAATCCAATTTGAATTCCATTCAAATCAATGAAACAAATCAAATATCTAAATAATTTGATAAAGTTATTTATTTTCTATACAAAAATATATTTTGGGTAAAATTATTGCATTTAACCTCTTTACAAAATAATATCATGTCAATTGCTAGTTCAAATTTGAACTGATCAGACAACACAATACAAATCTTTTTTCCATATAAAAAAATTACGAATACGCTCTCATATATACACACGCCAACTCAATCTAGGGTATTATTAACCCCACCTCTATCGAGTAATGCCACAGAGCCAAGGTTATTCCTAAACCATTGCTCTGATACCACTGTAACGACCCAGGGGATTCAGCGCCCGAATTCCAACAATAATACATAAACATGTACTACTTCCCAAAACTCAAGTATCAAAAACACCAGATAGTTAATGAAAGAATATAGAGGGTGAGATAAGAAAGAAAGAAAATTTAGTGTAAAAGAAGAAGAAGAATACAACAATAACAGAGTCTCACATCGCAACGGAAAATAATATAATATAGAAATAAAACTTTATTGAGAGCTTTGAAATAAAAACTTACAATCCTCATAGTACAACAATACATCTGGACAGTTATAATAATTTGTCCTCATATACAACACACAGCGGAACAATTCTAGATATCATACGTCTGAACACCTTCAGCTCGTCTCCGGACTTCACAACATCTGATAACCTGAACTTGTATTACAAAAAGCCGGATCAGTCTGGTGAACCAAAGTGAGAAAAACTCGCTAAGTTTAAAAACATCACCCAACTTGATTTGTAAGTCAACCCATTTCTTTTTGAAATCATAGCTTATTCTGATATTATAATAGTGTCTAAACTCAAATAAATATCAACCTAGCGGAACGCTTTCATCTCACGTTCCATATATATAGTATATAATCAAAACTGCGGGCTCTTATTGGAGATTGAATTTCCAACTATGACAAGGTATCGAATCACCTTTTGATAGTGTATCTCTAGAGGCGAATACACTGGGTTCAACAAGAACATCTTACAACCCGGTCATACATGACCAACCACTCATTTCGCTTGGGTGTATCAAATATATATCACCAACGGTTAGGAGCGACCCACCGTTTCCCGATAAGGGACGGCATCAAAATAGATTAAAGAATGAAATAGATTTTCTCTAGATAGGTGATTATACACTCTACTTGGGAGCTACCCACTTAACCATGCTACCTGCCCGATTTTTGTCATTTCCCAGTTGAAGAGGCTTGAGGTTTAACACTACCTTTAGAACATCATATCACCATTCACTTTGAATGTCACATTGTCAGATCCGTCAAACCACCAATTGACGTCCACAAAAATACTCTGGTCGTTTGGCTAAGAGAAAGGCCTTTCTCCGCCACGTTTGTAAAAATCGACATAAGTGATTTTTAAGAAATATTATGTCAAACATTTGTCCATACAAGTCATCCAAGTCCAGGATGAACCGAAGGCACTCTCCTACCACATCTTAGGTGTCACCCTATAGATTAGTAGCGAGTAGTCCTTGCAATCCGTAGATTCCAATCACGATAGAATCACTACTGAAATATCTCTGGCCACTAAACCAGAGAAATTCAATAAGTGTCTCTTCTGCTCCTGAAGATCAATAGTCTTCAATTTCTCCATTTTCAATAATCATCTTCTACGTATTCGGTGGTTCGGAATGGTTTTCGAATATAGATTCGATTCCGGTCTTTCCTTACCAACAATCGTACAGGTCAGATTTGATATTCGGTTATTTAACCATCAAATAAACAACCATTCAATCATAAAAATAAAATGAATTTACTGGTCTAATATTCAGCATCACTTTGCTTCTTTAATTAAAATAATTAAACAAATGGTTAGTTTGCAACTTAAAATCTTTTCGATATTTCAACATAGTATTTCACTCTTATTTAACATAAGATTTTCTTCGAAACTTTTTACCATTTCATTGCTCGTTATCTACAATCGGGAAATCACTTCAACTCCCTACTCGTAAAACAATGTTACACAAATCTCTTTTATTTCATTATATTGAAAATAATTACCAACTCTTATTCTTATAAAAATCCTATTTCAAAACACAACTTCTCAATTCCTGTTTAACTTGAAAATATCGTGATATTTTCCTGCAACCTCCTTTTGTTTTCCGTTAGCTTGGAAATCATATTATATATAATCTCGAGTTCTTTATTCCTGTTACTTTGGAAATTCCAATATATAGATTCTCAAATCTTTTTATTTCATAACTGGAAACAATTTTATTACTTATTCACGCACTTCTATACTCCCACATTTCATTAGTCCCTGACTGTAAATTTGTAAGCGAATAATTCTCTAAGCATCAACCCCGAAGACCGAAATCAACATCAGATTAATATTCACAAAATCACTCAACTCAATAAATCTCCATTTAGGTTCCAATTCTTATCTTAACTCGTTATCAACATACTATTTCACTTATAATTCATTCTACCATTTTCCCCTTTGAAATTCTCATTTCAATTCCATTCATTCACTTAATCTCATTATTATGTATTCCACTTCAAAACGACATTTTTAACTCCATGTCTCTTTTATAAATTGTGACGGCCCGCCCCGCACCAGTCGACATTTCCAATGAAAGTGTGTTGTGCCAATGCCCGACTAGCACGGGACGGTCGCCAAAGAAAGGAAAGGAATTTGAACTAACAAGGAACCTGTAGAATGTCTCACAGTTCATGGGATAAAATATAATAATAACATAACTTTGACATAAAACAGGCGAGACAGTGCATAAGCTGAAAACTAAACCATCATAGCAGCGAAAATCCAAAATACAGCTTATCATCCAAACCAACATTATTACAACTTTGAAATACTGTCTCTAAAGCAAAAAGAAAGAGGAACACTACTAATGCCCAAAGTAGTGACCAGCAACAACACAGGGAGATCATATATATATATATATATCATACGTGGAAGCCTCCTGCTCGTCTCCGGTACAGCTACTCGTGCATAATCACCTGACCTGTCTCTAGTCTGTCCGTTTAAGAGCACCCAGAGTAATAAGAAGAGACATAAAACTCTAGGTCAGACAAAAGTCTGGTATGAGTGATAAGCAGCAAAAATAGAATAATAACAGGTATACATAACCATACCTGAACCTGGACCTACAACCAAAGAGTTAGCACAACATGATGTACAATACTCTAAGGTAACACTAACACATGGTGTGAAAATAATGAGGGAGGGGTGTGCATGTCATAGTGATGTCAAACAATCAAGCATAGCAACCATCCTCGCATCTCTCACTCAGTGCGTAAAGCATACGATATCCACTACTTTGACCACCCAAATCATTTGCTATGATCACTCTGCCCTATGGAGTCATGATGGCTCCACTGCATCGATCCATAGCCACTAATCCCTTGCTATGTCCACTCTGCCCCATGAAGTCATGACGACTCCACTGCACTGGCTCATAGCCATGCTACGATCACTCTGCCCTATAGAGTAATAACTACCCCACTGCACTGATCCGTAGCCTAACATCCGTCTTGGTGGTGAATCAAAGTTATGGACGTCGATAACCCCTTAGCACAAGTCCCGCGGCAAAGCCCAACTCATGAATTTAACTTGTTGGTTCCCAACTAGATCCTGAGTAAAACTTCCCAATTGGACTACCATTGCGTCTCGGGTTTTAGTCATCATCTTGGTCCGATCTTCATCCAGTCTGGTTCGGTCCTCTAGAAGTGGTTCGGCTCGTGGTACCCACTCCGGGTTGGTTCATGGTACTCTGGTACCCATGGGTTCGTGATCACACCGGTTCGTGAGCTCCTTCATCAGTTTGCGTCCTGGAAGTAGTTCGGTTCATGACTTCCCTTCGGTTCGGTGTGGAGCTGGCTTCCTGGTTCGTGGGGCTCCTTGTTCAGCACGTGAGTGCATCGGTTCGGGTTCGTGATGAAGCAACCGGCTCGGTGAAGCTTCGGTTCGTGGAGGGCATCCGGGTTGGTTCGGTCATGGTCTTCCAGTGCGAACGGGTCGGTTTGTGACCACCATTCACAAGCGGGTCGGGTCGTGGTATGCTCCACGAGTGGGGTCGGGTCGATTCGATCCCATTTCCTGCAACTTTTCCAGCAACTGTTTTACGCCATACGACGGCGTTTTCGACCATTTTAAATATTCTATGCAATCCCAAATCATACCAAGCAGTAATAGCAACCTGCATAATCATCCACAAACATCAAAACGACAATTTAACATGTATATACGGATCAAACATACCCAAAAACCCATGTTTTCCCCTTAATCATGTTTAAGCATAACTAATGATAGGTTTAGCAAAACTTGTCCAAATTAACCCAAATTTCTAACAAAGGCCTAAAATAATGTTTTAGAATTTTACAAAAAAAATTCTAGATTTTTCTGAGCCATAATTTCGCTAATTATCACAAATCACCCCTAATTAGCCGTAATTAGTGTAAAAACAATGCTAATCACTCACCTTTACAACAAATTAAGATATAAGATCTGAAACTCTACTGTTTGGGTCGAATTCCTAAGCAACATAGCAACTCCAACTCTGATTTGGTGTTGATTTTCCTTGATTTGATGTAGTTTAGCCTAATCCTTGATTAAACGGTGATTAAAGATGATTCTAGAAGGTGGAGGCCATTGCCAGGGTTGAGAGGAAGCTAGTGGCGGCCGAAAAATGACAAAGAAAAGGTTTCTCTAACCCTAATCAGCCCTCATATAGCTCTAATCCCGAAATCCCCCAATGGGCCTAGCTGCTAATCACCCAGTTAAGCCCAATTAAGCTGTTTTCCACCTTCTAAATCTTAATTCAACCATATCTCCCAAACGGTAAGTCCGTTTGACAAGTTTGACCACTCTACGGAAAGGCAAACCATCATCCGGATCTAATGGAAGTGGTTTCAGGTCAAAACTCTTACCAATCAAAAGTTATAGGCGAAACAAGATTCACTTGGGGCAAAACGGTCATTTAAAAGTCGGTAAAAATCGTGAACATGGGAAATGACCTCAATAGCCGTTCCCTAAAGTTACAGACTATACGACCTCATATGAAAAAGAAATAAATATTCTATGATCCTTCGATACGTAGAATGCGGGTCGTTACAGTCTTCCCCCCTTAAGAAATTTCACCCCCAAAATTCTTTAACCAAAAACATACAAAGGTGTTCCGCATGCCTATCAGTCATTCACAAACAATCAAACATACACAACAAGCACAACAAGCCTACCCTAGCATGTGGTTTACTAACAAGGGAAGAAACTATCACTATTATAATCTTACCAGGCAAAGAGTTCTGGATGCGATTCCCTTATGCTCTCCTCTGTTTCCCAAGTACAGTCGCTCTCATTCTCGCCCCACTGAACCTTGACCAGTTTCACCGCCTTCCTTCGAAGTTGCTTCGTACCGCTCCCGACAATACGGATCGGCTTGCGGTTCCCAACCGCCTCAGGTTCTACTTCGATGTCATCTAACCGATCCGGTGAAATAGTCATATCGGGGTTGTGCACGAACTTCTTTAACTGGGAAACATGAAATACGTTGTGAACTCCTGCCATCTTGTCAGGTAATTCAATTTTATATGCTAAATTCCCAACTTGTTCGAGAACTGGGAATGGACCAACAAATCTTGGTATTAACTTGCCTCTCCCACCGAATCGAATCACGCTCTTTAACGGAGAAATCTTGACAAACACCAAGTTGCCAATGGAGAATTTTAAATCTCTACGTCTCTTATCAGCATAACTCTTCTGCTTATCTTGGGCAGCTTTCATTCGTTGTTGGATAACCTTGATCTTATCTGAGGTTTCTCTTATCACATCTGGTCCAAGCACAAACTTTTCACGGTTTCTAACCAATATGATGGTGAGTTGCATGGCCTTCCGTACAAAGCTTCAAATGGAGCCATACCTATACTGGACTGATAACTATTATTTTATGTGAATTCAACCAGATGTAAATGGTCATCCCATGATCCATCAAAATCCAATATACAGGCTCTCAACAGATCTTCTAACACTCAATTTATCCTCTTTGTTTGACTGTCGGTTTGAGAATGATACGCGGTACTGAGATGTAATTCTGATCCTAAAGCCTCTTGTAAGCTCTTCCAAAATCCACTAGTGAACAACGGATCTCGGTCACTCACGATGCCTTTAGGTACTCCATGAAATCTCACTACCCACTTCATATACAGATCTGCTAACTTAGCTGCCGTTCTATTCGACTTGACTGGTATGAACATTGCACTCTTGGTTAATCGATCCACAATCACCCAAATACTGTCATGGCCCGATCTCGTCCTCGGCAACCCATCAATGAAATCCATTGAGACTTGTTCCCATTTCCATTTCGTAATCTTCAATGGTTGTAACAAACCACTAGGTTTCTTTTGCTCAGCTTTAACTAGCTGGCAATTCTTGCATTTGGATATAAACTTCCCAACGTCTCTCTTCATTCCTTCCCAGTAGTAGGCCCGCTTCATGTCTCGATACATTTTATTACCACCGGGAAGTATGGTTATTTTTGAGTGATGATATTCTCTAAGCACTTCATCTCTCAATCCATTGACATTGGGTACAACCAATCTTCCATTCTTTCTAAGCCATCCATCTCGATCAAGCCCATACTTGTCCATCTCCTCATCGATACCCATCTCTAACTTGGAGATGATTTCCAATAAGTTAGGATCGTCCCTCTGACTGGAACCAATCCGCTCAATCAAAGTGGGTCTGTCCGTCAAACTTGCTAACATCTCTAAATCCAATTCGCACTTTGGTCTGAAATCATACCCAACAATGTACTCTAGTTGCTTCCATTCAAGAAACATAGCCCCTAAACTGGTGTGTCTTCTACTCAATGCATTAGCTACCGCATTGCCCTTTCCTGGTGTATATGCGATATCGAAATCATAGGAAGCCAAGAATTCTAACCATCTCTGCTATCAGAGATTTAGATCCTTCTGAGAGAAGAGATACTTTAATGACTTATGATCGGTAAACAACTCGAATCTTTCTCCCAAGAGATAATGTCTCTATATCTTCAATGCGAACACGATTGCTGCCAATTCCAAATCATGGGTAAGATATCTTTTCTCATGCGATTTCAGTTGCCGAATAGCATAAGCTACAACCCTACCTCCTTGCATCAATACAGCTCCTAGTCCGGTACCACATGCATCCGTGTATACTGTCATCTCTTCATTCCCTTTAGGAATGACTAACACTGGTGCACACGTCAACTTTTCCTTTAGACTCTTGAATGCATTTTCATACCTTTCGTCCCATACGAAAGCTTGATTCTTCTTGGTCAACTGAGTTAACGGTGCCGCTATCTTGGAAAAGTATTGGATAAACTTACGGTAACATCCAGCTAATCCCAAGAAATTTCTTACGTCTGTTGCATTCTTGGGCGTAGATCAATCCTGTACCGTAGCCACCTTCGCAGGGTCCACGGCAATACCATCCTATGAAACAACATGACCCAAGAATCTCACTTCCCTCCTCTAGAAGTGACACTTAGAAAACTTTGCTTTCAATTAGTGTTTTCTCAACACCTCCATCACTACTCTCAAATGTTCCTTGTGTTCTTCTTCTGTCCTCGAATAAACAAGTATATCGTCCACGAACACAAGAACAAACTTATTCAATTGGTCCCTGTATACCCTATTCATAATATCCACAAAATATGCTGGTGCATTGGTCAACCCGAATGGCATGACCAACCACTCATAGAATCCAGACGGCATCTGAAATGCCGTTTTAGTTATACACTTAGCTTCCACCCTAAGCTGATGAAAACCTATCACGAGATCCAACTGGGAGAACACTCTCGCGTCACTCAACTGATCAAACAAATTATCTATCCATGGTAGAGGATACTTATTCTTCCTTGTCACCTTATTCAACTCGCGGTAGTCCACACACAACCGAAGGGAACCATCTGCCTTGGTAGAAAACACAACTGGTGCTCCCCACTCGGAGACACTTCTTCTGATAAATCCCTTCTTCAAAAGATTGCTTACTTGCACCCCGAGCTCTCTCTACTCCCTTGGTGCCATACGACGAAGTGGCATCACTATTGGTCTGGCATATTTCACTAAATCAATACGGAACTCAATCTCTCGATGTGGTGGAAGTCCGGTCACTTCCTCGAAGATATCCGGATACTGGCCAACAACGGGAATTCCTGCTAACTCATCCTACGGGATGTTGAGGGAATTTAGAAAACTAGCCATCACCTCATCACTAGGTAGGCTACCAAACACTACCCTCCGCCCATCATCCGCCCTAATAGTCACCGAAAATCCCTCACAGTCTACCACCACCCCGTACCTTTGGAGCCAATCGACTCCCAAAATAATGCCAAACCCAGTAAAGCTAAAAACAAAGCAATCATAAGCAAACATACATCAATGACTCGATAAGACCACATTATGACAAATCATACTAAGGTTAGCCGAACCACCAATCGGGTTCGTCAACGCTAAAGGTCTATCGACTATCTCGGGTTCCAATCCCAACCTATTTACCAGGTCACTAGATATGAAGGAACGGGAAGCCCTAGTATCAAACAATACTCGAACAGGAACATCATAAACATAAAGCATACCTTGAATGACGACATTCTTTCCTTTCTCCGCCGCAGTTGGGGCATTCGACGAAGAAGGAACAACATTAAGAGCATATGGTTTCACAATCTGGTTCTCTTTAGGGGGTTGCAGACATGTACCCCTATGATGCCCCCACTTGGCCGTAGTTGAAGCACTTCCTGTTCGCTGGCTTTGCTCGACATTTTTTAGCAAAGTGGCCCTTCTTGCCATAGCTAAAGCACTCAACATCTTTCTTACTCTTCTTCTGACCATCCTTAGTCTGATTATGTTTCCTTTTATTCTGGGAATTAGTCTTGCCTCCACTGCTTGCCTGTGGCTTTGGCCCCTCTGTAGATGCAACAACGACTTCAGCCTTGGGCTTAGGATAAAGGCTCTCTGACCTCAATGCTTTCCCAGCAATCAATTCAAAAGTCTCATCAATATGGTTTATAATCATTTCCCCTAAGAACTGATCTAAGCCTGTTATGAATTTCTCATTCTTCTTCTCGGGAGTGTCTATAAGGGATAATCCACACTTCGATAAAGTATCGAACTCAGCAATATACTCCGAGACTGCAC
Organism: Allium sativum; assembly: GCA_030737875.1. Taxonomy (NCBI): domain Eukaryota; kingdom Viridiplantae; phylum Streptophyta; class Magnoliopsida; order Asparagales; family Amaryllidaceae; genus Allium; species Allium sativum. The sequence continues at coordinate 678,265,953 of CM060912.1, forward strand.
TACCATTCTACTTAAGCTCCAAGAACTTCCTAAACAATTCAAATTTCTGAGCAGCAGGGATAAACTTATCACTGAATCGGGCCTTGAATTGATCCCAAGTAACTTAATCCTCAGGGGTAGCTACCTTAACAGCATTCCACCAATTCATAGCCCGTCCGTGCAGTTGATGGGATGCTAACTTCCTCTTCATCGCATCATCGATCCCTAAGTCCTCGAGGATGTGCTCACAGCTATCCAACCAATCCTGTACTTCTGTAGCCGATTCCATTCCATAGAACGGCTTCCCACCAAGACTAGTGTAGTATTTATAGAGCTTGGCGAAATCGGTCCTAGGCGCCTGCACCGTTGCACCACCACCATTTGCAACATTAGGAACTGCCCTCTGAACATCCCTAAGCATCTCTCTCATGAAGTTAGTGAACGTCATTCTCATATTAGGAGCATTCCCATTATTGGCCCCTCTACCAGTATTCCTCGTGTATCGGCTCATCGTTCAATCTGTAAGGAGAAACAATTAAACATCTCTTCAGTGGTGCCAGTGCAGTGCGACTCCATCCTTAGATATACTAATAGTATATATATATATATAACTTTTGAAAACCAAAATATCACAAATACGCGCTCTCATATACGTATACTATCTCTCCCTGGTGTCTTTCCCTAGGTTAACTACGCAACCCAGAGCTCTCATACCGAGTGTGACAGCCTGCCCCTCACTAGCCGACATTTCCAATGAAACTGCGTTGTGCCAATGCCCGACTAGCACAGGACGGTCGCCAAAGAAAGGAAAGGAATTTGAACTAACAAGGAACATGTAGAATGTCTCACAGCGCATGGGATAAAATATAATAATAACATAACTTTGACATAAAATAGGCGAGACAATGCAAAAGCTGAAAACTAAACCATCATAGCAGCGGAAATCCAAAATACAGCTTATCATCCAAACCAACATTATTACAACTTTGAAATACGCTCTCTAAAGAAAAAAGAAAGAGGAACACTACTAATGCCCAAATTGGTGACCAGCAACAACACAGAGAGGTTATATATATATCATACGTGGAAGCCTCCTGCTCGTCTCCGGTACAACTACTCGTGCATAATCACCTGACCTGTCTCTAGTCTTCCTGTTTAAGAGCACCCAGAGTAATATGAAGAGACATAAAACTCTGGGTCAGACAAAAGTCTGGTATGAGCGATAAGCAGCAAAAACAGAACAATAATAGGTATACATAACCATACCTGAACCTGGACCTGCAACCAAAGAGTTAACACAACAGGATGTACAATACTCTAAGGTGACACAAACACATGGTGTGAAAATAATGGGGGAGGGGTGTGCATTTCATAGTGATGTCAAACAATCAAGCATAACAACCATCCTCACATCTCTCACTCAGTGCGTAAAGCATACGATATCCACTACTTTGACCACCCAAATCCTTTGCTATGATCACTCTGCCCCATGGAGTCATGATGGCTCCACTGCACTGATCCATAGCCACTAATCTCTTGCTATAATCACTCTGCCCCATGAAGTCATGACGACTCCACTGCACTGGCTCATAGCCATGCTACGATCACTCTACGTTATTACCCCACTGCACTGATCTATAGCCTAACATCCGTCTTGGTGGTGAATCAAAGTTATGGACGTCGATAACCCCTTAGCACACGTCCTACAACAAAGCCCAACTCATGAAGTTAACTCGTTGGTTCCCTACTGGATCCTGAGTAAAACTTCCCATTTCGACTACCTTTGCATCTCAGGTTTTAATCATCATCTTGGTTCGATCTTCATCCAGTCCGGTTCGGTCCTCCAGAAGTGGTTCGGCTCGTGCCACTCCGGGTTGGTTCGTGGTACTCTGATACCCATGGGTTCGTGATACACACCGGTTCGTGAGTTCCTTCATCAGTTTGGGTCCTGGAAGCGGTTCGGTTCATGACTTCCCTTCGGTTCGGAGTTGGCTTCCTGGTTCGTGGGGCTTCTTGTTCAGCCCGTGAGTGCATCGTTTCGGGTTCGTGATGAAGCAACCAGCTCGGTGAAGCTTCGGTTCGTGGAGGGCATCCGGGTTGATTTAGTCATGGTCTTCCAGTGCGAACGGGTCAGTTCGTGACCACCATTCACAAGCGGGTCGGGTCGTGGGATGCTCCACGAGTGGGGTCGGATCCGATCCGATCCCATTTCCTGCACTTTTCCTGCAACTTTTCTAGCAATTGTTTTATGCCACACGACGACATTTTCGACCATTTTAACTGTTCTATGCAATCACAAATCATACCAAGCAGTAATATCAATATGTATAATCATCCATAAACATCAAAACGACAATTTAACATGTATATACGGATCAAACATACCCAAAAACCCATGTTTTCCCCTTAATCATGTTTAAGCATAACTAATGATAGGTTTGGCAAAACATGTCCAAATTAACCCAAATTTCTAACAAAGGCCTAAAATAATATTTTAGAATTTTACAAAAAAAAATCCAGATTTTCCTGAGCCATAATTTCGCTAATTATCACTAATCACCCATAATTAGCCGTAATTAGTGTAGAAACAATGCTAATTACTCACCTTTACAACAAATTAAGTTATAAGATCTGAAACTCTACAGTTTGGATCGAATTCCTAAGCAACGCAACAGCTCCAACTCTGATTTGGTGTTGATTTGCCTTTATTTGATGTAGTTTATCCTAATCCTTGAATAAACGGTGATTAAAGATGATTCTAGAAGGTGGAGGCCATTGCCAGGGTTGAGAGGATGTTAGTGGCGGCTGAAAAATGACAAAGAAAAGGTTTCTCTAACCCTAATCAGCCCTCATATAGCTCTAATCCCGAAATCTCCCAATGGGCCTAGCTGCTAATCACCCGGTTAAGCCCAATTAAGCTGTTTTTCACCTTCTAAATCTTAATTCAGTCATATCTCCCAAACGGTAAGTCCGTTTGACAAGTGTGACCACTCTACGGAAAGGTAAACCATCATCTGGATCTAATGGAAGTGGTTTCAGGTCAAAAATCCTTACCAATCAAAAGTTATAAGCGAAACAAGATTCTCTAGGGGCAAAACGGTCATTTAAAAGTCGGCAAAAACCGTGAATATAGGAAATGACCCCAATAGTCGTTTCCCAAAGTTACACGATTATACGACCTCATATGAAAAAGAAATAAATATTCTACGATTCTTCGATACGTAGAATGCGGGTCGTTACGTTAATCTTATTTATAAACTTGGGTTTAATATAAATCCCTTTTATATCTCAGCTTATTTTACTTAATTCAAATGTTAAGTAAATATTTATTTTAAGCTATCATGTTTGCTTAAAATTCCTTTTATAACTCAATTCATAAAACTCGGGTTCTAATATAAAACCTATTCATAATCTCCTTTATAATCCAACTTGTTTTCATTTCAATCTTTGATTTCCTTACTTCGATGAATTTCATTTACAAGGTAATTACTTAAATTATTATTATTAAAAATAATAATTTACTTCAACATTAACTATTATAAAAATTAGTTAATTTCTTATTTAACTAAAATAAGTAATAAATTCCCTTTTTAAACTCTTATTAAGATTTAAACAAATATTTGTTAAGCTATTTCAATATACTACTTGATAATAAACTATTTTAACTAGATAATCAAACCTAGTTGAAATGGTCGACTTGGTTAACTCAGTACACGATTATTTCTTTTACTGATTCCAATTAGTTCCACCTTTTAAATTAATTAATAATGTAATTAATTTAAATAACTTCATTTAACTGTTTCTTAGAACAATTAATTTCATACTTAATAGTTACATAAATTTTTGTTTATCTGTTTATAATTATTTTTAACATAAGAAGTTGTTTTATAGAAACATTAACAATTACTTATGAATTTAAATAATAAATACTAAATATTTATTTTATGTTTAATAAACTTCAATTCAAAATAATAGATTTCAAAATCTGTTCTCAGTTATAAACTAAATTTTATAAATTCATTTATGTCGATTCACCTAATGGTAAATCCATATTTATAAAACGATTGATTTCAAGCCATTTGATGCCAATTACTAAACCAATACCGCCCATTGGTTAATATCAGAGCAAACGTTGAATTACGATTTAACAATACATAAACAAATCAATCATTTAATTGGGTTGGTCATACAGTTTATACAACGGTAAGATGAAAATAAATAATAAATTTGGGAATCCAGTTGGATCCCTCTAACCTGTTTTCCCTGTATCCAAATACGTTAACTCAATTTTTAATTCAATAAACATATAAAATATTCAACAATAAATAAATCACAGTACTCCAAGCACCCACATTTTTTTTATTTAATACGTTTATATTATTATAAACGTAACCAACGAGGTAAGTTATCTCATTTGGAAATAATTGTTAAAAATAACGATTTGTTCAAATTAAATTAAATGAACGTTTAATTTAAATCAGTTCAGTTCAACACATATAGATAAATATATAACATCCATCATATAATTAATAAACATAACACACAAATAATAAACCCGACTCATATAAATATAAGTGGGTAAACTGAGTGAGTTAAACTCACATTGATTTGATCTGTTATATCGCTGTAGCGGTTTGGTAACCGTTAAATGAAACAGTTGTTTAATTTAACGGTAAATGTAATGACCCGCATTGGCAGAGGTATTATTATTAATTTATTTAATTATATTAATAGTGATATAGTGAATTAAATGGTCGTGGAATTAAATAATGATGAATATTTAATTAAAATAATAAATTAAATAATATATTCAATTCTGAAATAATCAAAATTGGCTGAAATGACGATATGGTGTGAACCGGATCATCTGTGATATTTAATTCAATTTAGAATTGAATTTTAATAACGAATATATTTTATATAAACGACAGTTTGAACGTATAATTATATTATAATTAAAATTGAGCTTGAAATGGCGCTGCAGTTCGTAAATTGGCGATTCGAACTTCAAATGAATGTATAGGATTCGTTTTAAACCGGATTTCTGTGAAACAAGAAACGTGTGGAGCTGGTGGAGTATATCTTTCTAGTGGAAGAGAAAAATCAGGATTTCGTCGTATAGATTTTGAGATATGTCCAAATCAAATTTTAAAATAGTCGCTATAGAATCGTTTATCGACCGTAACGGTTTATTCGATATAACTAGAGATCGGGTTTGAATTTAGACAAGGTTCTTTTAGGAAATAGTGATAATTTAATTTTTAGAATTTTACTGAAATTTTTAATTTATTTAATAATCAACTTTTTATTTGAAGTATTTCGCACCCTGAAATCAACATTTTGTAGTTTCAAAATATGAGTCCACCTACCGATATTATTATATTTTTGGGATCGTAGCGCCTTGCTTGTCACGACTGTAATTTTATTTCTGTCATTAGCGGCTCGGACGCAAACAAAATTTGGTGTAACAGAATATGCGAAACTTTATAATTTAAATTTTATGTTGTTAAGGTCCTAGAACTGTCCACGTTTTCATTTCACGTGTTGTTTCCCTCAACCGACATTGTTGCTTGGCAAAGATTTCTCCACGTCCATATGTATTGATACATATGTATGCCCTCTCCCCTTAAGACCTAGTAGTGTCGTTCTTCAGCAACATATCTCGAGCCGCCACTCCTCTCTTAAACAAAATGTAAGAAGACTAAAGGAGAAGGACGGGAGTTGAATGAAAACGTGAAGGGAGGATGAAGTGATGCTTAAATAAAGAAGGCTGTGTAGAGGAGCATGCGGTTCTGGAAAACAAATGTGAGTGGTAAAGTTTGTAGCATTTGTTTGTAATGCATGGAAGAGGGACGTTCTTCCTACTGTAGCATGGATGATGCAGGTGTTTTAAACAAGGAAGGAGGACGACTCAGGTCGCCGCCGCCGTTTCTGCTGGTGTTCGCCGGCGAGGTGAAGTGTACGGGGTCCTCAAGTTCACGGAGTGGGTGGGTTAAAGCTTGGAGTTGGCAGGAATATAAGTCATGGAGGAAGACGCGAGAGGAGGTTTGGTATAATTTCCTGTTCGATTGTTTTTACTGTCGGGTTGGGTGAATGGGAAGAAGAGTTGAGGGGGAGGACGTGTACAAAAAGGGTGACGCTGAGTGTATTTAAATTTGGCGAAGCATGAAGTAAGCCATGGTTGTGTTAGTGAGTTGTAGTGTTCGAAGTTACATTCTGGAGGAGTTATGGGTTTGCAAAAACGCTAGGAACGGGATGATATTGAAGGAGATGAGTTATTGTTGATAGCAGTAGCATGATTTGGGACGACGTGCGTTTTTAAGCCCAGAACAAAGAATTAAAGAAATAAGAAGAAGGGAAACGTGGGGTGGGCCAACAGTAAAAGGTTAAAGCCCAGTAAATTTTTAAATTCAAATTTTTATTTCTATTTAAAAGTGTAATAGTAACACCCCACGTCCATTAATGTCACTCACAAAGGGAATGCATTAACTTCCGTGGAGCATTTTAAGTAAGTATAGAACAGAAAATCACAACGAGACAGATATAAAGCAGTACTTGAAAATTAAAACTTTATTTCATTGCAGCGGATAAACCCATATGTTTGATTACATCATCAAAACCATAAACCAAAGTCAAGTACATCATATCCATCTTGATAAAACAAAGTACATAAACTGAAAGACATAATCCCCGACATTTAAATAGCCATAAATAAAGAGAAGCTGAACTTTACTTCAGCGGTCCAAGAAATCTTCTAAAGCGGTCCAAGATCAAGCTCCACTGGTGCTAGTTCCAACCTGAGCACCTGGAGGGGAGGGGAAAGGAAAGAGATGGAAAAGGGGGGTCAGACATAAAGTCTGGTGAGTGCGATAATTCTAACAATATAATTAACAAAGTAACTAGGCTAAGGCATAAGTTGGAAAAATAGGGAAATGACCATGAACCATTGAGTATAAGAGAGTAAACGAGGAAATAAGATGTATTACGATATCGTTAAAGCGCACCTAAACTACTATAGGATAATTACTGAACTACACCAACCCTATGGGATAATTCCTAATCTGCACCGCCACTAGTATACTGCACCACTACTAGTCACCCTAAGATTGATCCCGCCTACAGACTTAATAATGATATTGGTAGTTTCGTGCACCCCTAGCTGCCTTCATAGGTGTCGTCTGCCCCTATCTCCACTAGGTGTACCCACTACCCCCAAGCGATCGGCTCCCTAACTCGTAGATACCCGTGCTGGCCCCATAGTGGGGTGTATCACTCCCCAAAGTGGTAACCCGATACAACAAAGAATGCACGGCTTATACCTACACGATGCAACAACGTCTTACCTACCAGCCCGGGTCCACACACGCATATGAACCCGTTGGACTTGCGTTGCCACCGCTAACCCGATTTGGCCTCTTACAGTCAAGCCCAGTATGCGTGTCCCGTCCTCGACTTGGGTCGAGCCCACAAAGATACGTATGGGTTACTGGTTGAAACGGGCCCCCTTTACTTGACACAAGCTATCCACCTAAGCTTGGTCCCCTCTAGTACATCCCACTTAACCCACTTCTTATTCATGTTTCAATTACATGTTTCATATTTCAGTTAAGTGTTTCTAATCGTATTTCCAACTGCCACCCAAGGCACCCACTAGATTCCACATGCCACCCAAGGCACCCACTTAACCCCCTCATGTCCCACTACATGCTTATCTGGTTAAGTGTTTCTTAATTCATTAAGACCGTAACCTCATAAAGACCTCTCACATTAGACTGGCATTTGTGGCAGCTGGATTTGCCGGGCGGGTCCGGGCAGTCTTACACCACAAAAGAGCCTAACCTCGTGTCTTTACAATTGTTACGTATTTAGTTTGTGCCTAAGACCTCTCACATTAGACTGGCATTTGTGGCAGCTGGATTTGCCGGGCAGGTCCGGGCAGTCTTACACCACAAAAGAGTCTAACCTCGTGTCTTAGACGATTAATTACTCCTAATTAATCACCCCCAATTTGAATTACTTTCCCTATTCAAATTATCAATCAATTCCAAATTTAGCGATGTCCATAATTGACTCAATTATGTCCATCCATTTATGGTATGTAAAATCATACCAATTTCACCACAATTTTATTTTATGCCTTTTAAGGCAATTATGCCAATTAAACATTTTTAATATTATCCCTTTTTCCCCACGTAGTACGTTTGTTCGTTTAACGTAAAAATATACGTTAGACTCGAATAGTCTAACTCATGAAATAAAAGAAAACATCACATATATACACATAATTAAAACATAGATCTAACATAGGGGTGAATTCGCATATGTGAATGATTTTCTACATCTAAAACTTGCATAGGCCAAGATTACAACTTGCATAACAACTTATGTCATGGTTCCAAATTTAAAGGTGTGAACTTGATGAGAAATTGGCCACAAACTTGCATAAACGTCATGTATAACATAGATCCAAATCTAAAGGTGTGAACTTGATGAAATTATGGCCACAAACTTGCATAGACAACATATGTCATAAACCTATATCTAAAGGGATTAAACTTGCATAGGTAATAACATAACATGATTCATGTCCAACTCATAAATTCACATATGTGATTTATACATCACAATAATGGTGTAAACTAATATCTAACATGTAAAGTATCATGTCATAGCCTAGCTTTCAATTAAATTCTCACATAAACTAGGTGCCATAATCATGTAAGGTCACATGTAATTCTACCCAAACTTGTATATGGTTCATGTTTGAATCAACATCTAAACTTCCCTACATATGGATTATCATATGAATCAATACCACAAACTAGCATAAGAAACATGACGATTTGAATATATATATATATATATATATAATTACAACATGGATGATAGCAACATAATTTTGCATCACAACATAACATCATAGATATTTCAATCATAATCCTACAACATCATTACAACATACAATCAATACTTCATATCACATCCATACAAATCCGTGTTATAACTTAATCTAATTAAATTACTAATTATTTTGCTAAGATTATCGAACTCACAACTCAAAAGCAGTCTTGAGTTCTGAATTCTGATTTCTGGAGTTGAATTAGCGCTCCTTTGATGAAGAATCGTTGTTAGGGTTGAGTGGTTCTGATTTGGTTGATGTTCTTTCTCTTTGATTTGGTGGCGGCTGCTCTAGGGCTCAAGACAACAGCATGACGGCCATAGTCTTTGTTTTAATTCTGATTTAGGGTTTGTGTCTATGGGTCTTTTTATAGAGTTATGAATTAATTTAAGCCGTAGGATGTTCTTAGGGTTAATCAAAACCATTCAATTATGATAGGGTGATGAGTCAGCCCTAATGACTCAGCAAGGAGTCAGAATGGACTCAACAACACGGGTCAGCCTGAACCAGAAAGCTGTGCAGGCTCCAGCCTCGGCCTGGGCGCACTTGACAGGTGCGCCAGTGTAAATATGTACTGGCGCACTTCCCAAGTGCGCCAGTGCATATTTTTTTTCCTACTTGGCCACCAAACTTCGTTTGTCCATAATTCTTTCATCCGGTACTCGTTTCCCGCAAACTCGGACTCTATCTTCACTAGAATTCCGAGACGAACACAATGGCGCAACCCAATCTCCACAATTATCACGTCTGAGATTTATTATTCTTTAATTTAGTTAATTTGATTATTCAAAAATCCGGGGTGTTACATTCTCCCCTCCTAAAAGGATTTCGCCCCCGAAATCTCCAAGTTAAGGAGAATGTATATCCTACCATCCAAACAACCATCTACTCAACCATCAAACACGGGCATCCATTGTCCTTATAAAATTTCTAATGTTGTATGAACATATGCAAAAAGTGTGTGTACATGTTCCTTATCTAATGCAAAATCAGGCGGTCTACTGATTCAGTTGACCTCCTTAATGCAAACCATGATAGTGCCATGCGTCCATTATGTATGCGAAAGAATCCTATCGATATATATCATTTCTACATGTGTGCACAACCATTCATCAAAATGCAACATCCATATGATGGTACAACCATTATTCATCCATTACTTACATATGAACATACATTTATATGCAATATGCAATATGAAGTGACTGAGCCGATCTAGTGCCTAAAGTGTGTGTATATGCATCCACGAGCAACCACTAGCAAACACTTGCATCCACTTGCATCCATCATACATAACATGTCTCAAACACATGTTTCAACCATAGGATTATCCTATCTAAAGGTCAAGGATACTAGCGAGAGGGCATACTAAAGATAAGATAAGTACAAGATAAGCGATAAAGGAGAAATTAAAAGACATACCCTCGAAAAGAAAAGGGTACAATGAACGCATCTTCGCTTCCGTCTCCCAAGTAGCGTTACTCTCATCATCTCCCTATTGCACTTTGACTAGTTTGACCTCTCGACTTCTCAATTTCTTAATCTCCGACCCAAGAACGCGCGTAGGAGCTCGTCGAATCGTCGCATCACGCTCGATCTCCACCTCTCTAAGCAAGCTCGGCTCTACCACCTCTGCGGTCTCGTGCAAGCACTTCCTCAAATGTGATACATGGAATACGTCGTGTACACCACTAAGCCTCTCGGGCAACTCCACTCTATACGCCATCTGCCCAATCCTTTCCTTAATAGGAAATGGCCCTATGAACCTTGGTGCTAACTTCCCAACGGACCCAAAGCGAATGACGTTCCGTAATGGAGACACCTTGACAAAGACCATGTCCCCAACATCAAACTCAAGATCTGACCTCCTCTTGTTCGCATAAGATTTCTGTCTATCTTGCGCCGTCTTCATCCTTCTTTGGATCAAATCAATCTTTTCCGAAGTCTCTCTAATCATATCGAGCCCAAGCAAGATCTTATCTGTAGCTTCCCACCAACATGTAGGCGAACGACACTGCCGTCCGTAAAGAGCTTCGAATGGTGCCATGCCAATGCTAGACTGAAAGCTGTTATTATATGCGAATTCTACCAACGGAAGATGTTCCTCCCATGTACCTCCGAAATCTAAGACACATAACCTCAACAAGTCCTCTAGAATACGATTCACCCTCTCGGTCTGGTCGTCCGTCTGAGGATGATATGCGGTGCTCAAACATAACTGAGTCCCTACCGCCTCTTGCAAGCTTCTCCAAAATTCGCTAGCGAAAATAGGATCGCGGTCGCTCACTATGCTAGAAGGAATACCGTGCAAACGAACTATTTCTCGAATATATACGGAGGCTAACCATGGAGCAGTCCTCTTACTCTTCACGGGAATGAAATGGGTGCTCTTAGTAAGTCTGTCTACCACGATCCAAATACCCGTATTACCCTTCTTCGATCTCGGTAATCCATCAATAAAGTCCATCGAGACGCTTTCCCACTTCCATTGTGGGACCTCCAATGGATGAAGCAATCCACCGGGCTTCTTTTGCTCCGTTTTACTTGTTGGCACACCAAGCATCTAGCGACATACTCAGCCACATCTTTCTTCATGCCGGCCCAAAAGTAAACTCATCTCATGTCCATGTACATCTTGTCCCCGCCGGGATGGATGGTCATCTTCGAACGATGTGCATCATCAAGAATAGTCTTCCTTAGGTCATCGTCTTTTGGTATACAAAGTCTACCGTCCCTACGCAACCAACCCTTATCATCTAGGGTATACCTACGGAGATGGCTCGATGACTCCCCTCCTTTGAGCTTTTCTACTAACTCAACCAACTGTGGGTCGTCTCGCTGTGCCTCGCCAATCCCTCCCAAAAGCGTAGGTCTAACCTCTAAGGATGCTAGCTAACTGGGTACAAAATCACTGGATCGTCTAAAGTCAAAGGTAGAGATAAACTCTAAGCTACGCCGCTCGACAAACAAAGGACTCAATGTCAACTTTTTCCTACTCAAGGCATCCTCTACAACGTTACCCTCATCAGGGATGTATGTTATCTCGAAATCGTAGGACGCCAAGAACTCCATCCACCATAACATATCACCCTTCCCTAGAGACCACCTGCCCAAAATTCCTCACTTCTTTCCTCCAAAAATGGTATTTTGGAGAACTTCGCTTTAAGCTAGTGCACTCGTAGGGTCCCTAAGCTTTCCCTAAGATGTAGGGCATGCTCTTCTCTGCTTCTAGAGAAAACCAGGATATTATCCCATGCAAAAATCGTTACAACTATCCATCTCTCACGCAGACCATCCTGGTCGAACTCGACATCCCCCAAGTGCAAGCCCCAAAGGCCTAAACCAATATCAGACAAACACCCAAGGGATACCTCCTTCGAATTCAGACGACCTACGCGAGATGATACTAGTAAGACGGTCAATCAATTGAGCACTTGACCGACTCTGGCTGTCCTTGCCAATCTTGCTCTAAAATCACCGCTGATTACATAACTGGCTTTGCTTAGTTTATTAAGCACATACGAAAACTTATTTCACGCCTCTGGGTAAACCCCGCACTTTATCAAAGACGTCTCCATACTCATGGACCAAACAAACAGATTCCTAATCATCGTTAGATGCATCAGAAGATTATAGGTAGCAAAGCATCACTGAACCCCTAGGGTCGCAAGAAATATGAGGGTCTTTCCATAACGAATCAATAGTCTAAATACCCTCCTTTCACAATCTAGGATGGCACCCCGCCTGGCTAGCCAATCCACTCCTAGAATCAAACTATAGCCTGTGAAACCAAGGACAAAGGCGTTGCATTCAAATCCAACGCCCAAGATAGACACTCTCAAATCCCGACAAATCATAGAAAGATGAGCCGAACCACCAATAGGATTTGAGACTACTAAGGGACCAGTAACTAGACTAGTATCAAGGTGCAGTATTTCAACTAATGATGTAGAAATAAACGAATGCGATGCGTCAGAATCAAATAAAGTACAGACAGGATGATCAAACAGAAAAACTAAACTTTCAACGAAAATTGCTCTACCTCGTACTTGCAGCGGTGGGACCACGAGAGCCTGAACTTGTCCCCTTTCCTGCTCCGGTGCCATAAGAGCTTGCACCTGTCCTTCCGAGGTATACCCTGCCCTCTTCCCTTTCTTTGGGCAGTCCTTAATAAGATGTCCCGCTTCGCCACAGTGGAAACAATCGGTCTTCTTTTTCTTCCTACAATCTTTACTTAGATGGCCTGGTGTCCCACAGTTAAACATTTCTTCTTCCCCTTAGCATTGTTGCCTTTGCCACCTTTCTTCAAGGGTGCCTTATTAGCATTGGCGCCCTTCTCCTCTTCATGCATGAGTGCCATATCAACTAACCTCACAAAGGTAGCCCCCACGAGAATGTGGGTCATAGCTAACCCATGAAGCGGCTCGTTTAAACCCTTAACAAATCTTAGAGCCTTCTTTTCTGGAGTGTTCACCAAGTCTAAGCCAAACCTTGCCAATTGGTTGAATTTGTTAACGCACTCTTTCACCGATAAATTCCCTTGCTTCAGTGACAAGAACCTTTCCATGTATAGATTCTCTTCAGCCCGTGAGAGAAACTTTGCCTCAAACCTCTGCCTAAAATCTTGCCATGTATCGACTGGACGACCCCCATTAGTGACCTCCCACCAAAACGAGGCCTCATCCTTCATTAGCCACGCAGCTAGCTGGACTTTCCTTCCGTCATCCACTTCAAAGATTCCAAACAATTCTTCCACCTCCTTTAGCCAGTTACGAGCTTCAACGAATGTCTCCGTCCCGTGAAAAGGTTTTCCACCCATAGCTCTAAAGTCCTTACATATCTTTGCGAAATTATCGACACGAGGAGGAGGAGGAGGATTTGCTGGACCTGCGGCGGCGGCCCTAGCCTTAAGATATTGACGGAACCAACCGGGCACATGAACGCCCTCTGGTATCTCAGATGCTTCAGACATGCTGAAACGAAAAAGGAAAGATTCAATACAAAAAGGACTGAAGGAAAGATATATGGCTCTTGGGGTTATGCTTTCCAAAATATACTTTTCTTTTGAAAATACTTTCCTTAAATCAGACTTTTGAAGGTACTTCTTTATAAAAATTGTTTTGAAAAATAGTTTTTCAAAAATTCATATTTGTTCTGGTAACCTTCAGCTCTGATACCACGTGTAACAACCCACGTCCATTAATGTCACTCACAAAGGGAATGCATTAACTTCCGTGGAGCATTTTAAGTAAGTATAGAACAGAAAATCACAACAAGACATATATAAAGCAGTACTTGAAAATTAAAACTTTATTTCATTGCAGCGGATAAACCCATATGTTTGATTACATCATCAAAACCATAAACCAAAGTCAAGTACATCATATCCATCTTGATAAAACAAAGTACATAAACTAAAAGACATAATCCCCAACATTAAAATAGCCATAAATAAATAGAAGCTGAACTTTACTTCAGCGGTCCAAGAAATCTTCTAAAGCGGTCCAAGATCAAGCTCCACTGGTGCTAGTTCCAACCTGAGCACCTGGAAGGGGGGGGGGGTGGAAAGGAAAGAGATGGAAAAGGGGGGTCAGACATAAAGTCTGGCGAGTGCGATGATTCTAACAATATAATTAACAAAGTAACTAGGCTAAGGCACAAGTTGTAAAAATAGGGAAATGACCATGAACCATTGAGTATAACAGAGTAAACGAGGAAACAAGATGTATTACGATATCGTTAAAGCGCACCTAAACTACTATAGGATAATTACTGAACTACACCAACCCTATGGGATAATTCCTAAACTGCACTGCCACTAGTATACTGCACCACTACTAGTCACCCTAAGATTGATCCCGCCTACAGACTTAATAATGATATTGGTAGTTTCGTGCACCCCTAGCTGCCTTCATAGGTGCCGTCTGCCCCTATCTCCACTAGGTGTACCCACTACCCCCAAGCGATCGGCTCCCTAACTCGTAGATACCCATGATGGCCCCACAGTGGGGTGTATCACTCCCCAAAGTGGCAACCTGATACAACAATGAATGCACGGCTTATACCTACACGATGCAACAACGTCTTACCTACCAGCCCGGGTCCACACACGCATATGAACCCGTTGGACTTGCGTTGCCACCGCTAACCCAGTTTGGCCTCTTACAGTCAAGCCCAGTATGCGTGTCCCGTCCTCGACTTGGGTCGAGCCCACAAAGATACGTATGGGTTACTGGTTGAAATGGGCCCCCTTTACTTGACACAAGCTATCCACCTAAGCTTGGTCCCCTCTAGTACATCCCACTTAACCCACTTCTTATTCATGTGTTTCAATTACATGTTTCATATTTCGGTTAAGTGTTTCTAATTGTATTTCCAAGTGCCACCCAAGGCACCCACTAGATTCCACATGCCACCCAAGGCACCCACTTAACCCCCTCATGTCCCACTACATGTTTATCTGGTTAAGTGTTTCTTAGTTCATTAAGACCGTAACCTCATAAAGACCTCTCACATTAGATTGGCATTTGTGGCAGCTGGATTTGTCGGGCGGGTCCGGGCAGTCTTACACCACAAAAGAGCCTAACCTCGTGTCTTTACAATTGTTACGTATTTAGTTTGTGTCTAAGACCTCTCACATTAGACTGGCATTTGTGGCAGCTGGATTTGCCGGGCGGGTCCGGGCAGTCTTACACCACAAAAGAGTCTAACCTCGTGTCTTAGACGATTAATTACTCCTAATTAATCACCCCCAATTTGAATTACTTTCCCTATTCAAATTATCAATCAATTCCAAATTTAGCAATGTCTATAATTGACTCAATTATTTCCATCCATTTATGGTATGTAAAATCATACCAATTTCACCACAATTTTATTTTATGCCTTTTAAGGCAATTATGCCAATTAAACATTTTTAATATTATCCCCTTTTTCCCCACGTAGTACGTTTGTTCGTTTAACGTAAAAATATACGTTAGACTCGAATAGTCTAACTCATGAAATAAAAGAAAACATCACATATATACACATAATTAAAACATAGATCTAACATAGGGGTGAATTCGCATATGTGAATGATGTTCTACATCTAAAACTTGCATAGGCCAAGATTACAACTTGCATACCAACTTATGTCATGGTTCCAAATTTAAAGGTGTGAAATTGATGAGAAATTGGCCACAAACTTGCATAAACATCATGTATAACATTGATCCAAATCTAAAGGTGTGAACTTGATGAAATTATGGCCACAAACATGCATATACAACATATGTCATAAACCTATATCTAAAGGGGTTAAACTTGCATAGGTAATAACATAACATGATTCATGTCCAACTCATAAATTCACATATATGATTTATACATCACAATAATGGTGTAAACTAGTATCTAACATGTAAAGTATCATGTCATAGTCTAGCTTTCAATTAAATTCTCACATAAACTAGGTGCCATATTCATGTAAGGTCACATGTAATTCTACCCAAACTTGTATATGGTTCATGTTTGAATCAACATCTAAACTTCCCTACATATGGATTATCATATGAATCAATACCACAAACTAGCATAAGAAACATGACGATTTGAATATATATATATATATATATATATAATTACAACATGGATGATAGCAACATAACTTTGCATCACAACATAACACCATAGATATTTCAATCATAATCCTACAACATCATTACAACATACAATCAATACTTCATATCACATCCATACAAATCCGTGTTGTAACTTAATCTAATTAAATTACTAATTATTTTGCTAAGATTATCAAACTCACAACTCAAAAGCAGTCTTGAGTTCTGAATTCTGATTTCTGGAGTTGAATTAGCACTCCTTTGATGAAGAATCGCTGTTAGGGTTGAGTGGTTCTGATTTGGTTGCTGTTCTTTCTCTTTGATTTGGTGGCGGCTGCTCTAGGGCTCAAGACAACAGCATGACAACCATAGTCTTTGTTTTAATTCTGATTTAGGGTTTGTGTCTATGGGTCTTTTTATAGAGTTATGAATTAATTTAAGCCGTCGGATGTTCTTAGGGTTAATCAAAACCATTCAATTATGATAGGGTGATGAGTCAGCCCTAATGACTCAGCAAGGAGTCAGAATGGACTCAACTACACAGGTCAGCCTGAACCAGAAAGCTGTGCAGGCTCCAGCCTCGGCCTGGGCGCACTTGGCAGGTGCGCCAGTGTAAATATGTACTTGCGCACTTCCCAAGTGCGCCAGTGCATTTATATTTTTTTTCCTACTTGGCCACCAAACTTCGTTCGTCCATAACTCTTTCATCCGGTACTCGTTTCCCGCAAACTCGGACTCTATCTTCACTAGAATTCCGAGACGAACACAATGGCGCAACCCAATCTCCACAATTCTCACGTCTGAGATTTATTATTCTTTAATTTAGTTAATTCGATTATTCAAAAATCCGGGGTGTTACAGTAATAACTTGTAACCCTTATATCTTGGTCATACATGGTCGAAATTCAACGAAACTGGTCGCGTTGGGATCGTATGGACGAGGGCTACACATTGGAACTAACGGGGAGTGAATCGAAGCTCGTTTGAATTTATGGCGAAATAAACTGTTTGATTCAAATCAAACAACAGTTTATCGTTCTTTAACGATGAACTGCCAATGTGAGTAAATCTCACTAACTCTGAACAGTTTATAATTTCATGTTGTATTTTTAGATGTGTTAAATATGGGTTGATTGACTGTGTGTTGACTGTTTGATTGAACTGCTAGTCAGTTAGTTGAATTTCTATATTGATTCTGTTTAATAGAATATATCATATGGAACTGAAAGTGATGTTATCTATATTGTTTAACATCTGTGGATGCAGGGAAACAGGTTGGAGGAATCCGACTGGATTCCTCAACATTTATTTTACTGTTTTTCATATATTGTGATATATGATGTGATATATAATCTGTTGTCGATTATATGTGTTTGGACGATACTGATCATCGTGATTTGATATGTTGAATACCATAACATACCGAAATGTTGATAAGGGAATATTTTCAAAGTGATATTTGAAAATAAAATATTTATAAATGGAATATTTATAAATAAGAAATATTTATAAATTGGAATATTTATAAATAGGAGATATTTAGAAAATGAATAAACGTTATAAAATGGAAACTGTTATAAGAAGGAAATCATTTGTAAAGTGAAGAACCGTTACTAAAAGTAAATCTTTATAAATGAATAGTTTAATCGAGTTAAAAGGAGTTAATCGATGTTAGTTTAATCAAAAGGAGTTAATCGATGTTAGTTTAATCGATTAGAGTTAAAGCAAATGAGTTAATCGAATATAGTTTATTCGAATAGAAAGTAAAAGGAGTTAATCGATGTTAGTTTAATCGATTAGAGTTATTCAAATGGAGTTAATCGAGTAGAGTTATCAAATATCATTTATTCGAAATAGAGTTATCGTATATAATGCATTCAAGAGAAGGAGTTATCGAATCTAGTTATTCGAAAGGAGTTATCAAATCTTATTATTTGAAAGTAGTTATCGAATATAGTTTATTCGATAGGAGTTAAGTGAATAGAGTTAGAGGAGTTATCGAATATAGTTCATTCGAATAGAGTTAGAGGAGTTATCGAATATAGTTTATTCGAATGGAATTAGAGGAGTTAATCGAATATAGTTTATTAGAATAGAGTAAAAGGAGTTAATCGAATATATAGTTTATTCAAATAGAATTAAAAGAGTTATCGTATATAGTTTATTCGATAGGAGTTAAGTGAATAGAGTTAGAGTTAAATCAAAAGAGTTAAGTGAATAGAATAAATTGAATAGAGTTATCGAATATACCTTATCGAAGGAAAGAATTATCGAAGAGAAAAGATTTGAAAGAGAGTTATGTAAGGAAGTTTGTTAAAGAATTAGAAGGGTGAACTTTGTCTATTTCAAGGTTAGAAACGTTGTTCAGTTAAGGTCTGAGAGGTAGTATTACCCCAACTTGATTGACTTCATTTTTAACTAAGGAATGGTTAAGGTTCGATAGTAAAGGATGGTTAAGTGAATTTAGTAATTAAAGGAAATGGTTTGAGTTGGCATCGCGATGGTTTGTTTAAACATCTGTCTAAGTCCAATGAAGAAGCTTTGGAAATGTTTTCCAAATAAGAAACCAGAAATGTTTTCTAATAAAGAAAACAAGAAATGGAAATGTTTTCCATTGTTAATAACGTATATTTTCCAAATTTAGAAAATAAGAAATATTGAATATAGGGAAACATGAGATAAGTAAATTAATGAAATAAAGAGATAAATGTTGAATGATGTTGGATCAATATATTTCCATTTGGAAGTAATATCGTTGTTTGCACACCTGTTTTTCTTCGATAGTTAAATCACAGACTATCGAAGTTTTGACCATTTTAACGTTGTTAATATGGAGAGACCGGTTGGATCATTATCCAAAGAACCACTCTGTATTGGCATAAGCGTTGCGAATCATATATGCCAAAGATAATTGAAGACGGAGTAAAGTGCAAGGGCTATTGTATAAGTCTTAGATAACACTACCTAAGATGGATGTACTGAATAGTGCCTTCGGTTCATCCTGTTCCTGGATGACTTGTATGGACGGATGACTGACAGAGTATTTCCAGACGATCATGTATATTGATTTCTCCAACCGTACCAAGAGTGGAAGCGGAGAAGGAAACTTCTTTTATGTAACACCCCACGTCCGTTAGTGTCACTCACAAAGGGAATGCACTAAGTTCCGTGGAGCGTTTAAGGTAAAAGATGCAGATAAATTACAAGACAGACAAAAATTAAAACAGCGGAAAATAAAACTTTGCTTTATTGATAAAATAGTTTGTACAACGATTTCTTTACAATATCAGAGTATCATCTGTCTTACAAAATAAAGAAGCATAAAACAACATTTATATTCCCCAATGTAGCAAGAGCCAGCCATAGCATCTGAAAGGAGAATCCAAGCAAAACTTCGACAAATCTTCAACCTGGGAAAGAGTGACAGTCCAACTTAACCTGAGCTATACTATTCCCTCCATTACTACCTGGGGGGGGGGAACGGAAGAAAAGAAGACGAAAGAAAAACAGAGTCAGACATAAAGCCTGAGTAAGTTCAGTAACTTCTAGCATGTGAACATGGAAAAACAAAACGACATGAATTAACTGAATACAAGATAACACCATGATGATAGGATCAGCAAGATTAACACAAGATATGCTAAGATAAGATTAACTGGATATGCTCTAATACTATCGCCGCTTCGCTATTTCCTTGTTATGCTGGTTTCTATATCTCTGCACCACCTAACTAGTGTCCCAACTAGTAAATATAACGTGATCACAATCCCTGTAGTTTCCATTGCCTTCAGGCATACATTTATTATTTATTATCTAGATCTAATCTAGGGTTTTCTATCAAGTGCTTTCTAGATTCAACTAGAGTTTACGCTATCTGCTGAATGCTTCTCGGATTCAGGGTTTATGCCACCTAGTCCAACTAGGGATTATGCTACCTATCGAACGATGCCCCCTAGTCTAGGACACACTACCTAGAGTGGTATATGTTCCTAGACTTCCCCACGCATGTATCGCGAATCGTTATCGCTTGTCTAGATGCACATGTCCTGTAATGTGCGGCCCGAGTCCTGTGGCAGGGCAAATCAAGAAACACAGAACTCGGTCGGGAGCTTTCAGATATCTGCCGATGCAGATGCTAAGGTCTGTTTTTATTCCAGTGGCTATGGTCCCACTCGACCCCTCCCTCAACTAATGAAAGGCACACCTTGAAAAATGAGAACTATACGCAGGCCCCCTATGCCCCACTAACCTATGGCCATCCTCACCCATAACTAGATAGCAAGTATATGGTCTTTTGGAGTTCTCCGCCTTTCCGCTTCACGTATCTCGACCGACTCAAGATGGATGGTAGACGACGAGTTGCTATCACAGGGCTACCGTTTTCTCGCCGAATCACGGTGGTCCATCCTAGTCTTTAGGTTGCCATATATTGCAACCAAGGCATACCCCTGGTTCTTCTAACGTAGACCTTAACCTCTGTGAGCCCAGGAGGATCATCTGCAGCCTCACAGAGGGATACCAAGAGTACCCTCATGTCCCCTCGAAGCCTCGGGCTTCGTGACCCAATTCGTTGGAGCCTTCGTTTTACTCAGACGGACGTTCGCTCCTTCCCGTGTTATACTAAGAATTACTACTTAGTTTTGCTCACTAAGGTTTACCACTTAGTTTCCAGAATCGTTGTTTTCTTAACTAAGGTTTACTACTTAGCTCCTTTTAACTAAGGTTTACTACTTAGTTCTCTTTCTCGTCAGTTTGGATTGGTTAAGCGTCATTAGTCAATTCAGGCTAACTTAACCCTCTTCATTTATCCTGTTAAATTGGTTAAGTGTTATCAGTAATTCATGTTGACTTAACCCTACCACAAACCAAGTTATATTGGTTAAGTATTTACTTAACCCTACCCATTCATCTTGTATTGGTTAAGTGTTCCTTTTTAACTTAACCTTGCCCATCTGTTTTAACTAACATTTTATTAATGGTTAAGTATTATCCCTTCATGTTTTAGACTTAACCCTATTCATTTATCACAATCTGATGGTTAAGTGTTCAAGTTTACTTAACCCTTCGGTCTAGTCCAGCTAACATATCAAATTGGCTAAGTGTATTAAATTTTACTTAACCCCAACCTCTAGTCTAGTTAACATGTTAATTTGGCTAAGTGTATTAACTTTACTTAACCCCACCTTCTAGTCTAGTTAACATGTTAATTTGGCTAAGTGTTTTCTTAGTTACTTAACCCCTACAAATCTTGTCTTGTTACCATGTTAAGTTGGTTAAGTGTCCCTATGGACTTAGCCCTCCCATTCTAGCTTAACCGTGTTAAGTTGGTTAAGTGTTCCTATGGACTTAACCCTCCCATTCTAGCTTAACTGTAACACCCCACGTCCATTAATGTCACTCACAAAGGGAATGCATTAACTTCTATGGAGGTTTTAGGTGAATATAGAACAGTAAAATTTCAACAAGACAGATATAAAATAGTACTTGGAAATTTAAAAACTTTATTTCAATTGCAGCAGAAGTCAAAACATGTTTGATTACATCATAACACCATAATCAAAGTCAAGTACAATATCTATCTTGATAAAACAAGTACATAATCCCATTACATAACTAGCCATTAAAAAGAAAGATAACAAGCTGGACTTTACTTCAGCAGTCCAAGCTTTCCAAGAGATAAGCAATCCAATCAGACTCCACTGGAACTTGGCCCAACCTAAGGACCTGAAGGGAGAAAAAAAGATGAAAAAGAGGGGGGGGGGGGTCAGACATAAAGTCTGGCGAGTATGATAATTCTACAATACTATTATCAAAATAATTGGACTAAGGCATAAGCTGGAAAACAAGGAAATGTCTATGAAAGAGCAGATTAAGGACATAGACAATCGCTAAAGGAAACGTTATAGGCGCTCCTAAATACTAAAGGATAAACACTATACTGCACCACACCAGTCACCCTAAAGATTGATTCCACTTAGCTTCACTTAGAAACTTTCTTAATGGCTTTACGTACTCCTAGCTGACTACATAGGTGCCGCCTGCCCCTATCTCCACTAGGTGTACCCCACTTTCCATTTTTCGATCGGCTCCCTACTCGTAGATACCCGTGCTGGCCCCACAGTGGGGTGTATCATTCCCCTAAAGTGGCAACCCGATATAACGGAGATGCACGGCTTATACCTACACGATGCAACAACGTCTTACCTACCAGCCCGGGTCCACACACGCATATGAAACCCGTTGGACTTGCGTTGCCACCGCTCCCTGTTTTGGCCTCTTATAGTCAAACCCAGTATGCGTGTCCCGTCTTCGACTTGGGTCGAGCCCACAAAGATACGTTTTGGGATACTGGTTGAAATGGGCCCCCATTATTTCCCACAAGCATTCCACCTAAGCTTGTCCCATTAGTCCATCCACTTAACCCACTTAGTCATGTTCATTTACATGTGTATTTGGTTAAGTCTAATCGTATTTCAAATGCCTCTAAAGGCAACCACTAGATTCCTCATGCCACCCAAGGCACCTACTTAACCCCTATGTCCCACCTTACATGATTATCTGGCTAAGTATTTCTTAATTCATTAAGGCCATAACCTCATAAAGACCCCTCACATTAGACTGGCATTTATGGCAGCTGGATTTGCCGGGCGGGTCCGGGCAGTCTTACACCATAAAAGAGTCTAACCTCGTGTCTTTACAACTGTTATGCTTTAGTTTGGACCTAGGACCTCTCACATTGGGCCGACATTTGTGACTACTGGATTTGCCGCGCGGGTCCGGGCAGGTTTACGTCACAAACGGGTCCAACCTCGTGTCCTAAGCATTGATTATTATTAATAATCCACTTTCCCCAATTTTAATAATTCCCTACTTGAATTATTAATTAATTCCAAATTCAACAATGTCCATAATTGACTCAATTATGGACATCCATTCAAGGCGTGCAAAATCATACAAAATTGCACCCAATTTATTAATTCCTAATATCACCCCTACCCCACGTTTGAACGTTTATTCGCAAAATATATATATTAGACTCGAATAGTCTAACTCATAGCATAAAAGAGATTATCACAATAACAACATGTATATATGACTAAATAAATCATAACAAGGGGTGAAACTTGCATACATCCAAAATTACAACTTGCATAAGGTTATACATGTCATGGATCTAAGGGTGTCAACTCATTCATAATTCACATAATATGATTTTGATCAAATTTCATAAACTTGTATAGGACATGTGTGAATCAACATCATTAACAATATGGTTTTATGTGGGTACACCTAACTCAATAGGCAAATTCCCAAAAATCAAAATTCATTTAATCATAGATTCATGTATATGGGTACACCTAACTTAATAGGCAAATTCCCATATTCAAGATCCAATTAATTTGTAGATTCATGTATATGGATACACCTAACTCAATAGGCAAATTCCCATAATCAAGATCTATTATAAAAAAACATAAACTTTAAACATGATCCAATTCGCATAAATAATAACATCATGATTTTACAACTTGTATGATTCAACACAACTTAACATGACATCATTATCATATAACATAAGTATTTCAACATATGTGATAATATGGGATCTACAACATATATAAGATTTACAACATAGCATATCATAATTTGCAACATAGCATGATATGATTTACAACATAGCATAGCATGATTTACAACATGGCATAACATGATTTATCACATATGACATAGCATAGGATTATTTACAACATAATCACTACAACATAACAATATATATACGATGACATAATAGCATAACAAGAGATCCACAACATAATTTACAAATACATAACAATTCATATCACTTTCTTGTGATCCATTCATAACTTAATCGAATTATTTTATAATAACATTGTGAGAATCAACATACTCACAATTTAAAGAAGAGAAATAGGAAGAGATTTTGATTTAATTTGTTTGTTGAGTAGATTTAGTTGTAGGCTAGGCTTTCTCCTTCTTCTTTAGTTTGTGACGGCTACGCTGAACTCCATGGCAACGGCATGTCGGTAGCTCTCCAATTTTTCAAGTGATTTAGGGTTAGAGTCTACCCACTTATTTATAGATGTTAGGATTCATTTAGGCCATTAGATTTAACCTAGAAATAACCACAGCCATTCAGACAAGATGGGGTTTATCTTATTGACTCAGCAATGAGTCAGAAGTGACTCAGCAAACACTCAGCAAATTAATAAACTTCTATTCATGTTTACATTAACTGCCCATATATATATAAATATATATATATACACACGCACCTATTCATGAATTCAAATTAATCCATAATTAACTTATGACCATTTCTACACATTAATTTTCCAATTAATGTCTTAATTCCATTTTTCGCCTTTTAAGGCAATTCACATATCTCAAATTTGTTATATGCCTTTTTAAGGCTATTTCGTGCAAATTGTCAATATTAATTCTTTTAATTTGTGAATATTAGTATTAACAGAAATACGGGGTGTTACATTCTCCCCTCCTTAAGGGATTTCGACCCCGAAATTTTCAAGTTTATATCCTATCATCAACCATCTACTCAATCAACAAACACTGGCATCCATTGTCCTTATAGACTTCTAATGCTTTCATGTTTAAATGCATAGTGTGTGTCTATGTCCGTATCTAATGCAAAATCAGGCGGTCCACTGATTCAGTTGCCCTCCTTGATGTAATTCATGATAGTACCATGCATCCATTATGTATGCAAAAGATCCTAATTGCTTACAAACTACTTCTATATGCATGCACATCCATTCAACCGAATGCAGCATCTATATGATGGTACAACCATTATACATCCATTATACTAAATACATTCATTTATGCAATATGCAATATGTAGTGACTGAGCCGATCTAGTGCCTAAAGTGTGTGTATATATGCATCCGCGAGCAACCACTAGCAAACACTTGCATCCATTTTGCATCCATCATACATAACATGTCTCAAACACATGTTTCAACCATAGGATTATCCTAACTAAAGGTCAAAGATACTAATGAGAGGACATACTAAAGATAAGATAAGATAAGCTAAGCGATAAAGGAGAAATTAAAAGACATACCCTCAAAAAGAAAAGGGTATAGCGAACGCATCTTCCCTTCTGTCTCCCAAGTAGCGTTGCTCTCATCATCTCCCCATTGCACTTTAACTAGTCTGACCTCTCGATTTCTCAACTTTTTGATCTCCGACCCAAGAATGCATGTAGGAGCTCGTCTAATTGTTGCATCACGCTCTATTTCCACCTCTTTAAGCAAGCTCGGCTCTACCACCTCCGCGGTCTTGTGCAAACACTTCCTCAAATGTGATACATGGAATACGTCGTGTACTCCACTAAGTTTCTCAGGCAACTCCACCCTATACGCCATCTTCCCAATCCTGTCTTTTATAGGAAACGGCCCTACAAACCTTGGCGCTAATTTCCCAATGGACCCAAAGCGTACAACATTCCGTAACGGAGACACTTTGATAAAAACCATGTCCCCAATGTCAAACTCAAGATCTGTCCTCCTCTTATCAGCATACGATTTCTGCCTATCTTGTGCTGCTTTCATCCTCCTTCGAATCAAATCAATCTTCTCTGAGGTTTCCCTAACCATTCGGGCCCAAGTAGGATTTTATCGGTAGATTCTCACCAACATGTAGGCGAACGGCAAGGCCTTTCATAAAGAGCTTCGAAAGGTGCCATGCCAATACTAGACTGAAAGCTATTATTATATGCGAATTCTACCAATGGAAGGTGCTCTTCCCATGTACCCCCAAAGTCTAGGATACAAAGCCTTAAAAGATCCTCTAGAATACGATTCACCCTCTCGGTCTGGCCGTCCGTCTGAGGATGATATGCGGTGCTCAAACATAGCTGAGTCCCTACCGCCTCTTGTAAACTCTTCCAAAATTCGCTAGTGAAGATGGGATCACGGTCGCTTACTATACTAGAAGGAATACCGTGCAAACGAACTATCTCTTTAATGTATACAGAAGCCAACCACGGAGCAATCTTCTTACTTTTCACGGGAATAAAATGGGCGCTCTTAGTAAGTCTATCTACTATAACCCAAATCCCCGTATTACCCTTCCTTGATCTTGGTAATCCATCCACAAAATCCATTGAGACGCTTTCCCATTTCCATAGTGGAACTTCCAATGGGTGTAACAACCCACCGGGTTTCTTTTGTTCCGCTTTTACTCGTTGGCACACCAAGCATCTAGCGACGTACTCGGCCACATCCTTTTTCATACCGGCCCAAAAGAAAACCCGCTTCATATCTTTGTACATCTTGTCTCCGCGGGGATGAATGGTCATCTTTGAGCGATGAGCATCATCAAGAATGGCCTTCCTTAAGTCTTCGTCTTGTGGTACACAAAGTCTATTATCCCTTCGTAACCAACCCTTATCGTCTAGCGTATACCTACGAAGATGGCTAGACGACTCCCCTCCTTTCAGCTTTTCTACTATCTCAACCAACTGTGGGTCGTCTTGCTGTGCCTCACCAACTCGTCCTAGAAGTGTACGTCTAACCTCCAAGGATGCTAACAAACCAGGTACCAGGTCAACGGAGGGTCTAAAGTCAAACATGGAGATGAATTCTAAGCTTCGTCGTTCAACAAACAACAGACTCAAGGACAACCTTTTCCTACTTAAGGCGTCTGCTACCACGTTACCCTTGCCCGGGGTATATGCTATTTCAAAATCGTAGGAGGCTAGGAATTCCATCCACCGTTGCTGCCTTAAATTCAAATCCTTCTAAGAGAATAAGTATTTTAATGATTTGTGGTCAGTGAACAGTTCGAATTTCTCACCAAGAAGATAGTGACGCCAAGACTTAAGCGCGAAAACAATTGCGGCTAACTCTAGGTCATGCGTAGGGTAATTCTTTTCATGAACCCTCAACTGCCTTCCACCATAGGCTATTACTCTTCCCTCTTGCATTAGGGCCGCGCCAAGTCCTGTCCCACAAGCATCAGTATAAACGGTAAACGGCTTATTCCCGTCTGGTAGCACTAAGACTGGGGCTGAAGTTAAGGCTCTCTTTAAACGTTGGAACGCATCATCACAATCTTCGTCCCACGTAAAAACCAGGTTCTTGTTTGTTAACCGTGTTAATGGAGCTGATATTTTTGCGAAGTCTTTGATAAACTTCCTATAATAGCCAGCCAACCCCAAGAAACTTCTTACTTCGGTTACATTTTTAGGGACCTTCCAATCTTGGATGGCCACCACCTTTGCGGGATCCACTGCTATCCCTTCCTTGGAAACCACGTGCCCTAAGAACCGTACTTCTTTCCTCCAGAAGTGACACTTAGAAAATTTTGCCTTAAGGTTATGCGCTCGAAGGGTTTCCAACACTTCCCTAAGATGTAGGGCATGCTCTTCTTCATTCTTAGAAAAGACTAAGATGTCATCCACAAAGACTACCACGAATTTGTTAAGGTACCCCCTAAACACCCTACTCATCAAATCAACAAAATATGCGAGGGCGTTTGTCAAACCAAAGGGCATCACTAGCCATTCATAGAATCCGTCAGGAGTCCTAAAAGCAGTCTTATCTATACTATCCTCAGCCACTCTTAGTTGATGAAAGCCAGTGGCTAAGTCCAACTGCGAAAACACTGAGGCGCCAACTAACTGATCAAAGAGACCGTCAATCCTCGGCAGTGGGTGTCGGTTCTTTTTAGTAAGCTTGTTTAGTTCTCTATAGTCCACACAAAGTCTAAGGGACCCATCCGCCTTTGTAGCAAATACTACTGGAGCACCCCACTCTGATATACTATGTCTTATGAACCCCTTCTCAAGCAACTCCTTCACTTGCTTATTGAGTTCCCTCCTTTCACGAGGAGCCATGTGGCGCACTGGCAAAGATACGGGTTTAGCATTATCCACAAGATAAATTCGAAAGTCTATCTCCCGCTTTGGAGGTAAGCCCTTCACCTCCTCAAACACATCCGGATATTCCCGGACCACCTCTACCGTTCGCAGATTCTCTACAGACGCGTCAAGCGATTCAAGATAACTTAGCATAACGGAACTTATGGGACTACAAAAGATGTCGAGAGCATTACCAAGGCGAGTCACAAGCCTAACTACTCTCCTTTCACAATCAAGAATGGCCCCATTTCTAGATAACCAATCCATTCCTAAAATTAGCCCATAGCCCGTGAAGCCCAATACATAAGCATCACATCTAAATTCAACGCTAAGTATAGAGATTTTCAAATCCAGACATATCATGGTCAAATGAGCCGAACCCCCAATTGGATTTGAAACAACCAAGGGATCCTCTACTAAACTGGTGTTCAAGTGCAGTAATTCAACTAATGATGCAGAGATAAACGAATGAGATGCGCCAGAATCGAATAAGGTACGGACAAGATGATCAAACAGAAAAACTAAGCTTTCAATAGAAATTGTTCTACCTCTTTCTTGCTGCGGTGGGGCCGCAATAGCCTGAACTTGCCCCCTTGCCTGCCCTGGTGCCATAAGAGCCTGCACCTGTCCTCCCGAGGTAGACCCTGCCCTCTGCCCCTTCTTTGGGCA
This sequence comes from Allium sativum, assembly GCA_030737875.1. Lineage (NCBI taxonomy): Eukaryota > Viridiplantae > Streptophyta > Magnoliopsida > Asparagales > Amaryllidaceae > Allium > Allium sativum. Next base: position 678,295,006 of record CM060912.1, read on the forward strand.
GTCCTTCACCAAATGTCCCGCATCTCCACAATGAAAACAACCAGTCTTCTTTTTCTTTCTACAATCTTTGCTGAGATGGCCAGGCGTCCCACAATTGAAGCATCTCTTCTTCCCTTTGCCATTATTGTTTTTACCACCCTTCTTATTTTGCTGTTGGGGTTTCTTCTGATCCCCTTTCTTTTCAACTGCCTTATCCTCATGCATAAGTGCCATTTCTACAAGCCTTTCAAAGGTGGCTCCCATAGGGATGTGGGTCATAGCCAACCCTTGCAACGGTTCATTCAAGCCTCTAACGAACCTCAAAGCTTTCTTCTCTGGCGTGTTCACCAACTCCAAGCCAAACCTTGCTAACTGATTAAATTTATTGACATATTCCTTCACTGATAAGCTCCCTTGCTTTAATGTCAGGAATTTTTCCATATTTAAATTCTCCTCTGCCCTTGAAAGAAACTTTGCCTCAAACCTTCGTCTGAAATCCGCCCATGAATCAACTGGACGTTCCCCGTTAGTGACCTCCCACCAAAACGAGGCCTCTCCCTTCATTAACCAAGCAGCTAAACGGACTTTCCTCCCATCTTCCACTTCAAAGATATCCAACAATTCCTCAGTCTCCTTAAGCCAGTCTCTGGCCTCCACAAACGTCTCAGTCCCTTGAAATTTTTTTCCTCCCATAGCCTTAAATTCCTTGCACGTCTTTGCAAAAGTGTCAACACGAGGAGGAGGAGGAGGAATGGGTGCAACTGGGGGTGAAGGAACATCTGCTGGGCCTGCAGTGGTGGCCCTAGCCTCCAAATATCTCCTAAACCACCCTGGAATTGTCACACCTTCTGGGAGATTAAGATCTTCAGCCATGCTGAAACGAAAAAGGAAAGATTCAAAATGGAGAATTCGAAAGATAAAGATAAGGATATGGCTATTTGGGATTATGTTTTTCATAAAAACTTTCTCTAAATAACATGTTTTTGAAAGCACTTCTTCCAAAAATACTTTAGAAAAATATTTTTCTAAAAATTTTATCTGTTCTGGTAACCTTATGCTCTGATACCACGTGTAACACCCCACGTCCATTAATGTCACTCACAAAGGGAATGCATTAACTTCTATGGAGGTTTTAGGTGAATATAGAACAGTAAAATTTCAACAAGACAGATATAAAATAGTACTTGGAAATTTAAAAACTTTATTTCAATTGCAGCAGAAGTCAAAACATGTTTGATTACATCATAACACCATAATCAAAGTCAAGTACAATATCTATCTTGATAAAACAAGTACATAATCCCATTACATAAATAGCCATTAAAAAGAAAGATAACAAGTTGGACTTTACTTCAGCAGTCCAAGCTTTCCAAGAGATAAACAATCCAATCAGACTCCACTGGAACTTGGCCCAACCTGAGGACCTGAAGGGAGAAAAAAAGATGAAAAAGAGGGGGGGGGGGGTCAGACATAAAGTCCGGCGAGTATGATAATTCTACAATACTATTATCAAAATAACTGGACTAAGGCATAAGCTGGAAAACAAGGAAATGTCTATGAAAGAGCAGATTAAGGACATAGACAATCGCTAAAGGAAACGTTATAGGCGCTCCTAAATACTAAAGGATAAACACTATACTGCACCACACCAGTCACCCTAAAGATTGATTCCACTTAGCTTCACTTAGAAACTTTCTTAATGGCTTTATGTAACGAACCGGGATTTTCGACTCCGAAAATCAACATCAAACTACCGTGTTGACCATTCAGACATCGAATATTCCAGATCATTAATAGAAAGAAGTTAGAGGGTGAGAATAGATAAGATAGAAATATTAGAATAGAAGAAGAAGAAGAAGAAACACCACAACACAGTCTCACATCGCAGCGGAACAAAATATAATACAGAAATAACCTTTATTGAAAGCTTTTGAAATACTTACAATATCAGAGTACACATCTGGACAGTGATACTAATCTGTCCTCATATAACACACAGCGGAATAATAATATCATACGTCTGGACTCTTCCAGCTCGTCTCTTCACAGCAGTCGACAACCTGAACCTGTACACTCCGGGCTAACCCGAGCATTTACAAAACACCGGGTCAGTCTGGTGAACCAGAGTGAGATAAACTCGCACAGTAATATGGGTGAATCATCCAACTTGATTTTAGAGTTCAAAAACCTTTTCGAAGAAAAGGATAATCATAAGACCAAATCCACACATAAACACGGACGGTTTTTACCTTACGATAACCCAAAACAGTTTGAAACCAATATCTTTTCTGATATTATAATAATGTCTAAACACAAGTAAATAGAATCTAGTGGAACGCTTGCATCTCACGCTCCACATATATAGTATACAATCAAAACCCGCAGGCGCTTATTGGAAATTGGATTCCGACTTGACAAGGTATGGGTCCACCTTCCGATAGTGTATCTCTAGAGACGAATACACTGGGTTCAACAAGAACTTCTTGCAACCCGGCCCTCACATGACCGACCACTCATTTCGCTTGAGTGTATCGAATGTATACCACCGACGGTTGGGATCAGCAACCGTCTCCCGACATGGGACAGCATCGAAACATAGATTTAAGAAGCAAATAGGATTTCCTCTAGATAGGTGATCATACACCCTAATGGGAGCGACCCACATAGCCATGCTGCCTGCCCGATTTTTGTCATTTCCCGGTTGATGAGGCTTGAGGCCAGAATTACTCTTGACATCTGGTCGCCATTTACTTTGAATGCCACATCGTCAGATCCGTCAGATATCACTAATTGACGTCCACAAAAATACTCTAGCTGAAAGCTAGAGAATGGCAATTCCCTGCCAACAACTATCGTACGTTTGAAGAAATCAACGTACGTGATCCTTTGGAAATACTCTGTCAGACACTCGTCCATACCAGTCATCCAGGAACAGGATGAACCGAAGGCACTCTCCTACCGCATCCATATAGGAATCACCCCATGGATCAGTAGCGAGAAGTCCTTGCAACCCGTAGATTCCAACTACGACAGAATCACAGTTTCTCTCTGCTTGCCAGGCAGAGAATATTAGTGGTTCTTCCGTTTATGAAGATCCACGGTCTTCAATGCTCCATCTCGATCATCTTCTGAGATCTTCACGTATTTGTTGGTTGGAATGGTTTTCGAATATAAATTCGATCCCGGTCTTTCCGTACCAACAATCGTATTGGACAGATTTGATAGTCGGTGTTTTAACTATCAAAATATACAGTGTTTCAATCATGACACTCCAATGAGTTCACTGGTTCAGTATTCAGCATCACCTGGCCTTTAACAAACTGATTTTTCTTTTTGTTAAATTGAAACTTCCAATTCTTTTAATATTCAACAATACGATATTTGAATAACTCTAATTGATTAATTAACATTCGTCTTAACTCCATTCGCTTGACTCTAGATCACAGCGATCACAATGGTTACGCCTGATTCCCTCAGGAAACATCCGACCGCCGTAGGCTATCTGCAGCCCTGCGAATTACGCTAGCAGTCGTACGAAATGGCAACTTAGCCGAATAATTATGTTTGGCTAATTCTATCTTGAATAACTATATTCAATTTCCCATTTAAAATCTTCCTTCAAATCATCTTTTAAATTCAGAAATCCATTAGTTTTAACAAAGAAATTTATAGCACATATGTTATAACAATAGCGTTATAATTACTATTTAGATTTACAAAATAACAGCGCTATAATCGCTGTTTAGGTTTACAACCCATTTACTATAGCAAAAGTGCTACAATCGCTATATTAGATTTACAAAACATATATTATAACAACAGCGCTAAAATCGCTGTTTAGATTTTCAAAACATATCCACTAACGTCTCTTACGATTACCAACTAATACTATCTTCAGATAATCCCGATGTTGTTCAAGTTGGGGTATTTTAATTACCTCTCAGACCTTGATCAACAACGTTCTTATCCTCCGATAAACATAAGTTGTAATCAAAATCAATATTTCATTCTAGTCTCAAACAAATTCCATTTAACTATTGGATTTGGTTATACAACTCTATAACCTAGTTCTTTAACCAGATTCGCTTATTTCCAATCTCCTTTGATTTCATTTCACTTCAATTACTTTTGAAAAGTAATTGTCTAAATTAATAATAATTTATTTCAATCATTAACTACATGAGTAGTTAATTTCTTTAATAACAACATTAAATGGTAAATCTCTTTTTAAAACCTTATTTAAATTTAAACAATATTTATTAAACTATTCAAATCAAAACACATCAATTTTGATAATCAAATTCCAATTCAAACGATCGATTTAATTAACTCAAAAATCGATCATCTCGTTAATCGATTCCAATTAATCCTCACTTTAAATTAATTAAAAATATAATTAATTTAAATAATCCCATTAATTGTTTTCTTTACAAAACAATTATCGAAGTTTAATCCTTCGATTCATTACCTGTTCTCATACTCGTAAACCTGATTAACGTCAGCATTTACTTTATAAAATAATTTAATAACAATCAAAGTCTTAAATAAATAAAATATTTATTTAATTCCCTATTATAACTTTTATTCAAAATAATATATTCAAAATCCAACTCCAGTTATATAATAAATTTTATAACCTCATCTTTATCGATTCACCTGACGGTGAATCAATATTTATAACACGATAGATTTTATAGGCCATATACTGCTAAATACTCAATCAATACCGCTCACTGGTTTAAACACAACACAGGTTGAATTCCCAGTCCAACTCAATAATCAAATCAATCAACCAAACAGGACAGTTCATATGTGAAAATATGAAATAAATAATATATTTGAGGAATCCGGTTGGATCCCTCCAACCTGTTCTTCCCTGTATACAAATGGTTATCTCAAATCAGACCATTCAGTTTTGTTTAACTGATAACACTAAATAGCAACCATTCAACATCAACCACAAGCAATTCAAACAATTCAACCATTTAAACACGTTTATAAATAAACGTGGCCAACCAAGGTGAGTCACCTTTATTGGAACCAATCGTTAAAAATAGCGATTTGGTATTTCACTGAAATTAAACACAGTTTAATTTCATCGGTTAAATCAACAGATAAATAACTAGCAAAACAGTCAACCATTGGCAAGCAGAGCACACAAAATAAAAATACCCAATTTATATAAAATATAAAAAGGGTAACTGAGTGAGTTTAACTCACCTTGATCTCGTTGTTGCTAACCGATTCAATTTCCCAACAAGAAGCGTTCACCAAAACGGTCCCATGCCTTTCATTTGGCCAATTTCTGATAATATGCATATGTCACAGTTATAAATTATTTATAATTAAAAATAAGAATTCCCTAGTTAAAAATTTAATTAATTAATTACTTTACATTAGAGGTTAATCGGTCGATATTCTCTTTACTCCTCGTATCCTTTGTTCACATTGGACCTTCAGGAAACCCTTGATGTGTCGTTTCCTATACAAGATTTATTATTAGCGAGATCTCAAATTTAGCATAACAATTTCTTAATTATAAAATTAAATAAATAATTTACTTTGTAAACTGTTTAACACAGACCGATTGATGTATCCAATTCATTTTCCCAGTTCAATTCCTCGCCAACGTTTTTTCTCTGCACAACTACCCTTTCAGTACCAACTGCAGCCGTGTTCTTCAAAGAAAACCACGCTGCTTCCAACAAAAAATGACCCATTTGACTTTCTCCTTTGCACCAATTTGTATTAGCATAGTTAAACACTTTAAGAACTGATTACGTTCAAAAAGGATTTCGGTTTACTGTTTACGGTTTGTAAATCCATGCTACTTCGTTTGGATCCCATAGTTTTTGTGGGAATTACTCCCATGGTCTTCGTTGTTTCCATAAGTAAGTCACCCATTGCACAAACTATAATCCATCTGCTTTCCACAATCGCACTTCCTTTAACCCCAAACTCAGACCGTTGCTTCTCAGAACCGCGCCACCTGCCATCGATTTAGACCGGATCAGCCCCCCACTCCTTCGCTTGCCCAGTGTCGCCGAGCATCCCCTGGAACGGTGTTAAACTCTGCTACCCTAATCCCTTGCCATTTGCTCTCAACTACGGCCCCTAGTTGACCGAATTCTGACCGCCATGGGTAGCTAAAAGCCATCACCACCGTCCAAAAGATCCGTCACTCCTAGATCTCGAACCTTTCAGTTGAAGTTTGGTAGAAAGTAGTCAATAGATTTGGATATAATTGGACTGAGAGGTGGATGTATTAGGGTCGTTCATTACTAAGGAGGTGGCGGCAGAAAAGAAAGGGTTGACCACGTATTGTATACAGAAGAATTTTGACTGTTTCTAGTATAGTATTTATAATGGAACCAAAACGTGGAAGGCACGGTTCCTGGTTTGGCTTGCAAGTAAAATAGAGTAGGGTTGGACTCGAGGATTTTCTTGGTCGGCACGGTGTTCGTGATAGACAGACAAAGAAATGAAGTGTTGGGACATGAAGCTGCAGTGTTTTAATTAGAACAGGACTTATGAGAAGCAAAGAAGGACAGTGTTATTTCTTAGCATCCACAGCTATTCCTTAGGGTGAACGCACGTTAAAAGCTGATAAGATAGGCTAATGCAAAAATGTATGGTGGAAGCTTCATCAATTATTATTGTATTTCTAACGAAACTTCACGCTGAAGTAACACGCAGAAACCACCACAAACGACTTTCGTTTACTGATAAAAAAGCTAATCTTGGTGTAAAAAGATATTCCAGATCCAATGGAACAAGTTTCGTCGAAATCCGAGGTCGTATGGAAAAATTTCCTTTATGAAACCGGAAATGAACACACGTTTAATTTTTCTACGGTCACTAGATAAACCAAATCAACTTGAAACTGCGAACATCGACAATAACTTTTTGATACGAACCCAACGGCACTAATTTCGTCGCATTCTGAGACTGTTGGCCCGGTAGGCTGTTTTTACCCCGAACCGCCCTACCCTTTTTAACGCCAAATTTCTCGATCTCTAAAAATAACAAACTATATACATATTCTGACTCTAATCGACGATACGAACTCAACGGAACTGGTTTCGTGGCCTAATTCGATCATCTGCTCAAGTTACACTCAAATGTCCCTTTATTTATTTGAATGCGCACTATAGAATTTGAACGGGCGTTTACGGCTACCGTGGTCACATACGATATCGGTTTTCCACGCAATTCACCACCGTACAATAATTTAGCGATACGGTTCTAATAAAACTGATTTCGTCGAAATCTGAGTCCGTTTGCAAAACGACTACTTTAACGCGTATATTTATATAACGATTTTCCATAGCGACTATTTCAAAATTTGATTTAGCCATAACTTACTATCTATAACACGGAATCTGGATTTTTCTCTTTCATATGAAAATTATCATCAATAGGGTCCCAACGTGTCTTGTTTCACAGAAATCCGACTTATATCGAATCCTATATTCTCAGTTGAAGTTCAAAACTCTATATTGCGAACTGCAGCGCCATTTCAGGCTCGATTTATATTATATATAAATATATAATGTTCAACTTCGTTTTAAAATAACGAATTCAATATTAAATTTCATTAATATTCCAATATAATATTTAAAACTAATTTAAATATTCATATTCAAATGGTCGAAAAACACGGGTCGTTACATTCTTCCCCCCTTAAAATAATTTCGTCCTCGAAATTGCTAAGTTAAGAAAGAACGTTATAAATCTATTAATTTCCAAATCCAATTTTTAGCTTAAATTAGAAACCTATTCAAAACTGTAAATAAATATTTTCAAAAATATTGAAAATTTCTGACACCTTAAATTTCCGAAAAATTTCGCCAGCACCTCCTCTGTATGGCTCAATCGGTACAACCCCAACTCGCCTTTCTAAGCCTCCTCCAATTCAAAAGAAAATGAAACAGCCAAGCGGCTTGCCAAATAGGCTCATAAATCACCAAACCCATATAAAAATAAACGTGTACCTTTTTGTCGGGCATATCATTATATCCCCTCCGTCTGCTACCCTGTCAGCATATAGAAATGCAATCCCAAACAAAATTCCACTTTTATTCTTCGAACTAAATTCTTCACGTGTCCAAGCCAAATTCCATTCTTATCTCAATTTCCATTCATCACCAATTTCAACTCTTAACTAACCAGTTCAACACCATTTCCGATCCCTGTCTCACAATCCAAAAATCTGATTCTACTAGATATATTATATCTCGATTAAATTTCCAGTTAATCGGTTTCAATTCAATCCATATTTGTTTTCACAAACTTTTATTTAAATTTTTGTCTTTGTTCAACAATTTTCCTGGGAGTTTTTAAATAGTTCAAACCTTTCAAAATCAAATACTCCTTTTTAGGATTCAAAACAACTTGTTTTTCTCAAAGCAATTCAAAACAAGATTTTTGGTAGTAATCCATCACTTAAAACTCGGAAATGAACACTGATGATGTGGCCAGCATCCTCAGAGTTATTCCCCAGCTATCAAAGTGAGTTCAATACTATATCACTTTTCAGAACTCATATCTTAAACACCTTCATTTTGAAATCCTTTTCAAAATATCATTCATGATACTTGTAAACAATTTAAAATCTCCCAGGACTTTAAAAATCTCATATATTCAATCCAAGTTTATTTACAATACCTTTCCCATTTTTGGGAATTTTAATTCCAATTCTGATTTTAATTTCAGATTTAATTCATCTGATTTCATATATTTCACTTATATGAATTCTGATTGGTTATTTATATAACTATTTCAATTATAATAAACCAACACATCCAATATATTATAATACTTTAAATAATAATCATTCTTTTATATCAAAATATAACTTGGGTAAAATTATTTCATTTACCCTTTTTCAAAACATACTGTGTCGGTTTATCGTGCTTGAGTGTTTAGAAACCCCTATCGATATAGTGGATCAAACTGATCGACCAGAACTCATAAACAACTCAACCAAATAAATCTCCACAATATAAAATAATTTTTATAAAATCTACAAATATGTTCACTCGTATATATACACTCAAACTCAATCTAGGGTATTGCTAACCCCATCTCTACTGAGTCACGCCACAGAGCCAAGGTAATTACTTAACCAATAGCTCTGATACCACTGTAACGAACCGGGATTTTCGACTCCGAAAATCAACATCAAACTACCGTGTTGACCATTCAGACATCGAATATTCCAGATCATTAATAGAAAGAAGTTAGAGGGTGAGAATAGATAAGATAGAAATATTAGAATAGAAGAAGAAGAAGAAGAAACACCACAACACAGTCTCACATCGCAGCGGAACAAAATATAATACAGAAATAACCTTTATTGAAAGCTTTTGAAATACTTACAATATCAGAGTACACATCTGGACAGTGATACTAATCTGTCCTCATATAACACACAGCGGAATAATAATATCATACGTCTGGACTCTTCCAGCTCATCTCTTCACAGCAGTCGACAACCTGAACCTGTACACTCCGGGCTAACCCGAGCATTTACAAAACACCGGGTCAGTCTGGTGAACCAGAGTGAGATAAACTCGCACAGTAATATGGGTGAATCATCCAACTTGATTTTAGAGTTCAAAAACCTTTTCGAAGAAAAGGATAATCGTAAGACCAAATCCACACATAAACACGGACGGTTTTTACCTTACGATAACCCAAAACAGTTTGAAACCAATATCTTTTCTGATATTATAATAATGTCTAAACACAAGTAAATAGAATCTAGTGGAACGCTTGCATCTCACGCTCCACATATATAGTATACAATCAAAACCCGCAGGCGCTTATTGGAAATTGGATTCCGACTTGACAAGGTATGGGTCCACCTTCCGATAGTGTATCTCTAGAGATGAATACACTGGGTTCAACAAGAACTTCTTGCAACCCGGCCCTCACATGACCGACCACTCATTTCGCTTGAGTGTATCGAATGTATACCACCGACGGTTGGGATCAGCAACCGTCTCCCGACATGGGACAGCATCGAAACATAGATTTAAGAAGCAAATAGGATTTCCTCTAGATAGGTGATCATACACCCTAATGGGAGCGACCCACATAGCCATGCTGCCTGCCCGATTTTTGTCATTTCCCGGTTGATGAGGCTTGAGGCCAGAATTACTCTTGACATCTGGTCGCCATTTACTTTGAATGCCACATCGTCAGATCCGTCAGATATCACTAATTGACGTCCACAAAAATACTCTAGCTGAAAGCTAGAGAATGGCAATTCCCTGCCAACAACTATCGTACGTTTGAAGAAATCAACGTACGTGATCCTTTGGAAATACTCTGTCAGACACTCGTCCATACCAGTCATCCAAGAACAGGATGAACCGAAGGCACTCTCCTACCGCATCCATATAGGAATCACCCCATGGATCAGTAGCGAGAAGTCCTTGCAACCCGTAGATTCCAACTACGACAGAATCACAGTTTCTCTCTGCTTGCCAGGCAGAGAATATTAGTGGTTCTTCCGTTTATGAAGATCCACGGTCTTCAATGCTCCATCTCGATCATCTTCTGAGATCTTCACGTATTTGTTGGTTGGAATGGTTTTCGAATATAAATTCGATCCCGGTCTTTCCGTACCAACAATCGTATTGGACAGATTTGATAGTCGGTGTTTTAACTATCAAAATATACAGTGTTTCAATCATGACACTCCAATGAGTTCACTGGTTCAGTATTCAGCATCACCTGGCCTTTAACAAACTGATTTTTCTTTTTGTTAAATTGAAACTTCCAATTCTTTTAATATTCAACAATACGATATTTGAATAACTCTAATTGATTAATTAACATTCGTCTTAACTCCATTCGCTTGACTCTAGATCACAGCGATCACAATGGTTACGCCTGATTCCCTCAGGAAACATCCGACCGCCGTAGGCTATCTGCAGCCCTGCGAATTACGCTAGCAGTCGTACGAAATGGCAACTTAGCCGAATAATTATGTTTGGCTAATTCTATCTTGAATAACTATATTCAATTTCCCATTTAAAATCTTCCTTCAAATCATCTTTTAAATTCAGAAATCCATTAGTTTTAACAAAGAAATTTATAGCATATATGTTATAACAATAGCGTTATAATTACTATTTAGATTTACAAAATAACAGCGCTATAATCGCTGTTTAGGTTTACAACCCATTTACTATAGCAAAAGCGCTACAATCGCTATATTAGATTTACAAAACATATATTATAACAACAGCGCTAAAATCGCTGTTTAGATTTTCAAAACATATCCACTAACGTCTCTTACGATTACCAACTAATACTATCTTCAGATAATCCCGATGTTGTTCAAGTTGGGGTATTTTAATTACCTCTCAGACCTTGATCAACAACGTTCTTATCCTCCGATAAACATAAGTTGTAATCAAAATCAATATTTCATTCTAGTCTCAAACAAATTCCATTTAACTATTGGATTTGGTTATACAACTCTATAACCTAGTTCTTTAACCAGATTCGCTTATTTCCAATCTCCTTTGATTTCATTTCACTTCAATTACTTTTGAAAAGTAATTGTCTAAATTAATAATAATTTATTTCAATCATTAACTACATGAGTAGTTAATTTCTTTAATAACAACATTAAATGGTAAATCTCTTTTTAAAACCTTATTTAAATTTAAACAATATTTATTAAACTATTCAAATCAAAACACATCAATTTTGATAATCAAATTCCAATTCAAACGATCGATTTAATTAACTCAAAAATCGATCATCTCGTTAATCGATTCCAATTAATCCTCACTTTAAATTAATTAAAAATATAATTAATTTAAATAATCCCATTAATTGTTTTCTTTACAAAACAATTATCGAAGTTTAATCCTTCGATTCATTACCTGTTCTCATACTCGTAAACCTGATTAACGTCAGCATTTACTTTATAAAATAATTTAATAACAATCAAAGTCTTAAATAAATAAAATATTTATTTAATTCCCTATTATAACTTTTATTCAAAATAATATATTCAAAATCCAACTCCAGTTATATAATAAATTTTATAACCTCATCTTTATCGATTCACCTGACGGTGAATCAATATTTATAACACGATAGATTTTATAGGCCATATACTGCTAAATACTCAATCAATACCGCTCACTGGTTTAAACACAACACAGGTTGAATTCCCAGTCCAACTCAATAATCAAATCAATCAACCAAACAGGACAGTTCATATGTGAAAATATGAAATAAATAATATATTTGAGGAATCCGGTTGGATCCCTCCAACCTGTTCTTCCCTGTATACAAATGGTTATCTCAAATCAGACCATTCAGTTTTGTTTAACTGATAACACTAAATAGCAACCATTCAACATCAACCACAAGCAATTCAAACAATTCAACCATTTAAACACGTTTATAAATAAACGTGGCCAACCAAGGTGAGTCACCTTTATTGGAACCAATCGTTAAAAATAGCGATTTGGTATTTCACTGAAATTAAACACAGTTTAATTTCATCGGTTAAATCAACAGATAAATAACTAGCAAAACAGTCAACCATTGGCAAGCAGAGCACACAAAATAAAAATACCCAATTTATATAAAATATAAAAAGGGTAACTGAGTGAGTTTAACTCACCTTGATCTCGTTGTTGCTAACCGATTCAATTTCCCAACAAGAAGCGTTCACCAAAACGGTCCCATGCCTTTCATTTGGCCAATTTCTGATAATATGCATATGTCACAGTTATAAATTATTTATAATTAAAAATAAGAATTCCCTAGTTAAAAATTTAATTAATTAATTACTTTACATTAGAGGTTAATCGGTCGATATTCTCTTTACTCCTCGTATCCTTTGTTCACATTGGACCTTCAGGAAACCCTTGATGTGTCGTTTCCTATACAAGATTTATTATTAGCGAGATCTCAAATTTAACATAACAATTTCTTAATTATAAAATTAAATAAATAATTTACTTTGTAAACTGTTTAACACAGACCGATTGATGTATCCAATTCATTTTCCCAGTTCAATTCCTCGCCAACGTTTTTCTCTGCACAACTACCCTTTCAGTACCAACTGCAGCCGTGTTCTTCAAAGAAAACCACGCTGCTTCCAACAGAAAATGACCCATTTGACTTTCTCCTTTGCACCAATTTGTATTAGCATAGTTAAACACTTTAAGAACTGATTACGTTCAAAAAGGATTTCGGTTTACTGTTTACGGTTTGTAAATCCATGCTACTTCGTTTGGATCCCATAGTTTTTGTGGGAATTACTCCCATGGTCTTCGTTGTTTCCATAAGTAAGTCACCCATTGCACAAACTATAATCCATCTGCTTTCCACAATCGCACTTCCTTTAACCCCAAACTCAGACCGTTGCTTCTCAGAACCGCGCCACCTGCCATCGATTTAGACCGGATCAGCCCCCCACTCCTTCGCTTGCCCAGTGTCGCCGAGCATCCCCTGGAACGGTGTTAAACTCTGCTACCCTAATCCCTTGCCATTTGCTCTCAACGACGGCCCCTAGTTGACCGAATTCTGACCGCCATGGGTAGCTAAAAGCCATCACCACCGTCCAAAAGATCCGTCACTCCTAGATCTCGAACCTTTCAGTTGAAGTTTGGTAGAAAGTAGTCAATAGATTTGGATATAATTGGACTGAGAGGTGGATGTATTAGGGTCGTTCATTACTAAGGAGGTGGCGGCAGAAAAGAAAGGGTTGACCACGTATTGTATACAGAAGAATTTTGACTGTTTCTAGTATAGTATTTATAATGGAACCAAAACGTGGAAGGCACGGTTCCTGGTTTGGCTTGCAAGTAAAATAGAGTAGGGTTGGACTCGAGGATTTTCTTGGTCGGCACGGTGTTCGTGATAGACAGACAAAGAAATGAAGTGTTGGGACATGAAGCTGCAGTGTTTTAATTAGAACAGGACTTGTGAGAAGCAAAGAAGGACAGTGTTATTTCTTAGCATCCACAGCTATTCCTTAGGGTGAACGCACGTTAAAAGCTGATAAGATAGGCTAATGCAAAAATGTATGGTGGAAGCTTCATCAATTATTATTGTATTTCTAACGAAACTTCACGCCGAAGTAACACGCAGAAACCACCACAAACGACTTTCGTTTACTGATAAAAAAGCTAATCTTGGTGTAAAAAGATATTCCAGATCCAATGGAACAAGTTTCGTCGAAATCCGAGGTCGTATGGAAAAATTTCCTTTATGAAACCGGAAATGAACACACGTTTAATTTTTCTACGGTCACCAGATAAACCAAATCAACTTGAAACTGCGAACATCGACAATAACTTTTTGATACGAACCCAACGGCACTAATTTCGTCGCATTCTGAGACTGTTGGCCCGGTAGGCTGTTTTTACCCCGAACCGCCCTACCCTTTTTAACGCCAAATTTCTCGATCTCTAAAAATAACAAACTATATACATATTCTGACTCTAATCGACGATACGAACTCAACGGAACTGGTTTCGTGGCCTAATTCGATCATCTGCTCAAGTTACACTCAAATGTCCCTTTATTTATTTGAATGCGCACTATAGAATTTGAACGGGCGTTTACGGCTACCGTGGTCACATACGATATCGGTTTTCCACGCAATTCACCACCGTACAATAATTTAGCGATACGGTTCTAATAAAACTGATTTCGTCGAAATCTGAGTCCGTTTGCAAAACGACTACTTTAACGCGTATATTTATATAACGATTTTCCATAGCGACTATTTCAAAATTTGATTTAGCCATAACTTACTATCTATAACACGGAATCTGGATTTTTCTCTTTCATATGAAAATTATCATCAATAGGGTCCCAACGTGTCTTGTTTCACAGAAATCCGACTTATATCGAATCCTGTATTCTCAGTTGAAGTTCAAAACTCTATATTGCGAACTGCAGCGCCATTTCAGGCTCGATTTATATTATATATAAATATATAATGTTCAACTTCGTTTTAAAATAACGAATTCAATATTAAATTTCATTAATATTCCAATATAATATTTAAAACTAATTTAAATATTCATATTCAAATGGTCGAAAAACACGGGTCGTTACACTTTACGTACTCCTAGCTGACTACATAGGTGCCACCTGCCCCTATCTCCACTAGGTGTACCCCACTTTCCATTTTTCGATCGGCTCCCTACTCGTAGATACCCGTGCTGGCCCCACAGTGGGGTGTATCATTCCCCTAAAGTGGCAACCCGATATAACGGAGATGCACGGCTTATACCTACACGATGCAACAACGTCTTACCTACCAGCCCGGGTCCACACACGCATATGAAACCCGTTGGACTTGCGTTGCCACCGCTCCCTGTTTTGGCCTCTTATAGTCAAACCCAGTATGCGTGTCCCGTCCTCGACTTGGGTCGAGCCCACAAAGATACGTTTTGGGATACTGGTTGAAATGGGCCCCCATTATTTCCCACAAGCATTCCACCTAAGCTTGTCCCATTAGTCCATCCACTTAACCCACATAGTCATGTTCATTTACATGTGTATTTGGTTAAGTCTAATCGTATTTCAAATGCCTCTAAAGGCAACCACTAGATTCCTCATGCCACCCAAGGCACCTACTTAACCCCCATGTCCCACCTTACATGATTATTTGGCTAAGTATTTCTTAATTCATTAAGGCCATAACCTCATAAAGACCTCTCACATTAGACTGGCATTTATGGCAGCTGGATTTGCCAGGCGGGTCCGGGCAGTCTTACACCATAAAAGAGTCTAACCTCGTGTCTTTACAACTGTTATGCTTTAGTTTGGACCTAGGACCTCTCACATTGGGCCGACATTTGTGACTACTGGATTTGCCGGGCGGGTCCGGGCAGGTTTACGTCACAAACGGGTCCAACCTCGTGTCCTAAGCATTGATTATTATTAATAATCCACTTTCCCCAATTTTAATAATTCCCTACTTGAATTATTAATTAGTTCCAAATTCAACAATGTCCATAATTGACTCAATTATGGACATCCATTCAAGGCATGCAAAATCATACAAAATTGCACCCAATTTATTAATTCCTAATATCACCCCTACCCCACGTTTGAACGTTTATTCGCAAAATATATATATTAGACTCGAATAGTCTAACTCATAGCATAAAAGAGATTATCACACTAACAACATGTATATATGACTAAATAAATCATAACAAGGGGTGAAACTTGCATACATCCAAAATTACAACTTGCATAAGGTTATACATGTCATGGATCTAAGGGTGTCAACTCATTCATAATTCACATAATATGATTTTGATCAAATTTCATAAACTTGTATAGGACATGTGTGAATCAACATCATTAACAATATGGTTTTATGTGGGTACACCTAACTCAATAGGCAAATTCCCAAAAATCAAAATTCATTTAATCATAGATTCATGTATATGGGTACACCTAACTTAATAGGCAAATTCCCATATTCAAGATCCAATTAATTTGTAGATTCATGTATATGGGTACACCTAACTCAATAGGCAAATTCCCATAATCAAGATCTATTATAAAAAAACATAAACTTTAAACATGATCCAATTCGCATAAATAATAACATCATGATTTTACAACTTGTATGATTCAACACAACTTAACATGACATCATTATCATATAACATAAGTATTTCAACATATGTGATAATATGGGATCTACAACATATATAAGATTTACAACATAGCATATCATAATTTGCAACATAGCATGATATGATTTACAACATAGCATAGCATGATTTACAACATGGCATAACATGATTTATCACATATGACATAGCATAGGATTATTTACAACATAATCACTACAACATAACAATATATATACGATGACATAATAGCATAACAAGAGATCCACAACATAATTTACAAATACATAACAATTCATATCACTTTCTTGTGATCCATTCATAACTTAATCGAATTATTTTATAATAACATTGTGAGAATCAGCATACTCACAATTTAAAGAAGAGAAATAGGAAGAGATTTTGATTTAATTTGTTTGTTGAGTAGATTTAGTTGTAGGCTAGGCTTTCTCCTTCTTCTTTAGTTTGTGACGGCTACGCTGAACTCCATGGCAACGGCATGTCGGTAGCTCTCCAATTTTTCAAGTGATTTAGGGTTAGAGTCTACCCACTTATTTATAGATGTTAGGATTCATTTAGGCCATTAGATTTAACCTAGAAATAACCGCAGCCATTCAGACAAGATGGGGTTTATCTTATTGACTCAGCAATGAGTCAGAAGTGACTCAGCAAACACTCAGCAAATTAATAAACTTCTATTCATGTTTACATTAACTGCCCATACATATATATATATATATATATATATATATATATATATATATATATATATACACGCACCTATTCGTGAATTCAAATTAATCCATAATTAACTTATGACCATTTCTACACATTAATTTTCCAATTAATGTCTTAATTCCATTTTTCGCCTTTTAAGGCAATTCACATATCTCAAATTTGTTATATGCCTTTTTAAGGCTATTTCGTGCAAATTCTCAATATTAATTATTTTAATTTGTGAATATTAGTATTAACAGAAATACGGGGTGTTACATTAACTGTGATTAGTTGGTTAAGTGTTCTTATGGACTTAACCCACCCTTTCTAGCTTAACTGTGTTAAGTTGTCTGTATGAACCTAACCCCACCCATTGGTTTGGTTATCATGTTGAATTGGTTAAGTGTCTTAGTTAACTTAACCCTCCCATTCTTGTTCTAGATTTAACTAAATAAACTAAAGCCGCGACCACTCACATTTGACAGATATTGTTGCGATTACTGGATCTGCCGGTTGGTTCCGGGCAGGTTTACATCGTAACTCAGTCTAACCTCGGGTTAGGCCTATTCGTGTTTTCTAAGTTCAAAAGGGTTTTGATAAATTTTCAAATCAGGTTTTTGAAAGTAACCATCACGTCCGTCGGATCAGTTAGGGATAGCCAGGGAGAGCAGGAAACTTGTATTTTCCAAACCCAAGCCTAGACACTATCCTCTCTGTCACCCTAGAACTTTCTGGTGTGTTATTAAAAGAGATGTCGTTAATAAACCTTTGATTTGTCTAAATTTACATTTTCTCATTTAGGACAAATTCTATAAGTAAATTATTCCTAATTTACCTATTTCATAATTACTCTTTTAATGTAAATTGTCAACATTTATTATTATGGCCCATTTTCCCCTCTATATCATATTTATGCTTTTTGGTATGTAAACTATACCAAATTAAGTGTCACTAACCATGATTTTGCTAAACATGACAATTATTCCCAATTATGGCCAATTTCAAATTTATGCCAATATACTTATTATGCCAAATTAGCTAACCCAATTCTGATTTAACATTCTAATTACAGTTCATGTCAAACTAGACTTATTATTCTAGTTCACAATTCATGTAAATGCTAGATTTACAAGTCAATACTAGATTCAAATTACACATCCTATAATTCATGTCAAATTTATCCAATTTGCATTTTTATGAACATGCCATAATACATGTTCCCAATTTATGCCAATTTCCAAGTTTATAACTACGTTTTAGTAAATTTCATATTTTGCCCAAATCGTATTCCCACTGCTCGTATAATCGTGATTCAATCTAGATTATAGATAAATCTAGATTCGTAGAAAATAGGGAATGAACCAAAGATGCTATGAAAAAGATAGACATAATAACTGGCATAAAATGATAATTTACTAATTACAGACCTAATGAATTTCACTGAAATTGATCTAAAACATCGAAGGCCTATAGGTCTGAAAATCTTATGACATAAAAAGGGTTGAATAACGACGTAGGTTCAAGAACATGGGTAGACCTAACTTAATAGGTAAATTCCCAAGGTCTAAAACCAAAGAAAACCAAGAATAGACAGAATAGATAATCAGGTTTAGACCCAATTTCACAGTCACAAAACTTAAGCAACACTTTCCTAGTCATGAATCATAGGTGTTTATTCACAGTTGTCCTTGTTATGTCATAGGCAATAGTTTATGTTTCCTAATCAAAGGCATAGGCTTGTGTTCATAGTCAAGGAAATAATTCTCATAGTCATGAGTCACAGTCATAGGCAATGTTCATAGTTAAAGAGGCAATGTTCATAGTCAAAGAGGCATATGGTTTTAAGGTCCATAGTTTCATAGTCACAGTCTTATTGGTCCTCGAATCATAACAGTCCAAAGATATAAGCACTGATTCGAATAGAAAGATTTGACATATTCTTTTATTCCTTTAATTTCATGTCACGAACAGAGAAAACTTTCAAATCTAAAAAGTAACCGACTTACTGTGATCGGTTTTTAGAATAGAAAGATGGCGTTGCTATGATTCGTGCGACGTTGCTCGAAACCGTTTGAGTTGGCCTTTGATTCTTATCTTGAAGCTTTAATCTTGATTCGAATCTTCTTCTTGAAAGTCTTGAGCAGCATTTCCTCGTCTTGATTTATTTTATATATTATTTTATTTATTTATACATTTTCTTAGAGGTAGCATAAGGATAGAAAAGAATTGTGAATAGAGAAGGAGACCAAGGCTGTTTATATAGGATTAGGCGGACGAATCTAGGCAGAAAACGAGACCAGGTACATCAGAATGCACCCAGGCCCAAAAGTGGGTTTCTGTACCTAGGTCGACACCCAGGTCGACTGGGCAGTCGACCTGGTCGGGGGGGGGGGGGGGGTTGACTACCCAGTCGACTCCCCAGTCGACCTGGGTCTTTCCCGCCCAGCCCGCTTCTGGGTTTGAATTCGAATTTCGAATTCGAATTCGAATTCGAATTTCGAGCTGTTTTCTGTTCTGAAAATTCCTGAAACTTCGGAGGGTCATATCTCCTTCATACGGACTCCAATTCTCGCAAACTCGGACTCGTTTTCATGCAGAATTCCGAAACGAACGCAATGGCGCTGCCCGTTTCCCTTGATTTTGATTTTAAATTTTAATTCTGCCTTGATTTGTGAATCCTAGTGCTACAGAATTACGGGGTGTTACATTTTCCCCCACTTAAAAGGATTTCGTCCCCGAAATCTTCAAGTTAGGAAGAATGTGTCCTACCATCCAATCACCCATCTACTCAACCATTCAATCACAGGCATTCATTGTCCTTAAAAGATTTCTAATGCTTTCATGTTCATATGCATAGTGTGTGTATATGTCTTTATCTAATGCAAAATCAGGCGGTCTACTGATTCGGTTGACCTCCTTAATGCGAATCATGTCAGTATCATGCGTCCAATCATGTATGCAAGCATCCCTGGTTATGTAAATACTACATGCGTGCACAACCATTCATCCATATGCAACATCCATATGATAACATATTAAGTTCAACTTACAAACAAATACATATCTGTAAATGCAATATGAAAGCGTTCGAACTGATCTAGTGCCTAATACGTATGCATATGCATTCACGAGCAACCATTAGCAACCACTTGCAACCATCAACCATAACATGTTTCAAATACATGTTTACATCCATTGGCTTCTACCTAAGGATCGAAGATACGACCTAGAGGATATACTTTGGAAAGAGAGAAACAATTATGCGTAAAGCTCCTAAAAAAAGAAATCAAGGATGCACCCTTAAGGAAAAGGGTATGATGCTAGTATCTAGCCTTCTTGAGCTTTTCTCCACTGTATCTTAACTAATTTAACTTCACGATTGTGAAGTTTCTGACCTCCATTTACAAAATAAACAGATGTCAATCACGGTACCAAGTGTATGTACTAAGATGATTAGAGGTCTCCCTCTTATCCACCATGCCATAACTATAAGGGTCGAAAGGTCACTACGTGCTTTTTAGAGTGCATGCCACAACTATTCATATCTCACGCGAACCATCCTAGTCGAACTCGACATTCCTCAAGTACAAGCCCCAAAGGCCTAAACCAATATCAGACAAGCACCCAAGGAATATCTCCCCCGAATTTAGATGATCTACGTGAGATGATATAAGCAAACTCGTTAGCTATTCTCAAATCCCTACTAACCAAAAATAAACTGGTCGGACCACCAATTGGATTTGAGACTCTAGTGGGATCTTTTTACTATACAAGTACTATGGTGCAGAGACTCAACTATGGAAGTGGATATGAACAAATGCGAAGCGCTAAAACCAAAGGAAAGAGTACGAACAACAAAACTAGACTCTTCCAACAGAACTTTACTACTTTTCTCCTAGGTACGCTTGGTGGCGAAGGTAGGTACTTGCCCTTCTGAAAAGCTTATCCTTTGCCCTAATTACATGCCCTATTACACCATAGTAAAGATACTTCCTCTTGTCTTAGGTTTTATAATTCCTTCCTCCATTGTGAGCTAAATCTATATCCATGAATTCCTCACCCTCTTCCGTGTGTAGTCATGTTGACAAATCTCTTGAAAGCTGCTTCCATCGTACAGAAAACCCTATAAGCTTGAAAGGAAACTGGCCGTAGGTGAAACAACTATGGCTATGGATGGAAGCCAGGCACGACTTCGCCCATCGACGAGGTTACCTCCCAGAAAGCCAGGAGCCCCAGAGACTCAAGAAAGAAGGAGACAATAATTCAAACAGAGGAAGAGAAGATAGTGCGTATGGCTTTGGGGAATATGCCTTTAGAACAAATCTTTTCTCTTGAAAATGCTTCTTTTAAAACCGTTTTGAAAATAATTTTTCAAATCCTTTATCAAATCCGGTAACCTTCAGCTCTGATACCACGTGTAACACCCCACGTCCGTTAGTGTCACTCACAAAGGGAATGCACTAAGTTCCGTGGAGCGTTTAAGGTAAAAGATGCAGATAAATTACAAGACAGACAAAAATTAAAACAGCGGAAAATAAAACTTTGCTTTATTGATAAAATAGTTTGTACAACGATTTCTTTACAATATCAGAGTATCATTTGTCTTACAAAATAAAGAAGCATAAAACAACATTTATATTCCCCAATGTAGCAAGAGCCAGCCATAGCATCTGAAAGGAGAATCCAAGCAAAACTTCGACAAATCTTCAAGCTGGGAAAGAGTAACAGTCCAACTTAATCTGAGCTATACTATTCCCTCCCTTACTACCTAGGGAGGGGGGAACGGAAGAAAAGAAGATGAAAGAAAAACAGAGTCAGACATAAAGCCTGAGTAAGTTCAGTAACTTCTAGCATGTGAACATGGAAAAACAAAACGACATGAATTAACTGAATACAAGATAACACCATGATGATAGGATCAGCAAGATTAGACAAGATTAACATAAGATATGCTAAGATAAGATTAACTGGATATGCTCTAATACTTTCGCCGCTTCGCTATTTCCTTGTTATGCTGGTTTCTATATCTCTGCACCACCTAACTAGTGTCCCCACTAGTAACGATAACGTGATCCCAATCCCTGTAGTTTCCATTGCCTTCAGGCATACATTTATCATTTATTACCTAGATCTAATCTAGGGTTTTCTATCAAGTGCTTTCTAGATTCAACTAGAGTTTACGCTATCTGCTGAATGCTTCTCGGATTCAGGGTTTATGCCACCTAGTCCAACTAGGGATTATGCTACCTGTCGAACGATGCCCCCTAGTCTAGGACACACTACCTAGAGTGGTATATGTTCCTAGACTTCCCCACGCATGTATCGCGAATCGTTATCGCTTGTCTAGATGCACATGTCCTGTAATGTGCGGCCCGAGTCCTGTGGCAGGGCAAATCAAGAAACACAGAACTCGGTCGGGAGCTTTTAGATATCTGCCGATGCAGATGCTAAGGTCTGTTTTTATTCTAGTGGCTATGGTCCCACTCGACCCCTCCCTCAACTAATGAAAGGCACACCTTGAAAAATGAGAACTATACGCAGGCCCCCTATGCCCCACTAACCTATGGCCATCCTCACCCATAACTAGATAGCAAGTATATGGTCTTTTGGAGTTCTCCGCCTTTCCGCTTCATGTATCTCGACCGACTCAAGATGGATGGTAGACGACGAGTTGCTATCACAGGGCTACCGTTTTCTCGACGAATCACGCTGGTCCATCCTAGTCTTTAGGTTGCCATATATTGCAACCAAGGCATACCCCTGGTTCTTCTAACGCAGACCTTAACCTCTGTGAGCCCAGGAGGATCATCTACAGCCTCACAGAGGGATACCAAGAGTACCCTCACGTCCCCTCGAAGCCTCGGGCTTCGTGACCCAATTCGTTGGAGCCTTCGTTTTACTCAGACGGACGTTCGCTCCTTCCCGTGTTATACTAAGAATTACTACTTAGTTTTGCTCACTAAGGTTTACCACTTAGTATCCAGAATCATTGTTTTCTTAACTAAGGTTTACTACTTAGCTCCTTTTAACTAAGGTTTACTACTTAGTTCTCTTTCTCGTCAGTTTGGATTGGTTAAGCGTCATTAGTCAATTAAGGCTAACTTAACCCTCTTCATTTATCCTGTTAAATTGGTTAAGTGTTATCAGTAATTCATGTTGACTTAACCCTACCACAAACCAAGTTATATTGGTTAAGTATTTACTTAACCCTACCCATTCATCTTGTATTGGTTAAGTGTTCCTTTTTAACTTAACCTTGCCCATCTGTTTTAACTAACATTTTATTAATGGTTAAGTATTATCCCTTCATGTTTTAGACTTAACCCTATTCATTTATCATAATCTGATGGTTAAGTGTTCAAGTTTACTTAACCCTTCGGTCTAGTCCAGCTAACATATCAAATTGGCTAAGTGTATTAAATTTTACTTAACCCCAACCTCTAGTCTAGTTAACATGTTAATATGGCTAAGTGTATTAACTTTACTTAACCCCACCTTCTAGTCTAGTTAACATGTTAATTTGGCTAAGTGTTTTCTTAGTTACTTAACCCCTACAAATCTTGTCTTGTTACCATGTTAAGTTGGTTAAGTGTCCCTATGGACTTAGCCCTCCCATTCTAGCTTAACTGTGTTAAGTTGGTTAAGTGTTCCTATGGACTTAACCCTCCCATTCTAGCTTAACTGTGATTAGTTGGTTAAGTGTTCCTATGGACTTAACCCTCCCATTCTAGCTTAACTGTGTTAAGTTGTCTGTATGAACCTAACCCCACCCATTGGTTTGGTTATCATGTTGAATTGGTTAAGTGTCTTAGTTAACTTAACCCTACCATTCTTGTTCTAGCTTTAACTAAATAAACTAAAGCCGCGACCACTCACATTAGACAGATATTGTTGCGATTACAGGATGTGCCGGTTGGTTCCGGGCAGGTTTACATCGCAACTCAGTCTAACCTCGGGTTAGGCCTATTCGTGTTTTCTAAGTTCAAAAGGGTTTTGATAAATTTTCAAATCAGGTTTTTGAAAGTAACCATGCCGTCCGTCGGATCAGTTAGGGATAGCCAGGGAGAGCAGGAAACTTGTATTTTCCAAACCCAAGCCTAGACACTATCCTCTCTGTCACCCTAGAACTTTCTGGTGTGTTATTAAAAGAGATGTCGTTAATAAACCTTTGATTTGTCTAAATTTACATTTTCTCATTTAGGACAAATTCTATAAGTAAATTATTCCTAATTTACTTATTTCATAATTACTCTTTTAATGTAAATTGTCAACATTTATTATTATGGCCCATTTTCCCCTCTATATCATATTTATGCTTTTTGGTATGTAGACAATACCAAATTAAGTGTCACTAACCATGATTTTGCTAAACATGACAATTATTCCCAATTATGGCCAATTTTAAATTTATGCAAATATACTTATTATGCCAAATTAGCTAACCCAATTCTGATTTAACATTCTAATTACAGTTCATGTCAAACTAGACTTATTATTCTAGTTCACAATTCATGTAAATGCTAGATTTACAAGTCAATACTAGATTCAAATTACACATCCTATAATTCATGTCAAATTTATCCAATTTGCATTTTTATGAACATGCCATAATACATGTTCCCAATTTATGCCAATTTCCAAGTTTATAACTACGTTTTAGTAAATTTCATATTTTGCCCAAATCGTATTCCCACCGCTCGTATAATCGTGATTCAATCTAGATTATAGATAAATCTAGATTCGTAGAAAATAGGGAATGAACCAAAGATGCTATGAAAAAGATAGACATAATAACTGGCATAAAATGATACTTTACTAATTACAGACCTAATGAATTTCACTGAAATTGATCTAAAACATCGAAGGCCTATAGGTATGAAAATCTTATGACATAAAAAGGGTTGAATAACGACGTAGGTTCAAGAACATGGGTAAACCTAACTTAATAGGTAAATTCCCAAGGTCTAAAACCAAAGAAAACCAAGAATAGACAGAATAGATAATCAGGTTTAGACCCAATTTCACAGTCACAAAACTTAAGCAACACTTTCATAGTCATGAATCACAGGTGTTTATTCACAGTTGTCCTTGTTATGTCATAGGCAATAGTTTATGTTTCCTAATCAAAGGCATAGGCTTGTGTTCATAGTCAAGGAAATAATTCTCATAGTCATGAGTCACAGTCATAGGCAATGTTCATAGTCAAAGAGGCATATGGTTTTAAGGTCCATAGTTTCATAGTCACAGTCTTATTGGTCCTCGAATCATAACAGTCCAAAGATATAAGCACTGTTTCGAATAGAAAGATTTGGCATATTCTTTTATTCCTTTAATTTCATGTCACGAACAGAGAAAACGTTCAAATCTAAAAAGTAACCGACTTACTGTGATCGGTTTTTAGAATAGAAAGATGGCGTTGCTATGATTCGTGCGACGTTGCTCGAAACCGTTTGAGTTGGCCTTTGATTCTTATCTTGAAGCTTTAATCTTGATTCGAATCTTCTTCTTGAAAGTCTTGAGCAGCATTTCCTCGTCTTGATTTATTTTATATATTATTTTATTTATTTATACATTTTCTCAGAGGCAGCATAAGGATAGAAAAGAATTGTGAATAGAGAAGGAGACCAAGGCTGTTTATATAGGATTAGGCGGATGAATCTAGGCAGAAAACGAGACCAGGTACATCAGAATGCACCCAGGCCCAAAAGTGGGTTTCTGTACCCAGGTCGACACCCAGGTCGACTGGGCAGTCGACCTGGTGGGGGGGGTCGACTACCCAGTCGACTCCCCAGTCGACCTGGGTCTTTCCCGCCCAGCCCGCTTCTGGGTTTGAATTCGAATTTCGAATTCGAATTTCGAGTTGTTTTCTGTTCTGAAAATTCCTGAAACTTCGGAGGGTCATATCTCCTTCATACGGACTCCGATTCTCGCAAACTCGGACTCGTTTTCATGCAGAATTTCGAGACGAACAAAATGGCGTAGCCCGTTTACCTTGATTTTGAATTTAAATTTTAATTCTGCCTTGATTTGTGAATCCTAGTGTTACAGAATTACGGGGTGTTACATTTTAGCTAACACATAATGTATTGTTGAGGACGTCAATCGGTGATTTGGTGGATTTGATGATGTGACATTCAAAGTGAATCTGGTGATGATGAAGCATAACCTCAAGCCTCATCAATCCGGTAAATGACAGAAATCGGGCAGGCAGCATGGCTATGTAGGTCGCACCTATTAGGGTGTATATTCACCTGATCTAGAGTTTCATTTATTTCTAAAAATCTATTGTCGATACTGTCCCATTCGGGAAACGGTTGCTGATCCCAACTGTTGGTGATATACATTCGATACACTCAAGCGAAATGAGTGGTCGGTCATGTGTGGCCGGGTTGCAAGATGTTCTTGTTGAACCCAGTGTATTCCTCTCTAGAGGTACACTAGCGAAAGGTGGTTCCATACCTTGTCATAGTTGGAAATCCATTACCCAATACGTGCTTGCGGTTTTGATTGTATACTATATATGTAGAACGTGAGATGAAAGCGTTTCTGCTAGATGATTATTATATTGTGTTGATAGACATTATTATAATATCAAAGGGTTTTTGATATAAAGATAATTTGGATTCTCATAAAGGAAAAACCCTTTCCGTTATACGGCGTGGTCTTATGAGATATCGTTTACTTGTTCAAACTGTTTTAAACTGTTTTACTCATACCAGTCCCATGACTAACCCAGAGTTTATTTTGTTTTGTTTTCCCTAAACTCTTGGGTGCCTAAATTTGTACGGGCAGTCAAGTAGTCGGGATTTACAGATATACTGGAAGAGCTTGGAGCAGGAGGCTTCAGGATCATATAGTTAATATTTATTTCCGCTGTGTTGTAAGTGGTGTACTTTTATAATGATATGTATATTCAAGTACAGATTTTTATTTCAAAGTTATGTTATGAAATATATTTATTCGTTCCGCTGTGAGATTCGTGTTACTCTGATATTGTGTTCTTATTCTTCTTCTATTCTAAGTTTCTATCTTATCTTTCCTCACCCTCTAATTTCTTTCACTAATGACCGGTATTTTTCGACGTTTGGTTAGTCATCATTGAGTTTATGGCAATAACCAAAGTCGTCAAAATCCCAGGTCATTACAGTTGGTATCAGAGCTTAAGTTAAGTGAATTACCTTGGCTCTGTGGCGTGACTCAGTAGAGATAGGGTTAGTAATGCCCTAGATTGAGTTGAGTGTATATATACGAGTGAGCGTATTTGTTATTGATATAAAAATTGTTTTATATTGTGGAGATTTATTGGTTGAGTAGTTTATGAGTTTTGGTCGATCAGTTTGATCCACTGTATCGGTAGGAGTTTATAAACACTCGAATACGATGGGTCGGCATGATATGTTTGAAAAGATGGTAAATTAAAATAAGTTACCCAAGGTATATCTTGATATAAAGAAGATATAAATATCAAGATTATAATACATTGGATATATTGGTTGTGATTATGATCGAGTAAGATTATAAGTAAAATAGTTATGTAAATAACCAATCAGAATTCATATAAGTGAAATACGTGAAATCAGATGGGTTAAATCTGAAATTTAAACCAGAAATTGAATTAAAATTCTGGAGAATTGGATAAGTGTTTGTAAATGGATTTGGATAAAAAATAAGGAAAATTTAAGATCCTGGGAGATTTTAAATTGTTTTACAAGCAGTGTGAATTATATTTTGAAATGAATTTCAAAGGGGAAATGTTTAGAAATGGTTTTATAGTATTGAACTCACTTCGATCACTGGAAAATAGATCCTGATGATGGCAGCTGCATCATCAGTATTCATTTTCGAGTTGTAAGTGACGAATTACTACCAGAGACACTGTTTTGAATTTGTTTTGGGAAAGAAAAGTTGTGTTGAATTTCAAAATGGGATTTATAATAAAGAATGAATGAATAAAGTTTGAAATAGAAATTGAATATAGAAATTCAAAGGGAGTTTGAATATATGAAATTCAATGGAATTGAAATAGAATTTGAATATAGAAATTCAAAGGGAGTTTGAATATAGAAATTCAAATGGAATTCAAATATAGGATTTGAAAATAGAAAATATAAAGGAATTCAAATATAGGATTTGAATATTGAAAGTGAAATGGAATTTGAATATAGAAATTCAAATGGAATATGAATATAGAATTCAAATGGAATTAAAATATAGGATTTGAATATATAGAATTTGAATATAGAATTCAAATGGAATTTAAACTATAGAATTTGAATAATATAAGTGATATAAAATTTGAATAGAAATTTAATAGTATTAACTAAGTCGAAGAGAAATTAGTTAATCGACTTTTGAATTTGAAGTTGAACTTTTAAAGGTGAACTGGATTTGTAAATGAATATTCGAAATCGAATATAGAACTTAAATTTGAAATTTGGATTCAAATTAGTTAATAAGCAAGTTATAATATATTTGAACATTTCATGTTCAAATATAAAAGTGAAATAGACTAAAGAGTTAATTAACAAATTAATTCTCGAATTGAGTTAAAACGACCAGGTATAGTTAAAATAGATTGGGCAGGTATAAATATACATGAGATAGGTATGGATAAGGTATGAAGGTATATAAATAGAATGCTCGACGAAAAGGTATGTATTTAATTCATATATGAGATTTTATGCGCCGTATCGGCTAGCAGCTTGGCTTTTTCTTTTGGATTGGTGAGGACCATAGGAGGCTATTTGAAATATCCCGATGCTCCTGGTATAAAGGAGGTTATGGAAAAAATTTCCGGGAATTTAAGGGGTTAGAAAATTTTTAAGATAATTTGATAGTTATAAATCAACGTATCGATATATATATATATATATATATATATATATATATATATATATATAGAAGTCGATAAGGAAACGAGCTTAGAAATAGAATAGTAAAATCAAAAAGGAAGACTAAGAATAAAATCTAGTAATAATAGAAAGAGGAAGCGTATACGTGTTTAAAAGTGAATAAGTAGTTGTATGGTATTGATTATTCGAGTAAGTAGTCATATCTGTTTTGACGTTATAAATGTTATTCAGTCAAGGTCTGAGAGGTAGTTATACCCCAACTTGATTGATTTCATTATTAACAAATAAATAGTAAGATTTCAGGCTCGAAGATCAATGTTGAATAAGAGTTAGTTGAATATAGTATTCGGGTTGTCATAACGATGTTTTACACACCATCCGTTTCAACCCAAATAAGTGTAAGCTTGGAAATATAATAAAGAATATTTCCTAAGTATAGAAGTAAATGAGATCGGAAAAGAGATAAATAATTGGAGTATTTTCCAATTATAAATAGCATATATTTTCTAAAGTTTAGAAAATAAAGGAAGGCGATATTCGGAAATGTTTTCCAAATAACATAAAAGGCCAATATGGTTATTGAAAATATTTGGTTAACAAATATTGATAAAGAAATAGAGAAGTGATTTAACTAATGGAATATTAATTAAGGGCTCAGTGACATGTCCAAAAGGAAAATTTGATTTTTGAAAGAAGTAAACTGTTTAAAAACTCCCAGGGAAAGACTGTTTGAATTAAAAACAAATTTAACAGAAATTTGTGAAAGCAAATTTGAATTAAAGTAAAGCCAGTAAAGTGGTAACTGAGATTGAATTAGAATGATATCAAGACAAATTGGATTGTGAGATTCAAATTTGAAGTGTAATGTGGTAATCAAGTTAAGAGTTGGGAATCGAGAAGAAACTCGAGTTGAAATGATATTTGGCTCGGATATAAGCGAATGTTTGTGTTATGGATAAAAACAGATTGGAATTTGATTGGGATGAGCCTTATATCCGTTGAATTGATAACAGTTAGAAAGGATAAAATGATATGCCGACAATAGGTACAAGTTTATATTTCTATTGGATATAAGATTTATGAGCCGAATTGTCAAGCCGCTTGGCTGTTTGATTTTCTTTTGGGTTGGAGATGGCCCAGAGAGGCGAGTTAGAGTTTGAGCTATTAACCAGTACAAAGGAGGTGCTGGCGATTTTTTTCGAAAAGTCAAAGTGTTAGAAAATTTTCAGGATATTTGAGAATTTTCGTTGATAGGAATTAATTAATAATTTAATTGAAATTAAATTGGTTCAGTTGAAACTGAAGTTAAGAAGTGAACAAATATGTTCTAACCAGTCGATAGGGTCGTTCTCTACCTTAGCAATTTCGAGGACGAAATTATTTTAAGTGGGGAAGAACGTAATGATCCGCATTGGCAAAGGTATTATTATTAATTAATTTAATTATATTAATAGTGATATAGTGAATTAAATGGTCGTGGAATTAAATAATGATGAATATTTAATTAAAATAATAAATTAAATAATATATTCAATTCTGAAATAATCAGAATTGGCTGAAATGACGATATGGTGTAAACCGGATCATCTGTGATATTTAATTCAATTTAGAATTGAATTTGAATAACGAATATATTTTATATAAACGACAGTTTGAACGTATAATTATATTTTAATTAAAATCGAGCTTGAAATGGCGCTGCAGTTCGTAAATTGGCGATTCAAACTTCAACTGAATGTACAGGATTCGTTTTAAACCGGATTTCTGTGAAACAAGAAATGTGTGGAGCTGGTGGAGTATATCTTTCTAGTGGAAGAGAAAAATCAGGATTTCGTCATATAGATTTTGAGATATGTCCAAATAAAATTTTAAAATAGTCGCTATAGAATCGTTTATCGACCGTAACGGTTTATTCGATATAACTAGAGATCGGGTTTGAATTTAGACAAGAATCTTTTGGGAAATAGTGATAATTTAATTTTTAGAATTTTACTGAAAATTTTAATTTATTTAATAAGCAACTTTTTATTTGAAGTATTTTGCACCCTGAAATCAACATTTTGAAGTTTCAAAATATGAGTCCACCTACCGATATTATTATATTTTTGGGATCGTAGCGCCTTGCTTGTCACGACTATAATTTTATTTCTGTCATTAGCGGCTCGGACGCAAACGAAATTTGGTGTAACAGAATATGCGGAACTTTATAATTTAAATTTTATGTTGTTAAGGTCCTAGAACTGTCCACGTTTTCATTTCACGTGTTGTTTCCCTCAACCGACATTGTTGCTTGGCAAAGATTTCTCCACGTCCATATGTATTGATACATATATATATGCCCTCTCCCCTTAAGACCCAGTAGTGTCGTTCTTCAACAACATATCTCGAGCCGCCACTCCTCTCTTAAACAAAAACGTAAGAAGACTAAAGGAGAAGGACGGGAGTTGAATGAAAACGTGAAGGGAGGATGAAGTGATGCTTAAATAAAGAAGGCTGTGTAGAGGAGCACGCGGTTCTGGAAAACAAATGTGAGTGGTAAAGTTTGTAGCATTTGTTTGTAATGCATGGAAGAGGGACGTTCTTCCTACTGTAGCATGGATGATGCGGGTGTTTTAAACAAGGAAGGAGGACGACTCAGGTCGCTGCCGCCGTTTCTGCTGGTGTTCGCCGACGAGGTGAAGTGTACGGAGTCTTCAAGTTCACGGAGTGGGTGGGTTAAAGCTTGGAGTTGGCAGGAATATAAGTCATGGAGGAAGACGTGAGAGGAGGTTTGGTATAATTTCCTGTTCGATTGTTTTTACTGTCGGGTTGGGTGAATGGGAAGAAGAGTTGAGGGGGAGGACGTGTACAAAAAGGGTGACGCTGAGTGTATTTAAATTAGGCGAAGCATGAAGTAAGCCATGGTTGTGTTAGTGAGTTGCAGTGTTCGAAGTTACATTCTGGAGGAGTTATGGGTTTGCAGAAACGCTAGGAACGGGATGATATTGAAGGAGATGAGTTATTGTTGATAGCAGTAGCATGATTTGGGCCGATGTACGTTTTTAAGCCCATAACAAAGAATTAAAGAAATAAGAAAAAGGGAAACGTGGGGTGGGCCAACAGTAAAAGGTTAAAGCCCAGTAGATTTTTAAATTCAAACTTTTATTTCTATTTAAAAGTGTAATAACTTGTAACCCTTATATCTTGGTCATACATGGTCGAAATTCAGCGAAACTGGTCGCGTTGGGATCGTATGGACGAGGGCTACACATTGGAACTGACGGGGAGTGAATCGAAGCACGTTTGAATTTATGGTGAAATAAACTGTTTGATTCAAATCAAACAACAGTTTATCGTTCTTTAACGATGAACTGCCAATGTGAGTAAATCTCACTAACTCTGAACATTTTATAATTTCATGTTGTATTTTTAGAAGTGTTAAATATGGGTTGATTTACTGTGTGTTGACGGTTTGATTGAACTGCTAGTCAGTTAGTTGAATTTCTATATTGATTCTGTTTAACAGAATATATCATATGGAACTGAAAGTGATGTTATCTATATTGTTTAACATCTGTGGATGCAGGGAAACAAGTTGGAGGAATCCGACTGGATTCCTCAACATTTATTTTACTGTTTTTCATATATTGTGATATATGATGTGATATATAATCTATTGTCGATTATATGTGTTTGGACGATATTGATCATCGTGATTTGATATGTTGAATACCATAACATACCGAAATGTTGATAAGGGAATATTTTCAAAGTGATATTTGAAAATAAAATATTTATAAATGGAATATTTATAAATAAGAAATATTTATAAATTGGAATATTTATAAATAGGAGATATTTAGAAAATGAATAAACGTTATAAAATGGAAACTGTTATAAGAAGGAAATCATTTGTAAAGTGAAGAACCGTTACTAAAAGTAAATCTTTATAAATGAATAGTTTAATCGAGTTAAAAGGAGTTAATCGATGTTAGTTTAATTAAAAGGAGTTAATCGATGTTAGTTTAATCGATTAGAGTTAAAGCAAATGAGTTAATTGAATATAGTTTATTCGAATAGAAAGTAAAAGGAGTTAATCGATGTTAGTTTAATCGATTAGAGTTATTCAAATGGAGTTAATCGAGTAGAGTTATCGAATATCACTTATTCGAAATAGAGTTATCGAATATAATGTATTCAAGATAAGGAGTTATCGAATCTAGTTATTCGAAAGGAGTTATCAAATCTTATTATTTGAAAGTAGTTATCTAATATAGTTTATTCGATAGGAGTTAAGTGAATAGAGTTAGAGGAGTTATTGAATATAGTTCATTCGAATAGAGTTAGAGGAGTTATCGAATATAGTTTATTCGAATGGAATTAGAGGAGTTAATCGAATATAGTTTATTAGAATAGAGTAAAAGGAGTTAATCGAATATATAGTTTATTCAAATAGAATTAAAAGAGTTATCGTATATAGTTTATTCGATAAGAGTTAAGTGAATAGAGTTAGAGTTAAATCAAAAGAGTTAAGTGAATATAATAAATTGAATAGAGTTATCGAATATACCTTATCGAAGGAAAGAATTATCGAAGAGAAAAGATTTGAAAGAGAGTTATGTAAGGAAGTTTGTTAAAGAATTAGAAGGGTGAACTTTGTCTATTTCAAGGTTAGAAACGTTGTTCAGTTAAGGTCTGAGAGGTAGTATTACCCCAACTTGATTGACTTCATTTTTAACTAAGGAATGGTTAAGGTTCGATAGTAAAGGATGGTTAAGTGAATTTAGTAATTAAAGGAAATGGTTTGAGTTGGCATCGCGATGGTTTGTTTAAACATCTGTCTAAGTCCAATGAAGAAGCTTTGGAAATGTTTTCCAAATAAGAAACCAGAAATGTTTTCTAATAAAGAAAACAAGAAATGCAAATGTTTTCCATTGTTAATAACGTATATTTTCCAAATTTAGAAAATAAGAAATATTGAATATAGGGAAACATGAGATAAGTAAATTAATGAAATAAAGAGATAAATGTTGAATGATGTTGGATCAATATATTTCCATTTGGAAATAATATCGTTGTTTGCACACCTATTTTTCTTCGATAGTTAAATCACAGACTATCGAAGTTTTGACCATTTTAACGTTGTTAATATGGAGAGACCGGTTGGATCATTATCCAAAGAACCACTATGTATTGGCATAAGCGTTGCGAATCATATATGCCAAAGATAATTGAAGACGAAGTAAAGTGCAAGGGCAATTGTATAAGTCTTAGATAACGCTACCTAAGATGGATGTACTGAATAGTGCCTTCGGTTCATCCTGTTCCTGGATGACTTGTATGGACGGATGTCTGATAGAGTATTTCCAGACGATCACGTATATTGATTTCTCCAACAGTACCAAGAGTGAAAGCGGAGAAGGAAACTTCTTTTAGCTAACACATAATGTATTGTTGAGGACGTCAATCGGTGATTTGATGGATTTGATGATGTGGCATTCAAAGTGAATCTGGTGATGATGAAGCGTAACCTCAAGCCTCATCAATCCGGTAAATGACAGAAATCGGGCAGGCAGCATGGCTATGTAGGTCGCACCTATTAGGGTGTATAATCACCTGATCTAGATTTTCATTTATTTCTAAAAATCTATTGTCGATACTGTACCATTCGGGAAACGGTTGCTGATCCCAACTGTTGGTGATATACATTCGATACACTCAAGCGAAATGAGTGGTTGGTCATGTGTGGCCGGGTTGCAAGATGTTCTTGTTGAACCCAGTGTATTCCTCTCTAGAGGTACACTAGCGAAAGGTGGTTCCATACCTTGTCATAGTTGGAAATCCATTACCCAATACGTGCTTGCGGTTTTGATTGTATACTATATATGTAGAACGTGTGATGAAAGCGTTTCTGCTAGATGATTATTATATTGTGTTGATAGACATTATTATAATATCAAATGGTTTTTGATATAAAGATAATTTGGATTCTCATAAGGGAAAAACCCGTTCCGTTATACGGCGTGGTCTTATGAGATATCGTTTACTTGTTCAAACTGTTTTAAACTGTTTTACTCATACCAGTCCCATGACTGACCCGAAGTTTATTTTGTTTTGTTTTCCCTAAACTCTTGGGTGCCTAAATTTGTACGGGCAGTCAAGTAGTCGGGATTACAGATATACTGGAAGAGCTTGGAGCAGGAGGCTTCAGGATCATATATTTATAGTTATTTCCGCTGTGTTGTAAGTGTTGTACTTTGATAATGATATGTATATTCAAGTACAGATTTGTATTTCAAAGTTATGTTATGAAATATATTTATTCGTTCCGCTGTTAGATTCGTGTTACTCTGATATTGTGTTCTTATTCTTCTTCTATTCTAAGTTTCTATCTTATCTTTCCTCACCCTCTAATTTCTTTCACTAATGACCGGTATTTTTCGACGTTTGGTTAGTCATCATTGAGTTTATGGCGATAACCAAAGTCGTCAAAATCCCGGGTCTTTACAGTAAACTCCTATCGTCTCCATTTCTGTCCAAATCAGTTTCAAAATGTTGTGTCCGTCACCACGATCCTGTTGCAGTTTATTTCGTTAAACTGTATAAACCATCTGGTCCGTTATTTTTTCACCGGCTCGTCATGCTATCCCCATGTTAATTTGATTTGAAATATGAAACAGGCAGTTAGCACATTTATAATTGTACTAACTATTTTCTTAATTTAAAAATCTTAATTTAACATTAACATAATTACTTTAGTTAACCGATGTTTAGGCTGATGCTTCCTGGAATGTCAATACAACCAACTCCTTATTTATTTATTTATTTGCATCTTCACTGTTTGCATAGTAAAAACATGTCCCTCCACTGTCTTCAAAATGTCCCTTTTCGTTTGCATGATATTAACCATTACACTACACAGCCATGCCATTTCGCTCAAGCATGGAACTTCCATGTTGAAAATGTGCCCAGCTATAATTGCTTCTTGTACTCCAATCTTAGAACCGAAAACAAAAACCATGACGCCGCCCTTTTAAATTCTTTGAATACGGAATCAATGAATCTGCCCGACCTTGTTTGTTTTGAAATATGTCAGTTTCTACTTATCCTTCAAAACCACACAGACCCATTTTGTTTCCATTTGCTAAATGCCACAACAAAACGCTTGCCTAAATACAAAGAAACGTGCCCTCTTCCGGCTATTCCTTACTGCTCACAAAAAAACATGTCCAAACTTCATGTGTTCATTCACGTCTTCATTTTGCCCCATCACCCATGTCTTCTTTGTTCACCAAGATACACGCTGCTTTGTTAACAGTAAGCCCTTCACGTTTGCTTCTGTTTTGACACTTAAATAGGCCACTGTTTTAAAATGCCCAATCCCATACATCGGCTTACAAACCCAGTTTTTACTTCACGTCCATTATTCTCAGTTCAACCATACAACACGCTGGGTTGATTATCTTCCCACGTACTGTCTAAACCAACAAGCCCAATATTTTTCCATCCCACATCAACTCACACCCCCTCCCTCACGTTAAACTTCTGCCACGTCAAAACATCCACTATCGGACAACATTTGCCTACTTTATTTTGAACACAACTTTGATTTTCTTTCCACAAATACTACGCTTTTCTTCACTCCTGCCGATTACGCTCCAATTTCTTCCCTTCTTCCCAGATCAGATATTTACACTTCACCCGGTTTTAAAGCGCTGGTTAGCATGTTAATAGGCCCAGATCCCTTTTTATCATAGCTCGTGTTCTCCTTCAGGACCTCGCAACATCGAAATGTCGATCCCCTATACAAGCCGCCGCACCCCACCTCAATTAATCAGTCCATGATCTAAACTCATCAAAACATCCGTCGCCTCGTCGCTGTCCGTCCCACAAATTGATGGTCCACTCGATGTTGTAGTTCACCAGTGCTTCTGTCTTGGATGTTGGAGCTTTAGCCAAATTCCCGATCGACACAAACCTCTAGAACAAATCATGACTGTCAAAAAGCTGAGCTCGAAGAGCTGAAGAGAATAGTGTTGAAAGTTTGGTGATTAAACATCATATTTTTTGATTTGAAGAAGAAAAGAT
This sequence comes from Allium sativum, assembly GCA_030737875.1. Taxonomy (NCBI): domain Eukaryota; kingdom Viridiplantae; phylum Streptophyta; class Magnoliopsida; order Asparagales; family Amaryllidaceae; genus Allium; species Allium sativum. Next base: position 678,332,267 of record CM060912.1, read on the forward strand.
TCGAAGGAATTTTGGCTGTTCTTTTCGTTGGAAGCGCAAGTTTTAGATGGGTAGACCATGAACTAATATTTGACCAGAGGAATTAGATTAAAGATGCAATGGGGTGGGTACTTATAGGGTTAAAAATATTAATTAAATATTATAATGTTACTTAATCGCAAAGTAATAGGGTAAAACAACTATATACGCCTTCCGTTTTTGATGAAAATTGTAATCTTAACATAAAAGAATGTTCTAGACACGATGGAAAAGTTTTCGTCGAATTCCGAGGTCTTTTGTAAAAAGTCCTTTATAAATCACAGGTGAAAAAAAACGCGTTTAAAATTCCCACGGTCACAAAATAAATCCAAATAATTTTAAACTTCAAACACTGCTACACTTAACCAATTCGGATTCAATAAAATTAGTTTCATTGAAAGCGGAGTTCGTTTCCATATCCGTTATTCAATTTTACGCATAAAACAACGCTATTTTAGACACCAAAAATACCCGGTCTCCAAAAATAACAAATAATATGTCTATCCTAACTCTAAACATCAATACGAATTCAACGGAATTCGTTTCGCACTTAATTCGATCGTTATCCCGATTTATGATCAAAGACCCTTTTAAAACGAATTAAATTATTAAATTAATCACTATAATTTATAAATAATTCCATAGCGACTATTTGGAAATTTGAATTGGACAAAACTAACAATTTATAACATGAAATCTCCATTTTTCTCTTTCATTAAAAAATTATTATCAATTAGATTCAAACGTTTCTTGTTTCACAGAATTCCGACTTATATCGGATCCTGTGTATTCAATTGAAGTTCAAAACTAAATATTATGAACTATCGTGACGTTTCGAGTTCGTTTTATAATTATAAATAAAATTAATGTCCACACTTCGTTATATAAACAAATTATATATTTTAAATCCATTTAAAATTCCAAATCAATATTTAATAAAATAAAATATATTTAATATTTGACTACCAAAAAGACGAGACATTACATTCTTCCCCCCTTAACTGGATTTCATCCCTAAAATTACTAAGCTAGAAGAAATGTTACAACCTATTAACTTTTCAAAACCCCAATTCATTTTAAATCAAAAACCAATCCATTACTGTAAATAAAACTTTTCAAAAATACTAAAAATTTTCTAACACATTAAATTCCGGGAAAAATTCGACAGAGCCTCCCTTGTACGGAGTGACCATTACGATGTCGCAAGATCAACAAATATATATACATCGACTCACACAGTCGGAAAACAAAATTCAAAACCCAAAAATTATATATTCGCATAAGCGTACCTTATGCGAGCGCTATTTAGCATATTTGCTCAACTTGTTGCGATATACTCAACCACAATCAACCACAAAGCCTTCAGTTACCTGTACTCAACTCAGTTCACCATGTAAGTAACCAATACATGTAACATTTCATTAATCCACAAATATGACTACACCAATTTTCCCAAAACTAAACATGAAGTGTTATTCATTTTTAAAAGGTGTATGCAATACAGGGTTTACTCATCCAGTTTTAATTCATATGTAATTCCATTCCATTCTATTATACTGGAATTTATTCCCTGAGTTTCCTAGTTCATTCAATTTTTTATTAAACAATTTATGAATTCTATATTCAGTCAATCTAACAAACTAACAACAAACAATGCACACCCAATATAACCAATCATTCAACTTTAATTAACTTTAATTAATATTCAATATTAACATTTACTTGGGTTTTACACACTATAATTATCAATCGATTAATATCCAATTGGTTATTATAATTATTATTCATCTTTACCTTCATTTAAGCAAGTTAATTCCAATATCCATTCGTAACTTAACCAAGTTAAGTTTTAACATCATATTCCATTAACTAGTTAATTCTCTAATTAATTTACTTTAATTTAAAGAATCCAAATTATGATTCATTTTACTTCCAAATTAAAATCCTCATTCACAAATTCCATATGTGAAATCCCTTCGGCTTATATTAAACCCTTTTAAATTCAAAATCTAATTTGAATTCCATTTAAATCAATCAAACAAATAAATATATAAATAATTTGATAAAATTATTTACTTTCTATACAAAAATATATTTTGGGTAAAATTATTTCATTTACCCTCTTTACAAAACAATATCATGTCAGTTGCTAGTTCAAAATTGAACTGATCAGATAACACAACAAATCTTTTTTTCATATATAAAATTTACAAATACGCTCTCATATATATACACCCCAACTTAATCTGGGGTATTACTTACCCCATCTCTATCGAGTTATGCCACAGGGCCAAGGTTATTCCTAAACCATTGCTCTGATACCACTGTAACGACTCGGGGGATTCGGCGCCTGAAATCCAACAATAATACATAAACCGGTATTACTTGCCAGAACTCAAGTATCAAAAACACCAGATAGTTAATGAAAGAATATAGAGGGTAAGATAAGAAAGAAAGAAAATTTAGAATATAAGAAGAAGAACACAACAACATCAGAGTCTCACATCGCAGCGGGAAAAAAATATAATATAGAAATAAAACTTTGTTGGGAGCTTTGAAATAAAAACTTACAATCCTCAGAGTATAGCAATACATCTGGACAGTTATAATAATCTGTCCTCATATGCAACATACAGCGGAACAATTCTAGATATCATACGTTTAAACACCTTCAGCTCGTCTCTGGACTTCACAGCATCCGATAACCAGGACCTGTACAACCTAGTCTAACCCGAGCATTTACAAAACGCCAGATCAGTCCAGTGAACCAGAGTGAGATAAACTCGTTAAGTTTAAGAACATCACCCAACTTGATTTTTAAGTCAAACCATTTCTTTTTGAAATCATAGCTTATTCTGATATTATAATAGTGTCTAAACACAAATAAATATCAATCTACCGGAACACTTTCATCTCACGTTCCACATATATAATATATAATCAAACCATGGGCTCTAATTGGAGATTGAATTTCCAACTATGAAAAGGTATGGAACCACCTTCCGATAGTGTATCTCTAGAGGCGAATACACTGGGTGCTACAAGAACATCTTACAATCTGACCACACATGACCGACCACTCATTTTACTTGACTGTATCGAACATATATCACCAACGGTTGAAAGCAACCCACCGTTTTCCAATAAGGGACAACATCAAAATAGATTAAAGAATGAAATGGATTTTCCCTAGATAGGTGATTATACACCCTACTTGGGAGCTACCCATGTAGCTATGCTACCTGCCCGATTTTTGTCATTTCCCAGTTGAAGAGGCTTGAAGTTTAACACTACCTTTAGAACATCATATCACCATTCACTTTGAATGTCACATTGTCAGATTCGTCAAACCATTAATTGACATCCACAAAAATACTCTGGTCGTTAGGCTAAGAGAAAGGCCTTTCTCCGCCACTAACAAAAATACGTTTGTAAAAATCAACATACATGATTTTTAAGAAATATTATGTCAAACGTTCATCCATACAAGTCATCCAGGTCCAGGATGAATCGAAGGCACTCTCCCACCACATCCTATGTGTCACCCTATAGGTTAGTAGCGAGTAGTCCTTGCAATCCGTAGATTCCAATCACAACAAAATCACTGTTGAAATATCTCTGGCCGCTAAAGCAGAGAAATTCAACAAGTGGCTCTTCCGCTCCTGAAGATCAACAGTCTTCAATTTCTCCATTTTATGTAATGATCTTCTATGTATTCGCTTGTTCGGAATGGCTTTCAAATTCAGATTCGATCCCGGTCTTTCTGTACAAACAACCGTACAAGTCATATTTGATAGTCGATTATTTAACTATCAAATAAATAACCATTTAATCATAAAAATAAAATGAATTTACTGGTCTAATATTCAGCATCACTTGGCTTCTTTAATTAAAATAATCAAACAAATGGTTGATTTACAACTTAAAATCTTTTCGATATTTCAACATAGTATTTCGCTTCTTATTTAACATAAGATTTTCTTCAAAACTATTTACCATATCATTGCTCGTTATCTATAATCGGGAAAGCACTTCTATACTCCTACATTTCATTAGTCTATGACCGTAAATTTATAAGCGAATAATTCTTTAAGCATCAATCCTGAAGACCGAAATCAACATCAGATTAATATTCAGAAAATCACTCTACTCAACCAATCTCCAGTTAGATCCTAATTCTTATCTTAACTTGTTACCAACCCATACTATTTCACTTCTAATTCATTCAACCATTTTCCACTTTGAAAGTCTTGTTTCAGTTCCATTCATTCACCTAATCTCATTATTAAGTATCGCCACTTCAAAACGACATTTTTAACTCCACATCTCTTTTATAAATCTTATTTATAAACTTGGGTTTAATATAAATCCCTTTTATTTCTCGACATCTTTTACTTAATTCAAATGTTAAGTAAATATTTATTTTAAGCTATCATGTTTGCTTAAAATTCCTTTTATAACTCCATTCATAAAATCCAGGTTCTAATATAAAACCTGTTCATAATCTCCTTTATAGTCAACTTGTTCTCATTTCAATCTTTTATTTCCTTACTTCGATGAATTTCATTTACAAGGTAATTACTTAAATTATTATTTTCAAAAATAATAATTTACTTCAATATTAACTATTATAAAAATTAGTTAATTTCTTATTTAACTTAAATAAGTAATAAATTTCCTTTTAAAACTCTTACTAAGATTTAAACAAATATTTGTTAAGCTATTTCAATATATAACTTGACAATAAACTATTGTAACTTAATAATCAAACCCACTTGAAATGATTGACTTGGTTGACTCAATACACGATTACTTCTTTATCTGATTCCAATTAATTCCACCTTTTAAATTAATTAATAATATTATTAATTTAAATAACTTCATTTAATTGTTTCTTAGAACAATTAATTCCATACTTAATCGTTACATAAATTTTTGTTTATTTGTTTATAATTCTTATTAACAAAAGAAGTTGTTTTATAAAAACATTAACAATTACTTATGAATTTAAATAATAAATATTAATATTTATTTTCTGTTTAATAAACTTCAATTTAAAATAATAGATTTCAAAATCTATTCTCAGTTATAAACTAAATTTTGTAACTTCATTTCTGTCGATTCACCTGACGGTAAATCCATATTTATAAAACAATTGATTTTCAAGCCATCTAATGCCAATTACTCAACCAATACCGCCTATTGGTTAATATCACAACAAACGTTGAATTATGATTTAACAATCCATAAACAAATCAATCATTTAATCGGGTTGGTCATACAGTTCATATAATGGTAATATGAAAATAAATAATACATTTGAGGAGTCCAGTTACATCCCTCCAACCTGTTTTCCCTGCATCCAAATACGTTAACTCAATTTTCAATCCAATAAACAGATAAAATATTCAATAATAAATAAATCATAGTACTCCAAGCACCCACATTTTTTGTTTAGTATGTTTATATTATTATAAACGTAACCAACGAGGTAAGTTACCTCATTTGGAAATAATGGTTAAAAATAACGATTTGTTCAAATTAAATTAAACGAACATTTAATTTAAATCAGTTCAGTTCAACACATATAAATAAATATATAACATCCATCAAACAATTCACAAACATAACACACAAATAATAAACCCGACTTATATAAATATAAGTGGGTAAACTGAGTGAGTTAAACTCACATTGATTTGATCTGTTTTATCGCTGTAGCGTTTTGGTTACCATTAAATTAAATAGTTTGTTAATTTAACGGTAAATTCCTGTTGTCTCCATTTCTGTCCAGATCGGTTTCAGAATGTTGTGTCCATCACCACGATCCCGTTGCATTTTATTTCATTAAACTTTTTAAACCATCTGGTCCGTTATTTCTTCATCAGCTCGTCATGCTATCCTCATGTTAATTTGGTTTGAAATATGAAATAGCGGTTAGCACATTTCTAATTGTACTAACTATTTTCTTAATTTAACATTAACATAATTGCTTTAGTTAACCAATATTTAGGCTGATGCTTCCTGGAATGTCAATACGGCCGACTCCTTATTTCTTTGCATCTTTACTGTTTGCACAGTAAAAACACGTCTCTCCACTGTTTTCATAATGTCCCTTTACGTTTGCATGATATCAACCATTATACTACACAGCCACACCATTTTGTTCAAGCATGGCACTTCCACGTTGAAAATGTGCCCAGCTATAATTGCTTCTTGTACTCCAATCTTAGAACCGGAAACAAAATCCAAGGCGCCACCCTTTTAAGTTCTTTGAATACGGAATCAATGAATCAGCTCAACCTTATTTGTTTTGAAATATATCCGATTCTACTTCTCCTTCAAAACAGCATAGACCCATTTTATAAACGCCAAAACAAAATGCTTGCCTAAATACAAAGAAATGTGCCTTCAACCTGATATTCCTTACTGCTCACGAAAAAACATGTCTAAACTTCCGGCGTTCATTCATGTCTTCATTCTGCCCCATCACACATGTCTTCTTTATTCACCAAGATACACGTTGCTTTGCTAACAGTCAGCCCTTCGCATTTTCTTCAGTTTTGATATTTATATAGACCATTGTTTTAAAATGCCCAATCCCTTGTCATCAGCTTACAAACCCAGGTTTTACTTCACGTCCATTATTCTCAATTCAACCATACAACACGCTGGGTTGATATATCTTCTCATGTACTGTCTAAATCAACATGCCCAATATTTTTCCGTCCCATACATCAACTCACCCCCCATCACGTTAAACTTCTGTCACATCAAAACATCCGCTACTAGGCAACATTTGCCTACTTCATTTTGAACCCAACTTTGATTTTCTTTCCATAAATTGTAACGTCCCGGAATTTTTGTGATTTAATAATTTATTTATTTAATTATTTTAATATATTGATTGGTAATATGAATGGTTTGAATTCAATATTCTGAATATTTAATTAATATATTAATTAGATAATAAAATATTTAATTTTCGAATGGTCGGATATAGTTAAAATGGCAATATTGTGTGAATTGGATATTTTAATGAATTTAATTCAGCCTAGAATTGAATTATTATGACGAAAATATTATATAAATGACTACTAAACGTATTAATTATAATATAATTATAAATCGAGCTCATAATGTCGTGGTAGTTCGTAATATTTAGTTTTGAACTTCAACTAAGTGTACAAGATTCGTTATAAATCGGATTTCTTTGAAATGAGAAACGTTCGAATCTAATTGATTATATTTTTCTAATGGAAGAGAAAAATGAAGATTTCGTATTATAGATGGTAAGTTATGTCCAAATCAAATTTTCAAATAGTCGCCATGGATTGTTTATAAGCCATAACAATATATTTAATTATAACTAAATATTGGTTTCGAATTTGGACAAGATATTTGAGATGTAGTTATAGTTTAATTTTTAGAATTTTACTATAATTTTTAATTGGGAAAATAAACCACTTTTTATTTGGAGTATTTTACACCTTATATCACCATTTTGGGGTTTCACAGAGTTAGTTAACTAGTCTATATTATTATATTTTTGTGACCGTGGCACGTTGTTCGTCATGACAGTATTTTTATTTTTGTCCATAGTAATTCGTATATGGACGGAATTTTAGAAAAAGTGGTACCTTAAAAATCAAACCTGGCAAGAGCTCAAAGGATATATGTAATTTGGTGACAGTTGGAATCCAACACAGTGAATCATATACAATAAATTTAAAAATGGAAACAAAATTTACTCTCTAAATTTCATTTGGAACTAATCTAAACTAACATGCAGACTAATGTAGTAGGATGGAAACATAAATTTAAAAGGTATACTTCACACCCAAGCATCACTCTATGTTGCACAAGCTAAGGGAATAGGAATCTAGAGCACCCTAATACTTAATACTGAAGGCTTCATGGAATCTCCAATCACGAAACTGCATGTATATTCACAACGCCCAGCTACCCTAGAGGTAATCTATTACTTCATACGCAAGGAATCCTCACTATAAATAAAACTTCATAGAAATTTTCGAGCTTCAATTTACACGTGTTCTCCCATGGAAACCAAAATAAAAACAAATCGAACCCACCTCATAAAAATCTCGAAATTAGTATATGAGATTCTGCGAACCCTCCCTTTATTCGTATATCATTTCCTAGAATTGATATTTGGGTAGCGTTCGATGGGGTGATTATAGGCGGTGCTAGGCGATGTCAGATGGATTATCACTGGTGACGTTTTGTTTGTGGGTGCAAACTTCATGTCAGTGAAAATTTTGGAAAGAGACAGTGTTAATTCTGTTCGCAGGTACTGTAGCTGCATGGGGAGTTGACGTTGGGGTTTATAGGAAATGGGTTGTAAGGGTATGGCAAGATAAGGGGCACGTATTTGTTGAGTGTTGCACGTGTTTGGGTCTGGGATGTAGTGTACAGAAACGGGAAAATTAAGAAGTTGAAGAAGGGGAGGTCAGCATGTGGTTTGGAAAGAAGAAATTGGGTTTTGATAAGGCTTGAGATGGGAGCAACAGTGGACATTTGATATGGCTATGTTGGTACTGATTTTGTCGAGCTCGAGATGATGAACGCAAGGGTGAGCTCGGTTGAAATGAACTTGGACATGCAAGGAGATAATGGGGTTCATAGGATCGGCCATGGGAGGATTAAGGACTGGAGCACGCGTTTTTCCATCAGGGAAGGAAGAGCTACAGGTTGTTATTTGTACATTTTATATAGGAGTTGCGTGAATTTAAGGAGGAAGAGCTGACTAAAGTAGGGGAAAGGAGAAGATGTGGTAGTTGCATGAGATGCTTGCGCATGTAAATAATGTATTAGCATGAAAGCAAGGTGCGAATATTGTACTGATGGAGAGAAGGGAACGTCATGTTGTATTCGAATTGAGGTAGGCACTGGGTAGCGCTATTTTTATTTTTGTAGAAAATAACACTGTAGCACGGTGGGATACCCGAATTTGTTTAAATAGAAGAGGCGGGTCTGGTATATGCGAACGTGGACCGTTGTTTTAAAAATGGAAAGCCCATATAAAAAAAGAAGAGGAGAAAAGATGTGAAGGTCCAAGGAGAACGAAGCTTAGCGAATTTGGAAATAGCCATGAGCTATTAATTTTGGAGCAGTGTTAGATAACTATAAAAAGGGGTAAGGCCCACTACTTAATTAATTTACGTTAGTTTTATTTTAAATAAAATACGACAATAGAAATCGTGGTATATTGCTCATATGATATCAAAATTCGACAAAACAGGACCCGTTAGAATCATATGATCATAGGCTACAATATGGAACTGGTTTAGGGGCATTCGGAGCTTGTTAGAATTTATGGAAAAATTAAACAACTGACTGGATTGATGTACTATTAATCATTATTTAACGATTAACAACCAATGTGAGTATACTCACTAACTCTGTCCAGTTTTATAATTTTATAAATGTTATATAATATTGATAAAATTGATTAAATGTTGTGTGTGATGATTGTTTGGATGATTTGCTAATTAATTGATTAGAATAATATATATAGTTATAAACATAAATTGTTGATTTAACAGTGATACGGTTTACTATTATATTTCATATGGATATGAAATTGGTATTATTTATGTTGATTAACATCTATGGATGCAGGAAAACAAGTTAGAGGAATCCGACTGGATTCCTCAACAATTATATTGTTGTTTTTCATATATTGTATTATATGATGTGACGAATAATCTATGGTTGATTAGTGTGTGTTTGGGATGTTTTAAATAACGTTGACCTGAAATAATTGGTATTTAAATACCGTAAATATAATTGAATATATTGGAAAGGAAATTGGGGTTTAAAAAAGGATAATCTATTTTTAAATAGAAATTGAATTTCGAATGGAGTAGAATATAATAACTTGTTTTAATTATATTAAAACAAGAATTTGGATTTATAAACGAATGTTAGAAATAAAAATGGATTAATTATTATTAAATAATTTGAAAATATAATATGAATTTATAAAGGGCAGATTGGTTAATTGTTTCTAACGGAAACGATGAAATTTATTCAAATGTTCAAAGTGTAAAGATAATTGAAATAAACACATAAGGAATTATAATTTGATTTCGACTTTGTCGAATAGTATAAAGATAATTTATTTTAGAAATTATAGATTACAAAAACTTAGAAATTATAAACTAATAGTTTATAATCGAATGTGTAATCGAGATATAGTTCTAAACTTGATATATAATTAACAAGACACTGATTTATAAATGGAGTTTATAAAGTGAAATAAGAATATGAATTTATAAAAGAATTAGAGAGATGGGATTTGAAACTAAAATAATAAACTTATTTAAATCAAGATCTGATTTAATAAACTGAGACTAGATTTCTGTAGAAAAATAATATTCACGTTATAAAGTGAATAATTATTTTAGAGCAAAATTTTTGCAAGATTTAAATGGTTATAAAAGGAAATAATTTGTGTAAATAAGAAGTTAAAAATGGAGTAAGGAAATTAGAAACTAACTGGAGATTAGTTATATTGAATGGCTTTCTGAGTATCGATCTGATGTTGGTTTCGGCCTTCGGGGTTAATACTTAAGGAGTTGTACTCTTGCTGGTTTACAGTTAGGGACTGATAGACTGTGATGCGTGAATAAGGTATGAATATGTTTTCCAGTGTTAATGGCGTGTATTCTTGAAATAGGGGAATAAAAAGAGTTGTGAATACATGGAAATGTTTTCCAAGAAAATCATGAGAAATAAAACGGGTTTCAAGAAATAAATGGGAAGTTGGGGAATGAAATGATGATTGATCGGTAAGATTTCCATTTGGGAATATGACTGTTGTTTGTACACATGTTTTTCTTTATGGTTAAATAACCGAAGTTTTTGACCATTTCCGTTGTCAATACGGAGAGACCGGGATCAGATTTATTATCTGAAAGCCATCCGTATGGTGATTATCATTTCGAATCAAATATGTCGAAGACAATTGAAGACGGAGTTTATACAATGGTTATTCTGGCTATCCTGGGTAGAAATTGCCTAAAATGGATTTAGAAAATAGTGTCTTCGGTTTGTCCAGTCCCGGGACAACTTGAATGGATGAATGTCTGACAGAGTATATCTGGTAGATCGCGTAAGTTGATCGTTTCAAACGTATTTACGTTGGTGGCGGAGGAATTCTTTCTCTTAGCTTATACCCATGGTATTTTTGGGGAAATCAATTTGTGATTTGACGTGTATGACGATGTGGCATTCAAAGTAAATAAAGGAGTGATCTGTTAAAACATACGTTATGACCTCAAGCCTCATCAACCGGGAAATGACAGAAATTGGGCAGGCAACATGGCTAATATATCTAGAGAATATTCATATTTGTTACTTCTTTCGCTTTTGTATCTCCTGGGAACGGTTATGTTGATATACCAACCATACAGTGGTAATATATTTGGAACATTCAAGCGAAATGAATGGCCAGTCATGTGTAGCTGAGTTACAGGATGTTCTTGTTGAACTCCAGTGTATCACTTCTAGAGTACACTGATTGAAAGGTGGTTCCATACCTTGTCATAGTTGGAAATCCATTACCCAATAATAGCCCGCGGTTTTTGATTGTATATTATATATGCAGAGCGTGAGATGAAAAAGTTCTGCTAGATTGTTATTTGCTTGATTTAGACATTATTATAATATCAGAAAATATTGATCTTAAAAAAAAATTGGGTTATCGTAAGGTAAAAACCGTTTGTGTTTATGTGTGGATCGGTCTTATGATTATCATTCCTTCGAAAAGGATTTTGAAAAGTTAAACTGAAATGATGAAAGTTTACTCACACCAGTCACATGATTGACCCAGAGTTTATTTTGTTTTGTTTTATTTAAACTCTTGGGTGCCCAAATTTGTACGGGCAGTCAAGTAGTCGGGATTTTACATACATGCTGGGAGGATCTTGGAGAAGGCGGTTTCAACGTTAGATATATGTAGAGTTTATTTCCGCTGTGATGTTATATGTGGTACTGTGATAATGATATATATTACAAGTTACAGTTTTGTATTTCAAAGTTATGCTATATAATATATTTTATTCGTTCCGTTGTGGGATTCTTGTTTACTCTGATTCTATTTAGTTGTGTTCTTCTTCTTCTTCCATTCTAACTTTCTTTCTTTCTATTTCTCACCCTCTAACTTCTTTCTATTTCTCACCCTCTAACTTCTTTCTATTGATGGTCCGGTATTTCTGATGCTTGAATAATCAACATGGTGTGTTGTGTTGATTTTTAGAGTCGAAAATCCCCGGGTCGTTACAGTGGTATCAGAGCTAAAAGTTAAGTGATTACTTTGGCTTTGTGGAGTTACTCAGTAGAGATAGGGTTAGTAATACCCTAGGTTGAGTTGCGTGTATTTATATGAGAGAGCGTATTTGTAGATTTATTAAAAAAGCATTTTTATCGGGGAGATTTATTGGGTGGAGTGCTTATGAATTCTGGTCGATAGTGGGGTGCCACAAGATCAATAGGGGTTTCTAAACGCTCGATTACGATAAACCGACGCAGTACGTTTTGACAAGAGGTAAATGAAATAATTTTACCTAAACTATATTTTATATATTAGAATTATTATAATATATTGGATGTGATGGTTATTTTTATAATTGAATAAGATTATAAATTGAAATGGTTATAAATAACCAATCAGAATTAATATAAATGTAATGTATAAGTTCAGATGAATTAAATTTGAGTTTAAAACAGAATTGGAATTATAATTCTCTAACTTGGAAAAGCATGTGAAATGAATTTTGGATTATATAAGGAAATTTTAAGATCCTGCGTAAATTTGGAAATGTTTTCCAAACGTCTTAAAGAATATTTTGAAGTGATTTCAAAATGAAAGTTTTTAATAAATGAGTTTTGAAATAATATAGTATTGAACTCACTTCGATCACTAGAAAATGATTCTGATAACGATGGCCGCATCATCAATGTCATTTTCGAGTTTCTATGTGATGGATTACTACCAAAGATTTTGTTTTTGAATTGTTTTGAGAAAATAAGTTAGTCGGAAATTCAAATGTTTTGAATTATTATTATTATTATATATGATTTCAAACTGATTTGAAATAAAACCCAGGGACTTGAAATTCTACAATTAAATTTAACTTATGAAGTTAAACAGATTGAAATGGTAAGAGTGAAGAAATTTATGTTAAATAAAATTGGATTGAAGATAATCTGGAATGGAATTGAATGGATAAGTTAAGAATTTAGAACTAAGGTTAGAATTGGTGTTTGAAGTACATTTTGGCTTAGATGGTAGAGAATAATTGGATTCGAGGATAAATTCTGCAGAGATGGACTGGTATGGCATTTGTATAAGCTGAATTGATAGCAAGTGGAAGAGACAGTGTTGAATGTACGACAAAAAGGTACAAGTTTATATTATATTGGAGTATGAGATTTCTATGAGCCTATTTGGCTAGCCATTTGGTGGTTTGATTTTCTTTTGAATTGGAAATGTCGCAGAGAGGCGAGATGTAGTTATACCAATTGAGCCATGCAAAGGAGACACTAGTGAATTTTTTTTCTCTCGAGAATTTGAAGTGGTAGGAAAAAATTTCAGAATTTTCGAAAATTTTCCATTAGTAAGGAATTAATTAATATTTTAATTTATTGGTTCAGTTAAAACCGAAATTGAGAATTTAAAAAAAATTATTTTTAACTTGGTCAAAAAGAGTTTGTAGCGATTTTTCTTACTTTATTCATTTCAAGGATGAAATTATTTTAAGGGGGAAGGAATGTAATGTCCCGGAATTTTTTTGATTTAATAATTAATTAATTTAATTAATTTAATATATTGATTGGTAATATAAATGGTTTGAATTCAATATTTTGAATATTTAATTAATATATTAATTAGATAATAAGATATTTGATTTCCGAATGGTCGGATATAGTTAAAATGGCAATATTGTGTGAATTGGATAACTTAATGAATTTAATTCAATCTAGAATTGAATTATTATAAAGAATATATTATATAAACGACCACTGAACGTATTAATTATAAATTAATTATAGATCGAGCTCGTATAGTTCGTAATACCGAGTTTTGAACTTCAACTGAGTGTACAAGATTCATTATAAATTGGATTTCTTTGAAATGAGAAACATTCGAATTTAATTGATTATATTTTTCTAATGGAAGAGAAAAATGGAGATTTCGTATGTCCAAATCAAATTTTCAAATAGTCGCCATGGAACGTTTATAAGCCATAATGATAAATTTAATTATAATTAAATATTGGTTTCGAATTTGGACAAGATATTTGAGACATAGTTATAATTTATTTTTTAGATTTTTACTATAATTTTTAATTGGTAAAATAAACCACTTTTTATTTGGAGTATTTTACACCCTATATCAGCATTTTGGGGTTTCACATAATGAGTTAACTAGTCTATGTTATTATATTTTTGTGATCGTGGCACGTTGTTCGTCATGGCAGTATTTTTATTTTTGTCCGTAGCAATTCGTATATGGACGGAATTTTAGATAACGTGGTACCTTAAAAAATCAAACCTGGCAAGAGCTCAAAGGAAATATGTAATTTTGACGACAGTTGGAATCCAACACAGTGAATCATATACAATCAATTTTAAAAATGGAAATGAATTTTACTCTCTAAATTTCATTGGAACTAATCTAAACTAATATGCAGACTAATGTAGTAGGATGGAAATATATATATATATTTAAAAGGTATACTTCACACCCAAGTATCACTCTATGTTGCGCAGTTTAAGGGAATAGGATTGTAGAGCACCCTAATAGTTAATACTGAAGGCTTCGTGAAATCTCAAATCATGAAACTGCATGTATATTCACATCGCCCATTTACCTTAGAGGTGGTCTATTACTTCATACGCAAGGAATCCTCACATATAAATACTGAACTTCATAGAAATTTTCGAGCTTCAATTTACACGTGTTCTCCCATGGAAACCAAAATAAAAACAGATCGAACCCACCTCATAAAAATCTCGAAATTAGTATATGAGATCCTGCTAACCCTTCCTTCATTCTTATATCATTTTCTGGAATCGATATTTGGGTAGCGAATGATGGGGTGATTATAGGCGGTGTTAGGCGATGTCAGATGGATTATCACTGTAGACATTTTGTTTGTAAGTGCAAACTTCATGTCTATGTGTTAGACCAAATAATGGCACTAACACCCAATATGATAGATTTCGTGTTGAATAATCGAGAATAATGATCTAAAAGCATAGAAAAGTAATCAACACACGAGATTTATAGTGGTTCGGCGTTAACAAGCCTACATCCACTTCATAGATTCTCATTTCATTCGTAGATTACAATTACAATGAATACATTCACATAATCACTCGAATACAATGAATTATTCTCTTCGAATTCATTGATTTTCATTGAAGAAGAAGGTTGTTCTCTGTAGGAGAATACTGGCATGGCGGCCATGAAAGAACTAAGTGCCAAAAATCCCCTGAAATCTCCATGAAATGCTGTATTTGTAGGCGAATGGAGGTTGCTCCTGGGATCGGTTCGGGTGTGACGTGGCAGCCATCCAGCGGGTCATGGAAAAGTAGTGGGAAACATGAAGAAACAGTTTCCAGACCGTGGGTTGCCATGTGTAAATAGATCCAAATGATAAGCCTAGAAAATAGGAGCATGTTGAGGAGTGGTTGCGGCTTCAGGTGGTTCGGGTAGAGGGTACTCCGATTCGATCCGGAGATGGGGATCCGATCTGGTCCGATCCGAAAGAAGGGATCTGATCTGATTCGAGAGGGGAGGGGGTCCGATCCGATGATATTCGTATGTATAATTAAGTTTTCCAGCTTTCTATCACTCCACCCAAGTGATCGCCAATCAATGTAGGTTCATACTCAAGTCCATAGCTTTGGGTAGCCTGGTTACAAAGCAGGCTAACATTTTGCCCTCCAAAGCACATCTTATTGCAGATGAGATGTCCTTTGAATAAGTCAAGCTAAATCTTTTTGGAATGTTATCCACCCTTAAGGAGGCTTTATCAGATTGTTACATTGCTTCCATGGGCGCTAGTCAGGCCAAATTCTATGGAAGGAGTAGTCAAAATGATCAGGTAACTGTTTTAAACCTCGTCGAATTAAGAGATTTTAATTCTTTTATTAAAAGTCATGTAGGATTGCTCGCTCCCGTGCATGCGATCATGCCTGCATAGGTCATTACCAAACTACGTCGTCTTCCCACACAAATCAGACGTATTGTAGAGTTAGACCTTCTTTTGCATACGAGCAAATGCATGAAGTTGTCTTCCAAGTCATGTGGTAGTATAAGAATCTTTGGGCCCTAAGCTGGGATCTGTATAGAACACCTCGGAATTGGCATTGGAATTTGTCATTTTTGCTTGGATTTGGACTATCTCGATATCAAGATATTAATCTAGGGCTCCACGATCGCATTGAATCGTAACATTAAGGAATCTGAAAGCGACGATCACTCCAGATCATGTTAATAGAAAATCAAAAACCAGTGGATGCGTCGGACGTATTGAGATAAATCCATGATCACTCCGGATGGTTTAATAATTCCGTGATCACATATGAGTCAGTACGAGATATTGTTGAAAACATGCAAGTCAATGGCTGGTATGATCATCATAGTCGTAAGGCAGCAGAGTAGTTTATCACACTCCCCATTTAATGTAGTAGCGGATCAAATCTTTGGATTCATGCCTGACCCGTTTGTTGGCTCACTTGGACGGTCAAGACGAATCATGTCATACTCTAAAGATATAGTGTATATGTTCTAAATCACGCATCCACTCAGGCTCATACTCAAAGTCATTCTGCGTGTTGAAGCTCATGATCCTAATGTCAGTAGAGACAAGCGAAGTCAGTGCTTATGCCCCCAACGTCGGTGGGGGTTGGGCAAAGTCAATCGGGTATCCAATCTTTAATCGGGTATCCAATCTTTAAGCCTTTATGCTTTCTGTCGTTGCATCAGATTAGAGTTGTAGGTTTAACAATCTTAGTCGACTCAAGTCGTTCTGTGCTCTTTCTCAAGTTAGCAAGAGTTGGGGTTGTATATGCGAATGGTTGAATAACATTCGCTTTGGTGTCATCCCATTTCTTTTATCATAAAACGAGGATTGCCTCATCAAGTGTCAACGAACTTAAATACTCTCCTTGCATCAGCTATGGAGTTAAGTAAGCGCATCAGTCATGCAAGCAAGCGGATGTCATTAGAGAATTATTCAAGCTTCTTTGTTCATGCTTTAGCATAATCCGAAATAGCCATTATAGCCTTGTTGAGTCTATCTCTCATGCTTGGTTCCACTAAGCTTGACAATCAAGATCGCGGGCTCGATAAATTACATTGGTCTTTTCTGGAATTATACATTCCTATCAGTCATTTCTGGGACTTTTCTTTTTTCATTATCATTTCAAGAGTTAGATGATGCTCTATTTAGTCGTAAAGACATTGAGATCGTCCATTTCAACATTAGCACCCTCTTATTGCATGAATCTATCTGTCTCAGGATAGGATTTTCCAATGTTTCTATGAAAATCTCACGGTAGAGAGATACCGAGGTTTGTTTCAGAGGTGAATCTGCCAAGTCCTTTTGGTGGGTCTCGATGTAGAGAAATTTGGAAGTTTGAGATATCCAAAATACCGGATACTACTGTAATCAACACCATATATGGTCCAAGTCGATTTACCGATGCCACTGTGGCGTTGAATCTTTCAAGGAATGCATGCAGGGTCCCGTCGAAGCTCTATTGAAGCATTAACTAATGTTGGCAATATGGCCCTCATCTTTGAGACATTGTCGCCAATTGTCCAATTTAGCGTTGGTACCACTAGCATGAACTCTTGAGGTGGGTGGAAGCCAGTCTCTGGCTTCTTGGTTCTGCATAAGTAATTGTCGTCATTCAGGCTTCTGTCTTTTAATTTTGAATGGTGATCCCCTGCTCAGATGTATGTAGGTTGTTCTTAAGGAGCCGTTCTTTTGGTTACAATTTTGGAATTTGCGGAATTCGATGATAGTAAATGTACATAAAGTCGGCGGATAGTCAAATTATGTTGCTCCAGGCTCGTATCCTGTGCCCTCCATCCATGGGGGGTTTTGCTAAGCTGTGAGCGTCAAATCCAAATCTTTTCTGAATTCATACCCCCTCATCGAGTCTTGAGTTCGAGTTTGATACAAAATGATTTGTTCGTGTCCAGCACATGTTAATCTTTTGCCTCCCATCCAGGCTCCGAGGATTGGAGTCGAGTGGCGATAAGGTCGAATTATAATCATCTCGAATGCTTCCTCTAGCCCCTTACATTAAGGAATGAGGGAACTTTATGTTAAATTTGAGTTGGATTTGAAGCATTCATTTGAATTGGAGTATATGTTGGCTGTAATAACCCGGAAAATCTGGGCCAGTTTAAAATTTTTATTTTGGCAATTTTAGCGAATTTCGATTATTTAAAATGAATTATTTTAAATAATATCGTCGAGAAACTTATTTTGAATAGAATTCGAACGTATATATTATACGCGTCGTCGTTAGAATATAAATAATTATATATAATTATAAAAGGAATTGAAAATGGCGCGGTAGTTCGAAAATTCGATTTCTAATTTCAAATGAATATACAGAATTCAATATAAGTCAGAATTGAACGAAACAAGAAATATTTGAATCTGTATAACTATATCTTTGTAACGAAGTTAACAAACTGAGATTTCTTCTTAGAAATGATAAGATATGTCCAGTTTAAAATTAGAAATAGTCGCTGTGGAATTTATATATATTTTTTTATATATAAGGCCCTTAAAAATAGCAATTTTGCAAACGACCTCGGATTTCGACGAAACCAGTTTTGTTGGGTCCGTGATGTCAAGTTATTGCTAGATTCCAAATTTCATAATTTTTCGAATCAATATGTGAGCGTAGCAAAGGAAAACGCGTTTGACCAGTTTCAGTTGAATTTAATCGACTGGAAATTGGCCATTTTTCATCCGGTCTCAGAATTCGACGAAACTAGCTTTGTTAGGACCGTATCGTCAATACGAAGCTAGAAAATATTTTTCTGCAATTTATAGAGTTAATATGTGACCCCGGTAATTTGAAATGTACGTTTAAAATTCAATATAGCGATTTAAATGTAAATTTAACGGAAGCTGAGCAGAACGATCAAATCAGCTTGCGATACATATCCCATTGTGTTCAGAATGGGGGTGAAACGCTATGGGCGACAGGCGGTGGGCCTCGTTTCGAGTTCGGTAGTAAAAGTCAACTTTTAACAAATTAAAATAAAAAAATAATAATATAATATTCTTTCTCCTTCCCTAATACCCTGCCCCCCCTTTCCACGTTTAGATTCAGTTTATTAATAAATAAATAAAAAAAGGCGACGCCTCTTCCCACACCACCGCGTCACCAGGTCGGCCACCGCCTCTCCGATGATCGCCCGCCTAGCTCCGCCCTCCCCTGCTCTCTCTCTCCTCCCTGCGGTCCCTCCTCTCTCCTCTTATATCCCAAAACCCACGAACCCTATACAAAACCGAGTTGCCGCCCCCCCCAAGCTGACCACCACCGGACCGACGCCGCCCCCCTGGAAGCCAGTGCCGCCGACGTCTCCAACCCCCCCCCCCTCTTCGCAGGCTACGGTAAGGAATTAGGTTATTTTTATTTTAATTTTGTTTTGCTAATTACTGATTTTGTAAAGAAATTAAAAACTGGATTTTTAAAGAAATTAAAAACTGGATTTTTAAAGAAATTATAAACTGATTTTTTTTAGAAATTATAAACTGATTTTTAAGAATTTTAAAAACTGATTTGTTAAGAAAATAAAAACTGATTTTATTTCAAGGTTTAAAATAGGAAAAAGGGTTTAAACCTTGAAATAAAAAAAAGGTTTAATCTTTTAATAGAAAAAGATTTGAACTTGCAAAAATAAAGATCATATTTTTAAAAAGAGAAAAGACGGGATTTTTATTAGGTAGAAGGAGCAAGACATGATTTTTATATAGGTAGGAAATAAAAATATGATTTTTATATTTTTAAAGAATTAAAAATGTGATTTTTATATTTTTAAAGTATTAAAAATATAGTCTTTACTATATAGAAGAGGTGAAAATGTGATTTTTGTTTATGTAGAGAAGTAAAAATATAATTTTTACATCATAGGAATATTAAAAATATAATCTTTATATATTGAATAACGAAGTCAAAATATGATTTTTATATGTTGAACTTCGAAATAAAGATAGAATTTTTATATATTGAACTTCGAAATAAAAATTCGATTTTTATATATTGAATAACGAAGTCAAAATTCGATTTTTACATAGGTAGTGAAAGCGGACGACGAAGATGACGAAGATGCGATAGCGATGAAGATTCCTATCAATGAAGTGCCGTGGAGCTAGGATAGCTATATGTGAGAATTCCTCACTCTTCAATTTCTTTTCTAGATATATATATATATATATATATATATATATATATATATATATATATATATACTAGGATGCAGACGGTGCTTAGTAGCACCCGACACAACCGTCCACAGACCATGGACTTGTTTGTTTGGTTGCATAGCTTAGTTATATGATTTGATTTGAATTTGGTTGTTTGGTGAATTTGATTGATGTGTGAATGGCGTGGGCCTTCACTAGACCGGGGATAAGGCTAGGCCTCGTCCCGTTTCTAGTATCGTGCCGTTATGCTGCCGAAATTTTCTAAAAATAAGTTAGAAAAATAAAAAAGATCATTTTATTGAATAAATGAATTGAATAGAAATTCATAGGTTGAAATAAAATGTTTTATCGTTAAAAATATAATTTTTAACGTGAATGTGAATAAATGAATAGTTATAAACAAATCGGCCGATTTGTTTGTATATACACTGATTTGACTGATATTGATTGGGTCGATAAATTTCACACATCGCCCAACTGCACAAATAAAATCTGTGTTTGATTGTTTGAAACCCCACACGGGTGTTGGGATGAAATTTGAAGTTCACTCATCCTGATTGATTAAATATGTCGATCGATTGATTGACAGGCTGTTATAAGCGTTAGATATCTATATTTGATGCTTATACAGTGTAGTGCACTTTGGTTGATGGTTGATTATTTTTCAATGCTATTATACATGTGTTGTATGAAAATCCATATAATTAACTTTATATGGTAATTGATTGGGCCTCATTCCAGTTTTAAAATAGAAATATTTAAAATAGAAATATTTGAAATAGAAATATTCGAAATGGAATATTTGAAAATATCAATATATGAAGCCGTGTTGATTAGATTGACGCCATTTTGACGTGAACGATATTTATATCGATTTTATTCATTTTAAAATGAATATTAAAAAGTAATTTTGAAATCGAATATTTCGAAATGAATTGAATTGAAAACGATTTCGAAATGAATTGAATTGAAAATGATTTCGAAATGAATTGAATTGAAAACGATTTCGAAATGAATTGAATCGAAAACGATTTCGAAATGAATTGAATTGAAAACGATTTCGAAATGAATTGAATCGAAAACGATTTCGAAATGAATTGAATCGAAAACGATTTCGAAATGAATTGAATCGAAAACGATTTCGAAATGAATTGAATTGAAAACGATTTCGAAATGAATTGAATTGAAAACGATTTCGAAATGAATTGAATTGAAAACGATTTCGAAATGAATTGAATTGAAAACGATTTCGAAATGAATTGAATTGAAAACGATTTCGAAATGAATTGAATTGAAAACGATTTCGAAATGAATTGAATCGAAAACGATTTCGAAATGAATTGAATCGAAAACGATTTCGAAATGAATTGAATCGAAAACGATTTCGAAATGAATTGAATCGAAAACGATTTCGAAATGAATTGAATCGAAAACGATTTCGAAATGAATTGAATCGAAAACGATTTCGAAATGAATTGAATTGAAAACGAATTCAAATTGAATTGAAAGTGAATTGAAAATGAATTCAAATTGAATAGAAAATTGAATTGAATAGAAATGAATTTTAAAACGAAGTTATAAAGAAGAATTCAATTTTGATTTGAATTGAAATGGAAGTTGAAATTGCTTTGGAAACGAATTTTAAAACTATTTATATAATTCGTTTTAAATAGAAATCGACGAAATATATATTATATATTATATATATAATATAATGGCCTGAATAGAACGCGCCGCGCCGCGGCAGTTCGCGAATTTCGACCATTTATTTCAAACGGACATTACGGGAGATCCGACCGTCGGATTCTCCTAAAACCGGAACCGTTGGGTTCGTATCGAAAAGAGCTTTCTAATGAATATTAGAAATTTGAAATCTAACGGTTGGATTTGGAATTATGTCCAAATCAAATTTGAAAAAGGTCGCTGTAAGTGCAGTTCGATGGCCATTGATGGAAATCGACTGTACGGGCCTTGATAAAATTATTAAAAATAGTAATAATTTGTGTAAAATCATAAGAAATGATTTAGAAAGATTTGGGATGAAAAACTCCATATTTGAAAAGATAAAAATAGATTTTTATCGAAATGAACTAGTTTTGAACTAGAATTATAATTCTATTTATTTTTAAATAAATAAATTGAATTTGAAAAGGGTTTTAAAAATAACCAGAATATCCAATGATTGCATTGGAGTGGATTTGAATCGAAATTGTCTTCAGAATATTTCGATGTTGGAATTCGTGATTATACAGATGTTGTTATGGAAATTTGAAAGATATATATATATCGTTATTTCCAATACGACATTTGTTAGTCGTAGAATTCGATATTGAATATAAGCCGATATATTTTCTATTCAGAGCCTTGTATTGAATATCGAATGTGATTTGGGTTTGTCGTGAGTGGTGTCTTCACTAACACTGTTCTTGAACCCAGTTGAGAAAAGGTTAAATCTTTTTATTTAGATTTAATGAAGTGTACCAATTAAATAATATTTAATTGGAATTGAATTGATATTGATTTTTGGGTTTATCGTGAACAGTGTTTTAAATAACACTCGTTCTTTAACCCGATAATTAATGAATGTGACTTTGGGTTTATCGTGAACCGTGTTTTAAATGACACTGATTCTTTAACCCAGTTAACGATTAAAACTAAGTGGAGTTTTAATGAATCTTTAATTAGATTGAAATAATCGAGAATGGAGTATCACCAGTTTTGCTCCAGGCGATAGTTAAATCTTTAATTAGATTTGAACGTGAAATGGTAATTGAATTTACCGATAACACTGTGGTGTTAGATATGAAGTATTACCAGTTTTACTTCATGGGATAAATAGGTTGGGATTGGGAAATTAAAACAAATGATTACTTCGGTAAGTTTCGTTAATCCCGGCTAGTTGAATCGAAATTCAAAAGTAGATTAAAGAATAAATTCAAGAATTTATCTTTGATAAGATTAATGGGAACCTTTCCCTATGAATGTGAAATTTAGAAACTAACCGTCGGTTAGCTAAGCAGAATGGTTTTCTGGATATTGATCTGATGTTGGTTTCGGCCTTCGGGATTAATATTTGGGGAATTATTCTCTTGATTAATTTACGGTTAGTGACTTATGAGTTGGAATGAGGCGTATGTTGTGTTTGTGTAACACTTATTTAAAATATACGCGAGTTATTCGGAAAGACCGGGTTTATCCCATTCTGGATAACTGATACGACGATAAGTCGAAGATGAAGACGATGGTCGAAGACCGGAGTTCTTCCCGTCGTTTGGGTGATTTCTGACGATCTTGATTGGGCTGTACACCCAAGAAGATGGAAACAGTTGGTGATCGTCCAGACGTACTTGGAGATCGATGGATATGCGGGGTACTAGGTGCCTCCGGTTTCGTTCAGACCCAGAACGGACTTGTAAATGGACTGTGTGTCTGACATTGGATTTTAGTCTGTGTGATTGATCTCTATTAAATATATATCTGTTTGGCGGCGGAGAATTTATTCTCTTGCTTAACGCCCTTCTCTGAGACGTACGAGCTCAGGGGTTATATATTGATGGATATCAAACGCATGGAGTGAATTGCCTGTGTGGCATGCCTAAGTGGCAATTGATCGAGGCTTCTGTTGAAAAGCAAAGTCTTGTGGTGATGATCAAAGCAAGGCCTTTGTGGCGTAGCTTTGTGTAACGTTTACTTCGCGTGTTTCACACCCGGTATGAACCAAAAACGGGAGACGGACCTCAGGGAGGGCATGCGTTTCCTTCTAGCTAAAAAGTGGCGTCAGTGGTTTTACACGCCCTGACGAGTTTGACTTATGTGGCTGTTGCTGTTGCGAGGCGCCTCGGTTTGATCGGACGATCCGGGTCCGATGGAGTCATTCGTTGGCTCGTTTACGCCCCAAAGGGCGGGGAGACGTATTGTTCAGGCATAATAATCCACGTCGGTGGACCGGCCCTGTCGCTCCAAGGCTTGCCTGCGCGCTTGCCGGAGACATGGGCTAGATTGTCTCGAATCGGTTGAGGACTATCTTTTGCCTCGGTTCATAGACGGAAATCCAATATCCAAATACGTGACTTTGCGGTTTTATTTGTAAACCTATATATGGTGACATAGTGGCATGGGACGCTCATGTCGCCTATGATTGATACTTATGATTTGAAGTTGTTTTATACACTATGCACTTATAATAGTATCAAACGATTTGTTTTAACCGTATCAAGCATTCTTTGGCTGTTATAAGGGAAAACCCTATCCTCGGCTGCGTTGCATTGTGTGATGGGACCTGGGTCTTATAACAGCTTCATTTTTCTTTATTTAGCATTGCGCTGTTTGTTTTATGCATTGGTATTCTTGGGAGGAAACCCGTTCCGTGTTATACGGCGTGGTCCCTTGATTTACCGAACTTTAAAATAAAGATTAATAACTGTTTTAGTTCTCACACCAGTCACATGACTGACCTGGAGTTTATTGTTTTAACCTAAACTCTGGGTGCCCCTATTTTGACACGGGCAGCTAGTAGTTTTGGTTTTGCAGATTTATATTCACAGGATCCTGGTTTACAGCTGGAATGATATCCGGAAAGCTTTGTATCCGTATATCTCTTCTAGTTGTGTATTGTATTATTTTCCGCTGCTATGTATTAATATGTAATTTAAATCTCTGTTATTTCTGTGTAATATTCATTTATACTCTGTATATTCTTGTAATCTGATGCATTGTTGTAATATACAATGAAATGTTCTTCTGTTTGCGTTCTGTTGTGGTTTGTTCTCGAACTATCCGACGCTTTCCTTTACGGGGAAGTTACGGGTTTTTACACGTGGTATCAGAGCTTTGGTTTACAAAGCAGAGAACAAGGCACATTAGAACCATACAAAAGGATTCATCAGATATTGGATTAGTAATATCCAATGGGAATGACTCGTTAGAGATGGGATCAGTAGTATCCTAGAACGAGTGTGAAGAGTATATTTTTCAAATGAAAACAATTTTTGTTTTGAAAATTTAAATCAATTATTCGTATTTGATTATTTATTTTAATGAATTTGGACAATCCAATATATATAGATTTTGCGTATACGTCTGATCCGCGTGTATTCAAAGTTTTAATATACTGGATAGATATAGAATTACACTCTAGTCGCCCGGGGATGATGTTGATAATGACCATGGCATCATTAATAATTATGTTCGTGTTTCGAAGGTGTGATATCTATATATTTCCTATTGACTGGTGTGAGAACCAAAATTAGATAGGGCCTATTGTTGTGATTTGGCATCAAAACAAGATTTTCAGTATATGTATCAAAATTATGAATTTGATAATCTAATTCACTAATTGATTGATGTTGGTGTTGTTTGTTTATTTGTTTGATAATTTTTAACCATTATGCCTAATTGAATCGCATATGGAACTATATTGAAAATCGGTCGCATTTGCTTGCATATACATATACTTACATTGAACAGGTCATAGCAAGGAGGCTAGAGCAGAGAATAAAATTTGTTTGCCCGACAAATAGGTACATGTTTATTACATAATTTACTGTTTTGTTTGGGTGATGATGATTTTATGAGCCTATTGGCTAGCCGCTTGGCTTTTTCTTTTTCTTTTTGAGATCTGAAGGACCGGGGAAGCTATTTGAAATTCCCCGATGCTCCCGGTGTAGGGGAGGTTATGGCGAAATTTTTCGAAAATTTAGGGTGTTAGCCAAATTTTTGAAATTTTGAAAATTCTCAGAAACTAAAGAGTTGGATAATGGAAGCCAGATCGAGCGTAGAGTTGGTTGATCAAACCACTTTCGACTTTGTTCCTTTTCGGGGACGAAAAGTTTTAAGTGGGGGAGATTGTAATAACCCGGAAAATCTGGGCCAGTTTAAAATTTTTATTTTGGCAATTTTAGCGAATTTCGATTATTTAAAATGAATTATTTTAAATAATATCGTCGAGAAACTTATTTTGAATAGAATTCGAACGTATATATTATACGCGTCGTCGTTAGAATATAAATAATTATATATAATTATAAAAGGAATTGAAAATGGCGCGGTAGTTCGAAAATTCGATTTCTAATTTCAAATGAATATACAGAATTCAATATAAGTCAGAATTGAACGAAACAAGAAATATTTGAATCTGTATAACTATATCTTTGTAACGAAGTTAACAAACTGAGATTTCATCTTAGAAATGATAAGATATGTCCAGTTTAAAATTAGAAATAGTCGCTGTGGAATTTATATATATTTTTATATATATAAGGCCCTTAAAAATAGCAATTTTGCAAACGACCTCGGATTTCGACGAAACCAGTTTTGTTGGGTCCGTGATGTCAAGTTATTGCTAGATTCCAAATTTCATAATTTTTCGAATCAATATGTGAGCGTAGCAAAGGAAAACGCGTTTGACCAGTTTCAGTTGAATTTAATCGACTGGAAATTGGCCATTTTTCATCCGGTCTCAGAATTCGACGAAACTAGCTTTGTTAGGACCGTATCGTCAATACGAAGCTAGAAAATATTTTTCTGCAATTTATAGAGTTAATATGTGACCCCGGTAATTTGAAATGTACGTTTAAAATTCAATATAGCGATTTAAATGTAAATTTAACGGAAGCTGAGCAGAACGATCAAATCAGCTTGCGATACATATCCCATTGTGTTCAGAATGGGGGTGAAATGCTATGGGCGACAGGCGGTGGGCCTCGTTTCGAGTTCGGTAGTAAAAGTCAACTTTTAACAAATTAAAATAAAAAAAATATAATATTCTTTCTCCTTCCCTAATACCCTGGCCCCCCCTTTCCACGTTTAGATTCAGTTTATTAATAAAAAAAAAGAAAAAAAAAAGAAAAGGCGACGCCTCTTCCCACACCACCGCGTCACCAGGTCGGCCACCGCCTCTCCGATGATCGCACGCCTAGCTCCGCCCTCCCCTGCTCTCTCTCTCCTCCCTGCGGTCCCTCCTCTCTCCTCTTATATCCCAAAACCCATGAACCCTATACAAAACCGAGCTGCCCCCCCCCCCAAGCTGACCACCACCGGACCGACGCCGCCCCCCTGGAAGCCAGTGCCGCCGACGTCTCCAACCCCCCCCCCCCTCTTCGCAGGCTACGGTAAGGAATTAGGTTATTTTTATTTTAATTTTGTTTTGCTAATTACTGATTTTGTAAAGAAATTAAAAACTGGATTTTTAAAGAAATTAAAAACTGGATTTTTAAAGAAATTATAAACTGATTTTTTTTAGAAATTATAAACTGATTTTTAAGAATTTTAAAAACTGATTTGTTAAGAAAATAAAAACTGATTTTATTTCAAGGTTTAAAATAGGAAAAAGGGTTTAAACCTTGAAATAAAAAAAAGGTTTAATCTTTTAATAGAAAAAGATTTGAACTTGCAAAAATAAAGATCATATTTTTAAAAAGAGAAAAGACGGGATTTTTATTAGGTAGAAGGAGCAAGACATGATTTTTATATAGGTAGGAAATAAAAATATGATTTTTATATTTTTAAAGAATTAAAAATGTGATTTTTATATTTTTAAAGTATTAAAAATATAGTCTTTACTATATAGAAGAGGTGAAAATGTGATTTTTGTTTATGTAGAGAAGTAAAAATATAATTTTTACATCAAAGGAATATTAAAAATATAATCTTTATATATTGAATAGCGAAGTCAAAATATGATTTTTATATGTTGAACTTCAAAATAAAGATAGAATTTTTATATATTGAACTTCGAAATAAAAATTCGATTTTTATATATTGAATAACGAAGTCAAAATTCGATTTTTACATAGGTAGTGAAAGCGGACGACGAAGATGACGAAGATGCGATAGCGATGAAGATTCCTATCAATGAAGTGCCGTGGAGCTAGGATAGCTATATGTGAGAATTCCTCACTCTTCAATTTCTTTTCTAGATATATATATATATATATATATATATATATACTAGGATGCAGACGGTGCTTAGTAGCACCCGACACAACCGTCCACAGACCATGGACTTGTTTGTTTGGTTGCATAGCTTAGTTATATGATTTGATTTGAATTTGGTTGTTTGGTGAATTTGATTGATGTGTGAATGGCGTGGGCCTTCACTAGACCGGGGATAAGGCTAGGCCTCGTCCCGTTTCTAGTATCGTGCCGTTATGCTGCCGAAATTTTCTAAAAATAAGTTAGAAAAATAAAAAAGATCATTTTATTGAATAAATGAATTGAATAGAAATTCATAGGTTGAAATAAAATGTTTTATCGTTAAAAATATAATTTTTAACGTGAATGTGAATAAATGAATAGTTATAAACAAATCGGCCGATTTGTTTGTATATACACTGATTTGACTGATATTGATTGGGTCGATAAATTTCACACATCGCCCAACTGCACAAATAAAATCTGTGTTTGATTGTTTGAAACCCCACACGGGTGTTGGGATGAAATTTGAAGTTCACTCATCCTGATTGATTAAATATGTCGATCGATTGATTGACAGGCTGTTATAAGCGTTAGATATCTATATTTGATGCTTATACAGTGTAGTGCACTTTGGTTGATGGTTGATTATTTTTCAATGCTATTATACATGTGTTGTATGAAAATCCATATAATTAACTTTATATGGTAATTGATTGGGCCTCATTCCAGTTTTAAAATAGAAATATTTAAAATAGAAATATTTGAAATAGAAATATTCGAAATGGAATATTTGAAAATATCAATATATGAAGCCGTGTTGATTAGATTGACGCCATTTTGACGTGAACGATATTTATATCGATTTTATTCATTTTAAAATGAATATTAAAAAGTAATTTTGAAATCGAATATTTCGAAATGAATTGAATTGAAAACGATTTCGAAATGAATTGAATTGAAAACGATTTCGAAATGAATTGAATCGAAAACGATTTCGAAATGAATTGAATCGAAAACGATTTCGAAATGAATTGAATCGAAAACGATTTCGAAATGAATTGAATCGAAAACGATTTCGAAATGAATTGAATTGAAAACGATTTCGAAATGAATTGAATTGAAAACGATTTCGAAATGAATTGAATTGAAAACGATTTCGAAATGAATTGAATTGAAAACGATTTCGAAATGAATTGAATTGAAAACGATTTCGAAATGAATTGAATCGAAAACGATTTCGAAATGAATTGAATCGAAAACGATTTCGAAATGAATTGAATCGAAAACGATTTCGAAATGAATTGAATCGAAAACGATTTCGAAATGAATTGAATCGAAAACGATTTCGAAATGAATTGAATTGAAAACGAATTCAAATTGAATTGAAAGTGAATTGAAAATGAATTCAAATTGAATAGAAAATTGAATTGAATAGAAATGAATTTTAAAACGAAGTTATAAAGAAGAATTCAATTTTGATTTGAATTGAAATGGAAGTTGAAATTGCTTTGGAAACGAATTTTAAAACTATTTATATAATTCGTTTTAAATAGAAATCGACGAAATATATATTATATATTATATATATAATATAATGGCCTGAATAGAACGCGCCGCGCCGCGGCAGTTCGCGAATTTCGACCATTTATTTCAAACGGACATTACGGGAGATCCGACCGTCGGATTCTCCTAAAACCGGAACCGTTGGGTTCGTATCGAAAAGAGCTTTCTAATGAATATTAGAAATTTGAAATCTAACGGTTGGATTTGGAATTATGTCCAAATCAAATTTGAAAAAGGTCGCTGTAAGTGCAGTTCGATGGCCATTGATGGAAATCGACTGTACGGGCCTTGATAAAATTATTAAAAATAGTAATAATTTGTGTAAAATCATAAGAAATGATTTAGAAAGATTTGGGATGAAAAACTCCATATTTGAAAAGATAAAAATAGATTTTTATCGAAATGAACTAGTTTTGAACTAGAATTATAATTCTATTTATTTTTAAATAAATAAATTGAATTTGAAAAGGGTTTTAAAAATAACCAGAATATCCAATGATTGCATTGGAGTGGATTTGAATCGAAATTGTCTTCAGAATATTTCGATGTTGGAATTCGTGATTATACAGATGTTGTTATGGAAATTTGAAAGATATATATATATATATCGTTATTTCCAATACGACATTTGTTAGTCGTAGAATTCGATATTGAATATAAGCCGATATATTTTCTATTCAGAGCCTTGTATTGAATATCGAATGTGATTTGGGTTTGTCGTGAGTGGTGTCTTCACTAACACTGTTCTTGAACCCAGTTGAGAAAAGGTTAAATCTTTTTATTTAGATTTAATGAAGTGTACCAATTAAATAATATTTAATTGGAATTGAATTGATATTGATTTTTGGGTTTATCGTGAACAGTGTTTTAAATAACACTCGTTCTTTAACCCGATAATTAATGAATGTGACTTTGGGTTTATCGTGAACCGTGTTTTAAATGACACTGATTCTTTAACCCAGTTAACGATTAAAACTAAGTGGAGTTTTAATGAATCTTTAATTAGATTGAAATAATCGAGAATGGAGTATCACCAGTTTTGCTCCAGGCGATAGTTAAATCTTTAATTAGATTTGAACGTGAAATGGTAATTGAATTTACCGATAACACTGTGGTGTTAGATATGAAGTATTACCAGTTTTACTTCATGGGATAAATAGGTTGGGATTGGGAAATTAAAACAAATGATTACTTCGGTAAGTTTCGTTAATCCCGGCTAGTTGAATCGAAATTCAAAAATAGATTAAAGAATAAATTCAAGAATTTATCTTTGATAAGATTAATGGGAACCTTTCCCTATGAATGTGAAATTTAGAAACTAACCGTCGGTTAGCTAAGCAGAATGGTTTTCTGGATATTGATCTGATGTTGGTTTCGGCCTTCGGGATTAATATTTGGGGAATTATTCTCTTGATTAATTTACGGTTAGTGACTTATGAGTTGGAATGAGGCGTATGTTGTGTTTGTGTAACACTTATTTAAAATATACGCGAGTTATTCGGAAAGACCGGGTTTATCCCATTCTGGATAACTGATACGACGATAAGTCGAAGATGAAGACGATGGTCGAAGACCGGAGTTCTTCCCGTCGTTTGGGTGATTTCTGATGATCTTGATTGGGCTGTACACCCAAGAAGATGGAAACAGTTGGTGATCGTCCAGACGTACTTGGAGATCGATGGATATGCGGGGTACTAGGTGCCTCCGGTTTCGTTCAGACCCAGAACGGACTTGTAAATGGACTGTGTGTCTGACATTGGATTTTAGTCTGTGTGATTGATCTCTATTAAATATATATCTGTTTGGCGGCGGAGAATTTATTCTCTTGCTTAACGCCCTTCTCTGAGACGTACGAGCTCAGGGGTTATATATTGATGGATATCAAACGCATGGAGTGAATTGCCTGTGTGGCATGCCTAAGTGGCAATTGATCGAGGCTTCTGTTGAAAAGCAAAGTCTTGTGGTGATGATCAAAGCAAGGCCTTTGTGGCGTAGCTTTGTGTAACGTTTACTTCGCGTGTTTCACACCCGGTATGAACCAAAAACGGGAGACGGACCTCAGGGAGGGCATGCGTTTCCTTCTAGCTAAAAAGTGGCGTCAGTGGTTTTACACGCCCTGACGAGTTTGACTTATGTGGCTGTTGCTGTTGCGAGGCGCCTCGGTTTGATCGGACGATCCGGGTCCGATGGAGTCATTCGTTGGCTCATTTACGCCCCAAAGGGCGGGGAGACGTATTGTTCAGGCATAATAATCCACGTCGGTGGACCGGCCTTGTCGCTCCAAGGCTTGCCTGCGCGCTTGCCGGAGACATGGGCTAGATTGTCTCGAATCGGTTGAGGACTATCTTTTGCCTCGGTTCATAGACGGAAATCCAATATCCAAATACGTGACTTTGCGGTTTTATTTGTAAACCTATATATGGTGACATAGTGGCATGGGACGCTCATGTCGCCTATGATTGATACTTATGATTTGAAGTTGTTTTATACACTATGCACTTATAATAGTATCAAACGATTTGTTTTAACCGTATCAAGCATTCTTTGGCTGTTATAAGGGAAAACCCTATCCTCGGCTGCGTTGCATTGTGTGATGGGACCTGGGTCTTATAACAGCTTCATTTTTCTTTATTTAGCATTGCGCTGTTTGTTTTATGCATTGGTATTCTTGGGAGGAAACCCGTTCCGTGTTATACGGCGTGGTCCCTTGATTTACCGAACTTTAAAATAAAGATTAATAACTGTTTTAGTTCTCACACCAGTCACATGACTGACCTGGAGTTTATTGTTTTAACCTAAACTCTGGGTGCCCCTATTTTGACACGGGCAGCTAGTAGTTTTGGTTTTGCAGATTTATATTCACAGGATCCTGGTTTACAGCTGGAATGATATCCGGAAAGCTTTGTATCCGTATATCTCTTCTAGTTGTGTATTGTATTATTTTCCGCTGCTATGTATTAATATGTAATTTAAATCTCTGTTATTTCTGTGTAATATTCATTTATACTCTGTATATTCTTGTAATCTGATGCATTGTTGTAATATACAATGAAATGTTCTTCTGTTTGCGTTCTGTTGTGGTTTGTTCTCGAACTATCCGACGCTTTCCTTTACGGGGAAGTTACGGGTCTTTACATTGGCCGGACTCCATTTAAGTTTCCAGCGGCTATTGCATTGCTGTCGTTTTCATCCAAAATGTTGCAGTCAGAAGTTGGATCCTACAAATGTCTGAGAGGAGGTTGATTGCACCTTGTTTCATTCAATACTATGTTGCCAACCTATCCTAGGGTATCATGTGATCAGAGCCGCGTAACGGGGAATGTGTGAGCCAAGTTCGTAGTCGCTTGAATTCCCACGATGTTCGCTCCAGCGAGTAGGCCATAGTCGCTTGGCCTTCCATCTATCCAAGTAAAGAAGTTATCCATCATTCTCTGTCACTTCCGGAGAAGTTCATCTTATCGCGCCATCTAGGTTCTCAATTTAGCAAGGGCACTGTTCATTTCATATGTAGTCTGATACACTGAGGGATCACCACGAGGGGAAATCTTCTGACTTTCTTCATTCCTAATGCCTTCTGCGCTAACATCCTTAGCATGGAAGAAAGTTCTATCTTCCGTTTTATTAACCCTTGAGTTGAAGTATTAAGCAATCCACTTCCTTTCAAGCTAGAAGTCAAAGTGATGGCATGCCCCTTATCCGGGGTCTTTCAACCGATAAATCTGTCGGGACTAGCAAATGGACGTTCACTCTACATCCATTTTGTGTTATCAAGCAGCCTTTCAAATTAAGACATGGATGCATGGAAAAGAGACATTGCTTTCAAAGCTTAAGTGATTGAGTTATCCAAGTGCTCAAGTTATCATATTCTCCATTAAGTGTATTTGCGAGGTGGCACTTGTTGTTTCACTTGGGCTATGGCCAGTCACACATGGGTGTGTATGCTGATTTGATATATCACTCTTAGGGCCTCCTTTCGGTCATTGCTTTAAGTCGCATGAGAATTTTAGCATTGGGCATCAGCGTCAGCCTTCTGGACGTGGCCCTTTGTTTGTTTTCCACTAGCCTGTTGCAGTTGTCATTAGTGTGGCCCTCACATTCTTGTCCTGTTATCTTGTACAAGCCTGCACTCTGTAAACAAAGCGACTCTTTAAGTAATAGGTAATAAAGCATATCACAATCAAATAAGAGTTTCAATTCAGAATCCTTACAATCAAATAGTATCTAACAAATCATATAGAATTTATCTAAAAGGGGTGATGTGTGTGTGCCCCCAATTAGTCATGAATAAAGTGCCTAGTCAAGGCTTATTCGACATCGTGTTGCCCCAAATCCTTCCGTGGTGGGTGTCGGCTCAGCTTTCAATCTTATCCCCAATCCTTCAGCGGGATAGGAGCCTGTTATCTTCGGTACTTAGTTTTAGCACCTTTATACTCTCCTGACGCATGCCCAGGTTAGAGTGTAATCAAGGCGGTCTTTAATCGTGGTGCACCATCACGCCTTAAGGACGTCGTTTTCCCGTCCTTTATACTCTCTCTCGAATCATGAGAGTTAGAGTTAATCAGGCGAATGGTCATGACATTCGCCTCGGCTTTCCTTCTGCGCTCTAATCCGAAGAGCGGGATTCTGCCGGCTCGAGTTTCATTCTCGAACTCGATTTTTAGTCCATACTCCATGCTTTACTCTGGAAGATGGAGCTTTTCGAGCAAGTGGTTGGGTCACACTAGCCGAGGCGCTACCTCCTAATCTCCAATTCACGGGTAGAGGTTGTCATTCACAATAATCAATTTTCTCTCGTCCCATCGACTCGTGGGTTGGAGTTTGGTCGGACGCTGCAATGTCATCCTTTAAATGTTCTCTCAAATCATGAGAGCTAGAGTCATGGATCAAGTGGTCTTTAATCATGGCGCGCCCATCACACTCGTCCTAGGTTTGTACTTCTATCCAATCTCTGAGGATTAGAGTTAGTCAGGAAAATAGTCAGAAAATGTTTGCAGAAGCTCTGCGTTCCTCCGATCAATCTACGGGAGGGGTGATTGGCACCGAACTTCGGGTACTGCCTCCTTTATTTGAATTCATATAATTTGGTGGCGTCAAATATAGGATCGAGCCATGTAGATAGTCGAACTGCATCCATCTGAAATAGGATTCCAACTTTGAAATGCAAAAGTCAATGATTAATTATCTTTAGCTCTGCCACGTATGAGCCAAGGAGTGGATGGCCATCTTGGATCCACCTTGAGTTATACAACCTCTTTCGGGCGGAGGGTGTGGCTTTGTAAACGAGCGGTTCAGTCAAGCTTGTCTTGATATTGCTCCATAACTCTATATGAGGGTGTTAGAAGTCTGATCGGTTTCAAATCCTATGTACCTACACCATCCATATATTAATTCATCTGAGTTAATTACATCAATAACTCATAAAGCATACAAATATATGAGTTATTGTTAAAGAGTAATCATGTTAAAGGATCGAATATAATTCTATGCGAAAATGGCATTGCATGCTCTTTGCAGGTCCTTTTTGCCTCGACAATCTCTACCGGGGATGGATACCAAAATCTTAGCTGGTGATGAACATCTTTTCAAACCGTCATGGGATGGCGGTCCCGAGAATGAACAGACCTTGATTGGGGTCTTGGAGAAACAAAGGCAATTAGGTAAATACTGTAAGCGAATGACAAGGTCGCATCTCCTTTGAATCGCCTTCTTTCCCCCTTGCTAAGGGCAAGGATTGAGTGTCAGGGAGTCATGTATGTATTGCTAATGGTAGCATATCATCACATTAGTGCTAGGAGAGTAGTTGATAGGATAATAATGGGTTCATGCTTATAGAAACTTTTGCACTTTCCATGCTAGGAAATAGGATATAGCTGTTAGGGGGATAGTCATATCTCATCCATCCGCAGATATGCCCTCAATCCCAAGTCGGGAATAAGATCTAATGCACAAATAATCAATCAACATTCAGGCTTAAGTGCTCTAAATTTTTAACTTGCCAATCTTCGGGCAAGGCTGAGGCAGTCGATCATGCAAGACTACGATGTATCAACTTTGAATTAGATGATGCAATCACAAGCAATCGACATTCGAATTTCCAGTTGCCCCATCATTTCGGGCACAAGTTACTTGACTAATCCTCGATGAAGGGAGTGAAATTGTAAATCTTCACTTTCTAACTCCAAAATGTCGTTCGTCAAAAGTTTCATTCGCATTCATCTCCCATCTAGTGGGAGGCTGATTAGTGATTTTGTCGAATCACTTAGGGTAGTGAATTGAGCAATATGACTCTAATATCCATCTCTGGATAAGCTTTAAAAAGGATTAAGCAATGTCGTCTTGCATGTCATATCTCGAGGCATAACGAATGATGGTATGCCTTTGTTTCTCCTTGTTGGAAACACTCCGTGCTGCAGGAAATTTCTAAAGGGAGTTGTATATGACTCTCTTCCGAATTCGGTCTCCAATACTGGATCAACTTTCGAGTGTCTCGATTGGGATCATCTCTATCTCTTCCGAATAATCGGAACTTGCTAGGTGGCCAGATTATCCGCTTTTTTATTTTCTGTATGCGGAATATAAGATATGTTATAATGTTCCGATCCATCCAACAACTCTTCTACTCGTTATAGGTAAGCTGCGAGTCGTTGTCCCTTCATCTGGAATGTCCTTCGAATCAATACAACTTCGATGTCGGACTTTCGATTATTCTTTGCACCCTATGTATACAACTTCTAAGTGTTTGGTTTTCATCTTTCATTTTGAGGGGCCATCTTCTTCATCTAACACATTCTCTTCGGGAATAGTAAACTCAGCGAAGAAGTTGGCTAACGCTTGCACCCATATGGATTTCTTCTAGAGGGAATTGAGGTCAACTGGTTTAGCCTGATGTTCCATTCAAGCAATCATCCGAATATCGCAGGTCGCTGCAGGACCTATTGTAATAGCTAATCAGTGCGTATCACAATCGGATGAACTTGGAAATAATGGCAGAGTTTTCTCGAAGCAATCAACAATTTGTAAATGAGCTTTTCAATCTTTGGGAAGTTACTTCATTAGATGTTGACCTCCTGAATCCCAAATCTTCATTCTCTCTGGGATCTATGTCTTCGGGCAAATCATCAAGCAACTCTTTCTGCGATGTCTCCCTTGCTTTGCTAAGCCCATGCCTCCTTCACACTACACCTCCTAGGGAGGGGAAGCGTTTTTGGGTTCCACGCCATCTTTTTTGCGTAGCATATTCCATTCAGCCAAGTAGAAGGCTCTTCTAGTGACTTAGTCATCACGGACCATTCTCATTCTAGCTTCAGTGCAATGTAAGCTCTGAATTCTGCTAGAGCCAGTCGGTCTAAACCTTGATCAGATAAGCTTGAGCACGACAGCATAGCTTACGAGTCTTCAAGTAATATTCATGCATTATGTCGCAATGGAAATGAGAAGAAGAGAGCTAATGGTTGATTTATATCTGCATTAATATCGAGCTCTCATCACTTCACCCAGGTCGTATGGTGGTTGGTGAGCAGTCAAGTTGCTATAATCCAGGAAAGGATCCATAGGTCCAATCATGACGTGTGGTGGTTCAACTAGTACCTAACTCTGGACACCAAAGTATGTTGACCTAACCCTTATTCGATGGAGATCGGTGTTCCTTGATGCGGTTGGTATCAAATAGCCATTGCAAAGGTGAACTGCATGACATATTTCATTCATCATATCATACAATTAAAGTGTAGCCTTGGGATGTTGGGATCCTTAGTTGCTTTCTAGTATCCCATTATTGACAATCATGGTCACTAAGATCATATTTCGGAGTTGTGCTCGGACTATTCCATATAACCATCATTAGATGCTCCGCCGATTGGACAGGTTTAAGTCACATAAATTAGGTTGACACTACTCATCAGGGAGCAACATCAGTTGTATCAGTGAAATCTATACACCATCAGAGCTATGGAAGAGGAAACTACCATGAGACAATCATTGTCTCGCATACTTTCATTGATAACAAGCTGAATCTGATCGATAGCTCCTCACATTGGCTTACTGATGCAAACAGGTGTCACGACTCTAGGAAGAATCTTAGTCGTTGCCATGTTGTTGTGACATTCTTAGACTATACGTCTAATCTTCATTGACAAGCTTTGGTGACTGTTGTTAGTCAAAATATATGTTGAGCCGAAGGCAAGACATGCTCCGAGCCGAAGGCGAGGCCGTCACCGGGTACAGGCGTAGCGCCGGTGGGGGTCCGGGGCCCCACAGTCCCGGCGGCGACCGACCTAGCTGGTTAGGTCGAAAATGTGGCCACCGCACGATTTTTTCGATTTTGCTAGATGGAGCCTTTTCTGAAATGACCCGAAAAAAGTATTATTTTCCAAAAATAGCCATACCGGGTTGGATCGGAATTTGCCTTCGATCTACGGTTCGGAGTTATCATTGGATTGAATTATGTACGCAGGTCAGTTCATGCTAGATGATGGCAATTGGTTCGGATTGGATAGAGATAACAGCCTCTGTTTGGAGAAGCTTCATCGAGTCGGTTCAGATCTCCCTCTTTGGTTCAGATCGGAGGTTCTTGTTCAACCCACGCTTGTTCGATCCACAGGTCATTGACAACATCCGACGCGGAGCTCGACCTGTTGCCGAGAGCTGTCTGTTACGTGGATGCTCTCTGTTGTCTTCATGAAACTCGCCATTTCCTAACTTTTCTTAGATCCGTAATACACAAACTTGCTGACATCATTGAAAGCTTCTAAAGGGATGAAATTACGGATTATCTCTTCGGACTTAGTGATCCAAACAATAGATAAATAATCCGAAAATATGAGAATCTTCATTTCTCAGTGAAAGCACCTAAATGTTAGAAAAAAAAATGGCCATAACACCCAATATGATAGATTTCGTATTGAATAATCGATAATAATGATCTAAAAGCATAGAAAAGCAATCAACACATGAGATTTATAGTGGTTCGGCATTAACAAGCCTACGTCCACTTCAAAGATTCTCATTTCATTGGTAGATTACAATTACAATGAATACATTCACATAAACACTCGAATACAATGAATTATTCTCTTCGAATTCATTGATTTTCATTGAAGAAGAAGGTAGTTCTCTGTAGGAGAATACTGGCATGGCGGCCATGAAAGAACTAAGTGCCAAAAGTCCCCTGAAATCTCCACGAAATGCTGTATTTATAGGCAAATGGAGGTTGCTCCTAGGATCGGTTCGGGTGTGACATGGCAGCGATCCAGCGGGTCATGGAAAAGTAGTGGGAAACATAAAGAAATAGTTTCCAGATCGTGGGCTACCATGTGTAAGTAGATCCGAATGATAAGCCTATAAAATAGGAGCACGTTGAGGAGTGGTTGCGGCTTCAGGCAGTTCGGGTAGAGGGTACTCCGATCCGATCCGGAGATGGGGATCCGATCCGATCCGAAAGGAGGGATCCGATCCAATCCGAGAGGGGGGTCCGATATGATGACATTTGTATGTATAATCAAGTTTTCTTGCTTTCTATCACTCCACCCAAGTGATCGCCAATCAATGTAGGTTCATACTCAAGTCCATAACTTTTGGCAGCCTGGTTACAAAGCAGGCTAACACTGTGAAATTTTTTGAAAGAGTCGGCGTTAATTCTATTCGCAGGTACTGTAGCTGCATGGGGAGTATATGTTGGGGTTTATAGGAAATAGGTTGTAAGGGTATGGCAAGATAAGAGGCACGTATTGGCTGAGTGTTGCACGTGTTTGGGTCTAGGATGTAGTGTACATAAACGGGAAAATTATGAAGTTGAAGAAGGGGAGGTCAGCATGCGGTTTGGAAAGAAGAACATGGGTTTCGAAAAGGCTTACGATGGGAGCAATAGTGGACATTTGATACGGCTATGGTGGTACTGATTTTATCAAGCTCGAGATGATGCACGCAAGGTAAGCTCGGTTGAAATGAACGTGGATGTGCAAGGATATAATGGGGTTCACAGGATCAGCCATGGGAGGATTAAGGACTATGTTTCGCATTTTGCCATCAGGGAAGAAAGAACTATAGATTGCGATTTGTACATTTTATATGGGAGTTGCGTGAATTTAAGGAGGAAGAGCTGACTGAAGTAGGGGAAAGGAGAAGAAGGGGTAGTTGCGTGAGATGCTTATGCATGTAAATAATGTGTTAGCAGGAAAGCAAGGTGCGGATATTGTACTAAAGGAGAGAAGGGGACGTGATGTTGTATTCAAATTGAGGTGGGCACTAGGTAGCGCTATTTTTATTTATGTAGAAGATAACACTGTAGCACGGTGGGATACCCGAATTTGTTTAAGTAGAAGAGGCAGGTCTGGTGTATGCGAATGTGGACCGTTGTTTTAAAAATGGAAAGCCCATATAAAAAAAGAAGAAGAGAGAAGGCGTGAAGGTCCAAGGAGAATGGAGCTTAGCAAATTCGGAAATGGCTATGAGCTGTTAATTTTGGAGCAGTGTTCGACAATTATAAAAAAGGGGTAAGGCCCACTACTTAATTAATCTACATTAGTTTTAGTTTAAATAAAATAAAATACGACAATTGAAATCGTGGTATATTGCTTATGTGATATCAAAATTCGACAAAATAGGACCCGTTAGAATCGTATGATCATAGGCTACAATATGGAACTAGTTTGGAGGCATTTGGACTTGTTAGAATATATGGAAAAATTAAACAGCTGGCTAGATTGATGGACTGTTAATTGTTATTTAACGATTAACAACCAAGGTAAGTAAACTCACTAATTCTGTCCAGTTTTATAATTTTATAAACATTATATAATATTGGCAAAATTGATTAAATGTTGTGTGTGATGGTTGTTTTGATGATTTTCTAATTAATTGATTAGAATAATATATATAGTTATAAATATAAATCGTTGATTTAATGCTGGTACTGTTTACTATTATATTTCATATGTATATGAAATTGGTATTATTTATGTTGATTAACATTTGTGGATGCAGGAAACAGGTTAGAGGAATCTGACCGGATTCCTCAACAATTATATTGTTGTTTTTCATATATTGTATTATATGATGTGACGAATAATCTATGGTTGATTAGTGTGTGTTTGGGATGTTTTAAACAACATTGACCGAAATAATTGGTATTTAAATATCGTAAAATATAATCGAATATATTGGAAAGGAAACTGGGGTTTTAAAACGGATAATCTATTTTTAAATAGAAATTGAATTTCGAATGGAATATAATATAATAACTTGTTTTAATTATATTAAAACAAGCAGTTTGATTTATAAATGAATGTTAGAAATAAAATTGGATTAATTATTATTCAATAATTTGAAAATGTAAGATGAATTTACAAAGGGCAGATTGGTTGATCGTTTCAAACGGAAACGATGAAATTTATTTAGATGTTCGAAGTGTAAAGATAATTGAAATAAACATATAAGGAATTATAATTTGATTTCGACTATGTCGAATAGTATAAAGATAATTTATTTTAGAAATTATAGGTTACAAAACCTTAAAAATTAACGAGATAATTAATATTTGGTTTAAAAACCAATAGTTTATAATCGAATGTGTAATCGAGATATAGTTATAAACTTGACATATAATTAACAAGAAACTGGTTTATAAATGGAGTTTAAAAAGTGAAATAAGAATATGAATTTATAAAAGAACTAGAGGCATGGGACTTTAAACTGTAATGATAAACTAATTTAAATCAAGATCTGATTTAAT
The DNA here is from genome assembly GCA_030737875.1 of Allium sativum. Lineage (NCBI taxonomy): Eukaryota > Viridiplantae > Streptophyta > Magnoliopsida > Asparagales > Amaryllidaceae > Allium > Allium sativum. Next base: position 678,373,985 of record CM060912.1, read on the forward strand.
AAACTGAGACCAGATTTCTGTAGAAAAATAATATTCACGTTATAAAGTGAATAATGATTTTAGAGCAAAAGTTTTGCAAGATTTAAATGGTTATAAAAGGAAATGATTTGTGTAAGTAAGAAGTTAAGAATGTAGTAAGAAAATTTGAAACTGACTGGAGATTAGTTATGTTGAATGGCTTTCTGAGTATCGATCTGATGTTGGTTTCAGCCTTCGGGGTTAAGACTTAAGGAGTTGTTCTCTTACTGGTTTACGGTTAGGGACTAATGGATAGTGATGCGTGAATAAGGTATGGAAATGTTTTCCAGTGTTAATGGCGTGTATTTTTGAAACAGGGGAAAAAAGAGTTATGAATACATGGAAATGTTTTCCAAGAAAATCATGAGAAGTAAAACATGTTTTAAGAAATAAATGGGAAGTTGGGGAATGAAATGATGATTGATCGGTAACATTTCCATTTGGGAATACGACTGTTGTTTGTACACTTGTTTTTCTTTGATAGTTAAATAACCGACTATCAAAGTTTTTGACCATTTCCATTGTCAGTGCGGAGAGACCGAGATCAGATTTATTATCTGAAAACCACTCCATATGGGCATTATCGTTTCGAATCAAATATATCGAAGGCAATTGAAGACGGAGTTTATGAAAGGGTAATTCTGGCGATCCTAGGTAGAAATTGCCTAAGATGGATTTACAGAATAGTGCCTTCAGTTTGTCCAGTCCCATGACAACTTGAATGGACGAATGTATGATAGAGTATATCTGGTAGATCGCGTAAGTTGATCGTTTCAAACGTATTTACATTGGTGGCGGAGGAATTCATTTCTCTTAGATTATACCCATGGTATTTTTGGGAAATCAATTTGTGATTTGTTGGGTATGACGATGTGGAATTCGAAGTAAATAAAGGAGTGATCTGTTAAAAGATACGTTATGACCTCAAGCCTCATCAACTAGGAAATGACAGAAATCGGGCAGGCAGCATGGCCAAGTAGGTCGCACTCAATTAGGGTATATTGTCACCATCTAGAGAATATTCATATTTGTCCCTTCTTTCGCTTCTGTATCTCCCGGGAATGGTTATGTTGGTATACCAACCATACGGTGAAAATATATTCAGAACATTCAAGCGAAATGAATGGTCAGTCATGTGTCGTTGGGTTACAAGATGTTCTTGTTGAACTCCGGTGTATCGCTTCTAGAGTACACTGATCAGAAGGTGGTTCCATACCTTGTCATAGCTGGAAATTCATTGCCCAATAAGAGCTCGCTGTTTTTAGTTGTATATTATATATGTAGAGCGTGAGATGAAAGCGTTCTGCTAGATTATTATTTACTTGATTTAGACATTATTATAATATCAAAAAATATTGATCTTATAAAAATATCTTGGGTTATCGTAAGGTAAAAACCGTCTGTGTTTGTGTGTGGATCGGTCTTATGATTATCATTCCTTTGAAAAGGATTTTGAAAAGTTAAACTCAAATGATGAAAGTTTACTTACACCAGTCACATGACTGACCCAGAGTTTATTTTGTTTTGTTTTTCCTAAACTCTTGGGTGCCCAAATTTGTACGGGAAGTCAAGTAGTCGGGATTTTACAGATATGCTGGGAGGATCTTGGAGCAGGCAGTTTCAACATTAGATATATGTAGAGTTTATTTCCGCTGTGATGTTATATGTGGTACTGTGATAATGATATGTATTACAAGTTACAGTTTTGTATTTCAAAGTTATGCTATATAATATATTTTATTCGTTCCGTTGTAAGATTCGTGTTTACTCTGATTCTGTTTAGTTGTGTTCTTCTTCTTCTTCTATTCTGACTTTACTTCTTTCTATTTCTCACCCTCTAACTTCTTTCTATTAATGGTCTAGTATGTCCGATGCTTGAATAGTCAACATGGTGTGTTGTGTTGATTTTCAGAGTTGAAAATCCCCGGGTCGTTACACAAATACTGTGCTTTTCTTCACTCCGTTCGATTATGTTCCAATTTCTTCCCTACTTCCCAAATCAGATATTTACACTTCCCCCGGTTTTAAAGCATTGGTTAGCTCGTTAACAGGCCCAGATCCCTTTTTATCATATCTTACGTTCTTCTCTAGGAACTCGCAACATCGAAATGTCAATTTCCTATACAAGCCTCTGCACCCTACCTCAGTTGATCAGTCCATGATCTGAACTCATCAGAACATCTGTCGCCTCATGGCCGTCCGCCCCACAAATCGATGGTCCACTCGATGTTGTAGTTCACCAGTGCTTCTGTTTCAAACGCCAGAGCTTTAGCCAAATTCCCGGTCGACACATACCTCTAGAACAAATCATGACCGGTCAAAAAGTTGAGCTTGAAGAGCTGAAGAGAATGGTGTTGAAAGTTTGGCGATTAAACATCAGATTTTTCGATTTGAAGAAGAAAAGATTTGAATTAATTTTGGCTGTTCATTTTCGTTGGAGGTGCAAGTTTTAGATGGGTAGACCACGGACTAAAATTTGACAAGAGGAATTAGGTTAAAGATGCAATGGGGTGGGTATTTACAGGGTTAAAAATGTTAATTAAATATTATAACATTACTTAACCGTGAAGTAATAGGGTAAAACAACTATATGCTCCTTTTGTTTTCGACGAAAATTGTAATCTTAACATAAAAAAATATTCTAGACATGATGGAAAAGGTTTCATCAAATTCCGAGGTCGTTTGTAAAAAGTCCTTTATAAATCACAATTGAAAAACACGCATTTAAAATTCCCACGGTCACAAAATAAATCCAAATAACTTGAAACTTGAAACACTGCTACGCTTAACCAATTCGAATTCAATAAAATTAGTTTCGTTGAAAACGGAGTTCGTTTGCATATCCATTATTCAATTTTATGCGTAAAACCACGCTACTTTGGACACCAAAAATACCCGGTCTTCAAAAATAACAAACAATATATATATCTTGACTCTAAACATCAATACAAATTCAACGGAGTTCATTTCGCAGCTTAATTCGATTGTTATCTCAAGTTATGATCAAGAACCCTTTTAAAACGAATTAAATTATCAAAATAATCGCTATAATATATAAATAATTTCATAGCGACTATTTGGAATTTTGAATTGGACAAAACTAACAATCTATAACATGAAATCTCCATTTTTCTCTTTCATTAGAAAATTATTATCAATTAGATTCAAATATTTCTTGTTTCATGGAATTCAGACTTATATCAGATCATGTATATTCAACTGAAGTTCAAAACTCAATATTACGAACTACCGCGACGTTTCGAGTTCGTTTTATAATTATATATAAAATTAACGTCCACACTTCGTTATATAAACAAATTATATATTTTAAATCCATTCAAAAATTACAAATCAATATTTAATAAAATAAAATATATTAAATATCTAACTATCGAAAATACGGGACGTTACATCTTGCCTATATATATATATATATATATATATATATATATATATATATGAGGAAGCCTATATGGCATCCCACTTTCGTGGCATCCCTTTTGCACTCCAATAATAGCCGCTTATTTATAATTAAATAAGTTACTGGGGGAAAATAGAGTTAGTGGGAAGAGAGAGAAACGAGATTGTTTGGTGTAAAAATCGAGAGTAGGCTTACGTATCCTAAAAATGGCCACGTGCATAAATGATACTTGACATATATAAGTATATGAGTTAATTTCTTTTTTGTGAAATAATACGTTAGACACGTTAGTTGGATGCATGCGAAGGAAATTTATTTATTCAAAAATAATAGTCATATGAATAAATAAAAGTCATCACTATATATATATATATATATGTGTGTGTGCGTGTGTGTATACATATTTATATGTGCGTGTGTGTATATATGTATGCGTGTATGTATTCTACTTAACTTGTTGTGAATATTATTTTTATAAACAATGATATAGAAAAAAAAACATAATCAATGAATATTATTTTTATTAACAATGATACAACACAATAATATTAATACATAATATCATCATTTAGTCAAATGCATAAAAAGAAACCATATATTTCCATAAATTTGATGTATAATGTAACAAAAAAGATGTCGAAGTTGATAAACAAGGACATGTATAATTAAAAAATCCATGAAAAAGCCCAATTCTTGTTACCTTTTTTAATACAAAGGAAACATAGACTAAAATTATAGTCCATTTCTATATACAGACCAAAACCAAAAATTAGATCTCATATACAGACATGCCTTTTGCATCATAAGAACACATCTGGATTACCACCTACATCATTGCATCTGGAAATAGCCACAACCTATCTTGTCACCAATGCTCGTTCCTTCAATGCCTCAACAACACACCATCTTTTTGTCATAAACAATAGACATATGCCTTCTTTACAGCGTAGTAATTCATTGAAAATCTTAATGTCCAGATTCACAATATATATATATATATATATATATGCAAAGGTCGCATTAGTCAATAACTTAAAAAAACATGATAAATGCACTTTGTAGAGACAAAATCGAATATTCATTTTGCTTTACAAAATCCAAAATTAAAACCGTTGTTTGCTCATGTAAGAATGATGGATGGCCATGTTGAGTTATTTGAGAAAAAAATCATTTCCATTGTCATAACGATTAAGTGCACAAAGAAAGTGGGGAAGGGCAATTATAGATATACACTTAGGATGCAGTAAAAATTCAGAAGGATATCTATGACTTTTCAAAAGAAATATCCAATATTATTTTCATTAATATCAAACTCTCTTCTTTTAGCAACTAAGACTGTTTGGGGAAAGCTAAAAAATCGGCGTTTAAGTCAAATAACACAGAAATATCAATATAGTGTATAAAAGGTGTATGATAAAAAAAAGGAACAACTAACACAAAGAGCAAATACTACAAAATATGTCAAAAATCATTTCAATTTCCTATGTTCTGTATTATATAAGACAACCTTCAAACCTAACTAAAAGTTGATATATTTTTACAGTGAATAAATATTAAAGAACGGTGAAGCTTTATTTGACCAAATGATTTGAACTTGTAAGTATTTAGGCAATGTTAACATTGAAACTATTTATTACTCGCTAAACTTCATTGTTATTTAGGCTTTCTATATAATTTGGTTATCAATACATCATACATACATGAAGAGGCGGAGCTACACACACCCCAGCTAGGGCCGAGGCCCCACCTGAAAAATTGCTTTTTCTTTTATAATGCCACTTGTCTTGATGCTGCCCTATCTGCCTTAATACTCTGGCTCCACCACTGCATGCATGCACACATGTATACATGCACACATGTTTACACATGAAACAATATTAACTGTTAGAGTATATGATTCAGTATTATAATCAATCACGTTCAAAACGATCGTACAAATCTAATTAACACTAGTGACGTATACGCTGCACACAAATGTATGATGGTCCTGCAATAATTAGACAATCTATGTACATATTACATAAACCTTTAACTAATTTATTATATTTATCAAACTCACAGGGGATGTAACAACTTAAATTTCGACAAACCGATTTTTTTTTCAAAAATCTCTATCCATCGAAACTCGAGTCGGCTTGTCTGGATAATGCAGAAAAGACAGAGATAATAAGAGCTCAGTAAACATCACAGTGGAATGGATAAAATATAATATACTCAAATATAGCTTTACCAAAGTAATAATACCATTTAACCAATATCCAAAGTTACCATATATCTCTGCCACAAACCTAACCTGCGAGTATGTTATGAGTAGGGGGTCAGAACACAAAGTTCTGGTGATTGGACAGATTATACATTCTGAAATAACCCTATATATAGCATTCGGTTATGTTTTCTTATTTATTAGGTTGCCTAGGTTAACAACACTCATGTTGTTCCCATCTACTTCCTAATAGATTAACCTAATATAGTATATATGTAGTTATACCTCACATCTCAAGGTACTCCCCATAGTATCCTCCTCGTATGGTCTCCACCGTCATGCCATGGAAGCATAACCTATGCCGAACAACGTAGGGAATCCAAATCATTACACCTCGTAATCGCATAGAACCATCGCTATGTCACGCAAGCGTAGGAACCATCATATCCGTAATACAGAATCAAGTCTTACCACGAAGTAATGTCCTCTCGTCTACGATACACCATCCAGTGCGTGTATCTAGACCCTCACACAAACGTACTGCCTACTGTACACCTAGTTTTGTAATAGGGTTGCATCAGAATGCAAAGAACTCGATCGAGAGCTTTCCATATCAGTAAAAGTTTGTCCGAAAAGGCTAACTATACAAATATCCAGAATATGGTCTGCATTTTCCCGGTGGCTATAGTCCCACCTGAACCCTCCCTCAACTTATGAAAGACTACATCAAGAGCAAAGTGACGTGCTCCTGACAAGCAATCTAATCATCAAAATTGGCGTGTCCCTCAACCAACATCTCGATAGTGAAAAATCGATGGTCTCTTGATATAGCTCTAGTCCTTCAGCATCCCACTGACTGCCGATGACAGGTACCCAACGATTACTATCCTATATTGGTCCTGACCCAACCTCTTCCCGATGCAATCGCCGAATCACCCAATGCCATCCGCCATAACCTTCTGACTGTAAAGCTACAATTGTAGTCAAGTTATACTCATTGGCGGTACCATGCAGACCTAACCTCTGCGAGTACAGCTTGAGCGTGCACCGCAACAGAGAACCACCACGGAGTACCCTACCACATCCTTTGGAAGTCATGTGCTTCCTTCCAACCCCGTAGAGAAAGCAAGCAGAATAACCAAGTACAATAATCAGATGGACGTGATCCTCCCGGTTTATCCCTTAAAAACCGTACATATATTGGTATATTAAATCTGTATAAAAATCGCAGGATAAACGTCGTTAGGGTCGGTCGTATGTAGTTTTACCCAATATACTTGGACAGTTGCGAAGGATAAGGGACAGTCGTGCAGAACAAAGTTCAAACGCCAGCTCCAAGGTTAAATACGGCAAGAAAGAACAAGTTGGGTCGCCCGCTCAAAATAGTCTGGATCGGTCACGCAGCATAACACGACCAATACAAAAAGGTCATACACACAAATCTAGCTCAAAAATGGCGCGGACCAAGAAACAGTAAGGATCACACATCCAATAAAGATCGCCCATATTAAAGGAAGACTCACATCAAAAAGGTCGGTAGTATAAGACAAAGAGAAGAATTGGTTCCAGTCACACGTTCTGCTCTACAGTCATTCGTTTATAATAAACTGATCAATCATGCATAGCAAGAAATGCAAAGAAGTCAGAGGTCACACATATACCCCATATCCGCTCAAAGAATGCAACCCCAGTCTTGATCAGCCGCTAATATTTCAACCAGATGCTGCTTGCCAGTCGGTTGAATATCATTTCTTAAAGGGTCGTACTTACTTTTTGTTCTACAAGCCTTGATCACTCGCTTGCGAACTACGGTGCAGGTCGCCTGTTCATCTATAATCAAACAAGCTGCATCAACTAGATACCATCTATTGGTCGATCATAAAATAGCTTAACATGACTATCTGGTCGATCATTCTTATGCAAACTAGGAAGCTTTAACAAGTAGCTTGTACACTCATCACCTGCCCGCCCATTCAATATGCTCGGACCTATGCAGTCGATCGTTCCTATGAAGCCGCTCGCTCCCATGAAGTCATTTCGGGACAACTGAATATAACTGTCGCCAGTTGGCTACAACTAAGCAGTGGCATATTCGTAATTAATGAGACATGCGACCCGTAGTCTACATATATGATTTTCAGATCATTTCTTTATAAAGGTACACCTATAAATAGGAAATAGCTCCCACCTTAAAGGGGATCGAATTTTGACCACCACGAAGTGCTGTCGAATCTTTTCATCCACCATCGAGCATTTCAACCATCATCATTATCTCCGGTTGGAGGATATTCATTCATTTGGCCATGGCATTCATTAAGGTCTCATAAGTGGAAAGAAGTTAAAGACATTATCCTTCTCTATTGGTCATTCATCCTTCTCTTCCACAGATTCCGCCATTCCTCCATTAAGTTCCGTGAATTCGAGCGTATTTGCATATGAGAATGAGAATATGTTGAGAGAACAAGAAGATATGTGAAAAAGAGAGTTTATATGCTTTGTAATCATTGTCATGATAATGCAAACTATCTTTATAGTGGACGTAGGCCTAACTTAGGGTCGAACCACTCTAAAATCTTGTCTTTATTTTACTTACCTCGCACTTTTTACTGCCAACTTTGAATTGAGTACAGCTCCAATTACTTCCTAATCACATTGGTAAAGTACAATCCTTGTACCCTTGATGTTTGAGCCATTTTGGTGAAAACGTTTGGCGCCCACCCTGAGGTCGTGTTCATATTTCTTTCCTTCACACTTTCCCTTGATTTCAACAGTCCGCAGTTAAAATCTTAAACCACCTCCTTCCTTAAAGTCATGGCCGGTTCGAAGAAAAATAGCAACTCCATCAGAGCTACCACATTAATTGTTGAAGATATTCCTGGTGATGAAGCTACAATGTAAACTTTGAATCAAGAAGTTGAAGGGACCTCAAGGCCATCTGTAACGAGATGAAATGTGGCTGTGACTGGCTTGAATGAAAAAAATGGATGCTACGACAAAAATGATGATGGAAATGCTTGATGCCATGATTAATGCTCAAGCCAATCTTCCGCCACCAGATGCTGTAAATAATGTTGACAAAAAAGAGGACTCTTCAGCCTCAGACCCTAGTCGATTCCATTTCTTAGTGGAAGTTAAGGGGGGTGGTGTTGAGGATTCTAAAGTCAAATATCCACAACACGAGGAGAAACGTGCAACTCAGAGCGTCGCGAGTCCCACCAAAAGGACACCTCCCAAAAGAGGTGTACGGCATTGAAACTTGAATCGATATCGCACCAATAAAAGCACTGATGCCAATACGGTGGAACGAGTGAGTGACGAGAAGCGCATTACAGATATGATCCAGCGAATAATGAAAGAAAAAACGATCCGAGAGGATGAAGAGAAAGAATGAGAATTTTCACCCAGTAAAAACCCGTTTACATAAAGAATCAGTCAAGCGAAGTTTCCTAAGAAATTAATACCCCCAACCATAGCACCTTATGGAGGGACTGGTGATCCAAACATCTTTCTATTCATGTATGATCAACACATGAACGGAGCTAGGGCAACCGATGAGATCAAATGCCTGTACTTCCCCGTATGCTTAGAAGGGGTGGCCTCACTATGGTTCACTAGACTTATACCTAAGTGCATTGATCAATTCGCCGATCTGGCAAGAAGATTTCAAGTCCAGTTTCGTCTCCAAACAACCAAAGCAAGGGATGTGATATCGCTCAGAGAGATGGAACGAATGCCTGGAGAAATTATTAAAACTTTTGTTACACGATTCCATGCTGCTGAGGCTGAAGTCATAGAACCAGAGCCTTGGTACTTATTGGAAGCTCTGAAGGGTGCTATTGATAAGAAATCAGAATTTGAGAAATGGCTCAAGATGAAGATACCCAAAACTCTAAAGAAATTCTATAAGAAATCCAAGGAGAATATGAGCGTGGAGGATGATGCACCGAATGTTTAGAAGGTCATAGAAAGTAGCATTGTCAAATAAGGGAAATGCAACGAGTCCCAAACCGAGCAGAAGAATGACTTTGGGCAGAAAAGGGGGAGTGATGAGAAGGATAATAAAGCCTATAAGAAAACGTGGCTTTACAAGCATTCAGAATTGACTCTCTTAAATGAAACCCCAGAAAGGATCTACTCCGCCACAAAGGATTCAGGCATTTTTTCTCAAATGAAGGCTCAAAAGATTACTGAGCAACAAGCCAACTCCGGTAAAAAAATTCGATTCCATAATCAACCAGGGCATAACACTAATGAATGTCGGCACTTGAAAAGTTTGATCGAAGAACTCATCAGAAAGATTCGACTTCTACAGCATGTGAAGAATCCGCAAAGCGCTCTGACTACCTAAGGGCAGAACAGTACCACCAATCAATTCGTTTCTGGAGAGAAAGCTCAGGCACCCGTTGGTTCGAGGCCAGTGATCAACATGATCTTTTTGGGCCCAACCTGGTCGGAAGTAGCTGTGCTGATATGGAAAGGTACGCCAACGAGCTGAAGGGTGTCTCGAAAGAAGAAAGGTGCATGATCTTAAGCAATGAGCTTCCAATGAAGATACCTAGAACTTTGACCGATGACTGGTATTCAAAGATAGAGATGTTGATAGATTACTTGCACCAACTATCGATGCCATGGTAATCACAATTGGTCCTAGCCCTGCGGTTGTAAATAGAGTCCTAGTTGACACGGGGGCATCCGTTAATGTGATATTCATTAATACATTCCAGAAAATGAACCTTTCAATGATAGAACTGTGAGCCTATCAGAATAAAATCCATGGATTTACCGGGCAACCCACGCAATCCATTGGTACAATTGACTTGCTCGTCTAACTAGCAGATGGGGAACGCAAGGTCTCTATGATGCAAGCTCTCCTCTTACAATGCGTTCCCCGGCGACCGACCCTCACAAGCTTTAAGGTCGCTCTAGCTCCGTGGTGTTTAACTATTAAGTTTCCAACTGAGAATGGAGTTGGTGTAATCAAGGGCGATCAGGCCACTGCGAGGGATTGATATGTGATAGAGCTGCGTGAGGCAAGGAAGAAAGATTTGGGAAAGAATGCAGAGACTCCACCCCGCATTCGCAAGCTCCTTTGTAGAAATTAAGGAGCGGTCCCTGCACTGGCAAACATAGTTGGCGCGCAGAAGGAAATCGATCCTAGAAAAGCGAGTGCAGAGGACGAAAGAGCAACCCCGGCTGAGATCACAATTCTTATAGCCGTTAGTCTGAAAGATCCAAATCATGTGCTAAATATAGGATCTCAGTTGAGCCCCGAATTGAAGATTCAATTGATTGTCTATTTAAAATCTAATTTGGATGTATTTGCATCGAAACATTCTGACATGAGCGGCATATCTCCAGACGTTGCGGTCCATAAACTTAATATTAATCCACATATTCCACCTATCAGGCAGTAAAGGAGGACCTAGGGACCAGAGAGATCAAAGGCCTCGAAGGAGGACAGGCTAACGGAAAACAACTTCATTAGGGAATCTACCTATCCAAATTGGGTCTCCAATCCTATACTTGTAAAGAAAGCAAACGGAAAATGACGGGTCTACGTGGACTACTCGGATCTTAATAAAGCTTTTCTAAAGGACAGTTTCCCTCCTCCAAGAATAGATCAATTGGTGGATTCCACAACTAGGCATGAGTTGCTGTCTTTTATGGATGCGTATTCTGGTTACAATCAAATCATGATGTATGGACCGGATGAAGAGGGCATGAGTTTTATCACTGATCTTGGCCTATATTGCTACAAAGTGATGCCATTTGGCTTAAAGAACGCATTACCAGCGATTGGTAAATGCTATGTTCAAAAAACAAATTGGCAAGACAATGGAAGTCTACGTCGATGATATGTTGGTAAAGTCCAAAAAGGCAGATGAACATTTGGAAGATTTAGCCCAGATGTTCGATATTCTACGCCAATATGGTATGAAACTAAATCCTTTGAGGTGTTCCTTCGGGGTTGGTTCAGCCAAGTTCCAAGGGTTTATGGTCAACACTAGGGGTATAGAAGCCAATCCAGCAAAAATATTAGCCTTAAGGGAAATGCGCGCCCCAGGAACCAAGAAAGAGCTCCAACGTTTGAATGGGAAAATTGCAACTTTGAATGATTAGCTTTTCGTAAGCTCTCTGGCATTCAGAAGTCCATTGTATCGCTTTCTTCCCTTTCCTAAGGGCATCAAAGAAGGGAAGACACCTGTCCATTGCCCTGGATAGGAAACCAACATCCAATGGAAATTATTCGTTGATGAAGCATCGAATGATTACTGCTCTGGGATAGGAGTAGTCTTGGAAACCCCTGAAGGGAGATCTATATGCTATGCGCTAAGACTAGAGTTCCCATCAACAAATAACGAAGCTGAATATGAAGCCCTCATCACAGGAATAAAACTAGTAAGAGAATCACAGCTAAAAACCATACAAATCTTCAGTGACTCCCAACTAGTGGTTGTCAGATCCGAGGAGAATTCCAAGCCAAAATGGGTAACTTGCTGGCTTATCTATCTAAGGCCCTAGACTTCCTAGAGAGCTTCAAGCATTATACCATATCTCACATTCCGAGAGAAGAAAACACCAAGGCAGATTCATTGGCAAAGTACGCAAGCAAAGGAGATGCACAACTTATTGGGTTAGTGCCAGTGGAGGTCCTCTCCAGCCCTAGCAAGGAACAAATTAAGATGGATTGGGTCCTGGAGGTGGATGATGAGCCAGGCTCGTGGATGACAATAATCAAAGAGTATCTCATGACTGATGCACTCTAAGAAGTTAAGAGGCAAAGGAAAATACTGAGAAAAGCTCTTATGTATCTCATCCAGGATGGATGCCTATACAGACGAGGATTTTCTATGCCCCTACCCCGTTGCATTACAAAAAAGTAATCGAAAGCAATCATGACAGAATTGCATGAGGGTGAATGTGGAGGTCATACTGGTGGCCAAACATTGGCTTAGAAAATTTTGTGATATGGTTATTTCTGGCCAGATGTAAATAAGGACAGTGGCATATACTAAAAGATGCGATAGATGTCAGAGGTTTGCAAAAATTCCAAGAATGCCATCAACAATTATAACCCAAATGGTCAGCCCATAGCCATTCGCCATCTTGGGAATCTACTTATAGGAGCACTCCCCACCGCAAAAACTGGTTTTAAATATGTTATTGTTGCTGTTGATTATTTTACAAAATGGGCAGAAGTAGAACCATTGGCAACTATAACCTCAAAGAAAGTTATTAACTTTATCTTGAAAAACATCATTTGTAGGTTTGGAGTCCTACAAAAAATAATCACAGACAATGGAACCCTGTTTGAGAGCGTTGAATACCAAAATTTATGTGCCAAGTATAAAATTCAGAAAAAAAATTCTGTAGTTGCCCATCCGCAAGCAAACGGGCAAGTGGAAGCGGTAAACAAGATAATTAAATCAACCATCAAGAAGCAGTTAGAGAAATCCAAAGGTGGTTGGGCAGATGAGCTTTCACTAGCACTATAGGCATATCGTACCACTCATAAAACTGCGATTGGGAACACTCCCTTTTCCTTAGGTTTTGGCTTTGAAGCCATGATCCCTGTGGAATTAGAAGTTCCCACCCATAGGAGGATTCACTTCAACCAGGAGGAAAACGAGAGGCTACAACTTGAGTACTTCGACCAGCTCGAGGAAAAAAGAAAGGAAGCAGAACTTAGGGTGGCTGCATATCAGAGAAGGGTGGCTAGGCATTTCAATTCAAAAGTCAGACCCAGGACTTTCAAAATCAGAGACCTTGTGCCGAAGAAATTAATGACCGAAACCAGGGTTTTTGGACCAAATTGGGAAGGGCTCTATGTAATAAACCAAAAACTTTGGATGGTGCTTTCAAATTGACCACTACAGATGGAGTCCAGATTCCTCGAGCATGGAATAGCGAACACATTCGCCGTTATTTTCTATAATCCATTGTTCAAATCTATTGTAAAACTGTGAATATTAAACCAAAAAAACTTTGCATTCAAGCTATGTACATAAAAAAAACATGAGTGAGAAACTCCATTTGCTTACATGGATCATATATTTACAAACTTCTGCTAAAAGTCGACTTCTTTTATGTAGGCAAGCAAGAACAATAACTCTCTCAAAATCCAACCATAGTTGGAGACTTCCCAAACATATCCTGGCCGGAACAATTCGAAAAAATTAAGTGATGGGGCATCATTTTAACTAAACAACGAGTAGGCGACAAATCAGAAAGCTCCACCTTTCATCGCAAAAACACCAAATCCTCAGTAAGCATCTAGCAAAATTATTGGTGCCAAACTGCGGAAATAATGCAAAGGTGGAAATAGCCAAATTTGTACCACGGATAAAAGATTGCCAGTCCCAAAAGAGGCACATTGTTAGTTATAGGACGCGAGTCTTTCAAATCAATCCAAAGCTCGATAAGATGAACTAGTTTCCACCTCCTGGATGAAGCATAAAGTCGGAAGGCCGACAAAACCTAGGTTGGAAGTACTAGTCCTAGTGTCGGAAGGACCGGAAACAAAAGAAAAAAAAAGAGGCTGGAAAGGACCGACAAACCTAGGATTGGAAGCACCAATTCTATTGCCAGAAGGACCGACAATCATACTCGAAGGACCAACACCAAATTTAACAGAAATCCTAGCCGAAAGGGGGTAACGAATATCCTAGTTGGAAGGGAGTAACAGAAATCCTAGCCGAAAGGGGGTATCTAATTTAGGTCTTGTTTGATTCCAGAATAACCAAATCAAACAGGGCCAAAATTGGATCGAAATTTGAAACCCAAGTCCTCCCCTGGGGGCATGTATTCAAGACTAGTCTCCGAAGGGCTTCGATCACCAAGTCAGTGAGATATGCGGTTGAATACATTTTAATAAAAAAAAAAACAAACACATGTATATATATATACGAATGCGTATTTAATCATAATTCAAATCCAAATTCCGAAGTGCTTGGGTCACCGGGTCAGTAAACGTACAAATGAATACGAGAATAATGGCTTAAAATCATTCAATTGAATTGAAACTCCAGAGAAGCTAATCGCTTCCAATCAAGTAAAACTATAACAAGCTACTATAGTATCAAAAGGCAAGTCAGTAGCGTTAAAATCACACACCATAAAACGTGATACTAACACACGATCGACTAAGGAAATTATAATGCAAGGTACAAATAGGAAGTGCTACCAAGCAAGGTGAAAGCCCATGGTACAACAAGCAAGAGCATAGTCTTGTACTAGCAAAACAGAGCATAGAGGAATCACAACAAACCGTTCACAAGGCCACCAAAATACCAAAAACAAGCACAAGTCACGACATAGGCCAACATAAAGTCAAATGCGAGGATCGACACTCGCTTATACAACTGATCTAAAAGCATAGTTTGCAGGAGAAACAACCAAAGGCAAAATAGAGAAGCTACAAATCCCTGTTCTTCCTAGGCCTACCAACCTTCCTTTAACCTGGGCAGAGCAGGATGGAAGTTCATCAGCACGCTTTGAAACTGCCAACTCGACATCTCCCGGAGCAAAAGAAGCAACCACACTATCTTTGGATCTAAGGGACTGAATCAACTTTGCTTTATCATCCCCCAAGGTGGAAATACGCTCGAGATTGCCCCTATGTAGTTTTTGAAGATCACAAGCCAGTGTGTGCCAACCACTCATTTGTTTTGCAGAGTGGTCTTTTAGCAAATCCATCTGTTTTCCGAACTGTTACATAGCAGTTTCGAAATGAGCTAACATTTGGGTTTTTGTGGCAATCATGTCACAAGAAAAGGTTTGTTGATAAGATGGTTGTATATCTACATTGGAGGATACTCCCCGTAAGCTCCAGCCTTTAAGCCGCTTAGCAAGCTTGGCACTGCATGGCTCAAGGGCATAACAGGCCTGCTAATGATGGTTTGAAGCTCTGTCTGAGAGGGACTGAGGGGAGAGTTCACAGATGACTGACCGGTCGATTGAACATCAGTTATCTGAACATCCAAGTCAAAAAACCTTTCTATCCGACATTGCACCGGAGATGAATCCATTCTGTATGAATGAACTAGTAAATGGCTGTGCAATTCAGGGATCTAATGACTCGGTCAAGGTTAAACGAGTAACGCAATCAAAAGCAGAACCACAAGCGACCGATCCCACCAACTCTGGTCACGCAAAACAAGTTCATGTTATCGCTCAAAAAGGTCTCTCATGTTCAACCAAGTCAAAATCACTGAGGACTAGATAATAGTAATAAAATGGGAGAATGACCTTTTGTCAAAAGCACTTGGGTGACCATGGGGGTCAAACCAAAAGTATGGATTATAATGACAAAATCAAGGCCGCATGGTTTAAGCATTTCGTCGAACATCACATGTGTTAAACAAATAACTGGGAATGGTCACAAGGTTAGGAATTGTGCAAGATGTGAACTTATCCTAAGCATTTCGGTGAGTATATCATGTGTACGAAGTTCAGAACCAGAAGAAAACGGAATATCAGAGTTAAATTTTCTTAGACTAGTGCATGTACAAAGCAACCCAAATCACATCTAATGATCGTAAGAGTTTCGGGAAGCATAAAAAGAACTTATTTCCTAGTAAAACATATGTTATCGATTCGGAAGAGGAATAAGCATAAGCAATAATGATAAACCTGCGCTTCACAGATTGATGATAGGAAGGAGCACGGGGATTTTGACTGAAGGAATCTAATCGAGAGGAAGTTGAAATAGAAATTAGAATTTCTTTTTGAAAATGAAGTAGTTGTTACCAATATGTTTTATCTTGGAAATAAAAGTGAATTAAAGGGGGAAGTAAGAAAATGACAGGGAAGATTAAAAGATATGCATCCAGACCATTCTCGCCACGTCAGCTCAATTCTCGATTGTGCAAGTATAGGTGGCCCATCAAGTCCAGCTCTTCTACCCGCATCCCCATGATTTGATCGATCATGATGATACTTCGATTCAAAGGAAATAATATGAGCAACTTAGACCCCTCACTCACAAGAAAGAATGAATCTATATACCTTTGCCTAAACGACCCTGAGCTCTATGCGATCGTTCCTTAATAAGCCAGACTTAATCTACCAAACTATGTCGTGGTCAGTTATTTCAAAGCCCGTAATTTCTGCAAAAATTACAAACTTCGAGGGGCAAATGTTTATCCCTTAAAAACCGTACACATATTGTTATATTAAATCTGTATAAAAATCGCAGGACAAACATCGTTAGGTTCGGTCATATGTAGTTCTACCCAGTACACTTGGACAGTTGCGAATGATAAGGGACGGTCGTGCAGAACAAATTTCAAGTGCTAGCTCCAAGGTTAAACATGGCAAGAAAGAACATGTTGGACTGTTCGCTCGACACAGTCAGGATCGGTCACGCAGCATAATACGACCAATACGAAAAGGTCATACACACAAATCTAGCTCAAGAATGGCACGACCCAAGAAACGGTAAGGATCATATATCCTATAAAGATCGCCCATATTAAAGGAAGATTCACATCAAAAAGGTCGGTAGTATAAGACAAAGAGAATAATTGGTTCCAGTCACACGTTCCGCTCTGCAGTCATTCGTTCATAACAAATTGATCGATCGTGCATAGCAAGACATGCAAAGAAGTCAGCGGTTGCACATATACCCCATATCCGCTCATAGAATGCAACCCCAATCGCCCATTCGTTCCTCAATCAGCTGCTAATATTTGAACCAGATGTTGCTTGCCAGTAGGTTGAATATCAGTTCTTAAAGGATCATACTTACATTTTGTTCTACAAGCCTTGATCACTCGCTTGAGGATTACGGTGCAGGTTGCCTGTTCATCTATAATCAAACAAGCTGCATCAACCAGAAGCCATATATCGATTGATCATAAAAAAGCTTAACATGGCGATCCGGTCGATCATTCTTATGCAAACTAGGAAGCTTTGACAAGTCGCTTGTACACTCATCAGCTACCGCCCATTCAATATCCTCGAACTTATGCAGTCGTACATTCCTATGAAGTCACTCGCTCCAATGAAGTCGTTCCGGGACAACTGAATACAACTGTCAACAGTTGGCTACAGTTAAGCGGTGGCATATTCGTAATTAGTGAGGCAAGCAACCCATAGTCTACATATATGATTTTTAGATCATTTCTTCATAGAGGTGCACCTATAAATAGGCCATGGCTCCCACCTTAAAAGGGATTGACTTTTGACCACCACAAAGTGCTGTCAAATATTATCCTCCACCATTTGAGCATTTCAACCATCATCATCATCTCCGGTTGGAGGATCTTCATTCGTTTGGCCATGGCATTCATTAAGGTCTCATAAGTGGAAAGAAGTTAAAGACATTCTCCTTCTCCGTTGCTCATCTATCCTTCTCTTCCACAGATTCTTCCATTCCTCCATTAAGTTCCGTGAATTCGAGCGTGATTTGCATATGAGAATGAGAATATGTTGAGAGAACAAGAAGATCTGTGAAAAAAGAGAGTTTATATGCTTTGTAATCATTGTCATGATAATGCAGACTATCTTCATAGTGGACGTAGGCCTCGCTTAGGGCTGAACCACTCTAAAATCTTGTCTTCATTTTACTTTCCTCGCATTTTTTACTGTCAACTTTTAATTGAGTACGGCTCCAATTACTTCCTAGTCACATTGGTTAAGTACAATCCTTGTACCCTTGGTGTTTGAGCCATTTTTGGTGAAAACACTCCTGAATCTCAACACACCTCGATGATCTACCCTTTGGGTTCTTCACCTTCGTACATGCGTACTAGTACAAGCACATCACGTAAACGTGTTATTAGACCCTATGCCTAATATTTTAATCAAGTGCTTGCTTTTCCTTATCAAGTTATTAATTAACTTGATTACCGAACTATTCCTTTTTTATTCAAGTTAGAAGGTTTCACTGACCCCCTTATATCCCTAAGGAATGAACACTTCTCATTTATTAATCGCGCAGGTTTGACTCAATTATATTTTAAGTTCATTAATAAGCCCATAACATGTTATTAACTGGATTGTAATTAACAAAAGCAATCTACAGTCTTTTTACATTATTACCATGTCATTTACTATCCAATTACATGTTTACAAGTTCAACAACATATTTTACTTAATGTATAATTAAGTATATCCTTTCCCTGCTCTCATGTTTTCCTATGGCATGTCTACTTAATATATAACCAAGTACAACTTATTTCATTTCATGAATCTACTTTATTCCTTCTTATTTAATCATAACTTTGTCTTACACTATCATCACAACCTGTTGTTGTTTACTTATTAACCTAGTTCTCTTAACTAAGATTTATTAATAAGTTCTCCTTTCCATTTATTATAACTCATGTTATAATTCCACTTGTCCCTAGGATAAACCAACTAATTATATTACATTATCATTCATAAATTAAATATAATATGTTATATTTCTCGTTCATTACATTTTCCTTGGTTCTCTGACATTAACCAAACTTTTACAGTTGTTACATCCATTTATTTGTCGTCTTGTATATTTTCATTATTTAAGGAAAATATTTCACACACCTCATTAGATTGATTAGTGGAAAGATATAAAGACCCATCTCCATAATGCACATAAATCAAGAACCGTGTTGCAATCCATTTCTTTTGCTTTCGTTGTGGACATACATATAGCTTTTTATTTGGTTAGTGTTCAATACGGCAAAAGAATCCATATTTCACACCAATCCTTTTTTCTTGCAACTACGTTCTTAGTAATTTTATTGTTATGGAAATGTATCAATTATTCATAAATCTATCTACTCAGTCCACTACAAAAAGTTTCCTTTTTATTTTCTGAGTTAGATGTTATTTACAATTTCCAAATCACTGTAAGTTTTCCATTAGACACATCCATTCTTTTTCCATTATTCCCAGTTTCTCTGTAAATTATTTACAATATATCCAATATGTCATTAAACAACCATTTCAGTAACATATTCGCGTTTATTGTGAGTTCCATAATTTCCAGTATTATAGTAGTTCTTAATCCAATTAGCAAATTCATAGAAAAGATCTATGCAACAACAATATTATTAACATAACTGAAGATAAATTATATCGCAATTACCACAATTAATAGTTAATTAACATGATAAGAATAACGAGAACGTAAACGATAAATATACCATTATCCAAAATGTACAATTCTAAATCCACTCACCTAACAACTTTCCAATCCTTAAATATGATTCAGATATGTGATTCAGTAGCCTTCCTAACTGAATCTGGTAATTAAACAACCATGGATTTACAATTACAAATATGATACTAAAAGAAGAGGATAAGAAGGAAAAAAGAAAAAAAAAACGAAAGAAGGAAAGAAACCTAAATAAATCAGATTCATAGGACTTACCTTGTTGAGCCAAGATTTTCAAAGAGTTTTGATTTCTGACATAGAGATACGCCGTGATCGACAAAAAGAAGAAAATAAAGATATTCATTGGTATTATACATTAGAGGTTGATTATTTGGTATGTTAGTAGTGTTATTTATGTTAAAATCTATCCTCAAATAATCTCACACCTCCAATCTTTGAATATATATATTAATATATATGAGTGCACATTAACTGTGCAATCTGGGCTAAACCGGTCGACCGGTTGAAAACCAGGTGGTCGACCGTTTATGCCCAGAGTGCACAGATAACGTGCACAAGGATACATAACATATATATATTCAAATTCCTGTCTACTGGTCCTTTTTGACCTGTCGACCGTTTTATTCTAGAAAGCAACCTTTTGTATAGACACTTCCATTTCTTCAACGGTTGCTTCTCTTTCTCCTCTCCAATAAACATGACCGTTGATTATAACTCTTCATGAACGGTTACAACTGTTTATTCCTAATATAAACATCATGTAATCATCATTTCAAATCACCAATTCTATCAATCTATCTATTCTCTTGATTTCATTCTTGAACTCTCAAGCACTCAAATTGCTCATATTCTATCATATATTGTTTGAATCCTAGAAACTATTTAACATTCTTTTGATTCAATATCATATCTACTTCCAAATCTTCATATATACAAATATATTATTTGAGGATAAGATTATAGGATGTTTGTACTACAAGTGACAAAATTGTGTTATCAAGAACACATATTGTCAACAACAAAGTATATTCATCTTACTTGAAGTCCTCGGTGTTGTAAGAGGCATGTGTTGCAGGCCTCAGTGTTGTAAGAGGCACGAAATCCCATTCGTCTGCTTGGGTATTGTATACCTGTTCCTCCGGGTGAAGTAAGGTGGTTATTAGTGAAAATCCAAATAGTAGTCTGGGACTAGACGTAGGACGGTGCTCTGAACTAGTATAAAAATCCCTGGTGTGATTTTTCTAGTTTACTGCATCTACTCTTTTATACATATCTGTGATTAGCTATAATTTCATACTTGTGTGTTATACACCATATTACACGATCCGTGTGTATTATATTAGCACGTACGCGCATTTTCATTTGGTATCAGAGCAAGGTTATCTTATAGCTGTAACACATTATTTGATATATTCTAGTAATATGGCAAATAATGCAAGCATTAGCACTACCACTTACACAGAAGGTCAATCGACACAAAGACCTCCATTCTTCAATGGTCTCAACTATAGCTATTGGGCAACATGTATGTCATTCTTTATGCAATCAAATTGCTATGATGCCTGGAATGATACCCAAAAAGAAATAGTGAATCCTACAACTGATTATTAAAAATGGACACCGGCTGAGTAAACGACAGCAGTCGTAAATGCAAAAGCAATAAACATGTTGTTTTGTGCATTAGACCAAAATGAATATAATCGTGTTAGTATCTGTACCACCGCATATCAAATTTGGCAAACGCTCAAACCACTCATGAAGGTACTAACAAGGTTAAACAAGCCAAAATAGCCATGCTAAAGGGTCAGTTTCAAAATTTGAAAATGAAGCCGAATGAGACAATCAATGATATGTATTCACGGTTTCAAACTATTCACCATGCACTTATTGGTTTAGGACAAAAATATTCAGACTTTGATGTTGTTTCGACAGTCCTACATTCTCTGACTAGTGAATGGGAAGGAAAAGTATTAGCAATTGAAGAATCTAATGACCTTTCTGTCATGAAGCAGGATGAATTGATAGGAAATCTAATGTCCTATGAAGCTAATCTGCGGGCTAGAAAGGAATAGAAATAAGAAAAGAAAAAAGTAGCATTTCATGCAAAAAAGATGAAGATGAAGACCTAGCATTCATTGCAAAAGGTTTCAAAAAATTCTTGAAACAACAAAGAGCTAGTCGATATAACAAAAAGAAATCTGGTTGAAATTGACCATCTTCATCAGCTATATAATGTTTTAACAGCCGCAAAAAGGGATACATGCACAAGGATTTTCCGGAGCAAAAGAAGAAGTCAAAAAATGATTAATTCAGATACAAGAAGGACAAATCAAAGAAACGAGCATTCTCAGTTACATGGGATGATTCAGACTCGCCTTCATCAGAAAGTGAAAGTGATACAGAAAATGGACAAGCAAACGTTTGTTTCATGGCAGCAGAAGATGAGGTATAAATTCCTACATTTGTTGAAGTACTTGATATTAATTTCGAATTGATAGTTAAATAAAGACATAAAACGACAATTAAAAGAAGCCAAAGCATATTTGAGTAGAGCCGAGTTTGAACGAGATATGTTAAAAGACGAAAAGAAGATATTAGAAGACTTGAAAAACTTCGAGAATCATCATCTAATATTGAATCTCAATTATCTCTTTTGAGTCAAGAAATTAAAACTCAAAAAGCGAAAAATGATGCTCTTACTACTAAAAATCATGAGCTTAAGGCAAAAGTCAAAATTCTGGACCTAGAAAAGATTAGTTTACAAACTAAGTTAGATGATATTACTCAAAATGTTTCTAACTTCAACAAAGATCGAGAAAACTTGACAAAGATCATTGAAAGTTCACAATCTGCTTCAAACAAACAAGGTTTGGGACATAAGAAATAAAAAACCATGAAACATCTCAAGAAGAAGAAAGATGAGGCTAAGAAAAATCCTAGTTTATTATATTCCAAGCCAGAACCAGTTGTGAAATTTCAAAAGAAAAATGTCAAGACTATCAAAATATGGGTTCCTAAAACAAATAACAATTTGATTAGGATCAAATATATTCGACATTTCATGAATACTGTTCATCTTAGTTCTAATTATATATATAAAGGGGATACTGGACCCATATGGGTTCGTACTTCTAAGACCTAACTCTAAGGACCCCATAAAAAGTGGGTACCATGGACTTAATTTTATTTTTTGCAGGTCCCACTTAGGAAAAGAGGAAAGTGGATCTTGGACAGTGGTTGCTCAAAACACATGAATGGAGACAAGAGCTTATTAACAAATATTACATACTCAGGTGGTGGCTACGTCACTGACATAATTCAAAAGGCTATATCATCGACAAAGGCGATATTGAGTAATTGCAGTACATCTAACTTACCTCTTATTACCAATGTCATGCTAGTTAGAAATTTGAAATACAACTTACTTAGTATTAGTCAGTTATGCGACAAGGGTTTTACAATTTCCTTTTTAGATAATAAGTGTAGTATCTTAGATAAAGACTATAATTTAGTTTCCGAAGGTAATAGAGACAGAAATATATATATTCTGAATATGAATATTAATCATAATTCAGATATGTGTCTTATGGCTAATGATCCATGGCTATGGCACAAATGCTTCTATCATATAAACTTCAGAACTATCGACAAGCTAGCCAAAAACGATCTAGTTAGCTTTAAATCCAAGAAAATCATATCAACATCACAACCACTGGAGCTACTGCATATGGATTTATTTGGACCAACGCAGGTTCAGTCAATAAAACATAGTCGATATGTGTTTGTAATTGTTGATGATTACTCTCGTTACATTTGGACAATTTTCTTGAAAAACAAAAGTGACACTTTCGAACATTTCAAATCTTTCGTCAAAAGAATTCATAAATCGAAAGGGCTTAAAGTTAAAAATATAAGAAGTGATCATGGCGGAGAGTTCGAAAATAATGAATTTGAACAATTTTGTACAAAGAAAGGTATATATCATAATTTTTCGTTTCCTAGAACTCCACAACAAAACGGAGTAGTAGAACGGAAAAATCGAACCTTACAAGAATGTGCAAGAACATTATTAAATGGAACCACTTTACCAAAACATTTTTGCGTAGAAGCTCTTGCAGATGCTTGTTATGTTTTGAATCGTGTATCCATTCGACCTCTCACCAAGAATACTTCTTATGAATTATTTAACAAAAGAAAGCCTAATATCTCATACTTCAAAAATATTTGGTTCTAAGTGCTTTATCTTAAATATGAAAGACCATTCGACAAATTCGATCCAAAGGCCAATAAAGGTATATTTGTTGGTTACTCAGAATGAAGCAAGGCCTATCGTACATTTAATAAATGAACTAAACTATTGAAGAATCGCTTCATGTCTCTTTTGATGAATTCAATCAGCATCCTCGAATTATATCAGATGGTGACGAAACTATAGTCACTAAAATTCTAATCTTCACAAATGTTGATTCTGACTCTGAAATAATTGTTGAAAATATTCCTCAACCTTGTGAGTTACGGTCTCCACCAAGGAGACAATCTCCACCAAGTATACAGTCTCCACCGAGAATATTAAGAGATCATCCTACTCAAAATATAATCGGGGAAGTAACATCACAAATCTGAACAAGGAGTCAACTCCATCAAATGGGTCATGTCGCGTTTCTTTCAAATATCAAACCTGAGAATCCAAAAGAGTCTGCTACTGATGATTACTAGATCATTGCCATGTAGGAAGAACTAAATCAGTTCGAGCGCAATGATGTCTGGGAACTTGTTCCAAGACCAACTGATCAATCAGTTATTGGTACTAAGTGGGTCTTTAAAAATAAGGCTGATGAACAAGGTAATATTACCAGAAATAAAGCAAGGTTAGTAGCACAAGGGTATAATCAGGAAGAAGTATCGATTATGAAGAAACATTTGCACAGTTGATCGACTAGAAGCTATTAGGATCCTATTATCTTTTGCTTGTCACCATAATTTCAAACTTTATCAAATGGATGTCAAGAGTGCTTTTCTAAATGGATTTATCAAAGGGAATGTATATGTCGAACAACCTCCTTTGTTCGTACATGAAAAATATCCTGACTATGTGTACAAACTTAAGAAAGCTCTGTATGGTTTAAAACAAGCACCTCGTGCTTGGTATGAACGACTATGTAACTATCTCATTAACTCAGCATTTCAAATAGGCAAAGTCGATCAAACTTTGTTTATCAAACATTCTCCAAAAGATATTCTAGTTATTCAGATATATGTAGACGACATCATCTTTGGTTCAACAAATGATAAACTCTACAAAGAGTTTGCAAATATTATGAACAAAGAACTTGAAATGTCACATGTGGGAAAACTATCATATTTCTTGGACTACAAATCAAACAACTTCCAAATGGTTTTTTTTATTAATCAAGAAAAATACAGTGGAAATCTTATCAAATGCTTCGGATTAGAAAATACATCTGGTAAACCTACTCCCATGAGTACAACTGCACATCTTGAAAAAGATAAAAATGGTAAGAGCGTTGACCAGAAGATATATCGAATCATGATTGGTTCTCTTCTTTATCTTATAGCCAGTCGTCCAGATATAATGATGAGTGTTTGTCTATGTGCTCGATTTCAAGCAAATCCAAAGGAATCACATCTATGAGCTGTAAAATGTATAATTCGTTATCTTAATAATACCAAAGATTTTGGTCTTTTCTACCCAAAAGAATGTCCATTCGAATTAGTGTCATATAGCAATGCTGATTTTGGAGGCTCTCGAACGGATAAAAAGAGTACAAGTGGTACATGCCGTTTTATTAGAAAATCACTTGTCTCTTGGTTTAGTAAGAAACAAAATTGTGTTTCACTATCAACGTGTGAAGCTGAATATATATCAGCAGCTCTCGCTTGTACTCAAGTAATATACATGCAACAAACACTTCAAGATTTTGATATTCATTTGTCAAATTCTATTATATACTGTGATAACACAAGTGCTATAAATCTTTCTAAAAATCCAGTGAATCACTCTCGAACCAAACACATTGATATCCGTCATCATTTCCTTAGAGATAATATCGAAAAAGGAAATATATGTCTCGAATATGTCCAAACTGATAATCAACTAACAGACATCTTCACTAAGCCTCTACTTGAGTCTAGTTTCATAAAGTTACATAGAGAGCTTGGTCTTATCTCTAGAAAGGAACTTGATATGTAATGTTATCACTAATGTTATATTTTTTAGTTCTTTTCACATCCGATTTATGTTTACTCAAAACCTTAGCTATTTTTAGCTATTGCTATATTGGAGAATTAAATATGAGCTTCTAATTTTTCTACGACCAAGTTTATATGCTAATCCTTGTCCACAGGTTTGTATATAGGAACTTCTATATAAGCTTGACAAAATTTCTCTTTTTTCATCTCTTCCTATCTGAGCCTAGAGTTTATATAGTTCATTATGGCACATATATGTGATGAGTGTGCTCAAAAATCACATATTTCTGTCATAAGTTCTGAGCCGGAGGAGTATTACTCTCCCGAAAATCCAAAATCCAAATCAAAGTGTCATCACAAATGCAATCATACTCCTGGCAATACGCTGACTTCGAAAAGGGCAAAGAAAGCGTTGTTTTGTTCACCCCACACTAGAGAGAAGATCGATGAGATTCATCATTACCAAAAACATCAAATTGATCTTCAAAGACAGCTACATTACGAGCAACAACTAACCTCGGAACGACTATCTCTTTTAGAAAGAATGACAGCGTTCTTTTGTGATTCAAACAAACATTGTGTATATTAGCCAATGCCACACGTACCTTCATTCTCTAGGAGCCCAAATTCATGGAAAAAAAAAACTATAATCGGAATGAAGGAGCAAAAGAAAAGTGGCCACCATGGAAACCACGCATTAACGATGTCAAAGAAGAGTCTACCGATCACAACTCCTCTACCTCTCATTAGATTTTTTTTAATTAATACTGTGATTGTATTCTTGTATTTCTTTCATGTACTAATATATATACATATATATATATATCATATTTGAATAAATTCAATATTATATGGACTGTTAAAACTCAGAATTAAAAGAAAGAAACAAGAAAAAACAGCTCACTGGTAAACCAGTCGACTGGCCAAAATCCACCAGTCGACTGTTTTATCATCTCGTTGAAAAGTCGATCGGTGAATTCAAGGCGGTCGATCGGTTACGGGCATTTTTGTTTTTAAGGTCCATATACGGTCAATTTTTTACTCTATCTCTTCATTTACTACCTCCAAACGTTTTCTACTTCCAAACCTTCATAACCCTAGAATTCAATTCTTCTTCCAATCTCACCTAAATGGCTCCTCCACAAAAGAAATTAAAGCAAGCTTCATCCTCCGAAACACAGCAAATAGATCTCTCTATCAAGAAGTGGCTTGTAGATCCAATTGTAGTCAAAAGGTGGAATGAGATGAAAGATTTTAAAATCCATCCAGGTTCGTACATTAAGTTCGCTGATTTCTCTAATTATCATGTTCTTAGCTTAGAAAAGAGTGCGTATATTGAAAACCTAATTGACTTTGATCAAAATAATGTGGCAATTAACCATGTTATGATCAAATTATTCTATGCTAACCTAAACTTAGAGAAATACAAGCCCGAAAATCCCTCTTAATGCCTTTGGTCCGTAGTATGTGGCAAACAAGTCTTTATCTTGTGTGAAAGAATGGCAAATGTCCTTGGTTCTTCCTTTTTAGGTCAAAAATTCTCTAGTAACTTTTGTAATATCCATGTACGTGATCATGTTAGTCATCAGTTCATTGAAGATGATAAGGATAGTAAAAAATCTATTGGATTACGACCTACTGCAAGAGTTATTCATCACACCCTTATGCACTCCCTTTTTCCGAGAATAGGAAATTTTGATGCCGTCTACAAAGAAAATTTCAAAGCATTATATGCAATCTACGGGGATATTCGTATCAACTGGATTGGCATGATTTTTGATGAAATATTGCAAGTTAATGAGAGTTCTAGGACACATTTATTTTATAACGAATATATCATGCATCTACTGCTCGATTGTGGCATCAAACCTCCTGATTCGACTGTTTCAAAGCCCAAATGCATTAACAAAGCATCGATGTCATGGATGGAGCTTCCTGCTCCATACTTCAATATTATGCCCTTTGAACAATGGAAATAAAAAGGACATCAAGGAACTTCTTCACAATCATCCCGCCCAAAACCTGAGGAAGTTAAACTTCTACGATCTTCTTCCTCTACAAATGAATCGCTTGAAACTATTGCTTGCAATCAATTTGAGACAACCCGAACTTCCCCGTGAAGGAAAGAACGGATAGAATTGAGGACAAGACAAAATAGGATGCATACGGAAGAACATTTCATTGTTATTACAACAATTCCATCAGATACAAGAATATACAGAGTATAAATGAATAAATTACATACCATAAATATCAGAGATTACAATAAATTACATAGCAGCGGAAAGTAATACAAAATACAACTGAAAGTGATACACGGATACAGAGCTTTCCGAGCATCGTTCCAGCTGTTAATCAGGACCCTGTGAATATAAATCTGCAAAACCAAAACTACTAGCTGCCCGTGCGGAAAATAGGGGCACCCAGAGTTTAGGTTAAAACAATAAACTCCAGGTCAGTCATGTGACTGGTGTGAGAACTAAAACAGTTATAATTCTTTATTTTAAAGTTCGGTAAATCAAGGGACCACGCCGTATAACACGGAACGGGTTTCCTCCCAAGAATACCAGTGCATAAAACAAACAGCGCAATGCTAAATAAAGGAAAATGAAGCTGTTATAAGACCCAGGTCCCATCACACAATGCAACGCAAGCCGGAGGATAGGGTTTTTACCTTATAACAGCCAAAGCATGCTTGATACGTTTAAAACACATTATTTGATACTATAATAAGTGTATAGTGTCAAACAATTTCAATCATAAGTATCAATCATAGGCGGCATAGCTACCATCTACTATGTCGCCATACTAGTTCTACAAATAAAACCGAAATACACGTATTGGAAATTGGATTCCATCATGAGTCGAGGCAAGGGGCAAGCTCCTCTCCGCGTTCGAGACACTCTAGCAAATGCCTCGGGACCGCACACAGCAATCCCCTGGATCCTCCAAGGCCGGTCCTCTCTTACTTTTGAGGATTGGCAATTCCTGAACACACGTTTCCCGGTCCTTACAGACCTATATCCGAGGCGCCTCGTATCCAACAACCACACAGGTGAAAAGTATATAAATGTCAGGGCTGGTAGGTCACTGACACCACCCTAGCTAGAAAGAAACGTCATGCACTCCTTGGGTCCGTCTCCCGTTTTTGACTCATACCGAGGTGTGAGGCTCGCGAATTCACGTTATACACAAAGCTACGCCACACAGGCCGTGCTTTGATCATCAACCACAAGACTTTGCTTTTCAACAAAAGCCCTGATCAATTGCCACTTACGCATGCCACATTGGCAATTCACTCCATGCGACTGATGTCCATCGATATACAACCTCTGAGCTCGTACGTCTCAGAGAAGGGCGTTAAGCAAGAGAATAAATTCTCCGCCGCCAAACAGATGTATATTTAATAGAGATCAATCAACACAGAATAAAATCCAATGTCAGACACACAATCCATTTACAAGTTCGTTCTGGGTCTGAACGAAACCGGAGGCACTTTCCTCGCATATCCATCGATCTCCAAGTACGTCTGGACGATCACCGACTGTTTTCCCTCATCTTGGGTGTACAGCCCAATCAAGATCATCAGTAATCACCCAAACGATGTGAAGACTTCCGGTCTTCAACCACCGTCTTCATCTTCGACATCTCGTCGAATCGATTATTCAGAATGGGTATAAACCCGGCCTTTCTGAATAACCCACGTATATAATAAACGAATGTTACACAAACACAACAAACGCCTCATTCCAATTCAGAATATTCTTTTATTCACAAAATCACATTCTTAGGGAAATGTTCCCATTAATTTTATCAAAGATAAATTCTTCTAAATTTATCCTATAATCTTCCTTTGGATATCATTTCAAACTAGTCGGGATTAGCGAACCACACCGAAGTAATTATTTGTTTTATTTCCCAATCCCAACCTATATATCCCATGGAGCAAAACTGGTGATACTCCATATCTAACACCACGGTGTTATCGGTAAAATTAATTACCATTTCACGTTCAAATCTAATTAAAGATTTAACTATCGCTTTGGAGCAAAACTGGTGATACTCCACTCTCGATCACTTTTCAGATTTGATAATTTAAATTATCAATTCACATTTTAATCTAATTAAAGATTCATTAAAACTCCACTTAGTTTTAATCTTTCCAGAAATCGATATCTTGCCTTTAACTGGGTTAAAGAACCAATGTTATCTAAAACACGATTCACGATAAACCCAAATCACATTTGATATTAAATACAAGGCTCTGAATAGAAAATATACCGGCTTATATTCAATATCAAATTCTGAAACCAACAAATATCGTATTGGGAATAACGATATAAAATATATCTTTCAAATTCCCAAAACAACATCTGTATAGTCACGAAATCCAACATCGAAATATTCCGAAGATAATTTCGATTCAGCTCCAGTCCAATCCACGTATTGGAAATTATCGATTATTTTCAAAATCACTTTCAAATTCAATTTATTTATTTTAAAAATAAATTGATTTCAAATCTAGTTCAAAACTAGTTCATTTCGATAAAAATCTATTTTTATCTTTTCAAATGTGGAATTTTCCAGCCCAAATCTTTCCATTTCACATATTATAATTTTACACAAATTATAGATATTTTTAATAATTTTATCAAGGCCCGTACAGTCGATTTCCAACAACGGCCATCGAACTGCACTTACAGCGACCTTTTTCGAATTTGATTTGGACATAATTCCAAATCCAACCGTTAGATTTCAAATTTCTCATATTCATTGGAAAGCTCTTTTCGATACGAACCCAACGGTTCCGGTTTTAGGAGAATCCGACGGTCGGATCTCCCGCAATGTCCGTTTGAAATAAATGGTCGAAATCCACGAACTACCGCGGCGCGACGCGTTCTATTCAGGCCATTATATATATAATATATATATATTATATATATTTCGTCGATTTCCTTTTTAAAACGAATTTTATAAATCGTTTTAACTTCGTTTCAAAACCATTTCAACACTATTTCCATTCAAAGCCAAAATTGAATTCTTCTTTATAAATTCGTTTTAAAATTCATTTCTATTCAATTCAAATTTTAATTCAATTTGAATTCGTTTCAATTCACTTTCAATTCAATTTGAATTCGTTTTCAATTCATTTCGAAATCGTTTTCAATTCAATTCATTTCGAAATCGTTTTCAATTCAATTCATTTCGAAATCGTTTTCAATTCAATTCATTTCGAAAACGTTTTCAATTCAATTCATTTCGAAATCGTTTTCAATTCAATTCATTTCGAAATCGTTTTCAATTCAATTCATTTCGAAATCGTTTTCAATTCAATTCATTTCGAAATCGTTTTCAATTCAATTCATTTCGAAATCGTTTTCAATTCAATTCATTTCGAAATCGTTTTCAATTCAATTCATTTCGAAATCGTTTAAAATCGATATAAATATCGTTCACGTCGAAATAACGCATCTCTAATCAACACGGCTTTATATTTTTCAAAACTCCTTTATTCTATCCAACAAATGAATATTTATCCCATTCAACACATGAATCTATATTTCTTTCAACACACGACTAATCTCAACACATGAGTACTGTCAACACCTCACTATTTTTGTTATGTAAAATATTTTATAAAACTATGGTATCTATCGTTTGATTTTAATTAGACTCCACCGTAAAGTAGATTCTAATCGTAAATATGATAAAGATGTAATTTATTTTATTTAAAATATTCTACTCAACACATGAATAGTTTCAACACATGATCATCGTCAACACATGACTATTTTTATATTCAACACATGAATTTTCTTTTATAATATTCATTGTTTTCCCGATTGGAATGAGGCCCAATCAATCACCATATAGTGTTAATTATACGGATTCCATACAACACATGTATATAATAGCATTGAAAAATAATCAACCATCAACCAAAGTGCACTACACTGTATAAGCATCAAATATAGATATCCGACGCTTATAACAGCCTGTCAATCCACCGATCGACATATTTAATCAATCAGGATGAGTGAACTTCAAATTTCATCCCAACACCCGTGTGGGGTTTCAAACAATCAAACACAGATTTTATTTGTGCAGTTGGGCGATGTGTAAAATTTATCGACCCAATCGATATCAGTCAAATCAGTGTATATAAACAAATCGGCCGATTTGTTTATAAATATTTATTCACTTTCACTTTCACGTTAAAAATTCCATTTTTAACGATAAAATATTCTATTTTAACACATGAATTTCTATTCATTTCATTTATCAAATAAAATGATATTTTTATTTTTCTAACATATTTTAGAAAATTTCGGCGGCATAACGGCACGATACTAGAAACGGGACAAGGCCTAGCCTTATCCCCGGTCTAGTGAAGGCCCACGCCATTCACACATCAATCAAATCAATTTCAATTCACCAAACAATTCAATTCAAACCAAATAGACTAACCAACTACACAACCAAACAACTTAACAAACAAGCCATCCATGGTCTGTGGATGACGGGTGTCGGGTGCTACTAAGCACCGTCTGCATCCTAGTATATATAAATATAAACTAGAAAAAGAGAATTTAGAGTGAGAAGTTCTCACCGAAAGCTATCCAATACCACGACTCTTCATTTATAGAAATCTTCTTCGTTATCCCATCTTCGTCATCTTCGTTGCCCGTAGTTACTACATATATAAAAATCACACATTTTTATATTTTGATGTCTTTAAAATAAAAATCACATTTTTATTTATTCATTTTCAATTTAAAAGTCACACTTTTATAATCACTTCTTATATTTAAAAATCGAATTTTTACTATGCTATTCAATATATAAAAATTCCATTTCAAAAATAAAGTTTTCGCCTTTATAAAAATAAAGTTTTCGCCTTTATAAAAATAAAGTTTTCACCTTTATAAAAATAAAGTTTTCACCTTTATAAAAATCATCACTTTACTTCAACGTATATAAAATAAAAATCAGATTTTTATTTCGCTACATATACAAAGATGATATTTTTATATTCTCTATCCTATAAAGATTATATTTTTAATACTTTAAAAATATAAAAATCATATTTTTAATATTTCTATATAGTAAAGATTATATTTTTAATACTTTAAAAATATAAAAATCATATTTTTCTTTCTTCTACATAATAAAGATTCCGCCTTTTCTATTTTTAAAGTTCAACCCTTTTCTAATTTTAAAGTTTAAAAATAAAATCAGTTTTTAAAACCTTTAAAAAAAATTCGGTTTAAAATCCTAAAAAAAAAAAACAGTTTATTTTCTGTTAATATAAAATAAAATAAACTAATAAAATAAAATAAATAAAAAAAACTTACATGGGGGGGGGGGGGGCGCTGGCGGTCATCAGAAGGCGGAAGGGAGGAGGAATCGAGTGGAAGGTGGAGGTTGAACGGAGGAAGGGGGGGGTCTCCGGTTGAGGCGCGGCACGGTGGAGGCGGTGGAGGGGTTCGCGGTGGGTTAGGGAAAAAGGGGCGTCGGGGTTCGTGCGAAGCGGAAGGGGGTGGAGGAGGTGGAAGCGGCCAGGCGGAGAGAGGGGAAGAAGAGGAAGAGGCGGCGGCGACAACACCAGGGGGAGGCGGCGTTAATCGCCTGAGCGATTTGTTTTTTTTTTTTTTTCTTTTTTTTTTCTCTGAATTGAAATTCGAATGGGGGGGGGGTATAAAGGAAAGAATTTTTAATTTTATTATTTTATTTAATTATTTTAATTTCTAAAAAGGTTGACTTTTACATACGACCTCTAAACGAGGCCCACCGCCTGTCGTCCATAGCGTTTTACCCCCATTCTGAACACAATGGGATATGTATCGCAAGCTGATTCGATCGTTTCGATCAGTTTCCGTTAAATTTACATTTAAATCACTATATTGAATTTAAACGCGCATTTCAAATTACCGGGGTCGCATACTAACTAGAAAAATTCTAGAAAAATATTTTCTAGCTTCGTATTGACGATACGGTCCTAACAAAGCTAGTTTCGTCGAATTCTGAGACCATTGGAAAAATGGCCAATTTCCAGTCGATTAAAATCAACTGAATTGGTCAAAACACGTTTTCCTTTGCCACGCTCACATATTGATTCGAAAAATTATGAAATGTGAAACCTAGCAATAATTTTACATCACGGATCCAACAAAAGTGGTTTCGTCGAAATCCGAGGTCATTTGCAAAATGTCCATTTTTAAGGACCTGAATTCCATAGCGACTATTCAGAATTTTCAATTGGACATATCTTATCATTTATAAAGTGAAATCTCAGTTTGTTAACTTCGTTGGAAAGATATCGTCAATTAGATCCTAATGTTTTTGGTTTCACTAAAATCCGGATTGTTTTGCACCCGGTACATTCAATTGAAGTTTGAAATCGAATTATCGAACTACCGCGCCATTTTCAATTCTATTTATAATTATATATAAATATTTATATTCTAACGACGACGTATAATATATACGTCGAATTCCATTCAAAATAAATTTTCTCGTCGATATTATTTAAAATAATTCATTTTAAATATTCAAAATTCGCTAAAATCGCCAAAATAAAAATTTTAAACTGGCTCAGATTTTCGGGTTATTACAATCTCCCCCACTTAAAACTTTTCGTCCCCGAAAAGGAACAAAGTCGAAAGTGGTTTGATTATTCAACACTATGTTCGATCTGGCTTCCATTCTCCAACTTTTCAGTTTCTGAGAATTTTCAAAAATTTCAAAAATTTGGCTAACACCCTAAATTTTCGAAAAAATTCGCCATAACCTCCCCTGCACCGGGAGCATCGGGGAATTTCAAATAGCTTCCCCGGTCCTTCAGATCTCAAAAAGAAAAAGAAAAAGCCAAGTGGCTAGCCAATAGGCTCATAAAATCATCATCACCCAAACAAAACAGTAAATTACGTAGTAAACATGTACCTATTTGTCGGGCAAACAAATTTTATTCTCTGGCTCTAGCCTCCTTGCTATGACCTGTTCAATGTAAGTATATGTATATGCAAGCAAATGCGACCAATTTTCAATATAATTCAATATTTGGTTTAATTAGGCTAAATGGTTAAAAATTAGCAAACAAATAAACAACCAACACAAACATCAATCAATTAGTGAATTAGAGTTTCAAATTCATAATTTTGATATATATATACAAAAAATCATGTTTTGATTCCAATTCACAACAAAGTGTTCTAACTATATAAGTTTTGGTTCTCACACCAGCCTAATGGAAATATATAGAAGTCACACCTTCGAAATTCGAATATGAATACTGATGATGATGCACCATCATCAGAATCATCCCCGGATGTCTAGAATGTGATTCTATATCTACCCAGTATATTAAAACCTCGAGTATACGTTCATGACGCGTATACGCGAAATCTTTATATACTCGATTGTCCATATTCAAAATAAATAAATATTCAAATACGTATAAAGCAATTTAAATTTTCAAAACAAAATTGTTTTCATTTGAAAAATATACTCTTCACACTCGTTCTAGGATACTACTGATCCTATCTCTAACGAGTAATTCTAATTGGATATTGCTAATCCAATATCTGATGAATTCTTTCGTATGGTTCTAATGTGTCTTGTTCTCGAGCTCTGTAAACCAAAGCTCTGATACCAAAATGAGACGACCCGAACTTCCCCGTGAAGGAAAGCACGGATAGAATTGAGGACAAGACAAAATAGGACGCATACGGAAGAACATTTCATTGTTATTACAACAATTCCATCAGATACAAGAATATACAGAGTATAAATGAATAAATTACATACCATAAATATCAGAGATTACAATAAATTACATAGCAGCGGAAAGTAATACAAAATACAACTGAAAGTGATACACGGATACAGAGCTTTCCGAGCATCGTTCCAGCTGTTAATCAGGACCCTGTGAATATAAATCTGCAAAACCAAAACTACTAGCTGCCCGTGCGGAAAATAGGGGCACCCAGAGTTTAGGTTAAAACAATAAACTCCAGGTCAGTCATGTGACTGGTGTGAGAACTAAAACAGTTATAATTCTTTATTTTAAAGTTCGGTAAATCAAGGGACCACGCCGTATAACACGGAACGGGTTTCCTCCCAAGAATACCAGTGCATAAAACAAACAGCGCAATGCTAAATAAAGGAAAATGAAGCTGTTATAAGACCCAGGTCCCATCACACAATGCAACGCAAGCCGGAGGATAGGGTTTTTACCTTATAGCAGCCAAAGCATGCTTGATACGTTTAAAACACATTATTTGATACTATAATAAGTGTATAGTGTCAAACAATTTCAATCATAAGTATCAATCATAGGCGGCATAGCTACCATCTACTATGTCGCCATACTAGTTCTACAAATAAAACCGAAATACACGTATTGGAAATTGGATTCCATCATGAGTCGAGGCAAGGGGCAAGCTCCTCTCCGCGTTCGAGACACTCTAGCAAATGCCTCGGGACCGCACACAGCAATCCCCTGGATCCTCCAAGGCCGGTCCTCTCTTACTTTTGAGGATTGGCAATTCCTGAACACACGTTTCCCGGTCCTTACAGACCTATATCCGAGGCGCCTCGTATCCAACAACCACACAGGTGAAAAGTATATAAATGTCAGGGCTGGTAGGTCACTGACACCACCCTAGCTAGAAAGAAACGTCATGCACTCCTTGGGTCCGTCTCCCGTTTTTGACTCATACCGAGGTGTGAGGCTCGCGAATTCACGTTATACACAAAGCTACGCCACACAGGCCGTGCTTTGATCATCAACCACAAGACTTTGCTTTTCAACAAAAGCCCTGATCAATTGCCACTTACGCATGCCACATTGGCAATTCACTCCATGCGACTGATGTCCATCGACATACAACCTCTGAGCTCGTACGTCTCAGAGAAGGGCGTTAAGCAAGAGAATAAATTCTCCGCCGCCAAACAGATGTATATTTAATAGAGATCAATCAACACAGAATAAAATCCAATGTCAGACACACAATCCATTTACAAGTTCGTTCTGGGTCTGAACGAAACCGGAGGCACTTTCCTCGCATATCCATCGATCTCCAAGTACGTCTGGACGATCACCGACTGTTTTCCCTCATCTTGGGTGTACAGCCCAATCAAGATCATCAGTAATCACCCAAACGATGTGAAGACTTCCGGTCTTCAACCACCGTCTTCATCTTCGACATCTCGTCGAATCGATTATTCAGAATGGGTATAAACCCGGCCTTTCTGAATAACCCACGTATATAATAAACGAATGTTACACAAACACAACAAACGCCTCATTCCAATTCAGAATATCCTTTTATTCACAAAATCACATTCTTAGGGAAATGTTCCCATTAATTTTATCAAAGATAAATTCTTCTAAATTTATCCTATAATCTTCCTTTGGATATCATTTCAAACTAGTCGGGATTAGCGAACCACACCGAAGTAATTATTTGTTTTATTTCCCAATCCCAACCTATATATCCCATGGAGCAAAACTGGTGATACTCCATATCTAACACCACGGTGTTATCGGTAAAATTAATTACCATTTCACGTTCAAATCTAATTAAAGATTTAACTATCGCTTTGGAGCAAAACTGGTGATACTCCACTCTCGATCACTTTTCAGATTTGATAATTTAAATTATCAATTCACATTTTAATCTAATTAAAGATTCATTAAAACTCCACTTAGTTTTAATCTTTCCAGAAATCGATATCTTGCCTTTAACTGGGTTAAAGAACCAATGTTATCTAAAACACGATTCACGATAAACCCAAATCACATTTGATATTAAATACAAGGCTCTGAATAGAAAATATACCGGCTTATATTCAATATCAAATTCTGAAACCAACAAATATCGTATTGGGAATAACGATATAAAATATATCTTTCAAATTCCCAAAACAACATCTGTATAGTCACGAAATCCAACATCGAAATATTCCGAAGATAATTTCGATTCAGCTCCAGTCCAATCCACGTATTGGAAATTATCGATTATTTTCAAAATCACTTTCAAATTCAATTTATTTATTTTAAAAATAAATTGATTTCAAATCTAGTTCAAAACTAGTTCATTTCGATAAAAATCTATTTTTATCTTTTCAAATGTGGAATTTTCCAGCCCAAATCTTTCCAATTCACATATTATAATTTTACACAAATTATAGATATTTTTAATAATTTTATCAAGGCCCGTACAGTCGATTTCCAACAACGGCCATCGAACTGCACTTACAGCGACCTTTTTCGAATTTGATTTGGACATAATTCCAAATCCAACCGTTAGATTTCAAATTTCTCATATTCATTGGAAAGCTCTTTTCGATACGAACCCAACGGTTCCGGTTTTAGGAGAATCCGACGGTCGGATCTCCCGCAATGTCCGTTTGAAATAAATGGTCGAAATCCACGAACTACCGCGGCGCGATGCGTTCTATTCAGGCCATTATATATATAATATATATATATTATATATATTTCGTCGATTTCCTTTTTAAAACGAATTTTATAAATCGTTTTAACTTCGTTTCAAAACCATTTCAACACTATTTCCATTCAAAGCCAAAATTGAATTCTTCTTTATAAATTCGTTTTAAAATTCATTTCTATTCAATTCAAATTTTAATTCAATTTGAATTCGTTTCAATTCATTTTCAATTCAATTTGAATTCGTTTTCAATTCATTTCGAAATCGTTTTCAATTCAATTCATTTCGAAATCGTTTTCAATTCAATTCATTTCGAAATCGTTTTCAATTCAATTCATTTCGAAATCGTTTTCAATTCAATTCATTTCGAAATCGTTTTCAATTCAATTCATTTCGAAATCGTTTTCAATTCAATTCATTTCGAAATCGTTTTCAATTCAATTCATTTCGAAATCGTTTTCAATTCAATTCATTTCGAAATCGTTTTCAATTCAATTCATTTCGAAATCGTTTTCAATTCAATTCATTTCGAAATCGTTTAAAATCGATATAAATATCGTTCACGTCGAAATAACG
This sequence comes from Allium sativum, assembly GCA_030737875.1. Classification (NCBI taxonomy): domain Eukaryota; kingdom Viridiplantae; phylum Streptophyta; class Magnoliopsida; order Asparagales; family Amaryllidaceae; genus Allium; species Allium sativum. The sequence goes on from CM060912.1 coordinate 678,412,972, forward strand.
CATCTCTAATCAACACGGCTTTATATTTTTCAAAACTCCTTTATTCTATCCAACAAATGAATATTTATCCCATTCAACACATGAATCTATATTTCTTTCAACACACGACTAATCTCAACACATGAGTACTGTCAACACCTCACTATTTTTGTTATGTAAAATATTTTATAAAACTATGGTATCTATCGTTTGATTTTAATTAGACTCCACCGTAAAGTAGATTCTAATCGTAAATATGATAAAGATGTAATTTATTTTATTTAAAATATTCTACTCAACACATGAATAGTTTCAACACATGATCATCGTCAACACATGACTATTTTTATATTCAACACATGAATTTTCTTTTATAATATTCATTGTTTTCCCGATTGGAATGAGGCCCAATCAATCACCATATAGTGTTAATTATACGGATTCCATACAACACATGTATATAATAGCATTGAAAAATAATCAACCATCAACCAAAGTGCACTACACTGTATAAGCATCAAATATAGATATCCGACGCTTATAACAGCCTGTCAATCCACCGATCGACATATTTAATCAATCAGGATGAGTGAACTTCAAATTTCATCCCAACACCCGTGTGGGGTTTCAAACAATCAAACACAGATTTTATTTGTGCAGTTGGGCGATGTGTAAAATTTATCGACCCAATCGATATCAGTCAAATCAGTGTATATAAACAAATCGGCCGATTTGTTTATAAATATTTATTCACTTTCACTTTCACGTTAAAAATTCCATTTTTAACGATAAAATATTCTATTTTAACACATGAATTTCTATTCATTTCATTTATCAAATAAAATGATATTTTTATTTTTCTAACATATTTTAGAAAATTTCGGCGGCATAACGGCACGATACTAGAAACGGGACAAGGCCTAGCCTTATCCCCGGTCTAGTGAAGGCCCACGCCATTCACACATCAATCAAATCAATTTCAATTCACCAAACAATTCAATTCAAACCAAATAGACTAACCAACTACACAACCAAACAACTTAACAAACAAGCCATCCATGGTCTGTGGATGACGGGTGTCGGGTGCTACTAAGCACCGTCTGCATCCTAGTATATATAAATATAAACTAGAAAAAGAGAATTTAGAGTGAGAAGTTCTCACCGAAAGCTATCCAATACCACGACTCTTCATTTATAGAAATCTTCTTCGTTATCCCATCTTCGTCATCTTCGTTGCCCGTAGTTACTACATATATAAAAATCACACATTTTTATATTTTGATGTCTTTAAAATAAAAATCACATTTTTATTTATTCATTTTCAATTTAAAAGTCACACTTTTATAATCACTTCTTATATTTAAAAATCGAATTTTTACTATGCTATTCAATATATAAAAATTCCATTTCAAAAATAAAGTTTTCGCCTTTATAAAAATAAAGTTTTCGCCTTTATAAAAATAAAGTTTTCACCTTTATAAAAATAAAGTTTTCACCTTTATAAAAATCATCACTTTACTTCAACGTATATAAAATAAAAATCAGATTTTTATTTCGCTACATATACAAAGATGATATTTTTATATTCTCTATCCTATAAAGATTATATTTTTAATACTTTAAAAATATAAAAATCATATTTTTAATATTTCTATATAGTAAAGATTATATTTTTAATACTTTAAAAATATAAAAATCATATTTTTCTTTCTTCTACATAATAAAGATTCCGCCTTTTCTATTTTTAAAGTTCAACCCTTTTCTAATTTTAAAGTTTAAAAATAAAATCAGTTTTTAAAACCTTTAAAAAAAAATCGGTTTTAAATCCTAAAAAAAAAAACAGTTTATTTTCTGTTAATATAAAATAAAATAAACTAATAAAATAAAATAAATAAATAAAAACTTACATGGGGGGGGGGGGCGCTGGCGGTCATCAGAAGGCGGAAGGGAGGAGGAATCGAGTGGGAGGTGGAGGTTGAACGGAGGAAGGGGGGGTCTCCGGTTGAGGCGCGGCACGGTGGAGGCGGTGGAGGGGTTCGCGGTGGGTTAGGGAAAAAGGGGCGTCGGGGTTCGTGCGAAGCGGAAGGGGGTGGAGGAGGTGGAAGCGGCCAGGCGGAGAGAGGGGAAGAAGAGGAAGAGGCGGCGGCGACAGCACCAGGGGGAGGCGGCGTTAATCGCCTGAGCGATTTGTTTTTTTTTTTTTTTGTTTTTTTTTTCTCTGAATTGAAATTCGAATGGGGGGGTGGTATAAAGGAAAGAATTTTTAATTTTATTATTTTATTTAATTATTTTAATTTCTAAAAAGGTTGACTTTTACATACGACCTCTAAACGAGGCCCACCGCCTGTCGTCCATAGCGTTTTACCCCCATTCTGAACACAATGGGATATGTATCGCAAGCTGATTCGATCGTTTCGATCAGTTTCCGTTAAATTTACATTTAAATCACTATATTGAATTTAAACGCGCATTTCAAATTACTGGGGTCGCATACTAACTAGAAAAATTCTAGAAAAATATTTTCTAGCTTCGTATTGACGATACGGTCCTAACAAAGCTAGTTTCGTCGAATTCTGAGACCATTGGAAAAATGGCCAATTTCCAGTCGATTAAAATCAACTGAATTGGTCAAAACACGTTTTCCTTTGCCACGCTCACATATTGATTCGAAAAATTATGAAATGTGAAACCTAGCAATAATTTTACATCACGGATCCAACAAAAGTGGTTTCGTCGAAATCCGAGGTCATTTGCAAAATGTCCATTTTTAAGGACCTGAATTCCATAGCGACTATTCAGAATTTTCAACTGGACATATCTTATCATTTATAAAGTGAAATCTCAGTTTGTTAACTTCGTTGGAAAGATATCGTCAATTAGATCCTAATGTTTTTGGTTTCACTAAAATCCGGATTGTTTTGCACCCGGTACATTCAATTGAAGTTTGAAATCGAATTATCGAACTACCGCGCCATTTTCAATTCTATTTATAATTATATATAAATATTTATATTCTAACGACGACGTATAATATATACGTCGAATTCCATTCAAAATAAATTTTCTTGTCGATATTATTTAAAATAATTCATTTTAAATATTCAAAATTCGCTAAAATCGCCAAAATAAAAATTTTAAACTGGCTCAGATTTTCGGGTTATTACACAATTCCTCCTTGAAGCACGACTTAAGCATATGGATACAAAGATGGATAAATGCTTTAACAAACTTAAGTCTTTCTTCGGATCTTTGTGGGAAGCAATATCATGTGGTGCATCATCCTCAACTATGCAAGCTCAAGACCCTGACACGCGTCCAGCTCCTCCTTCTTTTATTCAGACATCTTCAAAAGAAGGTGCAAGCTCGGGAACTAGTCATGGGCGTGGACGTGGAAAAGTCAGCTTCTTGAAGAAGAAGAAGAAGAGGAAGATGAGATAGAGTCAGAATGAAATTTATTATTTTATCTCTTTTACTCTTTCTACATTCTTATGACTTTATTTTGCTTTAAGACATGATCCAGCTCTTGTATCTAAATAGTGTCGTAGTTTATTTCGTACTAGACTTATGTGTATGATTGTATTTTATGACTCTTGATAACTCTTGATCAATGGTAGTGGTTTATGTTGCTTATAATCTTGCTCATATCATTTATGTTCTCAATTATTCATCAACTCCTTTTTGTCAATGACAAAGGAGAAGAAAATTTTGCTAACGGTGTATATGTAGGAAAATATAGATTTACAGTATATAGAATTACAGGCACAATCTCAGGGGAAGATCATATACAGGATGAGATTCAAAAGTATACTGTCATCAATCAAAAAGGGGGAGAAGAAAATTGTGCTAACAGTGTATATGCAGGAAAATATAGATTTACAGTATATGCAGGAAAATATAGATTTACAGGCACAATCTCAGGGGGAGATCATATACGGGGGAGATTCAGAAGTATATTGTCATCAATCAAAAAGGGGGAGAATGTTGAGTCAAGATTTTCATAGAGTTTTGATTTCTTACATAGAGATATGTCGTAATCGACAGAAAGAAGAAAATGAAGATATTCATTGGTATTATACATTAGAGGTTGATTATTTGGTATGTTAGTAGTGTTATTTATGTTAAAATCTATCCTCAAATAATCTCACACCTCCAATATTTGAATATATATATTAATATATATGAGTGCACATTAACTGTGCAATCTGGGCTAAACCGGTTGAAAACCAGGCGATCGACCGTTTATGCCCAGATTGCACAGATAACGTGCATAAGGATACATAACGTGTATATATATTCAAATTCCTGTCTACTGGTCCTTTTTGACCTTTCAACCGTTTTATTCCAGAAAGCAACCTTTCGCATAGACACTTCCATTTCTTCAACGATTGCTTCTTTTTCCTCTCCAATAAACATGACTGTTGATTGTAACTCTTCATGAATGATTACAACTGTTTATTCCTTATATAAACATCATGTAATCATCATTTCAAATCACCAATTTTATCAATCTAATCTCTGTTCTCTTGATTTCATTCTTGAACGCTCAAGCACTCAACTTGCTCATATTCTATCGTATATCGTTTAAATCCTAGAATCTATTTAACATTCTTTTGATTCAATACGATATCCACTTCCAAATCTTCATATATACAAATATATTATTTGAGAATAAGATTATAGGAAATTTGTGCTACAAGTGACAAAATCATGTTACCAAGAACACATATTGTCAATAGCAAAGTATATTCATCTTACCTGAAGTCCTCGGTGTTGTAAGAGGCATGTGTTGAAGTCCTCAGTGTTGTAAGAGGCGTGAAATCCCGTTCGTCTGCTTGGGTATTGTATACCTGTTCCTCCGGGTGAAGTGAGGTGGTTATTAGTGAAAATCCAGATAGTAGTCTGGGACTGGACGTAGGACGTGCTCTGAACCAGTATAAAAATCCCTGGTGTGATTTTTCTAGTTTACTGCATCTACTCTTATATATATATATATATATATATATATATGATTAGCTATTATTTCATACTTGTGTGTTATACACCATATTACACGATCCGTGTGTATTATATTAGCTCATACATGCATTTTCATACCTCACGTTGATCAGAAATCTGAACACCTATGTTTTAGATTTACATTCTTTACCTTTAAATCTATAATCAGAATCTCCTAAAGCTATTTTTTCTAATTTCTGAAAGATTTGGAGAGGAATGAAAATGGCAGAGCCTTGGTGTTGTCTCAAAAAATATGAGTTGAAGGCTATGCTTTGCTAGACCATTTATAGGCATTTAGGAAATTCTACTCCATCGGATTTACAGGTATAAAATCAGAACATTGTAATTCATAAAATAAAACATGTCATACTGAAGCAGATATGACCCCGGATGGGTCGACCCACGTTTAAAACAGGTCGACCAATGTCCTAGGTCCGAACGTGATTTTTGGTCGATCTTAATTTCTGCTCAACGTTAATTCTAACGCCTAATTCCTTTCTAAATATTACTTGGAAAACTACTAATTTCCCTTTTATAATGCTTATTTATATTCTGAATTAGAATTTGTGCGTGTTGACACCTAAAATTGTCGTCAACACCAGAGAGTCCCAAAATTTTGAAACTTTTCAGTCCAAAGCGAGGAATCATAAGAAATGCAGTAAGAATATGCGGGGAAGTAAAGAACATAGTTATTTATAGTGGCTTGGCCCGTCGGGGCCTACGCCCACTTTGAAGGTTGTACTGATTTTATTCCATTACAACGAAGTACAACAAGACTATTACAAGAAGCTACAATGATTAACAATATCCACTTAGAACTTGTTATCGATCTTCTTTACTGAGCGAGCATAGTCGAGGAGTTACCGATGTTGTAGCGTAGCCGAGTGAGGCGGAATGGAGGCTGAGTGAGGCGGAGTCGAGGATGAGGTCCGCCGGAGGCGGAGTCGAGTCCGGGGTCCGTGGGAGGCGGAGTCGAGTCCGGGGTCCGTGGGAGGCGGAGTCGAGCCTCGAGGTCCGCGGGAGACGGAATCGAGGCCGAGGTCTGCGGGAGGCGGAGTCGAGGCCGAGGTCCGCGGGAGGCGGAGTCGAGGCCGGGGTCCACGGGAGACGGAGTCGAGGCTCGGTGTCCGAAGGAGGCAGAGCTTAGGCCTCCTCCTCCTTCTTCTTCTAGTGACCCATGCCATGTCCAATGGCCATGGAGAAGAAGGTGGTGGTCAGTAATGGTGTTTTAGAGTTTCATGAAGTCCTAAGGTGGCTTCATGTCCAAATGCATGCTTGGACCTTCATGAGTGTGCTCATGGGTTCAAGCATATTCATCTTCTCCCTTGTATGACGAAGGGAGGTGCCTAGGAGGCCTTGGAGAAAAAGATGGTAGCCATTAAAGCTTGAGAGAGAGAGAGAGAGAGAGCTTAGACCAACCCCTATGAAGTGGGAAGTGAGGGGGTACGAAGTTCACATTATGTTTGGAGGAGCGGCGAGGTTTGTGGAAGTTGTTGGCGGAATTTGACTTTGAGTCGATCGGGAAATTCTGGGCAACACACTTGTTCGTGAGGTCGATCACCGTCGAGACTGCGCTGCACCCGGACCCCCACCGGCACTGCACCCGGACCCGCTTGACGGCTCGCCTTCGGCTTGGAGCATGCTCGCCTTCGGCTTGGAGCATGCTCGCCTTCGGCTTGGAGCATGCTCGCCTTTGGCTCGACTGCGGACGGATACTGATGGAGGTCGCATTTGAGTGATGCGACATTCTGCTACTGGCCAGACTTGAGTCTTCTGATACTGAACCCCGGATGATATTGGCAACGCCTCTGGGCTGTAATATTACACGATATGTTGAATCGAGCATGTCTTGCATACTTCTGGGAACTGGAACAAATGGTCGGTTAACAGTGCACGTATATATGCATAAAATCTTTTAATTATTTATTCATTAATAACTTTCCATATGGACTCCGTTTTGTATAAGTTATATATCAAAACGAATCAGAAAATTGCCACGTACACAATGGTATATGTTATGGGGTTAAATTCTAAAACCATAATTTATCAATATTTTCGTTTAATTTTTGTGTAAAATACAGGATGTTATATTCTCCTCTCCTTAGGAAATTTCAACCCCGAAATTTGATAAGGGTGGAGTGATGTTCTCCCACGTGTAAATTGCAACCATTATGTGTACATCTATTTTTTCAACCATCTATGCACTTGTGCAAAGTGTAACACAACATAATAATACATGAACGTAACGAATGCCTAAGCGGTACCTCCTATATGAATGCAAATTTTCTTGAAAACCTTTTTGAAAACATGATGCACACATCCAAAATATACTGGCAATTTCTATATGAATACAATATTTTGAAATTCAAAATACTTTCATCCAATTTTCTTGCACTCTTACAGAGCAAGAGCGTATTTCAGCCAATTTTTGCATCCAAACCCTCCCAACCAACTTTAAAATTTTCGAATTATAGAAAAGTCAAATTGTATGAATTAGATTTCTTATGTTATAAAAAGGTGGGAAACGGAAAATTTCACATCTTCCGTTTGTCTCTTATGTACCTTTTCCATCTGTACTTGAGTTTTATGCAACAATTATGTAAAGATTCCCTATCGTCCTATCCAAGCACAACTAACATAAGTAAATTTCATTTGTTATAAATTCTCTTTTCCAACTTATTTTGGAAAAATCCATTTTTCTCAATTGTCATGTTTGTTGCTTTATTGGATTTGTTGTTTTCTTTTTGTTATGACGTCACCTTTTTCCTTCACTTATTAAACATAATCCACCAATCTAAGCTTAATTTTAAATAAGCCTTATAATTCTTTTAAAACTAAAGTAGGAAAATAAGCACACTACATAGCTACTTCTAAGGGCTAAGAATCCTAGAACCATGTCCCTACCGACAAAGAAAATCCCAAACCACAGGATTTAAACGACTCACTTTCATGCTACCCTCTACTTATCAAAACTAGTTTTTGCTGTGTACTAACTAGTTTCTGCACTCTTTGGGAAGTTAATATTATTCCAAAATGATTCTTGCTACTTACCTCCTCAAAAATATTCTCTGTCCTTCCTAGGTACTTATCCTTACCCACTCCATGATTTAAAAACGTGGTTCGGCCTTATCGTTTCATTTTCCTTCCAAAAAATAGAAGCTTCAAAAATTTATTTTTCTTTATTAAAACTTATTTTTGCCAAACCATAAAAATGACATCTCGTAAAAAATGAAAACTCCCCATCTTTTTTTTCGAATCATAAAAACTGGAATAGACGAGGACAACAATTAATTTCACAACCATTCTTTTTTAATATACCAGATTAATTACTTACAACAAGGTGTTCATTTCTAGACTTATTCCAAACATTTACTCTATTCTAAATTCTTAACAGCTTACTTTGTTCACCCGTTAAAGTTTTATGTCAAAACAATAGTAAAAAATTATTGTCAAAAGAATAGAGGTTTTCAAAAATTTCCTTTACCGAAAATTATAGTTTTTAGCAGAGCGCAATCTTTTCTATGTTTTGCTATTTGATCATTTCATACTTTATAGCTTAAATACTAGCAAGCACCTTTTTTCTGGAAGAATTTATTTTAGATAAAAATTTCATAAGAAATCACCGTTTCCAAAATATACCCTATTTTCCCCAAAACTCAATATGTACTTTTCAAATATGGTACTTACGCGCGCGTGTGTGTGTGTATATATATATATATATATGTTTGTCTCTCTGTGTGTGTTTGTGTGTGTGTGTATATATATGTATATATTCAAAACTCAATATATCTTTTTGTTTCAAAAATTGTCCCTATAGAATATATCTAGTGCATACTTTAGAATTGTAAACTTTTAAGGTCAAAACTTGAAAAACACCATAAACTATCATCCAAAGCTTTTAAAATTTCAAGTTCTTAAAAGTTAACAATAGAGCTAGACTCAAAGTGAGTTCCTAACTTACTTAGACCTCTCTAAATTATTCCCACAAAGTCATTTCTCTCAAATACATATATATTCCTAATTCATTTTCCTTTTATACTCTTTTCCAATTTATAAGGCTCAACTGCCAAACTCACTAATCTAAAATACTAACATTTCAGATACTAACATAGAGGATCCATCTTTTCTTATTACAAAACACATTGTACACCTTTTTCCCAAACTACCCTAGGGTCTCTTATCCTCAAATTTCCATAACCGGTTTTTTAGTGTACATAACTGATATCCCAATTCTTAGCACAAGTCGCTCTTCCTATTTAACGGGTTCCTTTATGGATCTAGGTGTATATATATAATATATTTATGTTTTTAAAAATTCAAATACGTTCATTCACTATCTATATAGGAATCCTAAACCTAAGCTCTGATACCAGATGTAACAACCCGAATTTCGACAAACCGAATTTTTTCAAAAATCCCAATCCATCGAAACTTGAGTCGGCTTGTCTGGTATCTTACAGAAAAGACAGAGATAATAAATATATCATACTCAGTAAACATCTCACAGCGGAATGGATAAAATATAATATAATCAAATATAGCCTTACCAAGGTAATAATACTGCCTGACCAGTATCTAAAGCTATCATATCTTTCCCACAAATTGAACCTACGGGGGTAAGAACATAAAGTTATGGTGACTGGAAAAATTATACATTATGAAATAATCGTACATATACCATTCAGTTATGTTTTCTTATTTATTAGGTTGCATAGGTTAACAAAATTCAAGGTTCGACACTCACATCGTGCACATCAACTTCCCAGTAGATTAACCTAATATAGTATATATGTAGCTATACCCCATATCTCAAGGTACTCCACATAGTACCCTCCTCGTATGATCTCCACCGTTATGCCACGAAAGTGTATCCTATGATGAACGACGTACGAAAATCCAAATCATTACACCCCGTAATCGCACAGAACCATTATTACTTTGCCACACAAGCATACGGGTCGTCATATCCAAACCCCTCGATCGAATCAAGTCTCAACACGGAATAATGCCCTCTCGTCTATGATGCACCACCTAGTGCATGTACCTATACCCTCACACGAATGCACTGCCTACTATACACTGAGTCCCATAATAGGGTTGCATCTGAATGCACAGAACTCGGTCGGGAGCTTTCCATATCTGTAAAGGTCCACCCGAAAAGGCCTATAATACAAATATCTAGAATATGGTCTACATTTTTCGGTGGCTATGGTCTCACCTGACCCCTCCCTCAACTAGTGAAAGACTACATTAAGAGCTAAGTGGTGTGCCCGTAGCAAGCAATCTATTCATCCAAATTGGTGTGTCCTTGAACCAACATCTCGATAGTGAAAGATTGATGGTCTCTTGGTTTAGCTCTAGTCTTTCTGCATCCCACTGACTGTCGATGATAATTACCCGATGATTACTATCCTGTATTGGTCCTGAACCAGGCTCTTCCAGAGGAAATCGCCGAATCACCCAACGTCATCCGCCGCAGCCTTTTGACTACCAAGGAACAGTTGCAATCAAGGTATACTCACCGGGTGGTACCGCGCAGACCCAACCTCTGCGAGTACAACCTGAGCGTGCATCGCAACAGAGACCACCACGGAGTACCCTACCACGTCCTTCGAAAGTCAGGTGCTTCCCTTCAGTTCCACAAAGCAAGCAAGCAGAATAATCAGATGGATGTGCTCCTCCCATGTCTCAAGACACCTCGATGATCTTCCCTGTTGGGTTTTTCACCTTCGTACATGGGGATTGGTCCAAGCACATAACGTACAAGTGTTATTAGACCCTATGTCTAATCTTTTAATCAAACGCTAGCATTACCTTGTTAGGTTACTAATTAACTTGATCACCTAACTATTCCCTTTTTATTCCAGTAACAAGGTTTCCCAAAGCTCCTTATATCCCTGAGGAATGGGCCATTCTCGTTATTAATCGCACAGGTTCAACTCAATCATGTTTTAAGATCATTTATAATCCCATAACATGTTAATCCCTGGATTGTAATTATTTAAGTAATTTACAATCTTTTTATATTATTACTATGTTATCTACTATCCAATTACACATTTACAAGTTCAATAACATGTTTTACTTAATATATAATTAAGTATATACTTTCCCATCTCTCATGTTTTCTTATGACATGTTACTTAATATATAAGCAAGTGCAACTTATTTCCTTTCATAAGTCTACTTTATTCCTTCTTATTTAATCATAACTTTGTCTTACATTGTCACCATAACTTTACTTAACCAAGGTTTATTAGTAAGTTCTCTTTTTCATTTATTATAACCCGTGCAATAATTCCACTTATCCCTAGGACAAGCCTACATATTATATTACATTCTCATTCATCAAATTAATTATAATAGGTTATATTTCCCGTTTATCACATTTTCTTTTGTTCTTTAAAATTAACCAAATTTTTACTGATATAACATCCATTTATTTATTGTCTTGTATATTTCCATTATTTCACGATTTCACATACCTCATTAGATTGATTAGTGGAAAGATATAAAGATCCAATCCATAACGAACATAAATCAAGATCTGTAGTTAGAAGCTACTTCTTTTACTTTCGTCATGGAATACATATATCTTTTTATTTGATTAGTGTGTAGTACGGTAAAGGAATCACTATTTCACACTAATCCTTTTTTCCTTTATTCTTGCAACTACGTGCTTAGTAGTGTAACAACCCGTAAAATCTGAACGAATTTAAAAAATTTAAATTGACTATTTTAGTGGATTTAAAATATTTAATATAAATATTTTAAATAATAACGGCGAAAAGTAAGTTTGAATCGACGTTTGAAAATAAATATAATTAATTCTAATTATAAACATGGCCTGAAATGGCGCGGTAGTTTCAAAATTTGAATTCAAACTTTGACTGACTGTACCGGGTGCAAAACAAAACGGATTTGAGTGAAACCAAAAATATTTAAATCTGTTAGTGAATATCTTTCTAAGAATCTGAAAATTTGAAGTTTCATAGCGGGAAGCAAAAGTTATGGCTAAATGAATTTTCAGAAAGGTCGCCATAGAGTTTATATAGCCCGTGAAAATGGCCATTTTGCAAACGACCTCAGAATTCGACGAAACCACTTTTGTTGCATCCGGGATGTCAAATTATTGCTAGGTTTCAAATTTCATAATTTTTGAAGCTAGTATGTGAGCGTGGCAAAGGAAAATGTGTTTGGTCGATTTTTATTAAATTGGATCGACCAGAAAAGGGCCATTTTTCAAACGACCTCAGAATTCGGCAAAACGAGTTTTTTTGGGACCGTATCGTCAAAACATAGCTAGATTTATTTTTCGGGAATTTTTAGAATCAGTATGTGGCCCCGGTAAATTGAAATGTACGTTCAAATTTAATATTGAATGTTTTATATTTTAATTTGAAGGAAAACTGACTGAGACAGTCGAAGGGGCCTTCGAAACATATCACATTGTGTTCGGAATGGGGGTATTTAGCTAGGGACAACAGTCGTTGGGTCTGGATTGGGGTTCGTGTGTGAAAGAGGGTATTTTTGGATTTTTAAAATTTATAAATATAAAAAAAAATCCTATTCGTCCACATAATGAATTTTCTCTCTCCCCGACGTCGTATAACAGGCGGAACCCCTTCTCCACCTTCTCTCCTCCTTTCCGGCCGCCACGCTCACCAAAACCACCCCCTCCAGTTCAACTTTTTGTAGAGCTCGATCTCCTCTCCACATACATAGCCGCAGCACCACCTAACGTCGCCTGTGTAGGGAGATCCGACGCCGAGAAGTTGGGAACTTCACATCGCCACCGCCGACGACTGGAGCCATAGAACTGGACCCCCTCCCTGGTGCACATGCGCCTCTCCAAGCCCTTCCACATGGCAGTGGCCGATCGTCGTATCGAGCAACGGATTTCACGAAAAATCAAAACCTAGTTTTGAACAGATTTTGAAAGGTACGACTGAAATAATTTTAAACTCTATTATAGCACTTTAAAGCGCTACGGTTTTTGATTTCACTGTAAAAATCATATCTTTTTCGTTTGTTGACGAAATTCAGTGAAACAAGAGACAATGGACTCGTGTGGACGTCTTCTACATTCTAGAAGAGACCGGATATTTTTCTGAGCCTTCTGCTATTTTTGGTGGAGTGGAACCCAATGTGAGATTTCTGAATTATAAACGATATGGAAAACGACGATGTATAAATTATATAGTCGATTTATGAGTTATATAAGCATTGTACACCTCTTGTATAAGCATTGTGTAAGTTGTATGTTTGATGTATAAGTTATATATGCATTGTAAAAATTATATATGTGTTGAATGGAAGTGAAATATACTTATATATATATTATATATATATATATATATATATATACGCCCCATGTAACACCCCGTAATTTTATAACATTAAAATTCACAAATTAAAGTATACTTAATTTTTAGAAAAGAATTAAGTGAAATGGGTTGCGCAGAGAAATATATATATATATATATATATATATATATATTGATATATATATATATAAATTAAAAATTAAATAAATATGCGAAAAAGTTCAAAACAGCAAATTGGGAGTGGGAAATAACCGAACAGGCCCATTTTTGAGGTCGACCCAAGCCCCGCTGGGTCGACTAGGGGTTAATCCAGGGTGTTTGGCTGTCAACCCGTGGGCCGATTCGCTCAAATGCAGATTTTTCATTTGATTGGTTCTCATGGTTCAGGGTTAATCTAATGGTCCTAAATAACTTCCTACACCTATAAATACATCCTAATGCTAACCCTAAACCTAATTAAAATAGAATAGTTACCGTCATACCATCGCCATGGAAATCAATGGAGCCACCGCCAACTAAGAAAGAAGAAAAGAAAATTCAATTCTAATTCTCTCAACCCTAAAGCAAAGCAAAACTCTCTCTTTTCTTCTCTAAATTGTGAGTATGATGATCTTAACAAGATTATTATCATTTTAATTAGGTTGAGTTATGAATGGATTATGAGTAGATGATGTGAATTATCATATATGTTGTTGTAAACCCTTTTTGCTATCATGTATATTGTAAATCCAATGTTATGTGATGATGATATCTTATATGTTGTAAATCATGCTATGATGATGTTATGTATGTTGAAAGTTTCTATGCTAAGTTGCGATGAATCATACATGTTAAAAAGGCCATGATGTTACCATCTATGCTAGTTAGTTCATATTAATTAAATCATCATGTTTGGGTTATGTTGATCTATATGACAAGTCACATATGCAAGTTAGATTGATTAGAAAAGTTATGAACATATGCCAAGACATCTATTATGACATCTAGAATTATGCTATGACATATGTGATATCCTATGCTAGTTCACACCATCATTATGTTGCCTAAAAACCCCATATGCAAGTTTATGTATAGATTTGGGCTATGATCATATCATGTAAATTGAGACATTTAACAAGTTGACACCTTTTGATCCTTAACATGTGTAGTTTATGCAAGTTTCACCCCTATTATGATTAGATTTATTTTAATTGTCTATATGTTGTGATAATTTATCTTTGTGCTAGGTGTTAGACTATACAAGTCTAGCCTATATTATGCGTTGAATAAGCGAACGTATAAACGTGGGGTATGGGTAATATTAAGGATTTAATATTAAAAAGTTGGGGTGCAATTGATATGATTTTGCATGCCATAAGTGGATGGCCATAATTGAGTCAATTATGGACATCATTAAAAGTTGACTTAATTAATAATTTGAATAGGGAATTATTAAAGCTGGGGTAAAAGATTTTAAGTGTTAATCAATGCTTAGGACACGAGGTTGGACTCGTTTGTGACGTAAACCTGCCCGGACCCGCCCGGCAAATCCAGTGGTCACAAATGTCAGCCCAATGCGAGAGGTCTTAGGCCTAAACTAAAGCATAACGGTTGTAAAGACACGAGGTTAGACTCTTTTATGGTGTAAGACTGCCCGGACCCGCCCGGCAAATCCAGCTGCCATAAATGCCAGTATAATGTGAGAGGTCTTTATGAGGTTATGGCCTGAATGAATTAAGAAATACTTAACCAGATAAACATGTAAGGTGGGACATGGGGGTTAAGTAGGTGCCTTGGGTGGCATGAGGAATCTAGGGGGTGCCCTTAGTGGCATGTGAAATACGATTAGTAAGACTTAACCAAACACACATGTAAATGAACATGACTAAGAGGTTTAAGTGGGATATACTAGTGACAAGCTTAGGTGGGTAGCTTGTGTGGGCCCATTTCGACCAGTATCCCAAACGTATCTTTGTAGGCTCGACCCAAGTCGAGGACGGGACACGCATGCTGGGTTCGACTGTAAGAGGCCAAAACGGGGAGCGGTGGCAACGCAAGTCCAACGGGTTTCATATGCGTGTGTGGACCCGGGCTGGTAGGTAAGACGTTGTTGCATCGTTTAGGTATAAGCCGTGCATTCTCAAGTTGTATCGGGTTGCCACTTTAGGGGAGTGATACACCCCACTGTGGGGCCAGCACGGGTATCTACGAGTAGGGAGCCGATCGAAAGTGGGTAGTGGGGTACACCTAGTGGAGATAGGGGCAGACGACACCTATGTAGTCAGCTAGGGGTATGTATGTCTATTTATAAAGTTTCCGTGTGAAGCAAGTGGGATCAAACAATAGGGTGACTGGTGTGGTGCAGTGTAGTAATGTGCGGTGCAGTGTAGTAATCATTCGTTAGTAATTAGGTGTGCCTTTACCGTTATCTTTAACGTTATCTTAAACGCTATCTTTATCTTCCTAAGAGTTCATAGACATTTACTTGTCTTCCAGCTTATGCCTTAGTCTAGTTATTTTGATAATAGTATTGTTAGAATTATCATACTCGCCAGACTTTATGTCTGACCCCCTCTATTTCTATCCTTTTTCCCCCTCCAGGTCCTCAGGTTGGGCCCAGCTCTAGTGGAGTTTGATTGAATTGCTTCATCTCTCTTTGGAAAGCTTGGACCGTTGAAGTAAAGTCCAGCTTGTTATCTTTTTTAATGGCTATTTATGTAATGGGATTATGTATTTTGTTTTTATGAAGATGGATATTGTACTTGGTTATGATCTATGGTTTTATGATGTAACAAACATGTTTAATTTCCGCTGCAATAAAATGAAGTTTTAGATTTCCAAGTACTATTTACTATCTGTCTTGTTGTAATTTTTCTGTTCTATATTTACTTATAACCTCCATGGAAGTTAATGCATTCCCTTCGTGAGTGACATTAATGGACGTGGGGTGTTACACGTGGTATCAGAGCTGAAGGTTACCAGAACAGATAAAAATACTTTAGAAAAATAGTTATTTTTGGAAGAAGTGTTTTCAAAAACATGTTTTAATGAGAAATTTAAAGAGAAACGTTTTTAAGAAAAACATAATCCCCAATAGCCACATATCTTTATCTTTCGAATTCTCCATTTTGAATCTTTCCTTTTTCATTTCAGCATGGCTGAAGATCTTAATCTACCCGACAGTATAACGATACCAGGATGGTATAGGAGGCTATTGGAGGCTAGGGCCGCTGCAGGTCCAGCCAATGTTCCTCCACCACCAGTTGCACCCGTTCCTCTTCCTCCTCCTCGCGTAGATACTTTTGCAAAGACGTGCAAGGAATTCAAGGCTATGGGTGGAAAACCATTTCAAGGGTCAGAAATGTTTGTGGAAGCTAGAGATTGGCTTAAGGAGGTGGAAGAATTGCTAGAAATCTTTGAAGTAGAAGAAGGGAAGAGAGTTCGTTTAGCAGCTTGGTTGATGAAGGGAGAGGCCTCGTTTTGGTGGGAGGTCACTAATGGGGAGCGTCCTGTTGACTCTTGGGCGGATTTCAGACGTAGGTTCGAGGCAAAGTTTCTCTCAAGGGCGGAAGAAAATATATATATGGAAAGGTTCTTGACATTGAAGCAAGGATGCTCATCAGTGAAAGAATATGTCAATAAATTTAATCAGTTAGCAAGGTTTGGCTTGGACTTAGTGAACACGCCGGAGAAGAAGGCGCTGAGGTTCGTGAATGGCTTGAATGAACCATTGCAAGGGTTGGCTATGACCCACACCCCGATGGGGGCCACCTTTGAGAAGTTAGTAGAAATGGCGCTCATGCATGAGGAGAAAAGTGCTAAAGCTGATAAGGCACCCGAGAAGAAGGGGGATCAGAAGAAACCACAACAGCAAAACAAGAAGGGTGGAAAAGACAATAATGGCAAGGGAAAGAAGAAGTGCTTTAACTGTGGAACCCCAGGCCATCTCAGCAAGGATTGCCGAAAGAAAAGAAGACAGGCTGTTTTCATTGTGGCGATGTAGGACATTTAGTGAAGGACTTCCCAAAGAAGGGGCAGAGGGCAGGAGCTACCTCGGGAGGACAGGTGCAGGCTCTTATGGCACCAGGGCAGGCAAGGGGACAAGTTCAGGCTCTCGCGGTCCCACCGCTGCAAGAACGAGGTAGAACCATTTCTGTTGAAAGCTTAGTTTTTCTGTTTGATCATCCTGTCCGTACCTTATTCGATTCGGGCGCATCACATTCGTTTATCTCTACATCATTAGTTGAATCACTGCACTTAAACACCAGTTTAGTAGAGGATCCCTTAGTTGTTTCGAATCCAATTTGGGGCTCAGCTTATTTGTCTATGATGTGTTTGGATTTGAAAATTTCCATACTTAGCGTTGAATTTAGATGTGATGCTTATATGTTGGGCTTCATGGGCTATGGGCTAATTTTAGGAATGGATTGGTTATCCAGAAATGGGGCCGTTCTTGATTGTGAAAGGAGAGTAGTTAGGCTCGTGACTCGCCTTGGCAACACTCTCGAAATCTTTTGTAATCCCATAAATTCGGTTATGCTAAGTTATCTAGAATCGCTTGATGCGTCTGAGGAAAATCTACGATCTGTTAGAGTGGTCCGAGAATATTCGGATGTGTTTGAGGAGGTGAAAGGCTTGCCTCCGAAGCGGGAGATAGATTTTCGAATATATCTTATGGATAATGCGAAACCAGTATCTTTGCCAGTACGCCACATGGCTCCACGTGAAAGGAGGGAACTCGGTAAGCAAGTGAAGGAGTTGCTTGAGAAGGGGTTCATAAGACGAAGTATATCAGAGTGGGGTGCTCCAGTAGTATTTGCCACGAAGGCAGATGGGTCCCTTAGACTTTGTGTGGACTATAGAGAACTTAATAAGCTTACTAAGAAGAACAGACACCCACTGCCGAGGATTGACGATCTCTTCGATCAATTAGTTGGCACCTCAGTGTTTTCGCAGTTGGACTTAGCCACTGGTTTCCATCAGTTGAGAGTGGCTGAGGATAGCATTGACAAGACTACCTTTAGGACTCCATACGGTTTCTATGAATGGCTAGTGATGCCCTTCGGTTTGACAAACGCCCCCGCATACTTTGTTGACCTGATGAGTAGGGTGTTTAGGGAGTACCTTAACAAATTCGTGGTAGTCTTTGTAGACGACATCTTGATCTTTTCTAAGGATGAGGAAGAGCATGCCCTACATCTTAGGGAAGTGTTGGAGACTCTTCGAGCGCATAGCCTTAAGGCTAAATTTTCTAAGTGTCACTTCTAGAGGAAGGAAGTACGGTTCTTGGGGCACGTGGTTTCCAAAGAAGGGATAGCCGTGGATCCCGCGAAGGTGGTGGCCATCCAAGATTGGAAGGTTCCCAAAAATGCTACCGAAGTGAGAAGTTTCTTGGGGTTGGTTGGCTACTATAGGAAGTTTATCAAAGACTTCGCAAAGATATCAGCTTCATTGACACGCTTGACGAAGAAGAACCTAGTTTTCACATGGGACGTAGATTGTGATGATGCGTTCCAACGTTTGAAGAGAGCTTTGACTTCAGCCCCAGTCTTAGTATTGCCAGACGGGAGTAAGCCGTTTACCGTTTATACTGACGCTTATGGGACAGGACTAGGCACAGTCTTAATGCAAGAGGGCAGGGTAATAGCCTATGGTGGAAGGCAGTTGAGAGCGCATGAGAAGAATTACCCCACACATGCCCTAGAGTTGGCCGCTATTGTTTTCGCGCTTAAGTCTTGGCATCATTATCTTCTTGGCGAGAAATTTGAACTATTCACTGACCACAAATCTTTAAAATACCTATTTTCTCAAAAGGACTTGAACTTAAGGCAGCAAAGGTGGATGGAGTTCTTAGCGTCCTACGACTTTGAGATAGCATATACCCCTGGCAAGGGTAACATGGTGGCCGATGCCTTAAGTAGAAAAAGATTATCCTTAAGTCCTTTGTTTGTTGAGCGGCAAAGTTTAGAATTCATTTCGATGTTTGACTTTAGACCTTCCGTTGACTTCGTACCCGGTTTGCTAGCATCCTTGGAGGTCAGACCTACGCTTTTGGGACAGATTGGCGAGGCACAGCGAGACGACCCACAGTTAGTTGAGTTAGTAGAAAAGCTCAAAGGAGGGGAGTCATCAAGCTATCTCCGTAGGTATACCCTAGATGATAAGGGTTGGTTACGTAGGGACGGTAGACTTTGTGTACCAAAAGACGATGACCTAAGGAAGACTATTCTTGATGAAGCACATCGTTCGAAGATGACCATTCATCCCGGCGGGGACAAGATGTACAAAGACATGAAGAGAGTTTACTTTTGGGCCGGCATGAAGAAAGACGTGGCCGAGTATGTCGCTAGATGCTTGGTATGCCAACAAGTAAAAGTGGAGCAAAAAAAACCCGGTGGGTTGCTTCACCCATTGGAGGTTCCACTATGGAAATGGGAAAGCATCTCGATGGATTTTGTGGATGGATTACCGCGATCGAGGAAGGGTAATACGGGAATTTGGGTTATAGTAGATAGACTTACTAAGAGCGCCCATTTCATTCCCGTAAAGAGTAAGAGGACTGCTCCATGGCTAGCTTCTGTATACGTTCGAGAGATAGTTCGTTTGCACGGTGTTCCTTCTAGCATAGTGAGCGACCGCGATCCTATTTTCACTAGCGAATTTTGGAGAAGCTTACAAGAGGCGGTAGGGACTCAGTTATGTTTGGGCACCGCATATCATCCTCAGACGGACGGCCAGACCGAGAGGGTGAATTGCATTCTAGAGGATCTGTTGAGGCTATGTATCCTAGACTTTGGGGGTACGTGGGAAGAGCATCTTCCATTGGTGGAGTTCGCATATAATAACAGCTTTCAGTCCAGCATTGGTATGGCACCATTCGAAGCTCTTTATGGACGACCTTGTCGTTCACCTACATGTTGGTGGGAATCTACGGATAAGATCTTACTTGGGCCCGATATGATTAGGGAGACTTCGGAGAAGATCGACTTGATTCGTGCAAGATAGGCAAAAATCTTATGCGGATAAGAGGAGGACAGATCTCGAGTTTGAAGTTGGGGACATGGTCTTTGTCAAAGTGTCTCCATTACGGAACGTTGTTCGCTTTGGGTCCATTGGGAAATTAGCACCAAGGTTTGTAGGGCCGTTTCCTATTAAGGAGAAAATTGGACAGATGGCGTATAGAGTGGAGTTGCCCGAGAGACTTAGTGGTGTACACGACGTATTCCATGTGTCACATTTGAGGAAGTGCTTGCACGAGACCGCGGAAGTGGTAGAGCCGAGCATTCTTAGAGAGGTGGAGATAGAGCGTGATGCGACAATTCGACGAGCTCCTACGCACATTCTTGGGTCGGAGATCAAGAGGTTGAGGAATCGAGAGGTCAGACTAGTCAAAGTGCAATGGGGAGATGATGAGAGCAACGCTACTTGGGAGACAGAAGAGAAGATGCATTCACGATACCCTTTTCTTTTTGTGGGTATATCTTTTAATTTCTCCTTTATCGCTTAGCTTGTACTTATCTTATCTTTAGTATATCCTCTCGCTAGTATCTTTGACCTTTAGTTAGGATAATCCTATGGCTGAACATGTGTTTGAGACATGTTATGTATGGTGGATGCAAAGCGGATGCAAGTGTTTGCTAGTGGTTGCTCGTGGATGCATATACACACACTATTAGGCACCAGATCGGCTCAGTCACCTCATATTGCATATTGCATATATATGGATGTATTTAGTAAAATGGATGTATAATGGTTGTATTATCATATAGTTGCTGCATTCGGGTGGATGGTTGTGCACGCATATAGAATTAATATGTATCATTAGGAATCTTTTGCATACATATTGGACGCATGGCACTATCATGAATTGCACTAAGGAGGTCGACTGAATCAGTAGACCGCCTAATTTTGCATTAGATATGGACATATACAAACACTGTGTATATAAACATTAAAGCATTAGAAGTCTTTTAAGGACAATGGATGCTGGTGTTTGATGGTTGAGTAGATGGACGATTAGATGGTAGGATATACATTCTTCTTGACTTGGAGATTTCGGGGACGAAATCCTTTAAGGAGGGGAGAATGTAACACCCCATAATTTTATAACATTAAAATTCACAAATTAAAGTATACTTAATTTTTAGTAAAGAATTAAGTGAAATGGGTTGCGCAGAGAAATATATATATATATATATATTGATATATATATATAAATTAAAAATTAAATAAATAAATATGCGAAAAAGTTCAAAATAGCGAATTGGGAGGGGGAAATAACCGAACCAGCCCATTTTTTAGGTCGATCCAAGCCCCGCTGGGTCGACTAGGGGTTAATCCAGGGTGTTTGGCTGTCAACCCGTGTGCCGATTCACTCAAATGCAGATTTTGCATTTGATTAGTTCTCATGGTTCAGGGTTAATCTAATGGTCCTAAATAACTTCCTACACCTATAAATACATCCTAATGCTAACCCTAAACCTAATTAAAATAGAATAGTTACCGTCATACCATCGCCATGGAAATCAATGGAGCCGCCGCCAACTAAGAAAGTAGAAAAGCAAATTCAATTCTAATTCTCTCAACCCTAAAGCAAAGCAAAACTCTCTCTTTTCTTCTCTAAATTGTGAGTATGATGATCTTAACAAGATTATTATCATTTTAATTAGTTTGAGTTATGAATGGATTATGAGGAGATGATGTGAATTATCATATATGTTGTTGTAAACCCTTTTTGCTATCATGTATATTGTAAATCCAATGTTATGTGATGTTGATATCTTATATGTTGTAAATCATGCTATGATGATGTTATGTATGTTGAAAGTTTCTATGCTAAGTTGTGATGAATCATACATGTTAAAAAGGCCATGATGTTACCATCTATGCTAGTTTGTTCATATTAATTAAATCATCATGTTTGGGTTATGTTGATCTATATGACAAGTCACACATGCAAGTTAGATTGATTAGAAAAGTTATGAACATATGCCAAGACATCTATTATGACATCTAGAATTATGCTATGACATATGTGATATCCTATGCTAGTTCACACCATCATTATGTTGCCTAAAAACCCCATATGCAAGTTTATGTATAGATTTGGGCTATGATCATATCATGTAAATTGAGCCATTTAACAAGTTGACACCTTTTGATCCTTAACATGTGTAGTTTATGCAAGTTTCACCCCTATTATGATTGGATTTATTTTAATTGTCTATATGTTGTGATAATTTATCTTTGTGCTAGGTGTTAGACTATACAAGTCTAGCCTATATTATGCGTTGAATAAGCGAACGTATAAACGTGGGGTAGGGGTAATATTAAGGATTTAATATTAAAAAGTTGGGGTGCAATTGATATGATTTTGCATGCCATAAGTGGATGGCCATAATTGAGTCAATTATGGACATCATTAAAAGTTGACTTAATTAATAATTTGAATAGGGAATTATTAAAACTGGGGTAAAAGATTTTAAGTGTTAATCAATGCTTAGGACACGAGGTTGGACTCGTTTGTGACGTAAACCTGCCCGGACCCGCCCGGCAAATCCAGTGGTCACAAATGTCAGCCCAATGTGAGAGGTCCTAGGCCTAAACTAAAGCATAACGGTTGTAAAGACACGAGGTTAGACTCTTTTATGGTGTAAGACTGCCCGGACCCGCCCGGCAAATCCAGCTGCCATAAATGGCAGTCTAATGTGAGAGGTCTTTATGAGGTTATGGCCTGAATGAATTAAGAAATACTTAACCAGATAAACATGTAAGGTGGGACATGGGGGTTAAGTAGGTGCCTTGGGTGGCATGAGGAATCTAGGGGGTGCCCTTAGTGGCATGTGAAATACGATTAGTAAGACTTAACCAAACACACATGTAAATGAACATGACTAAGAGGGTTAAGTGGGATATACTAGTGACAAGCTTAGGTGGGTAGCTTGTGGGGGCCTATTTCGACCAGTATCCCAAACGTATCTTTGTAGGCTCGATCCAAGTCGAGGACGGGACACGCATGCTGGGTTTGACTGTAAGAGGCCAAAACGGGGAGCGGTGGCAACGCAAGTCCAACGGGTTTCATATGCGTGTGTGGACCCGGGCTGGTAGGTAAGACATTGTTGCATCGTGTAGGTATAAGTCGTGCATTCTCAAGTTGTATCGGGTTGCCACTTTAGGGGAGTGATACACCCCACTGTGGGGCCAGCACGGGTATCTACGAGTAGGGAGCCGATCGAAAGTGGGTAGTGGGGTACACATAGTGGAGATAGGGGCAGACGACACCTATGTAGTCAGCTAGGGGTACGTAAGGCTATTTATAAAGTTTCTGTGTGAAGCAAGTGGGATCAAACAATAGGGTGACTGGTGTGGTGCAGTGTAGTAATGTGCGGTGCAGTGTAGTAATCATTCGTTAGTAATTAGGTGTGCCTTTACCGTTATCTTTAACGTTATCTTAAACGCTATCTTTATCTTCCTAAGAGTTAATAGACATTTACTTGTCTTCCATCTTATGCCTTAGTCTAGTTATTTTGATAATAGTATATTTAGAATTATCATACTCGCCAGACTTTATGTCCGAACCCTCTATTTCTATCCTTTTTCCCCCTCCAGGTCCTCAGGTTGGGCCCAGCTCTAGTGGAGTTTGATTGAATTGCTTCATCTCTTTTTGGAAAGCTTGGACCGTTGAAGTAAAGTCCAGCTTGTTATCTTTTTTAATGGCTATTTATGTAATGGGATTATGTATTTTGTTTTTATGAAGATGGATATTGTACTTGGTTATGATCTATGGTTTTATGATGTAACAAACATGTTTAATTTCCGCTGCAATAAAATGAAGTTTAAGATTTCCAAGTACTATTTACTATCTGTCTTGTTGTAATTTTTCTGTTCTATATTCACTTATAACCTCCATGGAAGTTAATGCATTCCCTTCGTGAGTGACAATAATGGACGTGGGGCGTTACACCCCTCGTCCACAAACCATGGACGATATTTATTGGTTGTGATTGGTGTGAAAATTGGTTGATATTGAATAGTCAATTAGAATTGTTTGTGGTTGAAATTGATTGATGGTGGTTGAAAAATACCAGTTTGTGGTTGAGAATTATTTGGTTGAAACCACATAGGATTAGTTTGTGGAAAATAAAAATATAAACATGCCGCCTGCGTGCGAACTAGATGCATGAAATCCCCGTTGTCAAAAGCTGCGAGGCTTTAAGGTAGAGCGAGGAGCCGTACTAGGGACGACACCGGTTTTAACTACCCTGCCGTTATGCTGCCGAAATTTTGAATAATATTCATGTGTTAGAATTTTTTTCATGTGTTGAAACTATATTCGTGTGTTGAATAGAAAACATTCATGTATTGAATGGTATTCGTGTTTTAAATAAATTGCTTTAACAATAAAAATCACATTTTTATTATATATACGAACTATAGAAAACATTCATGTGTTGAATAGAAATTCATGTGTTGAATGGTATTCGTGTTTTAAATAAATTGCTTTAACAATAAAAGACACATTTTTATTATATATACGAACTATAGAAAACCTTCATGTGTTGAATAGAAATTCATGCGTTGAATGGTATTCTGTTTTGAATAAATTGTTTTAACAATAAAAATCATATTTTTATTTTATATATACGAACTATAGAAAACATTCATGTGTTGAATAGAAATTCATTCGTTGAATAGAAATTCAAGTGTTGAATGGTATTCGTGTTTTAAATAAATTGTTTTATAATAAAACTCATATTTTTATCATCTATATAAACTATATAAAATAGTCGTGTTTTGAAATAAATTGTTTTATAATAAAAATCATATTTTTATCATCTATATGAACTATATAAAATAGTCATGTTTTGCAATAAAAATCACATTTTTTATTATATACATGAATTGTTAAAAATAGTGAAGTGTCGAAATAAATGTCTGTTGGATAAAAATATCATTTTTATCAAATGTATGAAAAGAAAATAGTTTTGAAATCGAAGAATCAATTATATTTATATATATATATAATTGAAATATATCGAATAACGAAGCTGTAGTTCGTGTTTTGAAACCATGATTTCAAACGATTAATGTGGGAGATCCGACCATCGGATTTTCCTGAAATCGAAACCGAAACCGTTGGGTTCGCTTTGGAATTATCTTTCCAACGACACCAACTTTGTAAAGATCCAACGGTTGGATTGTCTGGAATGTTTAATTCAAATCTGAAGAAAAACAGCACCAGAATCGATTATATATATATAAATATAATTAAATTAAATCGAATAACGACGCAGCAGTTCGTATTTTGAAATCGAAACTTCAAACGAGTGTACCGAAGGATCCGACCGTCGGATTTTCCCAAAACTGGAACCGTTGGATTCGTTTTGAAAAGATCTTTCTAATGATATAAAATTTGTGAAGATCCAACGGTTAGATTTTCAGATATGTGTAAATCAAATCTGAAGAAAAACAGCACCACGGCCGCGTTATGGCCTGAAGCGTCGTTTGGATAAATTGGCTATTTTTAAATAAATAAAAATAGCAATAAATCGTTATAAAATATTATAAACGATATGGAATGTGAAATTTAGAAACTAACTGAAGGTTAGCTAAGTCGAATGGTTTCCTGGGTTTTGATCTGATGTTGGTTTCGGCCTTCGGGGTTAATATTTGGGAAATCGTTCTCTTACTGATTTACGGTTAGTGACTAATGAATTGGAATAATGTGTATGCTGTGTTTGCGTAGCACTTGTTTATTATATACGCGAGTTGCTCAGAAAGACCGGGTTTATCCCATTCTGAATAACTAAATCGACGATAAGAAATCGAAGATGAAGACGGTGGTTGAAGACCGGAGATCTTCACCTCGATTGGATGGTAACTGATGTCCTGATTGGGAGGCATCCCGAAATATGGATAATGAGTGGTGATCGTCCAGACGTACGTGGGGATCGATGGGTATGCGAGGTATATAGTGCCTCCGGTTTCGTTCAGACCCAGAACGGACTTGCAAATGGACCGTGTGTCTGACATTGGGATTCATTCTGTGTGATTGATAGCCATCAGTTGCATGGTGTGAATTGCCTGTATGGCATGCTAAGATGCAGTGATCAAGGCTTCTATTGAAAAGCAAAGTCTTGTGGTTGATGATCAAAGCACCGCCTGTGTGGCGTAGCTTTGTATATAACGTGAATTCACGAGCCTCACACCCCAGTATGAACCAGAAACGGGAGAGGACCTCAGGGAGGACATGCGTTTCTTTCTAGCTAGAGGTGGTGTCAATGCTTAAACTGGATGACATTCATATTATTTTCACCTGTATGGTTGTTGCTGCTGCGAGGCGCCTCAGATATATCGGTGACTATGTGAAGCCGATAGAGCCATTCGTTGGCTCATTTACGCCCCCAAAGGGCGGGGAAACTCAGTGTTCAGGCATAATAATCCACATCGGTGGACCGGCCCTAACGATCCAAGGCTTGCCTGCGCGCTTGCCTGAGGGGTGGGCTAGAGTGTCTTGAATTCAGTGAGGACGATCCCTTGCCTCGGTTCATGACGGAAATCCAATTTCCAAATACGACACCGTGCGGTTTTGATTGTATATATATATGGCGACATGATATATGGTACCCATGCCGTCTATGATTGATATTTATGATTGTATATAAAATTAGAAACTAATTGGAAACGAGCTAAGACAGATGGTTTCCTGGGTATTGGTCTGATGTTGGTTTCGGCCTTCGGGGTTAATACCTAGGGAATCGTTCTCTTACTATTTTACAGTTGGAGTCTGATTAAGAATTCTTTTGTTTTATTTGTATCAGGCATATTTTGGCCATTATGAGGTAAAACTCTATCCTACGGTTTGTGTTGCATTGTGTGATGGGAACTGAGTCTTATAATGGCTTCATTTTTATAAAAAGCATTGCGATTTTTAAAAGATTTACTTGTTTTAAAGCACTGGCAATCCAATGGAGTAAACCCGTTCCGCGAAAGTGGCGTGGTCCTGTGATTAGCCATATTATAAAATGTGTTAAGTAGATTTCTCATACCAGTCCCATGACTGACTCGTAGTTTGTTTCACTTGCAAACTCGGGTGCCCCTTTTTCTACACGGGCAGCCTTTTATTCAGGTTTTAGCAGGCTCTTTCTGGATGGCTGGAGCTGAAGATGGATTCTATCATTTATCTCTTTTATGCTGTTCAGCTCCTATTGTACATATTATGTTTGTTTTCCGCTGTAGACATTTATGTATAGCTGAACTGTATTTGTACTAAGTATGATCCTGAATACTGCGTAACTCTGATGATCATGTTTATCCAGTGTATTATTTGTACATTATATGGTGTATTTATTTAATTTTGTTCTGCTGTTATCTGTTTATGTGTTATATTCCAAAGATTACCCTTGCCACCGTCCGTACGGGGTTTGGGGTCGTCACAACGTGGTATCAGAGCTTTGGTTAAGCTTAGCTATGGTATATAATACATTAACGAACTTCGTCAGAGATAGAACCAGTAGTGTTCTAGGACGAATATCTCATTACAGATAGGATCAGTAATATCCTAGTATGAGTATAGCAGAATCAGAATAACTCCTTAGAGATGGGGTCAGAAATGCCCCAGAACAAGTTGAGAGTTATATGTTTATAAATAACGTATTTGTGATTATATATGTAGTCTGGTTTTAGAAATATGATTTTTGAATATATAAAAGATATATATTTGACAAGTAAAAGAATGTTTGAATTAATTAGTATATTTTTGAAAAGTTAAAAACAAATTGATTGTTGTTTGTGTTGTGTGATAGTAGATTTGATTAATTAAATGATTAGAATGATAGTTAATTTAATCAATAAGAGAATGAATGGTAGAATTTATTCGATTAAATCACACATTGAACTGAGTTAAAAATAGGTAGAAATATATACATGTGCATTATATATGTTTCAACAGGTAAATGGATTAGCTGTTGAGTAAAGAATTTATTTGTGTGCCCGACAAATAGGTAAACCTTAATGAGTTGGATGCGAAATATTATTATATCAACTCTTGTGAATGCCATTGGATGCGGAGTGCTGGTTGTTCTGTGTGTAATAATAAACGTCGCCATAGGATAGTAACAATTAATTTTGAACTACACTACATGGCATACTTCTTGAAGATAGGCATACTTCATCATATACCACATAAGCATTTGGAGCTTGTGTGACGAGGTTGAAGATTTAACATACGAGCGAGAGGCTTGTATGGCGATGACTATATTTTACAGGTTGAACTGATGACTGATATAGACCATGTAAAATATAACGGTAAATTGCCAAATTAATAAAAACCCCACACGGGTCTGGAGATGACAATAAACACGTCTCTCTAGTCATTAAGGCACAAAAACCATTTATAGGGTGATGAGAATTTATTCTCTGGATTATGATCTATACACACTCCCCTATGGACACCGGAATATATCACTATAAATATGTGCATGCTTATTAGGATTTATTGGGTACCTAATACGGCCCAATAAATTTCCAAACCCCTCCCCGTACAAAGGAGGTTATGGCGAAATTTTTCGAAAATTTAGGGTGTTAGCCAAATTTTTGAAGAATTTGAAAATTTTCAGAAACTGAAAAGTTGCAGAATGGAAGCCAGATTGAAAGTAGAGTTGGTTAATCAATCCACTTTCGACTTTGTTCCTTTTCGGGGATGAAAAGTTTTAAGTGGGGGAGATTGTAACAACCCGTAAAATCTGAACCAATTTTAAAATTTTAAATTGGCTATTTTAGTGGATTTAAAATATTTTAAATAATAATGGCGAAAAGTAAGTTTGAATCGACGTTTGAAAATGAATATAATTAATTCTAATTATAAACAAGGCCTGAAATGGCGCGGTAGTTTCAAATTTTGAATTTAAACTTTGACTAACTGTACCGGGTGCAAAGCAAAATGGATTTGAGTGAAACAAAAAATATTTAAATCTGTTAGTGAATATCTTTCTAACGAATCTGAAAAATCAAAGTTTCATAGCGGTAAGCAAAAGTTATGGCTAAATGAATTTTCAGAAAGGTCGCTATAGAGTTTATGTAGCCCGTGAAAATGACCATTTTGCAAACGACCTCAGAATTCGACGAAACCACTTTTGTTGGATCCGGGATGTCAAATTATTGCTAGGTTTCAAATTTCATAATTTTTGAAGCTAGTATGTGAGCGTGGCAAAGGAAAATGTGTTTCGTCGATTTCTATTAAATTGGATCGACCAGAAAAGGGTCATTTTTCAAACGACCTCAGAATTCGACGAAACTAGTTTTTTTGGGACCGTATCGTCAAAACATAGCTAGATTTATTTTTCGGGGATTTTTAGAATCAGTATGTGGCCCCGGCAAACTGAAATGTACGTTCAAATTAAATATTGAATGTTCTATATTTTAATTTGAAGGAAAACTGACTGAAACAGTCGAATGGGCCTTCGAAACATATCCCATTATGTTCGGAATGGGGGTATTTAGCTAGGGACGACAGTCGTTGGGTCTTGATTGTGGTTCGCGTGTGAAAGAGGGTATTTTTGGATTTTTAAAATTTATAAATATAAAAAAAATCCTATTCGTCCACATCAAAAATTTCTCTCTCCCTGACATCGTATAACAGGCGGAACCCCTTCTCCACCTTCTCTCCTCCTTTCCGGCCGCCACGCACACCAAAACCACCCCCTCCAGTTCAACTTTTTGTAGAGCTCGATCTCCTCTCCACATCCATAGCCGGAGCACCACATAACGTCGCCTGTGTAGGGAGATCCGAAGCCGAGAAGTTGGGAACTTCACATCGCCGCCGATGACGACTGGAGCCACCGAACTGGACCCCCTCCCTGGCGCACGTGCGCCTCTCCAAGCCCTTCCACGTGGCATGGCCGATCGTCGTATCGAGCAACGGATTTCACGAAAAATCAAAACCTAGTTTTGAACGGAGTTTGAAAGGTATGGCTGAAATAATTTTAAACTATATTATAGCACTTTAAAGCGCTACGGTTTTTTATTTCACTGTAAAAATCATATCTTTTTCGTTTGTCGACGAAATTAAGTGAAACAAGAGATAGTAGACTCATGTGGACGTCTTCTACATTCTAGAAGAGACCGGATATTTTTCTGAGCCTTCTGCTATTTTTGGTGGAGTGGAACCCAATGTGAGATTTCTGAATTATAAACGATATGGAAAACGATGATGTATAAATTATATAGTCGATGTATGAGTTATATAAGTGTTCTACACCTCATGTATAAGCGTTGTATAAGTTGTATGTTCGATGTATAAGTTATATATGCGTTGTAAAAATTATATATGTGTTGAATGGAAGTGAAATATACTTATAATATATATATATATATATATATATACGCCCCTCGTCTACAAACCATGGACGATATTTATTGGTTGTGATTGGTGTGAAAATTGGTTGATATCGAATAGTTGATTAGAATTGTTTAGGGTTGAAATTGATTGATTGTGGTTGAAAAAAACCCGTTTGTGGTTGAGAATTATTTGGCTGAAACCACATACGATTAATTTGTGGAAAAGAAAAATATAAACATGCCGCCTGCGCGCGAACTAGATGCATGAAATCCCCGTGGTCAAAAGCTGCAAGGCTTTAAGGTAGAGCGAGGAGCCGTACTAGGGACGACCCCGGTTTTAACTACCCTGCCGCTATGCTGCCGAAATTTTAAATAATATTCATGTGTTAGAATTATTTTCATGTGTTGAAACTATATTCGTGTGTTGAATAGAAAAAATTCATGTGTTGAATAGAAATTCATTCGTTGAATAGAAATTCATGTGTTGATTGGTATTCGTGTTTTAAATAAATTGCTTTAACAATAAAAATCACATTTTTATTATATATACGAACTATAGAAAACATTCATGTGTTGAATAGAAATTCATTCGTTGAATAGAAATTCATGTGTTGAATGGTATTCGTGTTTTAAATAAATTGCTTTAACAATAAAAATCACATTTTTATTATATATACGAACTATAGAAAACCTTCATGTGTTGAATAGAAATTCATTCATTGAATAGAAATTCATGTGTTGAATGGTATTCGTGTTTTGAATAAATTGTTTTAACAATAAAAATCACATTTTTATTTTATATATACGAACTATAGAAAACATTCATGTGTTGAATAGAAATTCATTCGTTGAATAGAAATTCATGTGTTGAATGGTATTCGTGTTTTAAATAAATTATTTTATAATAAAAATCATATTTTTATCATCTATATAAACTATATAAAATAGTCGTGTTTTGAAATAAATTGTTTTATAATAAAAATCATATTTTTATCATCTATATGAACTATAAAAAATAGTCGTGTTTTGAAACAAATTGTTTTGCAATAAAAATCACATTTTTTATTATATACATGAATTGTTAAAAATAGTGAAGTGTCGAAATAAATGTCTATTGGATAAAAATATCATTTTTATCACATGTATGAAAAGAAAATAGTTTTAAAATCGAAGAATTGATTATATTTCTTTATATATATATATAATTGAAATATATCGAATAACGAAGCTGTAGTTCGTGTTTTGAAACCGTGATTTCAAACGATTAGTGCGGGAGATACGACCATCGGATTTTCCCGAAACCGAAATCGTTGGGTTCGCTTTGGAAATATCTTTCCAACGACACCAACTTTGTAAAGACCCAACGGTTGGATTGTCCGGAATGTTTAATTCAAATCTGTAGAAAAACAGCGCCAGAATTAATTATATATATATATATATATAATTAAATTAAATCGAATAACGACGCTGCAGTTCGTATTTTGAAATCGAAACTTCAAACGAGTGTACCGGGGGATCCGACCGTCGGATTTTCCCAAAACTAGAACCGTTGGATTCGTATTGAAAAGATCTTTCTAATGATATAAAATTTGTGAAGATCAAACGGTTATATTTTCAGATATGTGTAAAACAAATCTGAAGAAAAACAGCGCCACGGTCGCGTTATGGCCTGAAGCATCGTTTGAATAAATTGGCTATTTTTAAATAAATAAAAATAGCAATAAATCGTTATAAAATATTATAAACGATATGGAATGTGAAATTTAGAAACTAACTGAAGGTTAGCTAAGTCAAATGGTTTCCTGGGTTTTGATTTGATGTTGGTTTCGGCCTTCGGCGTTAATATTTGGGAAATCGTTCTCTTACTGATTTACGGTTAGTGACTAATGAATTGGAATAAGGCGTATGTTGTGTTCGTGTAGCACTTGTTTATTATATACGCGAGTTTCTCAGAAAGACCGGGTTTATCCCATTCTGAATAACTGAATCGGCGATAAAAAATCGAAGATGAAGACGGTGGTTGAAGACCGGAGATCTTCACCTCGGTTGGATGGTAACTGATGTCCTGATTGGGAGGCATCCCGAAATATGGATAATGAGTGGTGATCGTCCAGACGTACGTGGTGATTGATGGGTATGCGAGGTATATAGTGCCTCCGGTTTCGTTCAGACCCAGAACGGACTTGCAAATGGACTGTGCGTCTGACATTGGGATTCATTCTGTGTGATTGATAGCCATCAGTTGCATGGTGTGAATTGCCTGTGTGGCATGCTAAGTTGCAGTGATCAAGGCTTCTGTTGAAAAGCAAAGTCTTGTGGTTGATGATCAAAGCACCGCCTGTGTGGCGTAGCTTTGTGTATAACGTGAATTCGCGAGCCTCACACCCCGGTATGAACCAAAAACGGGAGAGGACCTCAGGGAGGACATGCGTTTCTTTCTAGCTAGAGGTGGTGTCAGTGCTTAAACTGGCTGACATTCATATTATTTTCACCCGTGTGGTTGTTGCTATTGTGAGGCGCCTCGGATATATCGGTGACTATGTGAAGCCGATGGAGCCATTCGTTGGCTCATTTACGCCCCAAAGGGCGGGGAAACGCAGTGTTCAGGCATAATAATCCACATCGATGGACCGGCCCTGACGATCCAAGGCTTGCCTGCGCGCTTGCCTGCGGGGCGGGCTAGAGTGTCTCGAATTCGGTGAGGACGATCCCTTGCCTCGGTTCATGACGGAAATCCAATTTCCAAATATGACACCGTGTCGTTTTGATTGTATATATATATATATATATGGCGACATGATATATGGTACCCATGCCGTCTATGATTGATATTTATGATTGTATATAAAATTAGAAACTAACTAGAAACGAGCTATGACGGATGGTTTCCTGGGTATTGGTGTGATGTTGGTTTCGGCCTTCGGGGTTAATACCTAGGGAATCGTTCTCTTACTATTTTACAGTTGGAGTCTGATTAAGAATTCTTTTGTTTTATTCGTATCAAGCATATTTTGGCCATTATAAGGTAAAACTCTATCCTCCGGTTTGCGTTGCATTGTGTGATGGGAACTGAGTCTTATAATGGCTTCATTTTTATAAAAAGCATTGCGATGTTTAAAAGATTTACTTGTTTTAAAGCACTGGCAATCCAATGGAGTAAACTCGTTCCGCGAAAGTGGCGTGGTCATGTGATTAGCCATATTATAAAATGTGTTAAGTAGATTTCTCATACCAGTCTCATGACTGACTCGTAGTTTGTTTCACTTGCAAACTCGGGTGCCCCTTTTTCTACACGGGCAGCCTTGTATTCAGGTTTTAGCAGGCTCTTTCTAGATGGTTGGAGCTGAAGATGGATTCTATCATTTATCTCTTTTATGTTGTTCATCTCCTGTTGTACATATTATGTTTGTTTTCCATTGTAGACATTTATGTATAGCTGAACTGTATTTGTACTAAGTATGATCTTGTATACTGCGTAACTCTGATGATTATGTTTATCCAGTGTATTATTTGTACATTATATGGTGTATTTATTTAATTATGTTCTGCTATTATCTGTTTATGTGTTATATTCCAAAGATTACCCCTGCCACCGTCCGTACGGGGTTTGGGGTCGTCACAAGTAACTTTATTATTATGGAAATGTATCAATTTTTCCCAAATCCATCTAACTCAGTCCATTACAATTTTTTTCTGTTTTTATTTTCTAAGTTAGATGTTATTTACAATTTCCAAATCATTGTAAGTTTTCCATACAAATTAGGCACATCTATTCTTTTACCATTATTCCCAATTTCACTGTAATTTGATTTACAATATACCCAACTTGTCATTAAACAATAATTTTATTAACATATTTGCGTTTATTGTGAGTTCCACAATTTACATTATTACCGTAGTTCTTAATCTAATTAGTTGATTCATAGAATTGATCTGTGCAACATCAATATTCTTAACATAACTGAAAATAAATTATATCGCAATTGCCACAATTTACAGTTAATTAACATGTTAAGAATAACGGGGTACGTAAACGGTAAATATACCATTATTCAAAAGGTATAATTCTAAATCCATCCACCTGATAGTTGTACAATCCTTGAATCTGATTCAGATCTGTGATTCCATGGCTTTGCTAGCTGAATCTAGTAATTAAACAACCACGGATTTACAAATCTGATACTAAAAGAAGAAGGAAAGAAGGAAAGAAACCTAAATAAATCATATTCACAGGACTTACCTTGCGTTGATCAAAAATATGAATAATTATGTTGTAGAATTACTTTCTTTATCTTCAAATCTTGAATCAAAATATCCTAAAGCTAAGTTTTTTAATTTCTGAAAGATTTGGAGAGGAAAGAAAATGGCAGAGCCTTGGCGTCATCTTAGAAAATTTGGGTTGAAGGCTAGGCCCTGCTAGTCTATTTATAGGTGTTTAGGGAATTCTGGTCCATCGGATTTACAGGTATAAAATCTGAATCGTATAATTAAGAAAAAAACACATTATACTGAAGCAGATCTGACCCTAGTTGGGTCGAGCCCTGTGTCGTCCTGCCTTAGAGGTAGGTTACCCTATGGTCGACCCATGGGTTGACCCACGTATGAAATAGGTCGACTCATGTCCTGGGTCCGAACGTGATTTTTGGCCGATCTTAATTTCTGCTCAACGTTAATTCTAACTCCCAATTCCTTTCTAAATATTGGTTGGAAGATTATTAATTTCCCTTATATAATGCTTATTTAATTCTGAATTCGAATTTGCGAGAATATATGGGAATAAAATCTTTTAATTATTTATTCGTTAATTACTTTCCTATACAGACTCCGTTTTGTACAAGTCATATGTAAAAACAAATTAGAAAATCACCAACAACACAATGGTACATATTTCTGGGCTAAACTCTGAAACCATAAATTATCGATATTTTTGTAAAATACGGGGTGTTACATGGGCTCATGTCAGAATCTGATGCAAACATCTAGGTGCAAACATCTACTCTATTCTTAATTCTTACTACTTATTTTGTCCACCCAACAAAATTTTATGTCAAAACAATTATCAAAATTGTTGTCAAAAGAATAGAGAACTTCAAAATTTTGTTTACAGAAAATTTTAGTTTTTTTTAACAAAAACGCAATCTTTTCTAAACTTTGCTTTTTAAGCCTTTCATACTTTATAACTTGAAAGCTGAGTTATACATGTTCTATTATATGCATCTTTTTCTGAAAGAATTTATTTAGACAAACATTTCACAAGAAATCACTGTTCTTCAAAATATACCACATTCTATTTTAAAACTCGGTATGTACTTTTCAAATATGTTACTTTCATTTTTTTCAGTCTTAAAAAATACCTCTTTTTGTTCCAAAAATTGTTCCTACACAATTTATCTAGTGCATATTTCAAGATTGTAACTTCTTAATATCAAAACTTGAAAAACACCATAAACTATCACCCAAAAGATTTTTATTTTTCAAGTTCTCAAAAGCTAACAATAGGGATAGAATCAAAGTGGGTTTCCAACTCACCTAGACTCTCCTGGATATTCCCACAAAGTCATTTCTCTTAAATATATATATATACACACACATATACACACATACTCCTAATCCATCTTCCTCTTTTTTTCAATTAATAAGGCCGTACTGCCAAATTCACAAATCTGAAATACTAGCATCTTAGATACTGACATATAGGATACATCTTTCTCCAATACAAAGCATATTGTACACTTTTCACCCAAACCACCTAAGGGTCTGATATCCCAATTATTTCCATAAATTGTTCTTCCTATTTAGTGGGTTCCTCTTATGGATCTACGTGTATATATATAATATTTATATCTCAGAAAAACAAATGCGTTCACTCGCTATCTATACAGGAATCCTGAACTTAAGCTCTGATACCAGATGTAACAACCCGAATTCCGACAGATCGATTTTTTTTCAAAAATTCCAATCTACCGAAACTCGAATTGGCTTGTCTGGTATCCTGTAGAAAAGACAGAGATATAAAATATATCAGAGCTTAGAAAACATCTCACAGCGGATTAGAATAAAATATAATATAATCAAATATAGCCTTACCAAGGTAATAAAACTGCCTAACCAGTATCCAAAGCTATCATATCTCCGCCATAAGCCTAACTTGCGAGTGTGTTATGAGGAGTGGGTCAGAACAAAAGTTCTGGTGACTGGACTAAATGATACAATCTGAAATAGCCCTACATATACCGTTCAGTTATGTTACTTATTTATTAGGTATTTTGGGTTATTAGCATCAAGGCTTTACGTACATGTCGTACCCATCAACCTCCAAGTAGATTAACCTAATATAGCATATATATAGCTAACCCCAATATCAAGGTACTTCCTATGGTACCATTCTCGCACGGTCTCCGCTGTCATGCCACGAAAGCGTATGCAACTCTCATCCTATGCCGGAGCAACATACAGATCTTCATAAATCTATGCCACGTATGTAACTCTAATCCTACGTCGGAGCGATGTATGGATCTCCATAAAACTACGCCACATATGTAACTCTAATCCTATGCTGGAGCGACGTACGAATCTCCATAAAACTACATCACATTTCGCATAGAACTACCAACACCATGTTTCGTAAGCATGCAAACTGCCATATCCGAAACTCATTGGCCAAGCTCAATCTTACCACAGAGTAATGCCTTAGCGTCTATGATACAACACCCGGTGCGGCGTGCATGTATCCTCACACATACATACCGTCTGTTGTACCCCGTCGTAATAGGGCCGCATATGAATGCACGGAACTCGATTGGGAGCTTTTAAATATCTATATTGATTTGCAAATGAGGCAGAAAGTACAAATATCTATGCTATGGTCTGCATTTCTGTGACAACCCCAATTTGGATAGACCGATTTTTTTTTCAAAATTCCAATCTATCGAAACTCGGATTGATTTTCTCTTGTATCCTACAGAAAAGACAGAGACATAAAACATGTCAGAGCTCAGAAATTATCTCATAGCGGAATGGATAAAATGTAATATGTAATCAAAATATAGCCTTACCGTATTAATAATACTGCCTAACCAGTATCCAAGGCTATCATGTCCCTGCCACAAATCTAACCTGCGAGTACATTATGAAGATGGGGTCAGAACAGAAGTTCTGGTGACTGGATTTAAACTATACACTTTGGATAATCCTACATATACTGTTCAATCATATTTTCTTATTTATCATGTTACTTGGGTTATCAGCACTCAAGGCTTACACACATGTCGTACCCATTTACTTTCAAGTGGATTAACCTAATATAGTATATTGTAGTTACCCCGAATATTAAGGTACACTCCATGGTACCCCACTTGCACGGTCTCCATTGTAACATTATCGAAAAAAACGCAGTCCCTCATCCTACGTCGTACTGACGTACGGATAACAATATTACGTTCTGCATATATCTATCATTACTATGCTACATAAACATACTGACTGCCACCTTGGTTCGAATCAGACTCCATGCCGTAGTAATGCCCTCAAGTCTACGATACATCACCAGAGCCGACATGCATGTATCTAGACCGTCCACCATACATATCTTCAAATTGTCGCTTGATGCCTCAATCACACGTCCTCTAATGTGCATCGAGCTCCGTGGCAGGGCGATATAAGAAGCACGGAACTTGGTCGGGATCTTTTCCATATCTGTATAGGCCCGTCTTTAAAGAGCCTCTATATACAGATATACCAAAGGTCTGTTTTAGTGGTGGCTATGGCCCCACCTCGGCCCCACCCTCAACTAATAAAGAATACCAGAGCTAAGCGACTGCCCCTACGCAAACAATCTAAGCATCCATGTGGCGTCTCCCCTCAATCCCTTACCCCGACAGTGAAGGGTGAAATGGTATCTTGGGTTTAGCTCGAGTCTTTCCGCATCCCTCTGGCTGCCGATGACAAGTGTCCGACGGTCTACTATCCTTGTTGATCCTGACCCACTGCCTCCTCGTGAGGCAACCGCCGAACCACCCTGGTGTCACCTCTTCACAACATTCTGACTGCATAGCTACATCTGCAGTCAAGGCCCACCCACTTAGTAGTTACGCACAGACCCAACCTCTGCGGACACAGCCTAAGACATCTGCCATCGCACAGAGGACTACTAGGATCACCTTATGTACCTCAAGAAGCCGCGTGCTTCCCCTTCCTGTCCTTTGGAGCCGTCAGAACAATCAGATGAGTGTGCGCTCCCCTCGTGCCTTATAACACCTCAATGATCTACCTCGTTGGGTTATTCACCCTCAACCGTACGGACTGGTCTAAGCGCCTCACTTTAGCATGTTGTTAGACCCTATGTCTAAACATTCTTTTACGTGCTTATCTCACATCATCAGGTTTCCAGTTAACTTGGTTATTTTAATTCATATAGAATTCTTATTCAAATTACCAAGTTTCTCTTGCTTATTAATTTCAGTCATACAACTTAATTTATTTAAATTTATTAATAAGCCCACAACATGTTATTCTCTAGATTGTGGCCCAAGGTCGGTAATCCACAATCCCTTTTTATCTTCTGTGTATTTCATCGTTACAATAACATGATTTACTTAATATGTAATTAAGTATATCCAATTCACATGTTTTCTAATTAACATGTCACTTACCATTAGTGATTATATATAACTTATTTCATTTCATAAGTTTTCCTCATCCTTTCTCATTTAATCATAATTCCATTTTACATTGTCAATACAACTTATCGTTGTTTACTTATTAACTTAGTTCTATTAACTAAGGCCCGTTAATAAGTTTCTCTACCGTTTATTATAACCTATGTTATAATTTCCCCTTGTCCCTAGGACAAGCCTAATCATTCTTATCAACGGGATTCAGACTTCCAAGCCTACAGGTTACTTAATTTATAATTAAGTACAACTTCTTATATTTCATATATTTTCCCTCTTTTTCTCAACTGGTTTATGGCTTTCCCCATTTACTGATTACTTAATTTATAATTAAGTGTCCCTTAACTCAATTCACCTGTTAGCCCATTCCCTTACTAGTTTATTATAACCAACGTTATAATCTTCACTTGTCCCTAGGACAAGTCTACCTATTATACAACATTTCCATTAATGTTATTTTTTTATAATAGGTGAGTATCATTTCTACAGGTTATGCTTCCCCTGAAAGGTGCCTTTAATTACATAAATTTATAATTTCTACCGGTAATGTATACCACTAGGTGTTTTTAATTACATAACCTTATCGTGATAAGATTGCAGGCCTATATGTAAATATTACTCACCCCCTTGATTTGCCTAGCCTGCCCACTGTCCAACCAATTTTTACTCATCCCTAACTTTAGTTCATATTCATACAATCCCTATGGATTAGATTAGGTTAAGTAGTCCACTTCATTACCATGTCATTTATGGTTTATAATTAGCTAGACCTTCCACTTTAGGCCTACAACTTGTGGATGATGGATATGCCGGTCGGGTCCAGGCATACTTCTTCCACAAGTTGGGCTTAACCTCGTGTCATAGCCCGTCTCGTATTTGCACACTTAGACCTCTCACATTAGGTTCAAAATTAGTGGCTGCTGGATATGCCGGTCGGGTCTGGGAAGACATCCACCGCTAATGCAACCTAACCTCATTTCATAAGTGCAATTACAATTTCTAATTGTGATCCTAGGCATTCATTATTAAACAATTATTTAAACCTATGCCTTTATAGGTTTTAATGCCCATTTACCTAATTATATTCATGACGGGTAAATTCATATTATTCGAATTATGCCAATTCATATTTTACATATGATCCCATTTGTGCCCAAATCATTTTTCTATACTTATGATCCAATTTACGATCTGTAAACATAATTTGGTCGATGCCCCAAATCCATATTTATTCGATTCTATAATAACATGATTCCATATAGTCATATACCTACTCCAATTATTCCCTGTATATAATTGGGACAATTTACATGTAAACTTTTTAGCAATCCAACAAATCTAGTATATGAATTTTTTCGACATGTTCAAAATAATATTATAACATGTAAACATTCCAACATTTCAACTGATTCAATATATGAATTATTCATATTAACAAATTGACATTATATCATGCTAATCATTCCCCCAATTTAGTAGATTCAACATATGAATTTCCTGATCTATTCATATTAACGTCTCAACCTTTTGTAACAACAATTTATAATTAAATTGGCAATTTCACAATTTATTAAAAGGGGAATACTAACGATAGTCATAACATTATCTAAAGACTATAGTTTAAACCCACTCACCTTTTGTGCTTTCCCAAATTTTGAATCTGATCCACTCTATCATCCATTGTTTTCCTTTCCCCTTTAATTTGATTTGAAACCTAATAACATGGATCGACAATTTTCATTAAGAGAGAAGGGAAAGAAAATAGGAAGAATATGAATAGATTGGATCTGGGACGTTATCTTGCTTTTCACGTAATTCTGAACGCCTTTTAATAAAAACACCAATCTCTTCCCTCCAGATCTTAATTTAAGATTTTATAATTTACATATCTAAATTTCTGAATATGTTTGAGGAGAGAGAGAGAGGAAGGGAGCAATGGCAGAGCTCCAGCGTAGCCGCCAAATTATGAGATTTAGGGTCAGGCCTAGGGTCTTATTTATAGGAGTAGCAGAGGAACCAGAACCCTCAGATCAAAATCTAAAACACAAGAATCGTCCACGTCAGAAAAGAAGGTTCCAGATTCGCAGGTAGGTCGACCCCAACGGTCCATTTTCCCTCCGAACTTTCCCGCCCACTATTTTGATTTTTGAACTGATTTTTGAATTTTCTGGATATATCTATTATATATATACATATAAGCTCCTTATATGTATACAACATCTAATGTTCATAACTTCTTCATACGGTGTCCCTTTTACGCAAAACAGGTGTCGATTTTGACCATAATTTCGAGATGGACACAATGGCGTAGTCCATTTTACTTAATTCTGAATATTTAATTAAGTTATTCTTATTTTATTATATTAAAAACACGGGGTGTTACATTCTCCCACCCTTAGGAAATTTCGTCCCCGAAATTTAATAAGGGTAAAATAAATTAACCCCTTGCATAATACTCATCCATCATGTGTACATCCAATTTTAGCAAACATTGTGCACTTGTGCAAAGTGAAGTACAACATAATAATGCATGTATGCCTAAGCGGTACCTCCTATGCGTATGCAAGTTTTTCAAAAATCCTCTTAAAATATGATGGTCACATCCTAAATATACTGGCGGTTCTATATGCAATATTTTGAAAATCAAAATGCTTTTCATCCAAATTTTCCCACACTCTTACTGAATATGAGCATAGTTCATCCAATTGTTGCATCCATAATCCTACCAACCAACTTTATTTTTTTCGATTTTTAGAAAAATCTAATTTTTCTAAATTTGATTTCTTATGTTACAAGAAGGTGGAAAACAGAAAACTATGCATCTCCCGCTTTTCTTTTTCCAACCTTTTTCTAATTGTACTTGGATTTTTATGTAACTATTTATAAAGATTCCCTATTTTCCTATCCAAGCACAGTCCACATAAGAAAATTTTCTTTGTTTCTGATTTTCTTTTTCATCTTATCTCTGAAATTATTATCTTTATCCATCTTTTCTCATAATTTATCATGTTTGTTGCTTTACTGAATTTTCTGTTTCCTTTTCAGTTGTAACATTTTCTATTTTCTTAGCTTATTTAATTATCTAATCTTAGTTTAAATTTAAATAAGCCTTTAGTCTTCTAACTAAAACAGGAGAACATACACCCTACACAGCTACCACTAAGGGTCAAGAATCTTGGGACTATGTCCTCCCCTCAGACAGAAAAGCCCAAACTATAGGATCTACGACAGGTTTAGGAGTTACCCTAACTACC
The DNA here is from genome assembly GCA_030737875.1 of Allium sativum. Lineage (NCBI taxonomy): Eukaryota > Viridiplantae > Streptophyta > Magnoliopsida > Asparagales > Amaryllidaceae > Allium > Allium sativum. The sequence continues at coordinate 678,455,515 of CM060912.1, forward strand.
CAACAAAATAACAGAACGATCCCAACAAAAATGCGATAACAGGTTCAACCCATAACATGAAAATTAGCAACGGGATCTAAACACTTACTTGCCCTTTTCTATCTAGTAGTCTCTACTAGTCCTAGCTGTGTTCTAACAATTATTTCAAGTAATATCCTAGGCTTTCCAATGCTTACGCGTTCTACGGGAACTCATTATTATTCCATGATAATTCTCGCTATTCACTTTATAGCCTCAAAAATTTTCCCGTCCTTCGTAGGCACTAAACCTTACCTACTCCATACTTTTTAAAACATGGTTAGGCCTTTCTTTTTCATTTAAACTTCCTTCCAAAAATTCAAAAGTGTCCAAATTTCATTTTCCTTATGAAAACTTACTTTTTCCAAACCATAGAAACATGCCATCTTAAAAATATAAATCATCATTTTTTTTTCAAATCAAAAAAACTGGAGTAGATACGGACAACTATTTTCTCAATCGGGTTTATGAGTTGTTCTTACCTATAAGGTCGGTTTAGTCTCTTTCTACAAGGTGCCAACATCCACTCTATTCTTATTTTCTATAACTTATTTAGTCCACCCACAAAATTATCTTAAAATAATTCATCAAAAAGGGTTGTCATAAGAATAGAGACTTAAAATCTTTCTTTACTAAAAATTCTTGTATGAAATATAACAAGAAAACTAGCGAGCTATACATGCTCTATATTATGCACCTTTTCTCGAGAGAATTTTACTTTAGACAAAAAATTTAGCAAGAAATAACTATTTGCAAAATATACCCCATTTTCCTTAAAAAAACTAGTATGTGTACTTTACATATTTAAAACTTATAACTTTTAAGATTAAAACTTGAAAACACCGTAAACCGTTTTCCCAAAACTTTTATAATTTCGATTTCTTAAAAGTTAATAATGGGGTTAGACTCAAAGCGGGTTTCCAATTCCTCTAGGCTTTCCTAGACACTCCCCCAAGGTCAATTCTCTCAACTATATACATTCCTAATCCATTTTTCTCTTTTCAACTTTTTCCAATTTATAAGGTTTACATACACACTAACCCAAAATATTAATCATATGGGATTCACTTTCCTTCCATACAAAATACATTGTACACTTTCCACCCAATTACCTAAGGGTCTCAAATTTCCTTATTCATTCCTTTAGTGTACAAAACAAACATCCCATTTATACTCTTTTTATTTAGTGGGTTCCTTTATGGATCTAGGTATATATATATATATATAATATTTATATTTTTAAAAATACAAATATGTTCACTCACTATTTATATAGGAATCCTAAACCTAAGCTCTGATACCAGATGTGTCAACCCCAATTTCGAAAGACCGATTTTTTTTCAAAATTCCAATCTATCGAAACTCGGATTGGTTTGCTCTGGTATCCTACAGAAAAGACAGAGACATAAAACATGTCAGAGATCAGAAATTATCTCACAACGGAATTGATAAAATATAATATGTAATCAAAATATAGCCTTACCGCATTAATAACACTGCCTAACCAGTATCCAAGGCTATCATGTCCCTGCCACAAGTCTAGCCTGCGAGTATGTTATGAGGAGGGGGTCAGAACACAAGTTCTGGTGACTAAATTTAAACTATACACTTTGGATAATCCTACATATACTGTTCAATCATATTTTCTTATTTATTAGGTTACTTGGGTTATCAGCACTCAAGGCTTTCACACACGTCGTACCCATTTACTTTCCAGTGGATTAAGCTAATATAGTGTATATGTAGTTACCCCTAATATTAAGGCACACCCCATGGTACCCCGCTTGCACGGTCTCCACCGTAACATTATCGAAAATACGCAGTCCCTCATCCTATGTCGTAGTGACGTACGGATAATAATATTACGTTCCGCATATATCTATCATTACTATGCTACGTAAATGTATTGGCTGCCACCTTGGTTCGAATCAGATTCCATACCGGAGTAATGCCCTCAAGTCTACGATACACCACCAGAGTAGATATGCATGTATCTAGACTGTACACCATACGCATCTTCAAATTGTAGCTCGATGCCTCAATCGCACGTCCTCAATTGTGCACCAGTTCCGTGGCAGGGCGATACAAGAAGCATGGAACTCCTTCGGGAGCTTTTCCATATCTGTACAAGCTCGTCTTTAAAGAGCCTGCATATACAAATACACATAGGGTCTGTTTTCGTGGTGGCTATGGCCCCACCTCGGCCACTCCCTCAACTAGTAAAGACTAATAGATTTAAGTGACTGCCCCTAAGAAAACAGTCTAAACATTCATGTGGCATCTCCCCTCAACCCCTTACTGAAACGACCCAAACTTCCCCGGTCCCCGAAGAGAGAGAGAAAGCGCGGATTGTTTTGAGAACACGACAAATCAGAACGCATACAAAAGAACATTACATTGTATATTACAACAATGCATTAGATTACAAGAATATACAGAGTTTAAACAAATATTACACAGAAATACCAGAGATTTAAATTACATTTAAATACATCGCAGCGGAAAATAATACATTACACAACTAGAAGAGATATACGGATACAAAGCTTTCCGGATATCGTTCCAGCTGTAAACCAGGATCCTGTGAATATAAATCTGCAAAACCAAAACTACTAGCTGCCCATGTCAAAATAAGGGCACCCGGAGTTTAGGTTAAAACAATAAACTACAGGTCAGTCATGTGACTGGTGTGAGAACTAAAATAGTTATTTATCTTTATTTTTAAAGTTAGGTAAATCAAGGGACCACGCCGTATAACACGGAACAGGTTTCCTCCCAAGAATACCAGTGCATAAAACAAACTGCGCAATGCTAAATAAAGAAAAATGAAGCTATTATAAGACCCAGTTCCCATCACACAATGCAACGCAAGCCGGAGGATAGGGTTTTTACCTTATAATAGCCAAGAATGCTTGATACGTTTTAAAACAAATCATTTGATACTATTATAAGTGTATAGTGTATAAAACAACTTCAAATCATAAGTATCAATCATAGGCGGCATGAATGCCCCATAACACTATGTCGCCATATAAAGGTTATACAATCAAAATCGCAAAGTCACGTATTTGGAAATTGGGTTTCCATCTATGAACCAAGGCTAGAGATCGTCCTCTACCGATTCAAGACTGTCTAGCCCGAGTCTCAGGGACAGAACGCATCGACCCTTGGAGCGACAGGGCCGGTCCACCGATGTGGATTAGACGAAATCCTGAACACTACGTCTCTCCGCCCTTTGGGGCGTAAATGAGCCAACGAATGACTCCATCGGACCCGGATCGTCCGATCAAACCGAGGCGCCTCGCAACAGCAACAACCACACAGGTGAAAAGTATATAAATGTCAGGGCTGGTAGGTCACTGACACCACCCTAGCTAGAAAGAAACGCATGTCCTCCCTGAGGTCCTCTCCCGTTTTTGGTTCACAACCGGGGTGCGAGGCTCGCGAATCAACGCTACACAAAGCTACGCCACAAAGGCCGTGCTTTGATCACCAACCACAAGACTTTGCTTTTCAACAGAAGCCTTGATCATTTGCATCTTAGCATGCCACACAGGCAAACCATCCTGTGCAACCGATATCAGTCACACAGAATGAAATCCGATGTCAGACACACAGTCCATTTACAAGTCCGTTCTGGGTCTGAACGAAACCGGAGGCACCTAGTACCCTGCATATCCATCGATCTCCAAGTAGTCTGGACGATCACCAACTGTTTCCATCTTCTTGGGTGTACAGCCCAATCAAGATCATCAGTAATTACCCAAACGACGTGAAGACCTCCGGTCTTCGACCATCGTCTTCATCTTCGACTTATCGTCGTATCAGTTATTCAGAATGGGATAAACCCGGTCTTCCTGAAAAATTCGCGTATATTTTAAATAAGTGTTACACAAACACAACATACGCCTCATTCCAATTCATCAGTCACTAATCGTAAATTAATCAAGAGAATAATTCCCCAAATATTAACCCCGAAGGCCGAAACCAACATCAGATCAATATCCAATAAACCATTCTGCTTAGCTAACCGACAGTTAGTTTCTAAATTTCACATTCATAGGGGAAGGTTCCCATTAATTTTATCCAAGATAAATCATTAAAATTTATTCTCAAATCTTCTTTTGAATTTCGATTCAACTAGTCGGGATTAACGAACCTTACCGAAGTAATCATTGGTTTTAATTTCCCAATCCCAACCTATTCATCCCATGAATTAAAACTGGTAGTACTTCATATCTAACACCACGGTGTTATCGGTAAATTCAATTACCATTTCACGTTCAAATCTAATTAAAGATTTAACTATCGCCTGGAGCAAAACTGGTGATACTCCATTCTCGGTCATTTCAATCTAATTAAAGATTCATTAAAACTCCACTTAGTTTTAATCGTTAACTGGGTTAAAGAATCAGTGTCATTTAAAACACGGTTCACGATAAACCCAAAATCACATTCAATTAATTATCGGGTTAAAGAACGAGTGTTATTTAAAACACTGTCCACGATAAACCGAAAAATCAATATCAATTCAATTCCAATTAAATATTATTTAATTGGTACACTTCATTAAATCTAAATGAAAAGATTTAATCTTTTCTCAACTGGGTTCAAGAACAGTGTTAGTGAAGACACCATTCATGACAAACCCAAATCACATTTGATATTAAATACAAGGCTCTGAATAGAAAATATATCGGCTTATATTCAGTATCAAATTCTACGACCAACAGATATCGTATTGGAAATAACGATATATATATCTATATCTTTCAAATTTCCATAACAACATCTGTATAATCACGAAATCCAACATCGAAATATTCCGAAGACAATTTCGATTCAAATCCATTCCAATGCAATTATTGGAAATTCTGGTTATTTTTCAAAACCATTTCAAACTCACTTTATTTATTTAAAAATAAATAGAATTATAATTCTAGTTCAAAACTAGTTCATTTCGATAAAAATCTATTTTTTTCTTTTCAAATATGGAGTTTTTCATCCCAATTCTTCTCGAATCATTTCTTATGATTTTACACAAATTATTACTATTTTTAATAATTTTATCAAGGCCCGTACAGTCGATTTCCATCAACGGCTATCGAACTGCACTTACAACGACCTTTCCCAAATTTGATTTGGACATAATTCCAAATCCAACCGTCAGATTTCTAATTTCTAACATTCGTTAGAAAGCTCTTTTCGATACGAACCCAACGGTTCCGGTTTTAGGAGAATCCGACGGTCGGATCTCCCGTAATATCCGTCCGAAGTCAATGGTCGAAATTCGCGAACTGCCGCGGCGCGACGCGCTCTATTCAGGCCATTATATAATATATATAATATATATAATATATATAATATATACTTTGTCGATTTCAATTCAAAACGAAATTTATAAATCGTTTTCAAAATGTTTACAACTTCATTTTCAAATTCAAATCAAAACTGAATTTTTCCTTTCAAATTCGGTTTAAATTCATTTCAAATTGATTCCAATTCAAATCGATTTTTAATTCAATTTCGATTCGTTTTCAATTAAATTTCGATTCATATTCAATTCTATTAAATTTCAATTCGAATTCATTTCTATTCAAATTCAATTTGAATTCATTTCTATTCGAATTTCAAATCATTTCAGTGTATTTCGAATTTCAAATCAATTCAGTTTAATTCGAATTTCAATTCACTTTAAATATAATTCGAATTTCAATTCATTTCAATATAGTTCGAATTTCAAATCATTTCAGTGTATTTCGAATTTCAAATCAATTCAGTTTAATTCGAATTTCAATTCACTTTAAATATAATTCGAATTTCACTTCATTTCAATATAGTTCGAATTTCAAATCTATTCAGTTTCAAATCTATTAAATATTCATTGAAGAATGAATAAAATCGATATAAATATCGTTCACGTCGAAATGGCGTCAATCTAACCAACACGGCTTCATATGTTTCTATTTTCAAATATTCTATTTCAAATATTTTTATTTCGAAACTGGAATGAGGCCCAATCAATTACCATATAATGTTAATTATATGGATTTTCTACAACACATGTATACAATAATAACGATGAATAATCAACCATCATCCAAAGTGCATTCCACACTGTATAAGCATCAAATATAAATATTCGGCGCTTATAACAGTCTGTCAATCAATCGATCGACATACAACTAAACAATCGGGATTAGTGTACGTCAAATATCATCCCAATACCCGTGTGGGGTTTCAAACAATCAAACACAGATTTTTATTTGTGCAGTTGGGCGATGTGTAAAATTTATCGACCCAATCAATGTCCTTCAAATAGGTGTACATAAACAAACCGTCCGGTTTGTGAATGAATATTTATTTATTCACATTCACTATATTCATATTCACGTTAAAAATTATATTTTTAATGATAAAACATTTTATTTTAACATATGAATTTCTATTCAGTTCATTCTTTAAATAAAATGATATTCTTATTTTTCTAACTTATTTTAGAAAATTTCGGCGGCATAACGGCACGATACTAGAAACGGGACAAGGCCTAGCCTTATCCCCGGTCTAGTGAAGGCCCACGCCATTCACACATCAATCAAATCAATTTCATTTCACCAAACAATTCAATTCAAACCAAATAATCTAACCAACTACACAACCAAACAATTGAACAAACAAGCCATCCATGGTCTGTGGATGACGGGTGTCGGGTGCTACTAAACACCGTCTGCATCCTAGTATATATATATAACTAGAAAATTTAAATTGAAAGGTGAGAAGTTCTCACCGATAGCTATCCTAACTCCACGGCACTTCTAATGCAGGAAATCTTCACTGTTCTCGCCTCTTATCACTTTCTTTCGCCCGTAGCCACTACATATATAAAAATCGAATTTTTACTATGCTATTCAATATATAAAAATCGTCTTTTTACTATGCTATTCAATATATAAAAATCGAATTTTTACTATGCTATTCAATATATAAAAATCGAATTTTTACTATGCTATTCAATATATAAAAATCGAATTTTTACTATGCTATTCAATATATAAAAATCGTCTTTTTACTATGCTATTCAATATATAAAAATCACATTTTTACTATGCTATTCAATATATAAAAATCACATTTTTACTTTGCTATTCAATATATAAAAATCGAATTTTTACAGTGTCCTATATATTTTTAAAACCAATGCTATTTTCTATTTTAAATCCATGTTTTTTTCTATTCTTATTTTCATGTATATTTCTACTCTTATTTTCATGTATATTTCTACTCTTATTTTCATGTTCAAAGTATATTTATTATTTTTACTTTCAAATTCAAAGTATATTTATATTTTTACTTTCAAATTCAAAGTATATTTTTATTTTTACTTTCAAATTCAAAGTATATTTTTATTTTCATAACAACGTTTTAAATCACTGTTAAATATATATATAAAAAAAATATACCTTTCCCTACCATTCTCTGTAAAACGCTCCAGGTGCTATCGAACCCATCGACCCTCCCCTAGGGCTTCACGCCGCTCCACCATCGCTTCGCCAGGAGATGATCGGACCCTCCCTGCTCGACCGCCGTAGCAACGCCTCCCCACCCCACTGACTTGGGCGAACTCGAAGGCCAAATCTGGGCTGAAACCTCATCCGACGACGATGGTTTTGAGCGAGGAATTCAGGCGCTATGCCTTATTACAAACGATCACAGCAGTATGAATTTGAAGGGGATCGAATGCTCTTTGATTTTGTTTTGGGATCTTAATCCAATTCGAAGTGGTTGGCATGAATTTGAGGGGAGATTTTGGGATGTTTTCGATCGTCGAACGATACTTGGCGGCGGAATATAGAAGTGAATGATGGTCAAGGGTTTGACCAAATATATACTATTTATTTAATTATATTTTTAATTGTTTACTTCCAAAAATCCTTGTTTATCGATTCGAACTCCAATCTGAACCCAACGAATGTCGCCCCTAGCCAATTACCCCCATTCCGAACACAATGGGATATGTATCGTAAGCTGATTCGATCGTTTCGATCAGTTTTCGTTAAATTTAAAATATAAATCAGTATATATTCAATTTGAACGCACATTTCAATTTACCGTGGTCACATACTAACTCGAAAAATTCCCGAAAAATAATTTCTGGCTTCGTATTGACGATACGGTCCTAACAAAACTAGTTTCATCGAATTCTGAGACCGTTAGAAAAATGGCCATTTTCCAGTCGATTAAAATCAACTGAAACTGGTCAAACGCGTTTTCCTTTGCCACGCTCACATATTGATTCGAAAAATTATGAAATTTGGAATCTAGCAATAATTTGACATCACAGATCCAACAAAAGTGGTTTCGTCGAAATCCGAGGTCGTTTGCAAAATGTCCATTATTAAGGGCCTGAATTCCATAGCGACTATTCAGAATTTTCAACTGGACATATCTTTTGATTCGCGCTATGAAATTTTGATTTTTCGGATTCGTTGGAAAGATATTAGCAATTAGATCCTAATGTTTTTGGTTTCGCTAAAATCCGGATTGTTTTGCACCCGGTACATTAAATTGAAGTTTGAAATCAAATTATCGAACTACCGCGCCATTTTCAATTCTATTATAAATATAAATAAATATTTATATTCTAACGACTACGTATATAATATATACGTTCGAATTATATTCAAAATAAATTTCTCGACGATATTATTTAAAATAATTTATTTTAAATATTCAAAATTCGCTAAAATCGCCAAAATAAAAATTTTAAACTGGCCCAGATTTTCCGGGTTATTACACTTACCCCGATAGTAAAGGGTGAAATAGTATCTTGGGTTTAGCTCGAGTCTTTCCACATCCCACTGGCTACTGATGACGGGTGTCCGACGATATACTATCCTTGTTGATCCTAACCCTCTGCCTCCTCGTGAGGCAACCACCAAACCACACTGGTGTCACCTCGTCACAACATTCTGCTGCATAGCTACATCTTCAGTCAAGGTCCACCGACCTAGTAGTTACGCGCAGAACCTAACATCTGCGGACACAGCCTAAGACATCTGCCATCGCACAGAGGACTAATACGTCACCTTACGTACCTCAAGAAGCCGCGTGCTTTCCCTTCCAGTCCTTTGGAGCCGTCAGAACAATCAGATGAATGTGTGCTCCCCTCATGCCTTATAATATCTCGATGATCTACCTCGTTGGGTTATTCACCCTCAACCGTACGGACTGTTCTAAGAGCCTTACTTTAGCATGTTGTTAGACCCTATGTCTAAACTTTTTTTTACGCGCTTATCTCACCTAATCAGGTTTCTAGTTAACTTGGTTATTCCAGTTCATATTGAATTCTTATTCAAATTACCAAGTTTCTCTTGCTTATTAATTTCTGTCATAGAACTTAATTTATTTAAGTTTATTAATAAGCCTACAACATGTTATTCTCTAGATTGTGGCCCAAGGTCAGTAATCCACAATCCCTTTTTATCTTCTATGTATTTCATCATTACAATAACATGATTTACTTAATATGTAATTAAGTATATCCAATTCACATGTTTTCTAATTAACATGTCACTTACCATTAGTGATTATATATAACTTATTTCATTTCGAAAGTTTTCCTCATCCTTTCTCATTTAATCATAATTCCATTTTACATTGTCAATACAACTTATCACTGTTTAGTTATTAACTTAGTTCTATTAACTAAGGCCCATTAATAAGTTTCTCTACCCGTTTATTATAACCTATATTATAATTTCCTCTTGTCCCTAGGACAAGCCTAACCATTCTTATCAACGAGTTTCAGACTTCCAAGCCTACAGGTTACTTAATTTATAATTAAGTACAACTTCTTGTATTTCATATATTTCCCCCTTTTTCTCAATTGATTTCCGCTTTCGCCATTTACTAATTACTTACTTTATAATTAAGTATCCCTTAACTCAATTCACCAGTTATCCCATTCCCTTACTAGTTTATTATAACCAATGTTATAATCTTCACTTGTCCCTAGGACAAATCTACCTATTATACAGCATTTTCATTAAAGTTATTTATTTATAATTGGTGATTATCATTTCTACAAGTTATGCTTACCCTAAAACGTGCCTTTAATTACATTATTTTATTATTTCTGTCGGTTATGTATACCACTAGGTGTCTTTAATTATATAACCTTATCGGGCTAAGTTTGCGGCCCTATATGTAAATATTACCCACCCCCTTAGATTTGCCTAGCCCACCCACTGTCCAACCAATTTTTACTTAACCTTAACTTTAGTTCATATTCATACAATCCCTATGGATTAGATTAGGTTAAGTAGTCCAATTCATTACCATGTCCATTTATGGTTTATAATGGGCTAGACCTCCCACATTAGGCCTACAACGTGTGGATGCTGGATATGTCGGTCGGGTCCGGGCTGTAGCAACTCGAAACTTCCCCGGTAAGGAAAGCCCGGATACTTTTGAGGACAAGCCACATCAGAACGCAAACAGAAGAACATTTCATTGTATATTACAACAATTACACCAGAATACAAGAATATATAGAGTATGAATAAGTATTACACAGAAAATATCAGAGATTTAAATTACATTTAAATACATTGCAGCGGAAAATAATACAATACATGACTGAAAGAGATATACGGATACAGAGCTTTCCGGATATCGTTCCAGCTGTAAACCAGGTTCCTGTGAAAATAAATCTGCAAAACCATAACTACTAGCTGCCCGTGTCAAAATAAGGGCACCCAGAGTTTAGGTTAAAGCAATAAACTCCAGGTCAGTCATGTGACTGGTGTGAGAACTAAAACAGTTATTAATCTTTATTTTAAAGTATGGTAAATCAAGGAACCACGCCGTATAACACGAAACGGGTTTCCTCCCAAGAATACCAGTGCATAAAACAACAGTGCAATGCTAAGTAAAGAAAAATGAAGCTATTATAAGACCCCAGGTCCCATCACACAATGCAACGCAAGCCGGAGGATAGGGTTTTACCTTATAACAGCCAAAGAACGCTTGATACGCGAAATTTTATCTTTTGATTCTTAATCAGACTCCAACCGTAAATTAGTAAGAGAATGATTCCCTAAGTATTAACCCCGAAGGCCGAAACCAACATCAGATCAATACCCAGGAAACCACCCATCTTAGCTCGTTTCCAGTTAGTTTCTGATTTTATATACCATCATAAATATCAATCATAGACGACATGGGTACCATATATCATGTCGCCATACTAGGCTCTACAATCAAAACCGCACATGTCATGTATTTGGAAATTGGATTTCCATCTATGAACCGAGGCCAGGGGTCGTCCTCTACCGATTCGAGACTGTCTAGCCCGAGCCTCAGGACCCAGACACAGGTGAGCCCTTGGAGCGACAGGGCCGGTCCACCGATGTGGATTAAAATTCCTGAACACTACGTTTCCCCGCCCTTTGGGGCGTAAATGAGCCAATGAATGACTCTATTAGGCTTCACATAGTCACCGATATATCCGAGGCGCCTCGCAACAGCAACAACCACATAAGTCAAACTCGTCAGGGAGTGTAAAACCACTGACGCCACTTCTAGTTAGAAAGAAACGCATGTCCTCCCTGAGGTCCTCTCCCGTTTCTGGTTCACAACCGGGGTGTGAGGCTCGCGAATCAACGCTACACAAAGCTATGCCACACAGGCTGTGCTTTGATCATCAACCACAAGACTCTTCTTTTCAATAGAAGCCTTGACCATTTGCATCTTAGCATGCCACACAGGCAAACCACTCCATGCAACCGATATACATCAATCACACAGAATGATACCAATGTCAGACACACTGTCCATTTAAAAGTCCGTTCTGGGTCTGAACGAAACCGGAGGCACCTTGTACCTTGCATATCCATCGATCTCCAACTACGTCTGGACGATCACCAACTGATTCCCTCCTCTTGGGTGTACGGCCCAATCAAGATCATCAGTAATTATCCAAACGACGTGAAGACCTCCGGTCTTCAACCACCGTCTTCATCTTCGACTAATCGTCGAATCAGTTATTCAGAATGGGATAAACCCGGTCTTTCCGAATAACTCACGTATATAATAAACAAGTGTTACACAAACACAACATACGCCTCATTCCAATTCATCAGTCACTAACCGTAAATTAGCAAGAGAATAATTCCCCAAATATTAACCCCGAAGGTCGAAACCAACATCAGATCAATAGCCAGGAAACCATTCATCTTAGCTAACCTACAGTTAGTTTCTAAATTTCACATTCTTAGGGAAAGGTTCCCATTAATTTTGTCAAAGATAAATTCCTTAAATTTATTCTTTAATCTTCTTTTGAATATTAATTCAACTAGTTGGGATTAGCGAATTACACCGAAGTAATCATTTATTTTATTTCCCAATCCCAACCTATTCATCCCATGAAGTAAAACTGGTCATACTTCATATCTAACACCACGGTGTTATCGATAAATTCAATTACCATTTTACGTTCAAATCTAATTAAAGATTTAACTATCACCTGGAGCAAAACTGGTGATACTCCATTCTCGATCTTTTCAATCTAATTAAAGATTCATTAAAACTCTACTTAGTTTTAATCTTTAACTGGGTTAAAGAACCAATGTCATTTAAAACACGGCTCACGATAAACCCCAAAATCACATCACTTTTCAATCAGTCCATAACCGTAAATTAGTAAGTGAGCAATTCCCTAAGTATTAACCCCAAAGGCCGAAACCAACATCAGATCAATACCCCAGAAACCATTCAACTTAACTAATCTCCAGTTAGTTTCTGATTTTCTTAACTCCTTTGGCACTAAGAACATTATTATTGATGATATCGTTCACGATAACCCAAAATCACATTTTATTAATTATCGGGTTAAAGAACGAGTGTTATTTAAAACAATGTTCACGATAAACCCAAAAATCAACACCAATTCAATTCCAATTAAATATTATTTGATTGGTACACTTCATTAAAGCTAAATAAAAAGATTTAATCTTTTTCTCAACTAGGTTTAAGAACAATGTTAATGAAGACACCGTTCACGACAAACCCAAATCTCTTTTGATATTAAATACAAGGTTCTAAATAGAAAATATATCGGCTTATATTCAATATCAAATTCTACGACCAACAAATATCGTATTGGAAATAACGATATAAATATATCTTTCAAATTCCCATAACAATATATGTATCATCACGAAATCCAACATCAAAATATTCCAAAGACAATTTCGATTCAAATCCATTCCAATTCAATTATTGGAAATTCTGGTTACTTTTAAAACCATTTCAAATTCAATTTATTTATTTCAAAACCAAATTGATTTTAATTCTAGTTCAAAACTAGTTCATTTCGATAAAAATCTATTTTTATCTTTTCAAATATGGAGTTTTTCATCCCAATTCTTCACAAATCATTTCTTATGATTTTACACAAATTATTACTATTTTTAATAATTTTATCAAGGCCCGTATAGTCGATTTCCATCAACGGCCATCAAACTGCACTTACAACGACCTTTTCCAAATTTGATTTGGACATAATTCCAAATCCAACCATTAGATTTCAAATATCTAATATTCGTTAGAAAGATCTTTTCGATATGAACCCAACGGTTCTGGTTTTAGGAGAATCCGATGATCGGATCTCCCATAACATCCATTCGAAGTCAATGGTCAAAATTCGCGAACTGCCGCGGCGCGGCGCGTTCTATTCAGGCCATTATATTATAAATATAATATACATAATATATATACTTCGTCGATTTTCTTTTTAAAACGTATTTTATAAATTGTTTTAAATTCGTTTTCAACTCGATTTCCATTCGAATCCATTTCAATTCAAATCGGTTTCAATTCAAATCGATTTCAGTTCAATTTCAATATGTTTTTAAATTCAATTCAAAACGATTTTTATTCTATTTCAATCTAATTCGAATTTCAATTTATTTCAATTTAATTCGAATTTCAATTCAATCTAATTCGAATTTCAATTCATTTCAATTTAATTCGAATTTCAATTCAATTCAATTTAATTCGAATTTCAATTCATTTCAATTTAATTCGAATTTCAATTCATTTCAATTTAATTCGAATTTCAATTCATTTCAATTTAATTCGAATTTCAATTTATTTCAATTTAATTTGAATTTCAATTCAATTTAATTCGAATTTCAATTCATTTCAAAATATCAGATTTTGAAATCACTTTCGATATTCATTGTAAAATGAATAAAATCGACAAAATTCCCGTTCGTGTTGAAATGGCGTTTAACTACTTAACACTGCTTCACATTTCAATATTCACTGAATATTATTTTAAAATATTCGATAATTCTGAACTGGAATCAGACACAGCCAATTACCATATAATGTGATTATACGGATTTCACACAACAAATGTGTATAACGATAATGAAAACAGCAATCCATCATCCAGAGTGCATTCTACAATGTATAAGCATTGAATATAAATATTCAACGCTTACATAGCCTGTCAATCAATCGATCGACATACAACTAATTATTGGGATTAGTGTATGTCATATTTCATCCCAATACCCGTATGGGGTTTTCAAACAACAAACACAGGTTCTATTTGTGCAGTTGGGCGATGTGTAAAATTTATCGTCCCAATCAATATCAGTCAAATGTGTGTATATAAACAAATCATCCGATTTGTTTATAAATATTTTATTTTATATACACGTTAAAAAATATATTTTTAACTATAAAATATTTATTCAATCCACATCACACAATCAATTTTCAAAACACATCAATCAAACAAACAAGCCATCCATGGTTTGTGGACGACGGGTATCGGGTGCTGCTAAGCACCGTCTGCATCCAAGTATATATTTCAAACTAGAAAAAGAAATAAAAGTGAGGAGTTCTCACCGAAAGCTAAACCAAACGTCACGACTCTTCTTATGTAGAAATCTTCGCCGTTCTCGCCTTTCGTCAATTTCGCCACTACATATATATAAAAATCACATTTTTAATTCGCTACTATAGAGATAAAAATTCTATTTTTACCTCGCTAGTAATATAATAAAAATTATATTTTAATTACTCTATATGAATAAAAATCATATTTTTATTATTCCTATGATATAAAGATCGAATTTTTATATCATCGCTGTAAAAATCACATTTTTATCTCAACATATATATAATAAAAATCACATCTTTATTCTTTTTATAATATAAAAACTATATTTTTAACCTTTCTATAATATAAAAATTTGACCTTTGTAAGATAAAAATCGCAACTTTCCTATGATAAAAATCGCTACTTTTCTATGGTTAAAAAAAAATCCAAACTGGCCTATGGTAAAAATCTAAATTTGTTCATGGTAAAAATCTAAACTTGTTCTTTATCTTCTCTTTATACATATGTAAATCAGAATTATAAATCCATGCTCACTAGTTAAAACTGAAAAATAAAATTGATATTGAAGAAGACTCACTTCTTTTGGGTGTTGAGGGGTAGGCACGACATCAGGGAGGTGAGGCGGTCTGGGGGGCGCGGTCGAGGTTGACTGGCGGCAGGCCTAGGGTGGTGGCGGCGCCCATTCTCTGGTGGTTTGGGAGGGGTTTGGCCTGGGGGGGATTCACGCGCGACAGAGGAGGAAAAGAAGAAGGGGGGCTCGCAGGTGCAAAGGGGAGGCGGTGGGTCGCCTAGAGGGCGGCGCGGCGGTGGATCGCCCTCCCCCCCTCCGTCGAGCAATTGTCTTTTTTTTTCATTCGTTGACCGGTATGAGGGGAAAAGGGGGGTGAGAATGGTTAAATAATATATTTAATTATTTAATTAACCAAAAAGTTACTTTTCAATTCGGACCCCAAATCAAACTCATCGACCGTCGTCCCTAGCTAATTACCCCCATTCCGAACACAATGGGATATGTATCGCAAGCTGATTCGATCGTTTCGATCAGTTTTCGTCAAAATCAAAATATAACTCTATATATTGAATTTGAACGCGCATTTCAATTTACCGAGGTCACATACTAACTCTAAAAATTCTCGAAAAATATTTTCTAGCTTCGTATTGACGGTATGATCCTAACAAAACTAGTTTTGTCAAATTCTGAGACCGTCTGAAAAATGGCCATTTTCCAGTCGATTAAAATCAACTAAAACTGGTCAAACACGTTTTCCTTTGCCATGCTCACATATTGATTCGAAAAATTAAGAATTTTGAAATCTAGCAATAATTTGACATCCTGGATCCAACAAAAGTGGTTTCGTCGAAAACCGAGGCCGTTTGCAAAATTTCCATTTTTAAGGGCTCAAAATTCCATAGCGACTATTATGAATTTTCAACTGGACATATCTTTTGATTCCCGCTATGAAATTTCAATTTTTTGGATTCGTTGGAAAGATATTATCAATTAGATTCTAATATTTTTGGTTTAAGTAAAATCCGGTTTATTTTGAATCCTATACATTCATTTGAAATTTGAAATTGAATTATCGAACTACCGCACCATTTTCAATTCCTTTTATAATTATAAATAAATATTTATATTCTAACGATGATTCAAATAAATATATATGTTATAATGCTATTCAAATTAACTTTCTCGTTGTTATTATTTAAAATAATTCATTTTAAATATTCAAAATTGCCAAAATAAAAATTTTAAATTGGCTCGGATTTCCGGGTTATTACAATCTCCCCCACTTAAAACTTTTCGTCCCAGAAAAGGAACGAAGCCGAAAGTTGTTTAACTAATCATCTCAACTTTCATTCTTTTCTCTACGGCTTAAATTCTTCAACTTTTCAGTTTCTAAGAACTTTTCAAATTTTTCAAAAATTTGGTTAACACCCTAAATTTTCGAAAAATTTCGCCATAACCTCCCCTGCACCGGGGACTTCGAGATATTTCATATAGCCTCCCAATGCCTTCTTCAATCCAAAAGAAAAAGAAAAAGCCAATCGGCTCACAAAATCATCCAAAACCCAATAAATACAATAAACATGTACCTATTTGTCGGGCAAATAATTGTATTCCTCTTCTTTTGCCTCCTTGCTATGACCTGTTCAATGTAAGTACATGTATATGTATGCAAATGCGATAAATTTTCAATACAATTTACTATTTGGTTCAAATTGGCTATATGGTTAAAATTTTAATTAATCAAACAGTAATCAAACAACATAACCAGCAATCAATTAGTTGATTTTCGTTTCAAACTCATAACTTTGATATATAGTCAAAAATCACATTTTTGGTGCCAAATCACAACAATAAGCCCTATCTATCTTTGGTTCTCACACCAGTCAATGGGAAATATATAGAAATCCCACTTTCGAAACTCGAACAAAACACTGATGATGAGATCTCAATCATCAGTATCTTCTTCGGTCGATTAGAGTGTGATACTATATCTATCGAATATATTTGAGGCTTCAATACACGTGGATCAGACATATACTAAAATCTCTATATACTTGATTGTCCAAATTCAATATAAAATAAATAATCAAATACGAATAATTGATTTAAATTCTCAAAACAAAACTTGTTTTCATTTTAAAAATATACTCTTCACACTCGTTCTAGGATACTACTGATCCCATCTCTAACGAGTCATTCCTATTGGATATTACCAATCCAATTTCTGATGAATTCTTTCGTTTAGTTCTAATGTGCCTTGTTCTCCGAGCTCTGTAAACCAAAGCTCTGATACCAACTGAAACAACCCGAACTTCCCCGGTAAGGAAAGCCCGGATTAAATTGAGAACAAGACAGATCAGAATGCAAACTGAAGAACATTTCATTGTTAATTACAACAATTCCATCAGAATACAAGAATATACAGAGTATAAATAAATATTACACATTATAAAATATCATAGATTACAATACATTACATAGCAATGGAAAATAATACAATACACAACTAGAAGTAATACACGGATACAGAGCTTTCCGAGTATCGTTCCAGCAGTAAACCAGGTTCCTGTGAATATAAATCTGCAAAACCAAAACTACTAGCTGCCCATGTCAAAATAACGGCACCTAGAGTTTAGGTTAAAACAATAAACTCCAGGTCAGTCATGTGACTGGTGTGAGAACTAAAACAATTATTAATCTTTATTTTAAAGTTTGGTAAATCAAGGGACCACGCCGTATAACATGGAACGAGTTTCCTCCCGAGAATACCAGTGCATAAAACAACAGCGCAATGCTAAGTAAAGAAAAATGAAGCTGTTATAAGACCCAGGTCCCATCACACAATGCAACGCAAGCCAGAGGATAGGGTTTTACCTTATAACAGCCAAAGAATGCTTGATACGCAAAATTTTATCTTTTGATTCTTAATCAGACTCCAATCGTAAATTAGTAAGAGAATGATTCCCTAAGTATTAACCATGAAGGCCGAAACCAACATCAGACCAATACCCAGGAAACCACCCATCTTAGCTCGTTTCCAGTTTGTTTCTGATTTTATATACCATCATAAATATCAATCATAGACGGCATAGGTACCATATATCATGTCGCCATACTAGGCTCTACAATCAAAACCGCACATGTCACATATTTGGAAATTGGATTCCCATCTATGAACCGAGGCCAGGGATCGTCCTCTACCGATTCGAGACTGTCTAGCCCGAGCCTCAGGACCCAGACACAGGTGAGCCCTTGGAGCGACAGGGCTAGTCCACCGATGTGGATTAAAATGCCTGAACACTACGTTTCCCCGCCCTTTGGGGCGTAAATGAGCTAACGAATGACTCCATCGGCTTCACATAGTCACCGATATATCCGAGGCGTCTCGCAACAGCAACAACCACACAAGTCAAACTCGTCAGGGCGTGTAAAACGACTAACGCCACTTCTAGCTAGAAAGAAACGCATGTCCTCCCTGAGATCCTCTCCCGTTTCTGGTTCACAACCGGGGTGTGAGGCTCGCGAATTAATGCTACACAAAGCTATGCCAAACAGGCTGTGCTTTGATCATCAACCACAAGACTCTGCTTTTCAACAGAAGCCTTGATCATTTGCATCTTAGCATGCCACACAGGCAAACCACTCCAAGCAACCGATATACATCAATCATATAGAATGATATCCAATGTCAGACACACAGTCCATTTAAAAGTCCGTTCTGGGTCTGAACGAAACCGGAGGTACCTTGTACCTCGCATATCCATCGATCTCCAAGTACGTCTAGACGATCACCAACTGATTCCCTCCTCTTGGGTGTACGGCCCAATCAAGATCATCAGTAATTATCCAAACGACGTGAAGACCTCCGGTCTTCAACCACCGTCTTCATCTTCGACTAATCGTCGAATCAGTTATTCAGAATGGGATAAACCCGGTCTTTCCGAATAACTCGCGTATATTATAAACAAGTGTTACACAAACACAACATACACCTCATTCAAATTCATCAGTCACTAACCGTAAATTAGCAAAAGAATAATTCCCCAAATATTAACCCCGAAGGCCGAAACCAACATCAAATCAATAACCATTCATCTTAGCTAACCTACAGTTAGTTTCTAAATTCACATTCTTAGGGAAAGGTTCCCATTAATTTTATCAAAGATAAATTCCTTAAATTTATTCTTTAATCTTCTTTTGAATATCAATTCAACTAGTCGGGATTAGCGAATTACACCGAAGTAATCATTTATTTTATTTCCCAATCCCAACCTATTCATCCCATGAAGTAAAACTGGTCATACTTCATATCTAACACCACTGTGTTATCGGTAAATTCAATTACCATTTTATGTTCAAATCTAATTAAAGATTTAACTATCGCCTAGAGCAAAACTGGTGATACTCCATTCTCGATCTTTTCAATCTAATTAAAGATTCATTAAAACTCCACTTAGTTTTAATCTTTAACTGGATTAAAGAACCAATGTCATTTAAAACACGGCTCACGATAAACCCCAAAATCACATCACTTTTCAATCAGCCCTAACCGTAAATTAGTAAGTGAGCAACTCCCTAAGTATTAACCCCGAAGGCCGAAACCAACATCAGATCAATACCCTAGAAACCATTCAACTTAACTAATCTTCAGTTAGTTTCTGATTTTCTTAACTCCTTTGGGTCTAAGAACAGTATTATTGAAGATATCGTTCACGATAACCCAAAATCACATTTTATTAATTATCGGGTTAAAGAACGAGTGTTATTTAAAACACTGTTCACGATAAACCCAAAATTCAATACCAATTCAATTCCAACTAAATATTATTTAATTGGTACACTTCATTAAATCTAAATAAAAAGATTTAATCTTTTTCTCAACTAGGTTTAAGAACAGTGTTAATGAAGACACCGTTCACGACAAACCCAAATCTCTATTGATATTAAATACAAGGTTCTGAATAGAAAATATATCGGCTTATATTCAATATCAAATTCTACGACCAACAAATATCGTATTGGAAATAATGATATAAATATATCTTTCAAATTCCCATAACAATATCTGTATCATCACAAAATCCAACATTGAAATATTCCAAAGACAATTTCGATTCAAATCCATTCCAATTCAATTATTGGAAATTCTGGTTACTTTTAAAACCATTTCACATTCAATTTATTTATTTCAAAACCAAATTGATTTTAATTCTAGTTCAAAACTAGTTCATTTTGATAAAAATCTATTTTTATCTTTTCAAATATGGAGTTTTTCATCCTAATTCTTCACAAATCATCTCTTATGATTTTACACAAATTATTACTATTTTTAATAATTTTATCAAGGCCCGTACAGTCGATTTCCATCAACGACCATCGAACTGCACTTACATCGACCTTTTCCAAATTTAATTTGGACATAATTCCAAATCCAACCATTAGATTTCAAATCTCTAATATTCGTTAGAAAGCTCTTTTCGATACAAACCCAACAGTTCCAGTTTTAGGAGAATCCGACGGTCGGATCTTCCGTAACATCCATTCAAATTCAATGGTCGAAATTCGCGAACTACCGCGGCGTGGCGCGTTCTATTCAGGCCATTATATTATATATAAAATATATATATTTCGTCGATTTCCTTTTTAACATGTATTTTATAAATCGTTTTAAATTCGTTTTCAACTCGATTTCCATTCAAATCCATTTCAATTCAAATCGGTTTCAATTCAAATCGATTTCAGTTCAATTTCAATACGTTTTTAAATTCAATTCAAAACGATTTCTATTCTATTTCAATCTAATTTGAATTTAAATTTATTTCAATTTAATTCGAATTTCAATTCAGTCTAATTCGAATTTCAATTCATTTCAATTTAATTCGAATTTCAATTCAATTTAATTCGAATTTCAATTCAATTTAATTCGAATTTCAATTCATTTCAATTTAATTCGAATTTCAATTCATTTCAAAATATCATATTTTGAAATCACTTTCGATATTCATTGTAAAATGAATAAAATCGACAAAATTCCCGTTCGTGTTAAACTGGCATTTAACTACTTAACACGACTTCACATTTCAATATTCATTGAATATTATTTTAAAATATTCGATAATTCTGAACTGGAATCAGACACAACCAATTACCATATAATGTGATTATATGGATTTCACACAATAAATGTGTATAACAATATTGAAAACAACAATCCATCATCAAGAGTGCATTCTACACTGTATAAGCATTGAATATAAATATTCAACGCTTACACAGTCTGTCAATCAATCGGTCGACATACAACTAATTATTGGGATTAGTATATGTCATATTTCATCCCAACATCCGTGTGGGGTTTTCAAACAACAAACACAAGTTCTATTTGGGCAGTTGGGCGATGTGTAAAATTTATCGTCCCAATCAATATCAGTCAAATGTGTGTATATAAACAAATCGTCCGATTTGTTTATAAATAATTTATTTTATATACACGTTAAAAAATATATTTTTAACTATAAAATATTTATTCAATCCACATCACACAATCAATTTTCAAAACACATCAATCAAACAAACAAGCCATCCATGGTCTGTGGACGACGGGTGTCCGGTGCTGCTTAGCACCGTCTGCATCTTAGTATATATTTCAAACTAGAAATAGAAATAAAAGTGAGGAGTTCTCACCGAAAGCTAAACCAAACGCCACGACTCTTCTTATGTAGAAATCTTCGCCGTTCTCGCCTTTCGTCAATTTCGCCACTACATATATATATAAAAAAAACACATTTTTAATTCGCTACTATATAGATAAAAATTCTATTTTTACCTCGCTAGTAATATAATAAAAATTATATTTTAATTACTATATATGAATAAAAATCATATTTTTATTATTCCTATGATATAAAGATCGAATTTTTATATCATCGCTATAAAAATCACATTTTTATCTCAACATTTATATAATAAAAATCATATCTTTATTCTTTTTATAATATAAAAACTATATTTTTAACCTTTCTATAATATAAAAATTCGACCTTTGTAAGATAAAAATCGCTACTTACCTATGATAAAAATCTCTACTTTTCTACGGTAAAAAAAATATCTAAATATGCCTGTGGTAAAAATCTAAACTTGTTCATGGTAAAAATCTAAACTTGTTCATTATCTTTTCTTTATACATATGTAAATCAGAATTTTAAATCCATGCTCACTAGTTAAAACTGAAAAATAAAATTGATATTGAAGAAGACTCACTGCTTTTTTGTGTTGAGGGGTAGGCACGACATCAGGGAGGTTGAGGCGGTTTGAGGGGGTACGGTCGAGGTTGACTGGCGGCGGGCCTAGGGTGGTGGCGGCGCTCGTTCTCTGGTGGTTTGGGAGGGGTTTGGCCGGGAGGTAATTCACGCGCGACAGAGGAGGAAAAGAAGAAGAGGGGCTCGCAGGTGCAAAGGGGAGGCAGTGGGTCGCCTGGAGGGCGGCGCGGCGGTGGATCGCCCCCCCCCCTCCGTCGAGCGATTGTCTTTTTTTTTTTTCGTTCGTTGACCAGTATGAGGGAAAAAGGGTGGGTGAGAATGGTTAAATAATATATTTAATTATTTTATTAACCAAAAAGTTACTTTTCAATTCGGACCCCAAATCGAACTCATCGACTATCGTCCCTAGCTAATTACCCCCATTCCGAACACAATGGGATATGTATCGTAAGCTGATTCGATTTTCGATCAGTTTTCATCAAAATCAAAATATAACTCTATATATTGAATTTGAACGCGCATTTCAATTTACTGAGGTCACATACTGACTCTAAAAATTCTCGAAAAATATTTTCTAGCTTCGTATTGACGGTATGGTCCTAACAAAACTAGTTTCGTCAAATTCTGAGATCGTTTGAAAAATGGCCATTTTCCAGTCGATTAAAACCAATTAAAACTGGTCAAACACGTTTTCCTTTGCCACGCTCACATATTGATTCGAAAAATTACGAATTTTGAAATCTAGCAATAATTTGACATCCCGGATCCAACAAAAGTGGTTTCGTCGAAAACTGAGGTCGTTTTCAAAATTTCCATTTTTAAGGGCTTAAAATTCCATAGCGACTATTCTGAATTTTCAACTGGACATATCGTTTGATTCCTGCTATGAAATTTCAATTTTTTGGATTCGTTGGAAAGATATTATCAATTAGATTCTAATATTTTTGGTTTCACTAAAATTCGGTTTATTTTGAATCCTGTACATTCATTTGAAATTTGTAATCGAATTATCGAACTACCGTGCCATTTTCTATTCCTTTTATAATTATAAATAAATATTTATATTCTAACGATGATTCAAATAAATATTTACGTTCTAATGCTATTCAAATTAACTTTCTCGTCGTTATTATTTAAAATAATTCATTTTAAATATTCAAAATTCATCAAAATTGCCAAAATAAAAATTTTAAATTGGCTCGGATTTCCGGGTTATTACACGGGCTTACTTCTTCATCAAGTTGGGCTTAACCTCGTGTCATAGCCCGTTTCGTATTTACGCACTTAGACCTCTCACATTAGTGGCTGCTGGATATGCCGATCGGGTCCGGGCAGACTTCCACCACTAATGCAACCTAACCTCATTTCATAAGTGCAATTAAATTTCTAATTGTGATCCTAGGCATTCATTATTAATCAATTATTTAATACTATGCCTCTATATGTGTTAATGCCCATTTACCCAATTATATTCATGACGGTTTATAAGTCTAAATTCATATTATTCCAATTTTGCCAATTCATTTTTTACATATGATCCCATTTGCGCCCAAATCATTTTTCTATACTTATGATCCAATTTAAGATCTTTAAACATAATTTGGTCAATGCCCTAAACCCATATTTATTCGATTCATGATAACATGAATCCATATAGTCATATATTTACTCCAATAATTCCCTATATATAATTGGGACAATTTACATGTAAACTTTTTAGCACTCCAATAAATCCAATATATGAATTTTTCCCACATGTTCAAATTAATATTATAACATGTAAACATTCCAACATTTCAACTGATTCAATATATGAATTATTCATATTAACAAATTGATGTTATATCATGTTAATCATTCCCCCAGTTTAGTAGATTCAACATATGAATTTCCTGATCTATTCATATTAACGTCTCAACTTGTTATAACAACAATTTATAATTAAACTGGAAATTTCTCAATTTATTAAAAGGGGAATGCTAAATGATAGTCATAACATTATCTAAAGACTATATTTTAAACCCACTCTCCTTTCATGCTTTCCCAAATTTTGGATCTGATCTGTTCTATCATCCATCGTCTTCCTTTCCCCTTTAATTTGATTTGAAACCTAATAAAGTGGATCAATTATTTTCATTAAGAGAGATGGGAAAGAAAATAGGAAGAATATCAATAGATTGGATTTGGGATGTTACCTTGCTTTTCACGTAATTCTGAACGCCTTTTAATAAAAACACCAATCTCTTCCCTCCAGATATTAATTTAAGATTTTCTATTTTACAAATCTAAATTTCTGAATATGTTTGAGGAGAGAGAGAGAGAGGGAGGGAGCAATGGCGGAGATCCAGCGTAGCCGCCGAATAATGAGATTTAGGGTTAAGCCTAGGGTCTTATTTATAGGAGTAGCGAAGGAACCAGGACCCTCAGATCAAAATCTAAAACACCGGAATTGTCCACGTCAGAAAAGAAGGTTCTAGATTTGCAGGTGGGTCGAACCCTAGGTCAAGCCCCAACGGTCCATTATCCCTCCGAACTTTCCCGCCTGCGATTTTGATTTTTGAACTGATTTTCAAATTTTCTGGATATATTTATTATATATACATACATATAAGCTCCTTATATGTATAAAAACTTCTAATGCTCATAACTTCTTCATACGTTGTCCATTTTACGCAAACCAGGTGTCGATTTTGACCTGAATTTCGAGACGGACGCAATGGCATAGTCTGTTTTACTTATTTCTGCCAATTTAATTAAGTTATTCTTATTTTATTATCTTAAAAATACGGGGTGTTACATTCTCCCACCCTTACGAAATTTCGTCCCCGAAATTTAGTAAGGGTAAAATAAATTAACCCCTCGCATAATATTCATCCATCATGTGTGCCAATAATAAGCTTGCTTCTTCTTTTTCATTAACCATGACCTGGTTTAACACAACCTCTTGTTGTTATTTACTTAGTTCTTCTAACTAAGGTTTTTCAATAGGTATCTTTCCATTTATTATAACCTATGTCATAATTCCACTGGTCCCTAGGTCAAGCCTACCTATTATCTTTCATTCCAACTTAATCATAATAGGTTATTATCACTCCACGTTCATTCCAATTCTTATGCTGTCATTCCAGCTAGTATTGTTCACTTATTAACTTAGTTTGCTTAACTAAGGTTTATTAATAAGTTTTCCTCTTTTATTAATTATAACACATGTTATAATTCCACTTGTCCCTAGGACAAGCCTACTTATTATACAACATTCTCATTAATGTAATTAATTATAATATGTTATATTCCTCGTTTATCATGTTTTTCCTTGGTTCTTTAACGTTAACCAAACTCTTACTATTGTAACATTTACCTCTTTACTGTCTTGTAAATTTTCACGCATACCTTTTATTTCCATTAATTTCAATTAATATATTTATTTATTTCATCTTGCATACATATTTTTTATATATGTTTATGCATTAGACCTCTCACATTATGTTGACCACTTGTGTATGCTAGGTTCGCTGGGCGGTTCTGGGCAAGCTTCTACCACAAGTTGAAATTAACCTCGTGTCTAAGTGCGTCTATGTACAATTTCTATTACTATAAATTTTCTATCCGATCTAGGCATATATATTCTTCCAAATGTTACTGTATTTCTGTTTACAACCATTTGGCATAATAATATTTTTAGAGAAATGTTCAGGTTTATCATAAATTCCATAATTACAGTAATTTCTCATTCAAACAGATGTTTAATGGAAACAAACTTATATAACAGAAATGTTCTCAGAAGATTTAACCCCGATTACCGTAATTATTCGCAATTTCATTGTAACTTGACTTACAATATCCAATTAACATGTTCTAGTATGGTTCCATATACAACAGTAATCTTTTTAACATTTCCTAAACAGTTTAATACCCAGTTTCCATAGTTATCTACTGTTTAGCAAATTAAATATAAAGGGGAATACAAACGATAAATATACTGTTACTTAATATGGCATAATTTAGATCCACTCAGCTAACAGCTTTCC
Organism: Allium sativum; assembly: GCA_030737875.1. Lineage (NCBI taxonomy): Eukaryota > Viridiplantae > Streptophyta > Magnoliopsida > Asparagales > Amaryllidaceae > Allium > Allium sativum. The sequence goes on from CM060912.1 coordinate 678,482,248, forward strand.
AATCCATGAATTTGATCCAGATCTGTTATTCCATTGCCTTCCTAATTGAATCTATATTCCAAATAACCATGGATTCACAAATTTGATACTAAAGAAGAGGGAAAGAGAAAGAAACCTATATAAACCAGATTCAAAGACTTACCTCTTGCTGATTAGAATTCTGAACACCCTTTTGTAGATATATATACATATACATATATATATATATGTATATGTATATGTATATATTCTTTTCCTCCAAATCTTGAATCAGAATTTCCTAAGACTAACTATTCTATTTTCTGAAGAGATTTGAGGAGGGAGAAGAAAGGCAGAGCCTAGACAGCATCTCAGAAAATGTGAGATTTAGGCGTGGCCCTGCTGGTCTATTCATAGGTGTACAAGAAAGTATGAACAGTTGGTTTTAATCCCTTAAAATCCGAACCGCACACATCAGAAAAGCGACGTCATAAAAATAGACTGGACCGACTCGAATCGACCCTAGCGTCGACCCGCCCCTACGTGGGTCCACCCGTGGGTCGACCCATAGGTCGACCCACCCTCTTGGGTTAACCCATATGTCGACCTAGGCAGCACGTGGGTCGATCTATTTGGGTCCACGTGTGTTTCCTGGGACGCTGTTTCTAAATTTGATATTTTTAATTAATAATATTTTATTACTTACCCCTTTTTACATTTTTGATTTGTTTATACCCTTTATACAACATCACTAAGTCTGTATTTCTCTTATATACTTACATATATTCACACATCATTCACTTTATTTAATTTATTGTTATCTTTTGTTTACATGCTCCGTTTTGGTCATGCCATATACCTAAACAAATCAGAAAATCACCACGAAAGCATTGGTAAATTTTTCGGTGTTAAATTCTAAAAAATATAATCTTTTATATTTTTATTTTTATCATTAACATAAAAATACGGGGTGTTAGTTCTCCCACCCTTAGGAAATTTTGTCCTCGTAATTTAATAATGGTAAAATTTAGTAATTCCTCGAGTAATTCTCAAGTATCATGTGTGCATCCAATTTTTCAACCATTTGTGCACTTGTGCAAAATGCAATTCAACATAATAATACATGAATAAAATGAGTGCCTAAGCGGTACCTCCTATATGAATGCGAATTTTTCTTGAAAATCTTTTTGAAAGCATGATGTGCACATGCTAAATATACTGGCAATTTCTACATGAATGCAATATTTTGAAATTCAAAATACTTTTTCATCCAATTTTCCCTGTAGTCTTACAGAGAAGGAAAGTATTTCATCCAATTTATGCATCCAAACCCTACCAGACAACTTTAAATTTGCAAATTAAAGAAAATTCTAATTTTTCTAAATTCAATTTCTTATGTTATAAAAGGTGGAAAACGGAAAACTTCACATCTTCTATTTATCTTTTATGTACCTTTTCTATTTGTACTTGGATTTTATGCAACTATTATATAAAGATTCATTATCTTCTTATCCAAGCACAGCTTACGTAAGAAAAATTTCTTTGTTAATGATTTTCTTTTTCAACTTACTTAGGAAAAATTCATTTTTCTCAACTGTCATGTTGTAACTTTACAGGATTTGTTATTTTCTTTTTAGTTATGTCATTACCCTTTTCATAGATTAATTTACTTAATCCACTGATCTAAGTTTAATTTTTAAATAAGTCATCTTATACTTCTGCTAAAACAAGAAAACAAGAGATCTACACAGCTACTACCAAGGGATAAGTATCCTAGGACCATGTCTCCTCTGACAAAGAAAAGTACAAACCAAAGGATCTAAAGACTTACTTACCCTTTACCATCTAGTAGTCACCAGTAGTCCTTGTTGTGTACTAACAGTCTTTTCCAAGCAACAACCTAGGTTCTATAATGCTTACGCATTCTACGGGAACTTACCATTATTCCAAAACAGTCCTTGCTATACACTTTATAGCCTCAAAATATTTCCCCATCTTCCCTAGGTATTAATCCTTACCTACTCTATGATTTTAAAAAACGTGGTTTGGCTTCCTCATTTCATTTTTTTCAAAAGTTAAAAGTGCCAAAACTTTATTTTCCTCATGAAAACTTATTTTTGCCAAACCATAAAAATATGTCATCCCAAAAATGCAAATCATATTTTTTCAAATAAAACTAGAGTAGACAAGGATAACTACTTTCCTATCAGTTTCACTACCGTTCATGTTTATAATATCAGTTCAATAACTTACATCTAGGTGAAAACATCTACTCTATTCTTAATTCTTACTACTTACTTTGTCCACCCAACAAAATTTTATGTTAAAATAATCATCAAAAATTGTTGTCAAAAGAACAAAAACTTAAAAAAATTCTTGACCAAAAATTTTAATTTTTTTAACAAAAATGTAATCTTTTCTAAACTTAGCTTTTTAAGACTTTCATACTTTATAACTTGAAAACTAGTGAGCTATACATGCTCTATAATGTGCACCCTTTGCTAAAAGAATTTATTTTAGACAAACATCTCACAAGAAATCACCATTCTTCAAAATATACCACATTCTAATTCAAAACTCATATGTACTTTTCAAATATGTTTACTTACATTTTTTTCAATTTTCAAAAATACCTCTTTTTGTTTCAAAAATTGTTCCTACACAATTTATCTAGTATATATTTCAAGATTGTAACTTCTTAACGTTAAAACTTGAAAGACGCCATAAACTATCACCCAAAAGCTTTTAGTTTTTCAAGTTCTCTAAAGTTAACAATGGGGCTAGACTCAAAGTGGGTTTCCATCTCACCAAGACTCTCTTATATATTCCCAAAAAGTCATTTATTATATATATATATATATATATATTCCTAATCCATCTTCGGCTTTTTTTTCAATTAATAAGACCCTTCTGCCAAAGCCACTAATCTGAAATACTAACATCTCAGATACTGGCATATAGGATACATATTTCTCCAATACATAACATATGGAACACTTTTCACCCAAACCACCTAAGGGTCTGATATCCCAGGTCTTTCCATAAACCATTCTTCATATTTAGTTGGTTCCTCTTACGGATCTAGGTGTATATATATAATATATTTTTATTTTAAAAATACAAATACATTCACTCATATCTATACAAAAATCCTGAACCTAAGCTCTGATATCGATTGTAACAACCCGAATTCCAACAGACTGAATTTTTTTAAGAATTCCAAATTGCCAAAACTCGAATTTGCTTGTCTGGTATCCTGCAGAAAAGACAGAGATATAAAATATATTAGATCTCAGAAAACATGTCACAGCGGAATGAAATAAAATGCAATATAATCAAATATAGCCTTACCAAAGTAATAATACTTCCTAACAAGTATCCAAAGCTATCATATCTCTGCCACAAACCTAACCTGCGCGTGTGTTATGGGGAGTGGGTCAGAACACAAGTTCTGGTGAATGAACTAAATTACATAATTTGAAATAACCCTACATATACCATTTAGTTATGTTACATATTTATTAGGTTGTTTGGGTTAATAACACTCAAGGATTTAACTACACGTCGTACCCATCCACCTCTCAATAGATTAACTTAATATAGCATATATGTAGCTACCCCAATATCAAGGTACTTCCCATGGTACCCTTCTCACACGATCTCCGTCGTCATTCTATGCAAGCATATGCAACTCTTATCCTACGCCGGAGCGACGTATGAATCTCCATGAAACTACACCACGTATGTAACTCTGACCCTACGCTGGAGCGACGTATGGATCTCCATAAAACTACACCACAAATGTAACTCTAATCCTACTACAGATCTCCATTAAACTACGCCATGTTTCGCACAGAACTACCATCGCCATTCTATGTAAGCGTGCAAACTGCCATATCTGAAACTCATCGGCCAAGCTTGATCTTAACACAGAGTAATTCCCTAGCGTTTATGATACACCACCCGGTGCGGCGTGCATGTATCCTCACACATACATACTGTCTACTGTTCCCGAGTTCCGTAATAGGGTTGCATCTGAATGCACGGAACTCGGTTGGGAGTTTTTTCATATCTGTATAGGTCTGCTAAAAAGGCCTAAAGTACATATATCTAAACTATGGCTTGCATTTCTACGGTGGTTATGGTACCACCTCGACCCCTCCTTTAACTAGTGAAAGACTACATCAAGAGCTAAGTGACATGCCTCTAGCAAAAGTCTACATCCAAATTGGCGTGTCGCGCAACTAAAGTCTCGATAGTGAAAGATCGATGGTCTATAGGTTTAGCTCTAGTCTTTTCGTGTCACACCGACTGCCGATGACAGGTACCTGACGATTACTATCCTTTATTTGGTCCTGACCAGCCTATCTATAGGCAAATCGTCGATCATCCCAATGCCATATGTGACGACCCAAACTTCCCCGTAAAGGAAAGCCTAGATTGCTTTGAGAACAAAACACAAACTGAAGAACATTTTATTGCTGATTACAACAATTACATCAGAGTACAAGAATATAACAGAGTATGAATACTTATTACACAATAAAAATTCAATAATATCAGAGATTTAAATTATATTTAAATAGCAGCGGAAAAATAATACAAATATACAGCTGAAAGGAATACACGGATACAGAGCTTTCCGAATACCGCTTCAGCTATAAACCAGGATCCTGTAAATATATATGCAAAAAGCTACTCGACTGCTCGTGTAGAAAATATGGGCACCCGAGTTTGCCAGTGAAACAAACTACAGGTCAGTCATGGGACTGGTATGAGAAATCTTAACTTAACTCATCTAATAATAAGGCTAATCACAGGACCACGCCGCTAACGTGGAACGGGTTTACTCCATTGGATTGCCAGTGCATAGAATCAGTAAATCGTTAAATAACGCAATGTTTTTTAGAAAAAATGAAACCATTATAAGACCTAAGTCCCATCACACAATGCAACGCAAACCGGAGGATAGGGTTTTACCTTATAATGGTCAAAAGATGCTTGATACGATAAAACGGATTTAATATTAATGTGTATATCTATGGGTATATATATATTTCAAAAACAATTTCAATCATAATGTATTAATCATAGACGGCATAGTACCCCATCCTACTATGTCGCCATACTAGTTCTACAATCAAAACCGCAAGGTCGTGTTGGAAATTGGATTTCCATCATGAGTCGAGGCTAGGGGCAAGCTCCTCTCTGATTCGAGACACTCTAGCAAATGCCTCAGGATCACACCTATGGGCAACCCTTGGATGCGGTAGGGCCGATCCCCACCTAACGGTAGTGGATTGGCAATTCCTGAACACACGCTTCCCGGTCCCTTTTGGACCTCCAAATGACCACTAACGGCCTATAATCCCGAGGCGAATCCATAATCCACATAAGTAAAATGCCAGCCAGTTTAAGCACTGACACTACCCCTAGCTAGAAAGAAATGTGTGCACTCCCTACGGTCCATATCCCGTTTTTGACTCATACCTGGGTGTGAGGCTCACGAAGTCACGCTATACACAAAGCTATGCCGTAATAGGCTATACTTTGATCATTCCACAAGGCCCTGCTTTTCAACAAAAGCCTTGATCAATTGCATCTTGGCGTGCCACATTGACAATTCACGCCATGCGTTCAATCACTATCAATATATACCGGGGTGTTAAGCAGAGAATAAATTCTCCACCACCAATCAGATATACATTAATAAAAATCAATTTAATTCACATGGAACGAAACCCAATGTCAGACACGCATCCATATTCAAGTCCGTTCTGGGTCTGAATGAAACCGGAGACACCTGAGAGGTCCTCGCATATCCGAAACAATCAACAATAGTCCGGACGGCTACCACTGAAGCCCCTTCAAGGTAGCTACTCCCATCATGGGTCTCAGTAGCAACACATCCATTCAATGTGAAGATCGTCGGTCTTCAATCACCGCCTTCATCTTCGACTCTTCATCGTCGTAATAATTATTCGGAATTGGTTAAACCCGGTCTTTCCGAATAATTCACGTATTTTTATAATTAAAAATCAAGTACTAAAAAAACACATCCAACGTCTCATTCCAATTTAGAATATTCTTTTAAATAAAATATTCACATTATCTTATCAAAGATAAATTCTTCAAATTTATCTTAAATCTTCCTTTTAAAGATTTATTAAAACCCAATTTGGTTTTAAATATCAAAAATCATTATTCAATGATTTTTTTTTAAATTTAAGAAATCAATCTTATCTTTAACCGGGTTAAAGAACTAATGTCATTTAAAACACAGTTCACGGTAAACACATAATCATCTTCCATAAAATATGGAATCTTCATAGAAATCAAATCAATATATACTCGTTATAAATTTCTGTATCTGACTAATAATATAAATGGAATAACGGAAAATCCTCTTAAATTCCATATGTAGTATCGGTCTTCTTTTTACAGAAGCTTATTTCGGTTATTATTAATTCGAATTCCATTCAACTCCAATTTAATATATTAAATTGGAAAACTCGGCTTTTGGAAAATTCCCCTTAAAATCTTAATAAAAGATTTATAAATTCCAAATCATATTTTTACTGTCAGTTGGGTTAAAGAACACATGTCACTCAAAAACACCGTTCACAATAAACCCAACTCACATTTCATCTTATTTCAATTAACAAAATATAATTGGAAACTTTAATAATCTTAATTAAAAGATTTATTCTTTTCTCAACTGGGTTTAAGAAAGGTGTTATTGAAGGCACCATTCACGACAAACCCAAATCCAATTTATTTAATTTAATTTCAATTAAATATTCATTAATTGGAAAACTTCATTAAATCTTAATTTAATGATTTATTCTAGTTAATAACTAGTTCATTTCAATAAATGTATCTTCTAAATTATATTCTTTTCTAAAATATTCTTTTTCTAGAATATTCTTTATTGGAATGTGACTCAATCAACAAACATAAATTGCATGTAATCAACAATCATGATAAATAATTATCAACATCCAAATAACACCCAAAGTGGATTCTACACTAAATATTGGGACTAGTGTAGATCAGATATCATCCCAACACCTGTGTGGGGTTTCATCCAACAATCAAATAATAAATTATTTGTGCTCTTGGGCGAGGTGTAAAAATTATCGACTCAATCACATAAACAAGTCGGATGACTCGTAAATGGAAGTGTAATATTCAGTTTGAATATACTAACATTAAATTTAACACATCAAACATTTCAACATCACAGACATATATTTCAATTCTTTTTATTGTGTACAAATGACAATAAAAATCTTAACATTTATTTCAATCCTTTTTATTGTTAACGAACGACAATAAAATCTTAACTCTTCTTTATTGACCAGAAATGTATATTTTTGGTCTCATTCATTTTTAAATGACAAAAATGAATATTTTACTTCATTCTTTTTAAAACGACAAAAATGTCTCTTTTATTCTAATTCTTTTAGAGTGACAAAAATTGTAAATTTTGTCTAATTCCTTTTAATGTACAAAATATGTTACTTTTGTCAAATTCCTTTCAATGTACAAAATATGATAATTTTGTCAAATCTTTTCAGTGTAACAAAATATGATAATTTTGTCAAATCTTTTCAATGTGTCAAATCTTTTCAATGTAACAAAATATGATAATTTTGTCAAACTTTTAATTGTAACAAAATATGATAATTTTGTCTAATCTTTTCAATGTAACAAAATATGATAATTTTGTCTTTAATCCTCTTTGATGATCAAAATGTAATCTTTCTTCTTACTGAACAAAAATGTATATATTTTTTTCTAATCCCTACTTATGATCAAAAATGTAATCTTCCTTTTTAATGACCAAAATGTATATTTTTGTTAAATCCTTTTTAACCACCAAAAATGATTACTTTGGTGTAACTCTTTCTAATGACAAAAAGGGTATATTTTGGTTTAAGTCTTTTAATGTAAACGAAATTATATATTATGATCTACTTCTTTTTAATGTAAACGAATGTTCATTTTTGTTTAATCCTTTTTAATACACAAAAATATTCATTTTTGTTTAATCCTTTCAAATATACAAAAATGTATATCTTCATCTAATCCTTTATAGTTACCAAAAATGTAAAATTTGGTCTTTTCATTTTTAATTACCAAAGTGAATATTTTGAATTCATTCTGTTTAAAGTGACAAAAAATTTTCTTTTTATCTCAATACTATATTTCTAATCAAAATATCATTTTCATTTGCAGAACACATTTCTAATAAAAAGTTATTTTTATTTACATAATACATTTCTAATAAAAAAATGTTATTTTCCTTCACTAACATATTTAACCCAAAAATGAATATTTTATTTCACTAATCATGTTTTGACCAAAAATGTATATCCTATTTCTATAATCAGGTTTTCACAAAAATGTGATTTTCATTTCTATAATCATGTTTGACAAAAAAAAAGACCTTCATTCCTTATAAATGACAAAATGTGTATTTCGACTTCTTAATGTATAAAAATATACATTTTCATTTCATACTTCTAAATGTATAAAAATATACATTTTCTAATTCATTCTTCTTAATGTATAAAAATATACATTTCTAATTCATTCTTATGTAAACAATATATGATCATTTTGTTTAACCTTTTTCTAATTCACAAAAATGCTTATTTTTATGTCCATAATCATGTTTGACAAAAATGATAATTTATCAAATTAGTGTTCCTTGTAAACAATAAAGGTGAGATTTTTATTGTTAATCTAATTTTTAAACAGGCCATGTTCTATGTATCTAAATAGAAGATGAAACACACATGAACTATATATTCAAATAAAAGAATCTCT